>CM032332.1:8235460-8924577 GCA_019022515.1 Quercus aquifolioides | reverse complement strand
TATATATATAATATATATATATGTGTGTGTGTGTAATTTTTGTGCCAAATGAATTGTTTTAGTTATAAAAAAAAGGCTCACAAATTTAAACATTCAATCAAACTCACTCTTCCTCTAATTTTTTATATATAGTGTTAGATATATGATTATGTTTTTTTAATGATTTATATTATATTGGACTCATCGTTTTCTATTCTAAATAACTCAATTTGGCACAAAAATTTAAAAACTTTGATTAGATGGAACACGTGCCGTAAATTAAACTCTAATTGAAATCCCATATTACACTGAACTAATTAACATGGTTCAAAATTTAAAATTTTTGATTAGATGGGACACGTGGCGCAAAATTAGATTCTAATTGAATTTCAATTTAAAATCTAATTGGATTTTCTCTTAGTTTTACTTATTAATAATATAATATATATATATATATAGATGACTTATAAACTTGAATTTTTTTTTGTTCTAACAAAGAAAAAGGCTCATAAATATAAAATCATTTAAAAATTATGTTTTTTTATGATTTATTTATATTGGACTCCTCATTTTTACACTAAATCAACTCATTTGGTACAAAATTTAAAAAACTTAGATTAGATGGGACATGTCGCAAAATTAAACTCTAATTTGGCCAAAAACGAATTGACCCCTTGTGATGAATTAATTGATTAATTAGCTAAGTTCAATTAATTAATCAAATTAACATACAAATGCGTGGTAGCATAAACAAATCACCAAATAAAACTAAGTATGCAGCGGAAAATAAATTGACATGGTGATTTGTTTACGAATGGGGAAAAACCAACACGGCAAAAATCCCACCGGTGATTTTAAGGTCACCACTCCAGAAATTCCACTATTATCACAACAAGCGGTTACAAGTAAAGGAATCCTAGTACCTTATACCAACCTACAGTTGAACCCTTACCCTAATGCCCAATTGGACTTGTTCTGCAGTGACAATTTCTCCTTTTGATGTACGCTCCCAGTATGTGACTAATCAATTGCGCGAATCCCAATACGCACTTCATCAATCACCAATTAAGAGAAGGTTGTTGGCTGCAAAGTTCTTCAATTTCATCCACGATGAAGATCAAGAAGATGCTTGGTTACAAAACCCTATGGTGCACAAACACAGCCAACTTCTTCACAAGAATGATGAACTAAGGCGAAACTCTGTCTCCAGTCACAATTTGCTTGAACAAACTTTGATCAACATTTGTGACTTATTCCTCTTTGACGGCCCTTAAAATAATATTTTGTATGTCTAGGGTTATGAGAAAAGAAAGCTTAAACACATAATCACGGATTAAAGAGCCAAAACAGATCTGAAACTCTATTTTTCATAAACCTCAACAGATGCCTATCTGTTGAGCTGCTGTCGAGCTGCTGTCGAGCCACGGGGCTAGAACAACTTCTTAAGCTCGATAGATGACTAGCTGTCAAGCTTTAATGATAGGCACTTCTTCAGCTTGAATCTTGGACAGACTTGCATGTCTTCAACACTTGATCTTGAAACATAGTTTCTTGAAGTATTAAACACATCCTAGATCTACCCAAATACAAGTAAAGTGTGTTTTGTCAAAAGATTAGTCAATTGCATAAAATAGTGACATATGTTCCTAACAAGTGAATCACATATGTCCTAACAATCTCCCCCTTTGGCAATCCGTGACAAAACCACTACAAACAAATGAACATATGAGAGAAGTCATAAATCACTCAACTCATACTCACTTGTTGAATACAATAAAATCTATCCTAACACAAACTCTTGAAAAACTTTGCAAGAAGAGAGTTTATGACAAGTAAACTTTGACAACCTGTATTTCTGAACACTTTAAACAAAACTCATCAAGGCATTTTAGTGTGAAACAGAAATAATAGATTGCATACATGTAACAAGAAGCATGTGCATAAAGAGAGAAAAGAAACAACACATGTAAGGGTAGGTGAAAGAAACATACATCAACATATAAAGAAGATAAGTACAAAGTATGTCAATAATGATCACAACACTCATGTACAAGAATAAATGTATTTAAAGTAGAGAAAAGAAAATGATACAAGTAATCCTCACTACATCCCTCAAGATATCAACGCTCTCCTAACAAAAATGTTCTATACTAACTCTCCCCCTAAGAATGGACTACTCTCATATCCAAAACTACTCAACCCTTTATGTCATGAGTGACAAAGGGTAAGAGTGTTAAGTAGACATCTCATCGGTAGAGCTAGCATCTCCATCATCGTCATCACCATCATCATCATCATCCTTAGCCTCAGAATCAAAAGCCACAGGAGTGGGTGGAGGAGAAGCCTCAGAAGCAAAGCCACCCATGATTGCCTACCGTCGTGCAATACGGCCAACATAAACATTCACCTGATACAGCTCTGTAGAGAGTGTATCAAGGCGAGCATCCATGCGCTGAAGCTACGCCATGATGTCTCCAAGTGACACATCGCTTGTAGAAGAGGAGGGGAGTGGATGTGGATGGAGCAGATCAAGATGGAGCTGAACGGGAGGGAGGAGTTGCTGAATCTGACTGCCGTGACCGAAACTGCGCCTTGCTACGTTTTCGGTAGCGACGTCTATGGCACACATGACAGAGAAGTGATCGGAAGAGGGAAAAGGAACAGAAAAATGGCATAAAATTTGCGTGATAGCCGAAGGGAAAATGAGCTTATCACGGGTAGCCGTATCCCTAAACACATCTATACTAGAAAGAATAAAATGTGAAGGAAAATCTATAGTGAGGTGCTCTAACAAAGAAAGAAAAAATTGAGCACGAGGCTTTATGATGGAGTTGTAGTGAGAGAGTGGGTGCAATACAAAAGTCATCACCATGTTCATGAATCTAGGACCTTTAGTAAAGGGCTTACATGGTGTAAACTAATGATCACCCCAAACAGAAGGGCACTCGCAGAAAGCAAACATCATCTCATCTTTGGACACAATCCTCAGACGCTCACAATCTGAGGTAGTTAGGATGCTCTACCATCGGGACACAGAGCACATCCGCAACAAGCTGCGGGGTGACAACAATGTGCGTACCTCGAACGCGAGTATGAAAGAAAGGAACTGAAGAATCAAGTCCATACATGTTGGAGTAAAACTCCTGGATCAGCACGGATGGACATGTGACCGGGACATCGCACAGTGACTCCCAACCCCGACTGTGAATGACATCGGGTAGGTTAGTGTCAGCGAAGTTCGCCAAAATGACTTGGCGTTCCGAATGAACACCTTGTCGAGAAAAGTTGTCCGAGAAGTCCTTTCGGGCATCCTCATCACGTAACCGAATATGAGAAGGAGTAGGATCAGACGAAAATGATGCCCTGGAACAAAGAGGGTTCCGAAACGAAGCAGACTTACGTTTAGGTGCCATAGACACGACTAACGTAAACAGAAAAGAGAGGGAGAGAGAGAGACAATCAGAAAAGTCCCAAGCAATTCAAATATATCAAAATATATTGAAGAGAGAGTATGTATGCATGGGAAATGCATGAACATGTGACATGCAATATAAAATTCATCATGGGCTTAGCCCAATCCAATCTTACCAACACACAAACAATTTGCACACATCTAAATGCATCGTAATACTGTTATAATGTTAATGTGATGCAATACATGAGATTTTAAACTCATTTAAGCAAAAACCCATCCCAAAATTGCAACAATAACTCGTCAATTTTGAAAAACCCCAAAATTTTTCAAAAACCCCAAAACCTAGGTTTCAAAACACGAAATGCATGAAAATGAGAGAAAAGAAACTTACCAAGTGAAAGAAAAAAACCTTGAAATCACTTGGAATTGAGGTTTGAGAGAGAGTGATTTGAAAGGTGAGGAGACAAAGCTATCGAGAGAAAGATTGAGAGAAATAAAGTTCGAATCGCACAGAACCTATTTATAAAACCTCAGTAAATCTCAACAGATGTGTTGAAAGGTATCGAGACATCTGTCGAGCTAGGTGTTGAGAGAACAAAATGTCGACAGATGAAGCTGTCAAGGATCTGTCGAGGGACAAATCAACCAAAGGCTAAAAGAATCTCGATCGATCTACCAGGTGTCGAGAAGCTATCAAGGAGATAGAAGTTTTCTCAATCGATCCACCAGCTGTTGAGGAAGTATCAAGATTGCGATAAGAAACAGCTTAAGAGTTTGACAGATAGCCAGGTGTCAAGGAGGTGTCGAGATTGCTTAAAAACAGTTTTTCAAGAAGGGAAAAACACAGATATGAATGCAAATAGGCATGCAACTCACCCAATGATCCAATCAACATTTTAAGATCTCAAAATCATCTCTCAACAACAATTTTAAGCACAAAGATCCCAAACACACACACACACACACACACACACACACACTAAACAAGTCTAACCAATTTTATATTTCAAAAATAAGTCAAGACAGTTGAGTTAGCATACATTAACACATGTAAACCTTGTGATGGCCAAATAACATTGTACCTGCACATGTATCAAGAGAAGCAAAGAATATTGCGTGTTGTGTGTGAAAAACATTGCAAGTTTGCATAAATGTATACATGTTATGACGATTTGAGATATGAGAAAATCACTTTAACTCACACACAATCATAACTGTTTGATGGGGACTATCACCTTTGAGGTACATCCTATAACTCCCACATCTCCTAGAATACACGCTTGCAATCATATATAAAACATTTTTATTCTTTTTGCTTTTATTTTCTTTGCATATTTTTCTTTTTTAGAAAATCATACATGGGCATATAAGAGAAAGAAAAGAAATACCCAATTATGTTAAGCATTTGACATTCCAATTTTGTTATGCCGAAGCATACAAATGTCATTGACATTGCACTTTTGCTATGCCGAAGCATACAGATGTCATTTCATGATTGGTGGACAACAGTGGTGAGATGGTTATTTATGCCTTTCTCTTAGGATTTTCTAGTCCTTCTCATCAAAAAGAGTGATTCGAGTGTTAAGTACAAGAGATAACTTAATCTTACTCATCACAAACAACAGCCACAAAGCTCACTTGCTTAGTTGTGCATAGAGATGCTCATCTAAGTTACAAAAGATACAAAGTATAGAAAAATTTATTTCAATGACCATCCAAGGTACACAAGTACCAATGTACACAAAACACACACTGTTTTTGTATTATTATTATTATTATTTTTTGTATCAAAAACAAAACAAACAAAACTGAAAACAAACAAAAATATGTTAAACAAAGTAAAGCAAAAACTAGACTGACTCAAAATAAAAGCAAAACACACAAGTTATGCAAAAACAAAAACAAGAAGAGAGAGAGGAAAGTGATAGAATCACTTAGAGTCCTTTTCCTTCCACACCTTGGAAGAACATTTCCATCTAGCAAATCCTTGATCCAGTGGTGAGGGAGAAGAATTGAAACCGTTTAAGTTCAAAAGGAACCTGAGGGTTTTGAGAAGATCTCCAAGGGGAGCAAGAGAGGATTGAAGCTGATTCTGGCTTCCAAATGCTATCATGTCGTTGCTCTGTTGAGTGGCTAACTACTTATAGCAATTTGGTCGAGTATGACCGGAAACTCCACAATGATGACAGAGATGCTGCTTCTTTTGTTTAGGCTTTTGAGAGTTAGCCTCCTTGGCCCTAGGGTTTTTAGCTTCCTTCTTATCTTGCTTAGGGGGTGCTCCTAAGATAGATTTACCCTTGTCTATGTTCTCACTAGCTAAATCAGTTTTAACATCATTGTTCTCAATTTCAACATTATTACTAGGAGGAACAAAAACAGTAGTACTAGTAGAAGCAATATTAGAAAAAGAGAGACCATACCCTAAACTTGTTTGATCAGAAGCAGATTTCTAAAGACTGAGCATCTCATCAAGATTTGCACTTGAAGTCCTCTCCAATTAAGCTGTGACTTGAAACAGTTCCACTTCAAGCTTCTTGGTCTTCTCAGCCAAGAAATTGTTTTCAAACCTCAGTGCTCTAATAGTCTAATTGGCTTCATCAAACTTTGTGGAAAGCTCTTCACGATCAAGTTCCACATCACTGAGCTTCTTGGTGGCCAGCTTATAAAGTTTCTCATGCTTCTCAGACACTTTATACAATTTCTCATAGGCTGTATGGATATCATCTTGATTATCCATCTTCTTGAACTTAGACTCCACCAAGTCCTCTTCTTCATCCACATCTTCAACAATCCCCTCAGTAGGATTGACAGTGGCAGTGAAGGCGTTCAAGATTCCATCATCCTCATTGTTGGAATCATCCTCAGGCTTGGTGTCACTCAAGGTAGCAGTAAGTGCCTTGCTCTTCCCAATGCTCTTGAGATATGTAGGACACTCTTGTTTCATGTGACCGAAGCCTTGATACCCAAAGCACTTAGGTCCTACAGGAACAGTGTACTGACCGCCATCCCTGGCATCCTTCTTCCTTTTGTCTTGGCTCTTCAACTATGAAGAACTAGATTGCCTACGGTCCTTGCCAAAGCCTTTCCCATTGGCATTCTTCATGAACTTCTTGAATTTCCTGATGATATATGACTTCATCTTAGAATCCTCATCATCTGAAGACTCATCAGTGTCACTGCTCTTAGTCTTCAATGCCATGCTCTTGCCATTACTCGACTTGCCAATTCTTGATAACCCTAGCTAGTAGGTCTGCAAATTACCAACCAGCTCTGTCAAAGGAATCTTGTCAATATCCTTTGATTCCTTGATTGCCGTAATCTTGGAATGGAATCTCTTGGGTAGAGATCTGAGCACTTTCCTCACATTCTTGGGTTTAGGAATGGTTTCCCCAAGATTGAAGGTTGAGTATGTCCTTGAGCTTGGCATAGAACTCATCAAACAACTCATCCTCCTCCATCTTGATTTCTTCAAAGCTTGTAGTGAGCCTCTGAAGTTTTGAATCTTGTACAGCCTTGGTTCCCTCATAGGTTGTCTAGAGAATGGTCCATGCCTCCTTTGTAGTTTCAGTAGAGGATATCTTCTTGAACTCCTCATTAGTGACTGCACTGAATAAAGCATTCAATGCCCTGCTGTTGAAGTTTGCCGCCTTGATCTTGGCATCATCCCAATCAGTAGGCGCTTCCTTTGGCTTAGTCCAGCCAATCTCTACAGCTTGCAACACTTTCTCATCTAAAGACTGCAAGAAAGCTCTCATGCGTACTTTCCAATATGCATAGTTAGTGCCATCAAATAAATGAGGTATAATTAAAGATTGTCCTCTATCCATGACAAATAGGGGTCAATGGATCAACACAACAAAGATTAACCCTAATCAGGGTGTGCCTGCTCTGATACCACTTAATAGGCCAAAAACGAATTGACCCCTTGTGATGAATTAATTGATTAATTAGCCAAGTTCAATTAATTAATCAAATTAACATACAAATGCATGGTAGCACAAAAAATCACCAATTAAACTAAGTATGCAGCGGAAAATAAATTGATATGGTGATTTGTTTACGAATGGGGAAAACCAACACAGCAAAAACCCCACCGGGTGATTTTAAGGTCACCACTCTCGAAATACCACTATTATCACAACAAGCGATTACAAGTAAAGGAATCGTAGTACCTTATACCAACCTATAGTTGAAGCCTTACCCCAATACCCAATTGGACTTGTTCTGTAGTGGCAATTTCTCCTTTTGATGCATGGCTCCCAGTACGTGACTAACCAATTGCGCGGATCCCAGTTCGCGACTTCAATCACTAACTAGAGAAGGTTGTTTGCTGTAAAGTTCTTCAGTTCATCCACAATGAAGATCAAAAAGATGCTTGGTTACAAAACAGTTTGAATCTTGGACAGACTTGCATGTCTTCAAAACTTGATCTTGAAACACAGTTTCTTGAAGTATTAAACACATCGTAGACCTACCCAAATACAAGTAAAGTGTGTTTTGTCAAAGGATTAGCCAATTACATAAAATAGTGACATATGTTCCTAACAAGTGAATCACATATATCCTAACATAATTGAAATCCAATTTTTACATTGAATTAACTTACTTGGCACAAAAATTTAAAAACTTAGATTAAATGGGACACATAGCGCAAAATTAGACTCTAATTGAATTCCAATTTGAAATCTAATTGGATTTTCTCTTAGCTTAACCTATTATTATATATATAGATAATTCACTTGGAACTAAATTAAAAATTAAATGGGACACGTGACACAAAATTGTGAATCCAATTTGATGATGCCGAAAATCGTCAGTAAGTTACACAATCTTCATGTACTCAAGACAACACAAAACAAGAAGACCTTAGGAGAGTACCAGTGTGGTACCGACCAAAGATCCTTTGAAAGTTAAGTTAGAAAGCTTCTCACAACTCTAGAGTGCCAAAGTTGGAATGAATTATGTGTACCTTGGTTTGGGAGTGCTTTAGGGTTTTTATAGTAGTGTAGAACCGGCCTTTTCCTTCCTTGGGGAAGAGGAATTTTTCATTATGAAGAAGATCCTCATCAAAGCACATATTTTACGGGATCCTTTCCATATAGCGATTTTATTGATTAAGGTTAGTCGTGAGGCGCAAGATATTTCATTTTGAAGTCTCTTGAAGACTACTTAAGCCATGGGGATGCCACGTGAACTTACCACCGTCCACTTTGTATCTGTTGGCTTTCTGATCTGTCTGCCATGTTGGGTCCGACCTCTTGTGTACACGCTCCCCGTCTTCTTCCCTCATCTTGATCATGAGCCAAAGGTACCGTCGCTTATGGTTGGTTCAGTAGAATGAGACCGTCTACCTCAATTTTACCCTCTTCAATTGCCCCCTCACTCTACGGGTTCGTCGCATAATGTTAGGACGGATCCATGGAGTGACAGTCTGACTTTAGCTTTGGGAGATGCATTCTCATTGATAGGCTAGCCTAGGGTTATTAATGCAATAGGGGCACATCTCATATTTTTAGCGGTTGATCGCTTGGACTGAAACGTCCCTTCATCTTCTGTGCCATTCCCCCTATATATATGTTGCTCATTCCTCTCATTTTTTACTTTTCGCAACCAATTTCCTGATTAGAGAGCTACCGTCTTCTTCAGCAAACCTTTGTTTCGTCCAACTGGTGTGACCGTCTACTATAATTCATCTGTCCCCTCGCTTTGCACTGTTCAATTGTAAGTACCCTTTTTCTCATACTTAACTTCCACCTTTTTCAATTTTTTACTTAAATGTTGCACGCCCGTTGCTTGTATAGACCTGTAGAGTCTTAGGGTTTTTATCCGTCACGTGAGAAGTCGAGTGACCAATCATGGGTCTGCGAAGGAGCGGGCTACGATGAGGTGTTTCTGTCATGTCAAGGCGACCCTGGCACCTCTGACAGTGAAAGGGTTTCGTCAGCCAACTCTACTTCCGTGGGGAAGGATGAGGACCTAGATGTGGATGAGTTGAAGAGTGATTCCAATGATGACTTAGCTGGTTCTAAACCCCCCACTCAATCCATCATAGGCCCTGACGGGTTTAAGAAGTTTATTATGATTTCTTTGTGGAAAAATAATGACTTCAACTCTTCCATCAAGCAAACACACTTTAACACACTTAGGGAAAAATACTAGATCCGTGCCAACATACCAATCTGTCTAACCACTAAACAAGAAAAGTGTTATTATAAGGGTCTGGAAGACATAGGTGTGTATGAGAAGATGTTGAAAGCGAGCCTGAGATTCCCTCTTAATGCCCTTCACCGTCGTCTTCTTCAGTACCTTGGACTATCTGTCACCCAAATCTCTCCGAACGCATGGAGAGTATTCCTGGGCACAGAAGTCCTGTACGGAGTCATGTCCGACAGGGCACGGAGGATGAAGTTTTTCATTGTTATCACCCATTCGAGATAACCCAATCAAGGAGCATATATAGTTTCATTCCTAGGAGTATGCGACACTCCGGATTCAAATAGAAATTGGAAGAGTCGTTATTTTTTCATTCAAGGGGACGACTGGATACCCTCCATTGGTACTGCGACAATTTTGAACCAACGAAGGTTGCCCGTCATTACAACACACAAGTCCCTCAATGTAAGTCCGTTGCCTAGTACTTGCCTTTTTTGTATTTTAGCAGCTTATTTTTTAAACCGTCCTTTTTTATGCAAAAATAGAAGATAGCAAAAGGAGGGCCTTCATCAAGTAGCAGGCCGCTGCTAGGAAGAAGCTAGAGGGTAGCCAACCCCCTAAGATGGGCCAGGCTAACTCGTCCACAAAGAGAAAATTGTCAGAAAAGTTGGACCGTCCACCCAAAAAACCAAAGGTTGGTTCGGGGCCAACTATTGGTGAGACCCCTACCATCAGTAAACTACCCCCTAAACCTGGCCCAGACAAAGGGAAAGGACTAATGAAGGGCTAGGTTCCTACCACTAAGGAGCGCCCCATCCTCCTCCATAAAGATTCAAGCTACGCCCTCAAGCAGCTCTCGTCCATCATCAAGGACGATGATTATTTAGACTTGGGTAATCACACGACGGAGGCCATAAGGGAAACGAGCCTTTTTAGTTTGGCACAGGTATGTCGATCTGTCCACTTGTGTTTGCTTTGCTTTAATGTTGTCTTGTTTAAACTTTGTCCTTGATTTCTGCAGGGGGTGGTTATGATGAAGGGCTTGATGGACCGCTGTATTTCTCATGAGATGGTCCTGAGCCATCTGAGGGAGAAGCTAGGCGCTAAGGAGACAGAGCTGTAAGAGTTGCTAGCCTGGAAGAACATCCAGGTTGGAAAGCTTGACTTGACTAAACAACTCCTGAAGGAGTTAGAGGCCCAAGTTGGAACACTGAAGAAAATTCTAAAGGATAAAGAGGGCGATATCACAGAGGTGAAGGACTAACTTTGTTAGGCAAATGAGGACGCTATTAAGGAATATTGTGATTCTAACGACCTCCCGCATCTTAATTGATTCCGGAGGCCAGACTTTTGCCCGTCTAGCTGATTCGGAAGGAACGGATGAGCTCTTTGCTGATGATGCAACTGTTAACCTTCAAGGTGACGGGGATGCCATTCTTGGTGAACAAGAGATATTCATTGAGGATGGTACCCGTCAGCCGAAAGATGTACAGATCGTGGAAGAAAAGAACAAAGATACCCCTACCGTTCAATAGTAGTTTTCATTTTTTTTCTTTTTACTTAGCTTTTTTTGTTAAAGTGTATATATCTTTTGAGAGAACAATATTTATGCTTAACTTATCCGTTGCCTATTACTTGGCATGTAGACATTTCCCTTTATGGGCTTTTATAATATTTTGATTTAGATGCTTAGTCAATATAGATAATTGTGTATGATATCTGTTTGTTTAGTATTTGCAAACCAACTCCTAGGGTGCCTCTTGTGAACTTCAATAAATACTAGTTTTTTGGTCAGAATGATTCTGTCCACTTCGCGGACTAAGCATTATAAGTTAATCATTTGAGCCCGTCCAATTTCTGGGTTTCATAAGTCATCCCTTCAGGTTCTAATCCATCCATTTTATAGATGTAAAGTTATAATTACAACTATGTGTTTTGCTGGCTTTAATTCCGTGCCAAATTTGATTGTAATTATGCTCAATCTTTTGTACCTTGTATTTCATGTGGGATTTATTTGTAAGGGTTGTTTGAGAGAGAGAGAGAGAGAGAGTGTGTGAAGACTCAAGGCATGAAGACTGAAGTGTTTTCATGGGTAGCTCGCGAGTAAGCATCCCGCGAAGTGAAGCATGTGCCCTGCACATGACTGGAATGCGAAGAGTCAGGATAGGATGGAGACAGCTGGTTTTCATGAGTGTCTCGTGGGTAAGGCCTTCCCGCGAGATACTCGCGAAACATTCTGTTTTGCCAGATTTTCTTATCTGATACACACTTTTTGTACCCACACTATATATACCCCCATTACCCACAGATGCTAAGGAGTGCTTCTGAGAGAAAACCCTAGCCACAAACCTTGAGAGTTAGAGATTGTTATACGCACAATTCACTACAAATTTGCTTATGGATTTTCCTCAACTCCTACCTCTCCATTTCCATACCATTGAGAGGTTGATAGCCCAAATACTTACCACACCCTTTCAGAGTGTCAAGTGAGGTTTTGGTGCTGCTGGGAAGCATTGGAAGAAGCCAGGCTTTGACAGATGCAATTGGGCATATTGTGGGATCCGGAGTGTTAGACAAGACACGGCTCCGAGAAGCCCTGTTGGAGTAGGAGCTTGGAGGACTTAGGTGCATTGGGTAGATTAGGCTTGGAGGGTCTCTTGCTAACCCATGTATCCCAACTGATTGTCTAGTGGATCGATTACCGCTTGGAAGGCAGCAGAGAGGTTTTACGCGGAGTACTTCGATTTCCACTTTGATAACACATTGGCGTGTTATCTTGTGTTTGCATTCTTCTTCCCTACTCTTTTAGCTTTCATATTACTGTTGTGTTACATAATAATGGCTTAGAGTAGTTTATTTGTTTATCTGCTCGCATTTACTCTATTCCACACTTAGTATAAGTTAGAGTAAAATCTATCAAGTCGTAATTTTTAATTTGGGGGTCTAAACAGTTCTTGTGTTTTAACACATTTTTGAGCTCTCAATTGGTATCAGAGCAGGTACACTTGATTTGGTTTTAATACCTAAGTGTGATCCTTGACCCTTTGTGATGGACTAGTCACAATCTTTCAATGTCCCACCATTCTTTGATGGGAGCAATTATGCTTGTTGGAAGGTCCGTATGAGGGCTTTCTTGTGTGCTATAGATGAGTCTGTATAGGATTCCGTTGAGAATGGGTATGTCAAATCCACAACAGCTAAGTCCGAATGGGACCAGGTAGCTCTTGCTTTGGCTAATGCAAATAGTAAAGCCATTAATGCTATATTTTGTAGCGTGTCTACTAATGAATTTCGCAGGATATCGCATGTGGAGATAGCCAAGGAAGCTTGGAAGATTCTTGAGACTACCTATGAGGGTACTAAGAAAGTTAAGGACACAAAGCTCTAGTTGCTTACCACCAAATTTGAAGAGCTCAAGATGGGTGATGATGAGTCATTTGATTCATACTATGGGAAGCTCAACGAAATTGTAATTGCTAAGCTCAATCTTGGAGAGAAGATTGAGGATGCTAAGGTGGTGAGAAAGATTTTGTGGTACTTACTAGAGAGCTTTCGAGCAAAAGTCACAGCTATAGAAGAGAGTAAAGACTTGGATGAGATCAAAATCCAAGAGCTCATTAGATCTCTCCAAACATATGAGCTGGGACTGCCTTCTTATAAGTTGAGCAAATCTCTTGCTCTCAAAAACTTCACCGAGAGAATGGATGATTCCTGCGAAGAAGATGATGTGGAGAAGGAGGTAGCATTCCTTGCAAAGAACTTTCGAAAATTTCTGAAGATGAAAAATAGTGGGAAGCCATTCAGTAAAGGAAAGTTTTCATCCTCCAAGGGTGATAGGAAGGAGTTTAAGAAGAAAGATGGGAAGGAGTTTCAATCCCCTTAAGGAATTGTGTGTTACGAATGCAATGGCCTTGGGTATCTCAAGAAGGAGTGTCCTAACTACTTGAGAGGGAAGGACAAAGTGTTTGCCACTACTCTTAATGATTCTGATAGTTCAAATTTAGACACTGAAGGAGAATGTGACAGTGAAGGAAATTATAGGGCCTTTATGGCTATTGCCTTCATTGATTCAAAGGAGGATTTGAGCAATTTGGTTGATGAAGTTGGTAATATTTATGAGGATGAGGAAATTGAAGAATCAGAAGATGAAGAAGTGTGCCAAAATGAAGGGGAGAACAACCTTCAAGAAGCGTATGATTCTCTGCTAGAAGATTGTGGCAAATACACCAAAGTTGCTAACCTTGCTGTGAAAAAGATGAAAAAGGTTGAAGAAGAGCATAGGTGTATACTTGTATAACTCAAGGAATCAAAATGTAAAGAAGAAAGACTCAAGGGAGAGTTGGTTGAAGCTTACTCTAAGATCAAGTTTCTTGAACTTGAAATTATTCAAGCAAATGTCTAGGTTGAGCGTATCTCCACCAAGAAACTTGACAATGTGCTGTCCTCTCAAAAATCTTCACATGATAAGACCAATTTGGGCTATACCGGAGAAGGAAGTTCAAGCAGCAAACCCAAGAAGGAAATAAGGTTCGTATCAGCCAAGAATGACGAGAACTTAAAGAAGTGAAGCCTGAGATTGAGACCCCTGTTGTTGTAAAAAGGACCATTGGTGCAAAACCAAAAGAAAAAGGGAAGTCATTACCCAAAAATAAAAGGGGGTCTCAAGTGAAGCATGTGTGTCATTATTATGGTGTACAAGGGTATACAAGGCCGAATTCTTTCAAGCTTCATGCACTCAAGAAGGCTGATTCTCTGCGTGGCCAAGAAATTTCAAAGAGAAGACCAAAGGGAGCACAAGCTAAGGGAGATAGTGAGGAACATCTCATTGGAGACGTTATGGAAATGCTGAAGAACATATCACTATGCCTTTCTAGCTTCACTCCAAGGTTTGAAAGTTATGTTGGTCGTACCCCGCCATCTAAGGCTCTCATGATCACTCTCTATTCCTATGCATTAATACTTCCGATGTTTAGGGTCATAGGTTCATGCATCATGACATACATAATTCTCCCATGTCATTACTTCCAGTTTATAGCATGTTTCTTTTACAAGTTTTGTTTTGTACTTGTTGTTTTGTTGATTTACTTTACTTGTTCTGTTTTTGAGTGTGTCCAGAAATTCAAAAACCCATAAAAATTGAAAAATCTCCAAAAAGTTTGATCACTTGTGTTGTGTATATCACATGAGAGTTTAGCCTAGTACCTTTGTACTAATGGTGCAGTGCATTTACGAGCTTAGCTTGTTATGTATGCACATATATCTTTATGGGAGAAATTTTGAAAACTATGTGTGATTGTTGTAAATAGATCTTCAAGCTTGTCGTGAATGATTAGTCAATAGTCTTGATGGTCTTGATAATTGCAAAGACTTGTGCCTATATCTCTTCCCACCTTTATTTTTATGTTTTTATAATATAGCTCACCAAATGTAAATCTCAAAACGAAAAAGAGATTATGAGTTGCAAAAGCCGTCGCACATACTAGTATTTGACTAGGAAAAAGGGAAAGTTACATTTTAAATTGAAATGTATGGTGCTCAAAAAGCCAAAGGCTAACCTTTAATGTTGAAATATCAAAAATTTCAAGCACCGATCTCCAAAATGAGATGTATTTTTCAAAAAGATCAAATGTTATGATTTGTATAGAAGCCAAATGAAAAGCTTCTAAGCCTTGTAATCATTTTCTTGTGGGAGGTCATATATGTTCATTTCTATAACTGAGATAAACCACTTGACTTAGTACCAGTTGTGTATGACTTGACTGAATTGATCATTGAAGCTTCACTCTGGTCTAAGGACTATTCCACATTTGATACTCACCCACAACACACAAGTTTTAGTTCAATTAATGCTTATTTCATTTCTGTGATTGTACATGCTCAAATGTGATGTGTATGCTCAATTGCTTGCTGATCAAACCCAAAAAGATTTTTGAGTATTTTTATATATTTTTTAAAGTGATTTTATACTTTCGTGATTTACGTTTTTGTTCAAAATGTTTTTGTGTTGTTTTACAAAAACCTGTTCAGAGGCATTTTTGCAAGAAGCTCGCGACTAAGAGCTTCCCGCAAAAGAGGTTTAGGGAAATATAAAAATCTCAATTTCATACAGAGAGTATCGTGACTAAACTCTTCTTGTGATAGGATTTTTAGGCAAAAACTGGAAAAACACAAGTTTCATACAGAGGCTATCACGACTGTTTCGCGACTAAAAGCTTCTCGCAAAAGTTTTTATGCTTCAGTGGTGTTTTTCGCGACTATATAACCTGCGAAAAATGCGTGTTTTCAGTTTTATAGGGTTGATGTGACAGTTTTTTAAAACACTCTCTATTTCCCTCTCTTTGCCTCACTTGAGACTCTCTCGACCCAAATCCTATTTTCTCTCAAAACCCCATCATTTTCAAGATTGTTTTCTACAAAGTCAACTTCAAGGTATGTTTTCTAAAACATTCTTCTCATTTTTGTCTTAGATTATGCAGTAATTATCTTAGGGTTCTAAATTTGGGGATTATCGAAACAAGGGTTGAGTTCATGACTTTTAAGCAAAAAAATTTCAAAATTTTGATTAAGTTGGGTCCCATTTGGTATGTGTATATCTGTGTTGGCCCCTTGTGGCATTTTAAACTTGTATTGAGGCATTTTCTATGTGTTCATGCATTGTCCATTCATGTAGTGCAGTGTTGCATGCCAAGTGTTTGTCAAAATGTTCAAGTGACATTTTTGTGTTGAATTGGACTCCAATGAGTTCCAATGTTTGGGTATACCCTTGATTAAACTTGGTTACCATGTTTTGATCATTGGGTGTGTGTTTTACAAACTTTACCCAACTTGTGCCTCATTATACCTTGCCATGCATCACCTAGGCACACACCATGCATCACCCCATGCACAGTAGATGCACACACATGCACAATTGCTATTTTCTTAATTTTTGCAAATGTTTACATGTTTTAGCACTTATAGCATGCTATTTTAACATTTTTTGTGTTCTGCTTTAAGTATTTATACTTATATTTTGGACTAACTTGAATCTAATCAAGTTTGCTATTCTTGTGTTTCTGCACCTGTTTCTTTTCTCTGTTTTCTGTTTACATGTGTAGATGTCTCCCACCAAACATTCAACATCCAAGAAATCCTCAAAACGTGCTCGCACAGACTCTGACAACTTTAAGTCCATTGAGGCAGATTTAGCTTACAATGATTGCTACAAGCGAGCCACGATAATTATGGAAAGAGTTGTCAAACAGATACCCTAGAGGACACTTGCATACCTGAAGTGTTCAAGGAAAGGACGTGGACGAAGCTGCTGAATCTGGGTGGAGTTGTGTACTTAAAAATCATCAAATAATTCTTCTCAAATACTAGTGTGGATGGAGACCACATTAATTGCTGGGTGAGACACAAAGAATTTGTTATCACAGGGGAAAGCATACAAGAGTTCTTGGAAGTTTGTCCTCCTTCTCAGCCAATCATTGTGCAGTATGATGATCACTTAGAATCTATTGAGGAGATGATGACGAATCTTGGTAGTACACTTAAAAAGTCCTCCATGAACACAATTCCATTCAATCCGGAGATGAGGACTCTAGCTTATGTGTTGATCCACAATCTATATCCGATCACCAACTTGACAACATTGTCCACTCCAAGGACAATTTTTTTTGTACGATCTCTTCACTTACAAGGAGATTGACATTTGTGGACACATCTTCCACCTCTTGAACAAGAGCATTGAAAAGCAGAACTCCAGAACTATCATGCCATTTCCCTCTCTCATTATAGGCCTCATTGCAAAGACAAGGCTCAAACTTCCGAGTGGTCTCATTGTAGTACATAGAGATTATCCTGTTGGTGCACACACAATGACTTGTAGCACAGCTCATATCAAAGGATCCAAAACTTGCGTGTCTCAAACACTGAGGGATCATGTTGAGGAAGAGGGAGGAGATACAAAGGAGGAGATTGAGAGATTCACCTCTGCACCAGAGAGTTCAGCTCAGCCATCATCTTCAGCACCAACACGAGGACCAAACAGACTTAATCGCCTCATTGCCAGAGTAAAGCAGATGTATACTATGCTAGACTCTCATGTACAGCACACCGTGGACCAATTTGCATACATCTAGGGTCAGATCACTACATTATCTTCACAGATCGATGATTTGTCCATGGAGCAGGGATCTAGCCTCTTTGGCCATTTCGGTCAAAAATGGGGAGAAAATTTTTAGGGGGAGCTTGCACAATTGAGGGGGAGCATAGCTTAGACCATAGATATATTAGTTCATTACAGGCGGTTTAGCATTGTTTTAGTTTTTATAACTCTTGGATAGTTGTTTTTATTGCTTTAAGTACACTGTTTTTATATTTTAGTTTAAGTACACTGTTTTTATATTTCAGTTTAAGTACACTGTTTTTATATTTCAGTTTAATATTCAGTACTTGTAGTTATTTCATTGCTTTGTAGCAAATTTTTTGTACTTTTAGATGTTGCAAAACTATCTTAAGCACCTCACACTTGTACCCTAGTAGGATTTTGTATCCTAGATGCAAATACTTCATGTATTTTGCATTGGTTGTATGTTGGACATGCAATTGATCCTTGTGATTGGTCTTTATTGCATTGCGTGTCTGGATGAGCATTTACTAGCTAAATGTTCATTGTAGTCATTCTTTAATGACTGTTCTTGTATGATCAGGATATGTTTAATTGTTTTATAGTTTATAAACTTGATCACACTTTACTTGCTTATATACGTACCATGTATTCAACTTGTCATAAGCTTAATGAAAGTTTTGTTTTTGTACAAGTGTTTCAGGTTACAGGTACATACATGCAAGTGCTTCACAGCTTCTAGATTAGGTGTAAGTTAGTTTTACCACTATTCCCAAACTCACGTTTAAGTCTATAGTCTGTTTTAGGGGTTTTGTCACGGAATAGCCAAAGGGGAAGATTATAAAGTTGTAATTACAGCTATGTGTTTTTTCCCTATATTTCATGTGGGATTTATTTGTAAGTGTTGTGAGAGAGAGAAAGAGTGTGTGAAGACTCAAGGCATGAAGACTAAAGTGTTTTCACGGGTAGCTCGCAAGTAAGCATCCAGCAAAGTGAAGCATGTGCCCTGCACATGACTAGAATGCGAAGAGTCAAGACAAGATGGAGATAGCTGGTTTTCACGAGTGTTTCGCAGGTAAGGCCTTCCCGCGAGATACCCACGAAACATTCTGTTTTGCCAGATTGTTTTATCTGATTCACACTTTCTGTACCCACACTATATATACCCACATTACTCACAGATTTTGAGGAATGCTTCTGAGAGAAAACCCTAGCTAGAAACCTTGAGAGTTAGAGGTTGTTATACCCACAATTCTCTACACAATTGCTTGTGGATTTTCCTCAACTCCTACCTCTCCATTTCCATACCATTGAGAGGTTGATAGCCCAAACACTTACCACCCGTTCAGAGTGTCAAGTGAGATTTTGGTGCTACTGGGAAGCATTGGAAGAAGCCAGGCTTTGGCAGATGCAAATTGGGCATATTGCGGGATTCGGAGAGCTAGACAAGATATGGTTCTGTGAAGCCTTGTTGGAGTAGGAGCTTGGAGGGCTTAGGTGCATCGGGTAGATTAGGCATGGAGGGTCTCTTGCTAACCCATGTATCCCAACTGATTGTCTAGTGGATCAATTACTGCTTGGAGGGTGGCAGAGAGGTTTTATGTCGAGTACTTCAGTTTCTTCTTCGATAACACATCGGCGTGTTATCTTGTATTTGCATTCTTCTTCCCTACTCTTTTAGCTTTCATATTACTGTTATGTTATATTGATAATGGCTTAGAGTAGTTTTTTTGTTTATCCGCTCACATTTACTCTATTCCGCACTTAGTATAAGTTAGAGTAAAATATATCTAGCCGTAATTTTTAATTTGGGGGTCTAAACAACTCTTGTGTTTTAACACAGTTTCGAGCTCTCAACAAACTTGATGGACTTATAGGTCATCCTCTAAGGATGAAATACATCCATTTTGTGGACTTGTCATAAGTCATTTCTTAAGGATTGATAAACTTGAATCTGTCCACTTTATGGACTTGCTTAAATGCAAGCTATGAACCCGTCCACTATATGGACTAGGTAAACTTGAGCCATCCCTTTGGGATGGACTTGTCCATTCTAAGGACTTTATAATCTTAGATCAGCACTTAGGATGAACTCGTCCACCCTGTGAACTTCATAATCTCAGATCACCCCATAGGTTGAACCTGTCCTCTTGGGACTTCATATTTTTAGATCACCCATAGGATGAGCCCGTCCACTTAGGACTCAATAATTTTAGATCACCCCATAGGATGAACCCGTCCACTTGGGACTTCATAATTTTAGATTACCCCATAGGATGAACCCATCCACTTGGGACTTAATAATGATCATGTAGAAATGCAGATAACATACACATGGAATTTCTGAATGACTCCTCTTATTGTGAAAAATTCGCGGATAAAATTTTTCTTTTGAAAAAAAAAAAAAAAACTGCCCTTTGGGCTTAAAAGAAACTGTAGATAGTAAAAATTAAACTAAAAGGAAATAAACTGGAAATGAGGAGTGTTGTCGCCCTTGCCACTATCTACTGGTAGTACTTCTTTAGGTGCTCTATGTTCCATGGGTGATGCAACATTTGCCCATCCAGTGTCACCAAGTGCTATGTTCCCTTCCTATGCCATGATGCAATTCTATATGGCCCTTCCTAGTTAGGTCCTAGCTTTCCCTGGGAGGCATCTTTTATGGTGCCTGTTACCTTTCTTAAGACAAGATCTCCAACTTGGAAGTCCCTGTGTCTGACTTTGGAGTTGTAGTGCTTGGCCATGAGGTTCTGGTATTGTGCTAACCTTTGCTCAGCCGTTGTTCTGACTTCGTCCACTAGATCAAGCTGCAGGCGTATTGCTTCATCATTTTTGCTCTCGTCATGGTTCCCTACTCTGTAGCTTGTAAGTCCTACTTCAGCTGGGATGACTGTTTCAATTCTGTATGCTAGTCGAAACGGTGTCTCCCTTATAGGTGTCATTACCGTTGTCCTGTATGCCCATAAAACACTTGGTAGTTGGTCCAGCCATATACCCTTTGCTCCCTCAAGCTAAGTCTTGATGATTTTGAACAAGGATCGGTTCGTGACCTCAACTTGTCCATTGGCCTAAGGGTGGCTAGGTGATGAGTAGTGGTTCTTGATCCCTAGCTGCGAGCAAAAGTCTTTGAATGCGTTGTTGTTGAACTGCTTCATGTTGTTCGAGACCAGCTCTCTAGGAACATCGTACCTGCAAATGATGTTCTTCCATACGAAGCTTCACACATTCTTCTCTGTGATGGTGGATAGGGCTTCAGCTTTTACCCACTTAGTGAAGTAGTCTATACCAACCACTAGGAATTTCAACTGTTTAACCGCCGTTGGGAAGGGGCCCATGATATCCAACCCCCATTGAGTGAACGGCCATGGGGTTGTCATTAGAGTGAGCTCCTCTGTCGGTTGCCTGATGAGGTTGCCAAATCTTTGACACTTGTTGCAAGCTTTGACGTACACATGGGCATCCTTCTGCATGGTTGGCCAATAGTATCTCGTCCGGATTAGTTTGTACACTAATGACCGTGATCCAAAATGGTTTCCATAGACTCCTTTGTGGACTTCTCACATGACGTAGTCTACCTCCTCGGGGATGAGGCACCTCATGTATGGTCATGAGAAGCCCCTCTTATATAGAACGTCTTTAATCAGAATGAAACGTGCTGCTTGAACCTTCAACTTCCTTGCAGCCTCCTTTCTGTCAGGCAACATGCCGTCCTTCAGGTAGGAGATTATTAGTGCTGTCCAATAGTCCTCGGGACCTATTTCCTATACACCAATGCCATCTATTAATGGTGAGATTTGAACAAAGGATAGTACTTGACTAGGGATGAGCATGTATTCTACCGACGCAGCTTTAGCAAGATGGTCGATGTTCTCATTTTCCTCCTTTGGTATCTAAATTTTTTTTACTTGGAGGTCACCTACCCGATTCTTTACTTACTCTAGGTATTTCTTCATCCGTTTGTTCTTGCAATCATAGTCTTCATTAACTTGACTGGCCACTACCTGGGAATCATAGTACACGACCATATTTGCAGCTCCTGCCGCCTTGGCGAGATCCAGCCCTGTTATCAAAGCTTCGTACTCTGCCTTGTTATTGGTCGTTGGGAAATCAAGATGGACTATGCATTCGACCTTATCTCCTTCTAGGCTATGAAGTACCACACCAGCTCCGCCTGCTTACTTGTTGGAAGATTTGTCTATATGGATACTCTATTGTGGGCTTGATTATGCCCCCTAACCTTCCATGGGAGTGAACTCTGTGATGAAGTTAGCAATTACTTGCCCCTTTATAGTCGTATGTGGTTGATACTGTATGTCGAACTCACTCAATTCAATCGCCCATAATGCCATCCATCCAGCAACTTCAGGGCTACTCATTGCTCTTTGTAGGGGCTTGTCTGTTAGGACGACTACATGTGTGTCTGGAAATATGACTTGAGCTTCTGTGCCGTAGTTAGTAATGTGAAAGCGTGCTTTTCCATTGAGGGGTATTTCTCTTCCACTCCTCGGAGTGCTTGGCTTGAGAAGTACACGGGCTTCTGTACCCCGTCCTCTTCCTTGATAAAAGTTGCACTGACAGTGGCCGGGGAGACGGCTAGGTATAGGAACAGTTCTTCCCCAGGCTTAGACGGGCTTAGCAATGGTGAGGAAGAAAGATATGCCTTTAGGTCTTCAAACGCTTGTTGACACTCGATCGTCCATTCAAATAACTTCCTCAATGTGTGGAAGAAAGGTAAGCACTTATTCATTGCTCTTGAGACGAACCTGTTTAATGCAACTATCTTGCCGTTCAGGCTCTATACCTCTTTGACGGTCTTTAGCGGTGTTAACTCCATTATGGCTTGTATCTTCTTTGGGTTGATCTCAATACCCCTTTGGGATACCATGAACCCCAGGAATTTCCCTACAGTCACTCCGAACGCACACTTGCTTGGATTCAACTTCATGTTATAAGACCTCGAGGTGTCAAAGGTCGCCTGGAGGTCATTCAAGTGGTCGTCCTCCCTATGCTCTTTACCAACATGTCGTCCACGTAAACTTGCACATTCCTCCCAATCTGATGTGCAAACATTTTGTTCATCAGCCTTTGATATGTAGCGCCTACGTTCTTGAGCCCAAATGGCATCACTTTGTAACAGAAGAGGCCCTGGCTGATGACGAATGAAGTTTTCTCTTGGTTGGCCTTGTCCAGCTTGATCTGGTCATAACCAGAGAACGCATCCATGAAACTTAGTAGTTGGTGTCTTACTATTGAGTCCACCAAGATGCCAATCCTCAGGAGAAGATAGCTGTCCTTGGGGTAGGCCCTATTTAGGTCTGTGAAGTCCACACACATCCTCCATTTTTCATTGGCTTTCTTGACCATCACCACGTTGGCCAGCCAATCAGGGTAGTACACTTCTAGTATGAAGTTTGCTTCCTGTAATTTGTGAACCTCTTCTGCTATGGCCTTGTCACGCTTCTGCACGAACACACATTTTTTCTGGCATATGGGAGAGAAAGAGGGCGACACGTTTAACCTGTGGACTATGATGGATGGATCAATTCCAGGCATGTCCTCATGGGTTCAGGAAAACATGTCCTGGTTTTCCCTTAGAAATGTCATCAGTGCTTGCTTGACTGGCAGGCTAGCCAGAGTGTCGATTCTGGTAATCCGTTCAGGCTTGGAGTCATCAAGGATAACTTCTTCCAATCCTTCCACTAGCTCTGCCACCGTCTGCTACTCCTCTATACACATAGTCTACAAATGATTGTCCATTTCTTGCATAACAATGTAGCATAGTCTGCTGTGGGTAATCTCTGACTGTTACAGAAAAAGTAACTGCTCCTAGGGGGTGTATCCTTGTTCCTCCGAATCCGACAAGTGGCGCTTTAACAGGAATCAGCCGTTCTCTATCAATCCTCATCTGCTGGAATGCTAGGTAGTAAAGTGTTGGGATTTGTGCCCTAGAATCCTATTGTATAATGCTATGTATTATATTATGTATAACATTATGTATGACATGATGTATGACTTAATATTGCAATTAATAAAGTTGTTTTATTATTATCTAAAATAATGGTAACATGAATATTTGGACATTATCATATAGTCCATGAGATGCATAGTATGTGATTTATGTGATTTAGTCACAGAAGATATAAGTCACAAGTTCTTTGTAAACTCAGAATTTGGTTCGTAGTCGGTGATGAAATTGGGCATTTCATCTGCGAAGACTATAACATATCAACTAAGATGATTTGTCTTGATCATGTAAGTGGTGACTTCTAGTTGATATGTTGATATGTTTTAAGAGTTAAAACATATTGAACTGGATTGATGTGAGATTTATTATTCTCCTAACGACTGTCAATTGAATAATAAATTTCACGATTTATATTTGCATGAACTCTTAATCCTAAGAGAATAATGGACCTGATCATGAAGTGTAGGTTGCTTTGATATATCAGGAGTGAGATCTAAAGTAACGGTCAAAACCTCAGTATGTTGGGCAGCCACATTTAATGTTGATGGAACATATATTCTCAAGATGGAATTCATAGTCTCTTAACGGAGATACAAAATATTCCCTTGAGATAAGTTTAATGGATTTGTTATTCAGAGAGTTAGGCCTAACCACTTTAGTAAGACTAAAGTATATATTTATGAAATTGGATTTCATAAATATATGATGAATAACTTAAAAGGATTAAACCGGGTACTTAAGGATTAAGATGTAGTAATTCACAAAGTGGCAGTCTTCATTCATGACTTTGTGTTACTACGAATATTTTATGAAGGGGTTGCATGTATAATAAAGTCTTGGGATATAATTTATAGATAAGGCCTAGAGTGCAATTATATTTACATAGTGGTATTAAATATAGTTAATGGTAACTTTGGACTTGTCAAGAGTTGACAGAAAAGCCCAAGACCCATTGGAGCTAGTGTCTTATTGGTCCCTTTTGGTCCCACTCCAAGCCACATACTAAAGCCCAATTGGGAAGGCCCAAAAGGCTAGCCCAATTAGATAATCAGATATATAGAGAGAAACATACAGATTTAAAAAGAAAAAAAAATGAATTGGTATGTATGTGAGTGTTGGACACTCTTCAATTCTCTCTAGAATAAACTCATATAACTGATTGAGAGACCACGCATCTTAGGTGTTAGTGGAATTGGAGTGAAGATTGAAAGTTTTCTCAAGAACTTCTGAATTTTCGGTTTTGAATTTCACTGCTTCAAGATACACTATCTTATTCTCTAATTCTGAAACTTATAAGGCATATGTTGACAATTGTGAAGGAAGTAGATCCGTGTATTTAATTTTTTCCGCTACATAGACTCTTATTTCCATCATAGAAGATGTCGGTAGAGCTCCCATTATCCACAAGGACTCGGTGGGTGTTGTAGTCCCCCACTCGAATGCCAACCACGAGCGCATCATCGTGTGGGTGGTGGAGACACCTGGCATCTTCCTCTGTAAACCCAATGACAGGGTTGTCGATCTGTGCCATCTTCGGGACGAATCCCGTCAATTGGACATTTTGAACCATCCGTAGGTAGGTTTTTCGTGCCTTCTCGGACGAGCCAGATGCTGTGGTCCCCCCTACGACCATCCTTATATCTCTTAGTGGGGGTCTGGGATGCTCATTTTCTCTCCAGGCAGGTGGTTCTTGGTGCTGGTCCACCCTTTCCTTACCGATGAACCTTTGCAACTTCCCTTGCCTAATATGAGCTTCTATTTGCTACTTTAAGTCATAGCAGTCAGATGTGTCATGACCGTGGTCATGGTGAAAACGACAGTACTTGTCTCTAGACCTCTTGCTAGGGTCTCCCTTTAGCTTGCCAGGTAACGTTAGGGCTCCTTCGTCCTTGATCTACATCAGGACTTGATCAATCGAGGTGTTCAGCGGGGTGAAGCTTGCGAACTTTCCGGTTGGAGGCTTAGAGCATCTATCTTCCCTTCTATCTCCTGTCCTCACTATCTTTCGCCCTCTGTCCTGTCATGGTTCCTCCTGTCTTTCTCTCTTCTTAGGCTTCTCTTTGTGAGCCAGTAGTGCACCTTCCGCATTCATGTATTTAGTAGCCCTATAGAGTACATATGACATAGTCTTTGGGTCATTTTTGTATAAGGAAAACAAAAACTTACCCTTCCAAAGCCTATTCGTAAATGCGGCCACAAGTATCTGGTCATCAGCTTCATTTATTGAGAGTGCCTCCTTGTTAAAGCGGGCTATGTACGACCATAGCGTCTCATCCTCTCATTGCTTAATGCTTATTAGGCATGCAGTGGACTTCTTATAACTGTGCCCCCCGATAAAGTGTGTGGCAAACTGGGCGTTCAACTCCTTAAAGGTACCAATGGAGTTGGGCGTCAACCTGCTGAACCAAAACCTTGCGGGGCCTTTTAGTGTAGTAGGGAAGGCCCTACACATGATCTTGTCTGCCACTCCTTGCAGGTGCATCAATGGGTTAAAAGACTCTAGGTGATCCAATGGATCCTTAGATCTGTCGTAGCTCTCCACCTAAGGTATACGGAACTTCGATGGAAGGGGGAATGAAGTGACGCATGCAGTGAATAGTGAATCAGTTTGATGGACCAAGTCATTGAGGTCATAAGATACCTGTCCTCTGAGGGCATTCGTTATGAAGTCCATCCGTTCCTTCATCATTTACATCTCTGCGACCATATGATGTGGAATCGTATCTGCGGCAGATGGATAGCTTGTGTCTTGTCGTTCTGGTCTGCTTGGGGCATTGCTACCTTCCGGCCCCTCGTGGTCCCTTCTCTCAGCACTGGTGCCTTCTTGATCCTCCTCCTGAGTATTCAGTCCCGCATTCTTCTGGCGCAGTTGCTCTTCTAGATCATGGTTTTCCTTAGTGAGGCATTCTACGGCAGCGGCGAGAGTCTGAACCTGTCTCTTGAGTGTGGCGGTGCGTGGTTCATCTTCTTGAACATTGTTGGTGGTCACCATTGAGCGAGTAAGCACCATGCAACTCTTTGTCCGGGAAGCGATAGTATGGCTTGTAAGTTGTGCTTATACCTTCCCACAAATGGTGCCAACTAATGATGCCAAAAATAGTTAGTAAGTCACATAGTTCTCACGTGCTCAAGACAACACCTACACAACACAAAACAAGAAGACCTTTGGAGAGTACCAATGTGGTACCGGCCAAAGACCCTTCGAAGGTTAAGTTAGAAAGCTTCTCACAACTCTAGAGTGCCAGAGCTGAAATGAATTATGCATACCTTGGATTGGGAGTGCTTTAGGGTTTTTATAGTAGTGTAGAACCGACCTTTTCCTTTCTTGGGGAAGATGAATTTTTCCTTATAAAGAAGATCCTCATCAAAGCACATATTTTACGGGATCCTTTCCATATAGCGATTTTATTGATGAAGGTTAGTCATGAGGCGCAAGATATTTCCTTTTGAAGTCTCTTAAGGACTACTTAAACCATGGGGATGCCACTTGACCTTACCCCTGTCCACTATATATCCGTTGGCTTTCTGATCCGTCCGCCATGTTGGGTCCGTCCTCTTGTGTACACACCCCTTGTCTTCTTCCCTCATCTTGATCATGAGCCAAAGGTACTATCGTGGCTGGTTCAGTAGAATGTGACCGTCTACCTTAATTTTACCCTTTTCACAATTAAAATCTATAGTATTTAAATTAAAATCTATATAAAAATGACTATCAATATTTAAAGACTGTTGATAGTCATTCTTATATATATTTTTTAATTCTTTAAAAAATCTTGTAAAAATTGTAAGGGCAGGTTTTGGTTCCTAAGCACAAAAGGTAGAAGGATTCAAGCCCAAAGAGCCCAGCACAATGAATTTTTAGAGAGTGGGCTGAAAACTAGGTTTCGGTGAGTTGGACAATGCCCACCTTGAATTTAAGATTGAAATAAATCAAAGAAAAATAGGTTTTATGCGAAGAAATCATTCCTCAGCAAAGTTCGAGGAGACTAGTTCTGGAGTATATTCTTCTTAAACTTGATTACAATTTCAGTTCTTTGTGTTATAGTGTTTTTTAGATTTTCAGACGAACTCTCCTTGTCCCTGGAGGATCTCTCACATTATATTGCCTCCTTTGGCTGATCTTGGCCCTCCATTTGTTGATTATGCAGGCCACAACTCGAGTGCTTGTCCCATTAGACGCCATCCCAAGTCTTCTATGAGTTGCGACAACCAAGATAGCACTGTTCAGGGGTCTTCTCCACATAAATACGGCCAGGGTGTTTGGTAAGGTGCATTAAATGTGGAAGCAGCTACATCCCTCCAATTACGTCGGGGCTAACCCTCACTCTGAAGCTCTTCCTCTATAGTATGGCCCCCTCCTGTAATGTGCCATTAACGTGGTCATGGCCCGCCTCTCTAGCCTTACCATCTGAGTGTATGGACTCATCGGAACTGTATTGGCCTCCTCGACCTTGGGTATGACACGTGGCATGATTACCTTATTAAATTTTTGTACCCCACAAATATTATTATGTAGAAAATGTAAATTGTCCGTATTTTTTTATTTTATTTTCTTCTTTTTTACAGTTTATTAATTCTAAACTCTTTGGTTTTTGTACTCAATAACTTGCTTTGATGAATATTTATGATGTGATCCCGCACTTAACTCCAAAATTAAGAAATAAAACTCTCTCTAAAAATAAATAATTTAAGACACATGGTGCAAAATTAGACTTCAATAGTAAATCTAATTGGATTTTCTCTCAACTTTGGCTATATATATATATATATATATATATGATTTAGACTCTAATTAGAACTAGACTTTTCGGTTTTTGCACCAAATAATTTAGTTGCCACAAAAATAAAAAAATCAAATGGGACACATGGTACAAAATTAAACTCCAATTAAAAATCAATTTAGAATTTAATTGAATTTAGACTCTTTGACTTTTGCAGCTAATAATTCACTTGACATACAAATTTAAAAATTAGATAAGACACATGGAGCATGTAAGGTTGAATTTAATCAACCATCTTGTTGGCTTTATTCCGTGCCAAATTTGCTTGTATTTTAGCAATTAGTAACCCTATATTTAGGTGGGAATCATGTAAGGGTAGTGAGTGAGAGAGTGTGAAGAAATGCACAACATTGTGCAAGGATGCAGAGATTCGCAGCTGGGACTCGCAGGTGACTCGCGACTAGCAAGCCGTCAACTGCAGCACACGAGTGAAGCATGCGAGAAGATGAACAGTCGCGCCAGCTGGAGCACTACAGGAAAAAAAGTCCAGCCTGGCCGTTCTATTATCTCGCGGGTTGAACTCGCTACTCAGTCAAGTCGCGAGGTCAAGCCGCCAACCACCCTGTTTGGGAAAAACTGACTTTTCGCATTCCTTTCTTGCCTAAGTATAAATACCCCTTATACCCACGAAATGTAGAGAGCTTCCAGAAAGAATTTTGAGAGAAAAACCTTAGAGAAAAACAAGATTGATTCATCCACAATCTTCACATAGAGACTCTTCAAATTCCTCTACTCTCATCCTCTCCATTGTTACATCCTTGAAAGGTTCTTACCCAAATCATTTTCTCACCATACCCATATTTGTGAGAAGGCTTTTTAGTGCTTTGGGAAGCAGTTAGGAAGGGACCAATGACTATTGGTTGATGCTATGAGCTATAGCGGAATCTGGTAAGCTAAAGAAGACAAAGGTTCGGCATAACCTCGTTGGAAAAAGAAGCTTGGAGGGCTTAGGTACACTGGGTAGATTAGGCTTGACTGGTCTTCTGCTGTTCATGTATCCCAACTACATTCTTTAGTAGATTATTTACCGTTTGGAGGGCGGCGGAAAGGTTTTACGCCGAGGGCTTCGGTTTCCTCTTCGATAACACATCGTTGTGTTGTCCTTGTGTTTGCATCTCTATTCCCTTAATCTTTGCCATTTAATTTCTACTGTGGATGTCATTTTATTTGGTTTAGATTGTTTATCAATTCTATGTTTTGCTTATGTTCATGTTCCGCACATTTATTGTTTGATTATAAGCTTGAACTGGTATTTTGTTTTTGAGGGTCTAAACATTCATAGTGTTTTGAACGCTATTTGAACATTCAGAGCAAAATTAGACTTGAATTTAGTATTTAATTGAATTATTTCTCAGCTTTGGTTATAGATATAGATATATATATATATATATATATATATATATATGATTTTTACCTTTATAGGCTCACGAGACACCATATCCACGAGTGAATGAACTGTCAACTGTATTAACTATTAATGCAAAGAATAGTTTTTCCGTAACCTAAATGCATTCTTCAAAAGCTCATCAATCACATGTCCCATTCAAAATAAAAATGAAAGTCCAACGATTCATGTGCTACTCAATGTACTTAAGTTTTTGCAAGGAATATGCCAAACAAATATCAAGCACAAATTCAAATATCTTTTGAGTTCATTGTGGGGATTGCAGCCTTGGATTCATTATGAAACAAGTTTTATTTTCTTTCTATTCCCGATACAGGTAGACTTCTATTTCAAGCAATTATAACAAGAGTGAAAAGCTTTCAGAAAATAGTAGATTATTGAAGAGAAGACTCAGCAGTCAGCACTCAGCAGCTAGCTCACTAGACTTCTCTTTAGACTATATTCCGCCCCTCAAATTGGATCGGTTTTTGTTTCTTCTTAATCTTATTCTTATTTGTTGTGCTCAAGAATATGGGTATTTTGGGCTCTTCAAGTATCTACCATTCTATGTAATCCTCTCGTCCTTCACACCAGAAAATTACAATATCATTTGTTGATATGCTACGTACTAATATGATTGTCTTGGACTATTCAAGCATTTACTATTCCTTTAAATGTGTGTAGTTTAGTAGTTTTTTTTGGGTAAACCAAATAATTACAAAGAAGGATTCTTTTAAGGATGGCCATTGTCTAAAAGATTCAAAACAAGAAATCGCATGAGACCTAAAGAACCTTAGGTCACCAACACTAATGCCATTAAAGGTTTTTTTTTTTTTTTTAACATAGGGAAGGAATGGATACAGAAATACTTTTTATTTCTTTTCTTTCCTTTTCAAATTTTTCCTCTTTTTTTTTTGGGTAAATTTTTTTTCCTCTTTTATCACTATTTGAGAACTCAAATGCTGACTCTAAACCAAATAAAAGATAGAAAGAAAAAAGTAGTGTGGGCCATAAACTGATCAAGACAATGTGCTGTATGTCACTTTCGGCGTCTAATAAAACCAAAGAAAAGTTTCAAAATTTGTACCATTTACCTTTCTCGATTCAAACAAATGTCATTGTGAAATTGCATGGGAGTCAAATAATCAATTTAATTTAGTCAAACAAATATATAATAAAAAAAAATGTTAATTTGTAGCTCAGTACATTATCTGGTGATATTTCTAAGAACTATGTTGAACTCAGGCAGTTGGAGCTTTGAAGTTTAACTTAATTTGAGAATTATATTAGTTGTTTTAGCCACTTGAGAAGCATTCACTGCAGAAAATTGACTACATGCTTTCACGTGATTTTATTAAGTATAAGTTGATAAGCCAAAATTTGCAAAGAAGATATAAAATAAATAAATAAACGAAAATGACATGCTTTCACCTGTTTTTATTAAATATTAGTTGGCAAGCCAAATTTTTTAAAGAATATATAAAATAAATAAATAAACGAAGATGACAATTTTCTGGGGTCAAATTATAGTTATTGTTAGTTTTTAGACGGAGAAAATTGGCAAATTCCCTTTTCACGCAAAAAAAAGCAGCATTTTACCCTCTTTCCCAAACTAATTAGGGAAATACCCCTATTTTGAAGCTCGATTTTCTTAAAATTAAGTGAAGTCTTATAGTGGCATTTTAAGGAGCCTATAGTGATGTTTTAAGGAGCCTATAGTGGCGTTTTAAAACTTGAGCTTTATGAACTTGAGTTATAGGTTAAAAAAAAAAAAAAAAAAAAAAAAAAAAAAAAAAAAAACCTTGCATGGAACTCAAGTTCATGGAGCTCGAGTCCCAAAACGCTACTATAGGTCCTTAAAATGTCACTATAGGATTTCTAAAATGCCACTATAGGGCTCTAGAATTTTTTTTTTTTTTTAAACTTGATTTTGAGAAAATCGAGTTTCAAAACAAGTGCATTTCCCTAATTAGTTTGGAAAATGGGGCAAAATGTTGGATTTTTTGCACGAAAGGGGTAAAGCCAATTTTCTCCCTTTTTAGACCCCTTAACACAATAAGTTTAACCTAATTTTAAGCCAAGTTCATTAACAAGTTTGTTAATTAAATCTAGGTTAAACAAATATGTGTAAAACAAATATAACGCGGAAAGTAAAGGACACACAAATCTGATGACCTAGTGAAAGTTCAAATAGCGTGTAAAACACTATGAACGTTTAGACCCCTAATTTACAAATTATCAATTCAAGCTTAAAATCAAACAATGTACCTACGAAAAATGAACATAAGCCTATAACAAAATTGATAAACAATCTAAACCAAATAAAATCACATCCACAGTAGAAATTAAATGGCAAAGATTAAGGAAAATGATAGGCCAAAAACGAATTGACCCATTGTGATTAAATTAATTGATTAATTAGTCAAGTTATTAATTAATCAAATTAACATGCAAACGCGTGGTAGCACAAACAAATCACCAATTAAACCAAGTGCAGCGGAAAATAAATTTGACACTGTGATTTGTTTACGAATGAGGAAAACCTACACGGCAAAAACCCCACCGGCTGATTTTCAGGTCACCACTCCCGAAATTCCACTATTATCACAACAAGCGGTTACAAGTAAAGGAATCCTAGTACCTTATACCAACCTACAGTTGAACCCTTACCCCAATACCCAATTGGACTTGTTCTGTAGTGATAATTTTTGCTTTTGATGCACGGCTCCCAAGTATGTGACTAACCAATGCGCGGATATCAGTACGTGACTTCAATCACCAACTAGAGAAGATTGTTCATTGCAAAGTTCTTTAGTTCATCCACACGATGAAGATCAAGAAGATGCTTGGTCACAAAACCCTATGGTGTACAAACACAGCAACTTCTTCAGAAGAGATGAACTAGGGCAAAACTTTGTCTCTGGTCACAATTTGCTTGAGCAAACCTTTCTTAAAGCTTATGCAACTTATGTCCTATTTAACGGCCCTTAAAACAATCCTTTTATATGTCTAGGGTTAGGAGAAAAGAAGGCCTAAGGACACATTCACGGATTCCAAGAAAACAGATCAGAATTTCTGAAATTCTTAAACCTCGACAGATGGGAGGTGTCGAGCACACGGGGTTGAACAACTTCTTAAACTTCGACACATGCTAGCTGTCGAGCTTTAGTAAACTTGCACTTCTCAGCTTGTTTCTTGGACAGACTTGATGATATCAACACTTGATCTTGAAACACGGTTTCATGAAGTATTAAGAACATCCAGATATACCCAATTACAAGTAAAGTGCGTTTTGTCAAAAGGATTAGCCAATTACATAAAAGAATGACATATGTTCTTAACAAGTGAACCACATATGTCCGAACAGAAAGAGAGATGCAAACACAAAGACAACACAACGATGTGTTATCGAAGAGGAAACCGAAATCCTCGGTGTAAAACCTCTCCGCCGCCCTCCAAGTGGTCAATAATCCACTAGAAAATGAAGTTGGGATACATGAAAAGCAGAAGACCCTCCAAGCCTAATCTACCCAGCATACCTAAGCTCTCCAAGCTTCTTGCTCCAATGAGGTTACACCAAACCTTTGTCTTTTCTAGCTTATTGGATTCCACTACAGCCCATAACATCAACCAATATCAATTGGTCCCTTCCTAACTGCTTTTCAAGCACCAAATAGCCTTCTCACAGATATGGGTATGGTGAGAAAATGATTTGGGTAATGAACCTCTCAAGGATGTAACAATGGAGAGGGTGAGAGTAGAGGAATTTGAAGAGTCACCATCTAAAGATTGTGGATGAGTCAATCTTGTTTTTCTCTAGGGTTTCTCTCTCAAAATTCTCTCTAGAAGCTCTCTATATTTCGTGGGTATAAAGGGTATTTATACTGGGGTGAGAAAGGAATACGAAGAGTCAGTTTTTCCAAAACAGAGCTGGTTGGCGACTTGGCCTCGCAACTTGACTAAGTTGCGAGTTCAAGCCGCGAGCTAACTGAATGGCCAGTATGGACTTTTTGTCCTATAGTGCTACAGCTGGCATGACGGTTCAACTTCTTTGCATGTGCGACAGGCTTTTGTAGCTCATTATCTCTTTTCATTTGGAGATTTACATTTGTTGAGCTCTTTAAGCAAAAACAATAAAATAAAAGAGTGGGAAGATATATAGGCAAAAGTCTATGCATGTCTCAAGATCAACAAAACCATTGACTAATCATTCATGACAAGTTTGAAGATTGATTTGCAACAATCACATAGATTTCAAGATTTTTCCCACAAAGATATGAGTGCATAGTGTAAGGTTGAATTTAATCAACCATCTTGTTGGCTTTATTCCATGCCAAATCTGCTTGTAATTCAGCATTTAGAAACCCTATATTTAGGTGGAAATCATGTAAGGGGAGTGTGTGAGAGAGTGTAAAGAAATGCTCAAGAATGTGCAGTGAAGCAGGGACTCGCGACTGGCAAACCGCCAGATGATGCACACGAGTGAAGCATGCAGAGAAGCTAAATCGTCATGCCAGCTGTAACACTACAGGACAAAAAGTCCAGATTGGCCATTCAGTTAGCTCGCGGCTTGAATTTGTGACTCAGTCAAGTCGCGAGGCCAAGTCGCCAACCAGCTCTAGTTTGGAAAAACTGACTCTTTGCATTCCTTTCTCACCCTAGTGTAAAATCCCCTTATACCCACGAAATGAAGAGAGCTTCCAGAGAGAATTTTGAGAGAGAAACCCTAGAGAAGAACAAGATTGACTTATCCACAATCTTTACATAGAGATTCTTCAAATTCCTCTACTCTCACCCTCTCCATTGTTACATCCTTGAGAGGTTATTGGCCAAATCCTTTTCTCACCATACCCACATCTGTGAGAAGGATTTTTTGTGTTTTAGGAAGCAGTTAGAAAGGGACCAATGGTTATTGGTTGATGCTATAGACTATAGCGGAATCTAATAAACTAAAGAAGACAAAGGTTTGTCGTAACCTCGTTGGAGCAAGAAGCTTGGAGGGCTTAGGTACACTGGGTAGATTAGGCTTGGAGAGTATTCTGCTGTTCATGTATCCCAACTTTATTCTTTAGTGGATTATTGACCGCTTGGAGGGCGGCAGAGAGGTTTTACACCGAGGGCTTTGGTTTCCTCTTCGATAACACATCGTTGTGTTGTCCTTGTGTTTACATCTCTCTTCCCTTAATCTTTGCCTTTTAATTTCTGCTATGGATGTGATTTTAATTGGTTTAGATTGTTTATCAATTCTGTTATTAGCTTATGTTCTTTTTCTGCACATATATTGTTTGACATTAAGCTTGAATTGATAATTTTGTAATTAGGGGTCTAAACGTTCATAGTGTTTTATACGCTATTTGAACTTTCAATTGGTATCAGAGCGGGTACACTTATTGTGGTTTAAATACCTAAGTGTGATCCTTGACCCCTTGTGTTTATTTGCCATGGATAGTGCTTTGTATGCCTCTATGCATGTTTTGGATGCTGATGAATGTAGCATGCCATGTGTTTGTGATGCTATGTTACATAAATCCTTGGGTGTTGTTGATATTCTTAACATCAAACTCTTGAAGAAACATGCTAAGAAGTTTCAAAAGGATTTGAGCAAGTTATTTTGTGAAAATGATGATTTGATTGTTAAGCTCAATGAATCCAACAAATTGGTTGAGAAATATAAGAAACTTGCTAAAAATTCTCTTGAAAAGCTGAAAGAGTTTGAATGTTTGAATATGGACTTGGATGCTAAACTTGTTTTGTCTAACAAATTTGTTGATGAGCTAAAATGTGAAAATGAATCTCTTAAGATGCATGCCAAGTGTTTGATTGCTAAACCTATTGTTAAAAAGGATGAAAATATTTGTTGCAATCATGTTGTGGTACCTGATTTTGTGCCTATTGTGTGTTCTACCTCAAAGGACAAATCGGTGTACATTCCTCCACATAAAAGAAATCAAAAGGTGGAGAGAGAGGTTGTTAAGTCAAAGCCTCTGTTTAGGTATCAACCTAAGGCTTTGGATGGATCTAAGTTTGTTCCAACTTGCCACCATTGTGGTGTGATTGGTCAGATAAGACCTCAATGTCATAAGTTGAAGAGAGAACAAAACCATGTTGATAGATCCCTTCTTAAAAAGCCTAGTAGACCTAAACAAATTGTTTGTCACCATTGTGGTGCTTTTGGTCATCTAAGACCTCATTGCTCTAAGTTTCATACTCTTAAAAGAATCAAAAGAAAAGAAAAACTTGAGCTTCTTGGAAGTTGTGCTAAAAAGAGTAAACCGGATTTGAGTGAAAATAACATGTTGTTAAAGAAAGTGTTTAATGCTCTTAACTCCTTGACTATGTGCATCTCTGGTTCTCATTCTTCCAACCCTTGTCTCACTTCTCATGAGACACTCAGTCCAAATAATCATTCCATTTGGATGAGGAAAGGTTCCTATGGTTGAGCTTTTGCTCGTTTGGTCCTTGATTTCATTCTTTCAATCTTTGTAGGACCCTTCATGCATTGAATGTCATATCTTCATGCATTTTGTGCATCTTGCATTTATTCATATGCATTTTTTTTGTTTTGATCTTACTTTTATGTTTTAGTTTTATGTGAGTAAAAAATCCAAAACCACATAAAAATGAAAAATTCAAAAAGTTTGATCGTATATGTTTGAGCACATATCACATGTGAGTTTTGCCTTGTACCTTTGTACTAATGACTTTGTGCATTTACGAGCTTAGCTTGTTCTTTATGCACTTCTATCTTTGTGGGGAAAATCTTGAGATCTTTGTGTGATTGTTGTAAATCGATCTTTAAGCTTGTCATGAATGATTAGTCAATAGTCATGTTGGTTTTGATACATGCGTAGACTTGTGCCTATATATCTTCCCACTCTTTTATTTATTTATTTATTTTTGCTTAAAGAGCTCAACCAATGTAAATCTCAAAATGAAAAGAGATAATGAGCTGCAAAAGCCATTGCACATACTAGTATTTGACTAGGAAAAAGGGAAAGCGACTTGTTTTGAAAAAGGGAAATCATAGTTTTGTCATAGGGAAATCATAGTTTTGTCATGTGTTTTGTGCAAGTGTTTTGTTCAAGAACTTGCTTTACCTTGAGGGTCTAATGTGTTTTGTGCAAGTGTTTCAGGTTACAAGTATATATGTTCCAAGTTCATCACAGCTCCTATGATTCATGATAGAGGGAGTGATATGATAAGGGAAGTACTTTATATTTTGTACCATCTGCTTTTGTAAGCTTTTAAGGTCTTTTGTACCCATTCTTTGTAGCTTTTGTACTTGTTGTTAAATGTCATGCATTTTCTTTAAATACATCACTCTTGTGCCCTTATTGGATTTTTATCCTTGATGCATTTACCTAGTGTTTATGCATTGGTTGAGTGTTGGACATGTAAATGATACTTTGCAATTGAGCTTACTAGCTTTCATGTCCAAATGTTCATTCCATGTGTGAATGAGCATTGTGGTCACTTTTTATAGTGATTGTTCATTTTTGGTCAAGCCATGGTCTATTGATTTATTCTTTTTGCTTGATCGCATTGTGCTTGCTCCTTATGCATTACAAATTTTCTGCGTACAATGACCATACTGTGTTGTTGTGTTTCAGGAGCTACTTGTTCTTATGGTTCAAGAGTTTCACAGATTCTAGAGTTAGGTGTGAGTGAGTTTTGTTCAACTGTTCCCAACTCACGCGTTAAGTCTAAAGTTTGTTGTAGGGTTTTGTCACGGAATAGCCAAAGGGGGAGATTGTAAGGTTGAATTTAATCAACCATCTTGTTGGCTTTATTCCATGCCAAATTTTCTTGTAATTCAGCATTTAGAAACCTTTTATTTAGGTGGGAATCATTTAAGGGGAGTGTGTGAGAGAGTGTGAAGAAATGCTCAAGAATGTGCAGTGAAGCAAGGACTCACGACTGGATCTCGTGGGTGGTTCGTGACTGGCAAGCCGCCAGATGATGTATATGAGTGAAGCATGCAAAGAAGTTGAACCGTCATGCCAGCTGTAGCACTACAGGACAAAAAGTCCATACTAGCCATTCAGTTAGCTCGCGGCTTAAACTCGCGACTCAGTCAAGTCGCGAGGCCAAGTCGCCAGCCAGCTCTGTTTTGAAAAAACTGACTCTTCGCATTCCTTTCTTACCCTAGTATAAATACCCCTTATACCCACGAAATGTAGAGAGCTTCCAAAGAGAATTTTGAGAGAGAAACCCTAGAGAAAAACAAGATTGACTCATCCACAATTTTTACATAGAGACTCTTCAAATTCCTCTACTCTCACCCTCTCCATTATTACATCCTTGAGAGGTTCTTGGCCAAGTCCTTTTCTCACCATACCCACATCTGTGAGAAGGCTTTTTGGTGCTTTGGGAAGCAGTTAGGAAGGGACCAATGGTTATTGGTTGATGCTATGGGCTATAGCGAAATCTGGTAAGCTAAAGAAGACAAAGGTTCGGCGTAACCTCGTTGGAGAAAGAAGCTTGGAGGGCTTAGGTACACTAGGTAGATTTGGCTTGGAGAGTCTTCTGCTGTTATGTATCCTAACTTCATTCTTTAGTGGGTTATTGACCGCTTGGAGGGCGGCAGAGAGGTTTTACGCCGAGGGCTTCGGTTTCCTCTTCGATAACACATCATTGGGTTGTCCTTGTGTTTGCATCTCTCTTCTCTTAATCTTTGCCTTTTAATTTCTGCTGTGGATGTGATTTTAATTGGTTTAGATTGTTTATCAATTCTATAATTAGCTTATCTTCTTTTTTTGCACATGTATTGTTAAACATTAAGCTTGAATTGATAATTTCACATAGGGAACAAGCTATGCTCGTAGATGCACAAAGCCATAAGTACAAAGGTACAAGGCAAAACATGTTTGTGACAAAACACAATAATGTTAATCAAACTTTTAGGATTTTCTATTTTTTATGTCTTTTTGGATTTTTGACACAAAAACAGGAAAAGATTGATAAAAAAAAAATTTAAAAAGAAAAAAAAAAACAAAAACAACAACAACAACAACAACGTAAAAACATTTAAAGCAAATAAACAAACAAACCATTTTCAACACAAACTAGCAAAAAGCACACAACCAAACATAGTCACAAAACATAGGAAGTATTAATGCATGGACATGTTTTAATGCTTATGCATGAGTACCCTTTTTCACCCACACATCTCGTGCGTTTGGGGTGATATCCCTTTAGGATTAGGTACGAGTGTTAAGGCTTTCAAACCTTCTAGTGAAGCTTTCCAAGTAGGTGGTGAATGCACCAATCATCTTCATCACATCCATCATTCCGGACTCACCCTCTCGACCTTTTGATTGCTCAATAGCCCAAGTCCTCTTGTCATTTCTTGGTCCTCTTGACCTTTGATCACTTGCATTTTTCAATGCTCTCAGCTTATGACAGTTTGTTCTGGTGTGTCCTTGAAGTCCACAATGATGGCAAAAATGGTTCATTCTCGGACCCATTGGTTTGATCATTGATTGGTTACGGGGCTTATTCAGCACCCATTGGTCAGCCACATTCTTCTTCTTTTCATCCTCTACTTTCTTAGGTGTAGAGGCAGCCACTACTGGTTCTTTGGCTTGCACAAGCTTCACTTCCTTGGTGATTTTGACAGCTGAACTACTTTCTTCGGTATATCCCAACCCGGATTTGTCTGAGAAATGTTTTTGAGAGGAAATGAAATCATCTAACTTCTTGGTGGAGACCCTCTCTACCTTGGCATTTGCTTGAGCTACCTCAAGCTCAAGGAATCTAATTTTTAGGTAAGCTTCCGAAAACTCTCCATTCAACTTCTCTATCTCACACTTGGCCTCATTATGTCGCACTAGGAGACTTCTACAGTCCTCCTCTGCCTTCTTCATCTTTTTCACAGCTGCCTTGGCCACACGTGCATATTCTCCTGATTTCTCAAGGAGTGAATTGAAGTTTTCTTGAAGACCTTTTGTACTCTAATCTTCTTCAACATCTGATTCTTCTACAATTCCCATTGATTCCTTATCACCATGTTTTCTAAGCTTTTATACAAGCAAATTCAAGTCCTTCGAAGACTCATCATGAGCAATAGTCATAAAAGCGGAGTAATTCCCTTCTCCGTCACAGCTTTCCTCAAAATCAGAATTGGATGAATTTGAGTCACTAAGAGTTGTAGCATACACCTTGCCCTTCATTCTCAAATAATTAGGACATTCTTTCTTGAAGTGTCCGTGCCTGTTGCACTCGAAGCAAGTGATTCCTTGTGTAGAGTAGGATTCCTTTCCATCTTTCCTTTTGAATTCCTTTTTCTCCTTCCCAAAACTTTGGAATTTCCTTTTATCACCAAATTTTCCATTGGTCTTGAATTTCAAGAACTATCGAAAATTCTTCACAAGATATGCCACATCTTTATCGACAACATCCTCATCCGATGAGTTGTGAGCTTTAACCCTTTCATTAATTGTCTTAAGAGCAAGAGATTTGCTCTTCCTTTGTATGGGCAATGACAGTTCATAAGTCTGAAGTGAACCAATCAGTTCTTGGACTTTGATATCATGAAGGTCCTTACTCTCTTCAATCACTATCACCTTGGCACTGAAGCTTTCCGGCAATGACCAAAGGATCTTCCTCACTATCTTGGAATCCTCAGTTTTCTCCCCCAAATTAAACTTGCCGATGACCACCTCATTCAACTTGTTATAGAAAGAGTCAAATGACTTGTCCTAACTCATTTTCAGCTCCTCAAACCGAGTGGATAGCATCTGCAACTTAGTGTCTTTCACTTTCTTCGTTCCTTCATAAGTGGTCTCCAATATCTCTCATGCCTCCTTGGCAATAGAGATGTGAGATATCTTGTGGAACTCATCTGGAGATACACAATAAAAAATAGCATCAAGTGCTTTGCTATTTGCATTAGACGCCGCGAGGGTTGCCTTATCCCATGTAGATTTGGCAGCCTCCGGCCTAGTCCATCCAAAATCCACTGCATCCTAAACGGTATCATCCATTGAACACAAAAATGCCCTCATCCTGACTTCCCAAAAGGCATAGTTGCTACCATCAAAATATAGTGGCGTATTTAAAGATTGAGACTGGTCCATCTCAATACAGGGTCAAGGATCACACTAAGGTGTTTAAACCACAAAGAGTGCACCCACTCTAATACCAATTAAAAGTTCAAATAGCGTGTAAAACACTGTGAACGTTTAGACCCCCAATTTACAAATTATCAATTCAAGCTTAAAATCAAACAATGTACATGCGGAAAATGAACATAAGCCTATAATAGAATTGATAAACAATCTAAACCAAACAAAATCACATCCACAGCAGAAATTAAATGGCAAAGATTAAGGAAAGAGAGATGCAAACACAAAGACAACATAGTGATGTGTTATCAAAGAGGAAATCAAAGTCCTCGGCGTAAAACCTCTCTGTCGCCCGCCAAGCGGTCAAAAATCCACTCGAAAATGAAGTTGGGATACATGAACAGCAGAAGACTCTCCAAGCCTAATCTACCCAGTGTACCTAAGCCCTCCAAGCTTCTTGCTCCAACTAGGTTACGTCGAACCTTTGTCTTTTCTAGCTTACTGGATTCCGCTATAGCCCATAGCATCAACCAATATCAATTGGTCCCTTCCTAATTGCTTCCCAAGCACCAAATAGCCTTTTCACAGATATGGGTATGGTGAGAAAAGGATTTGGGTAATGAACCTCTCAAGGATGTAACAATAGAGAAGGTGTGAGTAGAGGAATTTGAAGAGTCGCTATGTAAAGATTGTGGATGAGTCAATCTTGTTTTTCTCTAGGGTTTTTCTCTCAAAATTCTCTCTGGAAGCTCTCTACATTTCATAGGTATAAGGGGTATTTATACTGGGGTGAGAAAGGAATGTGAAGAGTTAGTTTTTTCAAAACAGAGCTGGCTGGCGACTTGGCCTCGCGACTTGACTGAGTCGCGAGTTCAAGCCGCGAGCTAATTGAATGGCCAGTCTGGAATTTTTGTCCTATAGTGCTACAGCTGGCACGATGGTTCAACTTCTCTACATGCTTCACTCATGTGCTTCTTATGGCGGCTTGCCAGTTGTGAGCCACCCGCGAGATCCAGTCACAAGTCCCTGCTTCTCTACACAGTACTTGAACATTTCTTCAGACTCTCTCAAACACTACCCTTACATGATTCCCACCTAAATACAGGGTTTCTAAATGCTAAATTACAAGTAAATTTGGCACGGAATACAGCCAACAAGATGGTTGATTAAATTCAACCTTACACCTAGGAAAGCCAAACCGGTAAAAAACTTGGGGATGATTTAACCTAGTTATCTTCAAGGTAAAAATAGATCCACTATGAAAGAATTGAAATTTGTACAATAAGACTTAGACCACTAACGTCCTATGGCTACCTCCTGTAGAAAACTTACTACCACGACCACGTGATAGCTTTGAGTCCATGGACTACTTCTTTCCCTGATCTACAACAACCACAAGTTCTCCTAATTGTGACTTTGAGACACCTCTCAAAGGTTTCATATCTTCTTGAAGGTTCTTTTTGTAGAAATTGAAGCAATCATCAAGTTCTTGATGTGAATCTTGATCTTGATAGCTTTATGTGTGTGTTTGAAGGTAAACACCTCTCAGATCTCACAAAAGATTCAACACAAAACTCAACAAAGACTTCTAAAATGTAGCTAGGGTTTTTCCTCGTCACTCAAACTTGCGACTCATCCTACTTGTGAGACTGAGTCGCCAGAATGCCCTATTATGCAGAAAAATGACTTTTCGCATTCCTCACATACACTACTATAAATACCCTTATACCCATGAAATGTAGAGAGCTTCCAGAGAGAATTTTAAGTGAGAAACCCTAGAGAAAAACCAAGATTGACTCATCCACAATTTTAGACATTTGATTCTCCAAATTCCTCTACTCTCACCCTCTCCATTGACATATTCTTGAGAGGTACATTTGCCAAATCCTTATCTCACCATACCCATATCAGTGAGGAGGTATTGTGGTTCATGGGAAGCAGTTCAGAGATGACCAATTTACTTGATTGATGCAATGGGCTTATTGCGGGATCCGGGAAGCTAAAGAAGACATGGTTAGGCTTAACCCTATTGGAGCAAGAAGCTTGGAGGGCTTAGGTGCATTGGGTAGATTAGGCTTGGAGGGTCTATTGCTATTCGTGTGTGATAACACGTGCCTTAATCTTTGTGTTTGCATCTCTCTAACCCTTAATCTTACCTTTTAATTGCTGCTGTGTTGTAGTTAATTATGATGTAGAGTTGTTTATTTGTTTAGGTTTTCACTTGTACCTAATATTCCGCACATATATTGTTTGGGTATAAGCCTGTGTTGGTTATTTTGATATTGGGGTTCAAAACATTCATTAGTGTTTTACACACTAATTGAAATTTCAATTGGTATCAGAGCAGGTACACTTGTTATGGTTTCATTACCTAAGTGTGATCCTAGACCCTTTTAAGATGGATAGATCTCAATCGCTTAATGCTCCTTCATACTTTGATGGGAGCAATTACGCATTTTGGAAAGTCCGTATGAGGGCATTCCTTTGTTCTATTGATGAGAGCATTTAGGACACTGTTGAGATAGGATGGACTAGGCCGGAGGCCGCCAAATCCACATGGGATAAGGCAGCCTTTGCTGTAGCTAATGCTAATAGCAAGGCTTTAAATGCTATTTTTGTGGTGTTTCTCCTGAAAAATTTCATAGGATCTCTCATGTTACAATTGCTAAGGATGCATGGCAAATTTTGGAGACAACCTATGAGGGAACCAAAAAGGTGAAGGACACCAAGTTGCAAATGCTTACCACACGCTTTGAGGAGTTGAAGATGAGTGACGACGAGTCATTCAACTCATTTTAAGGAAAGCTAAACGAAGTGGTGATTGGAAAATTCAACTTGGGTGAAAGGATGGAGGACTCCAAGATCATGAGGAAGATTTTACGATCATTGCCGGAGAGCTTCCATTCAAAGGTCATTGCCATCGAAGAGAGCAAAGACCTTGATGAGATTGAAATTCAAGAACTCACTGGTTCTCTTCAAACGTATGAGCTATCTCTACCATCACAAAGAAAAAGCAAATCTCTTGCTCTAAAGGCAATCAATAAGAGAGTGGAAGCTCGAGACTCCTCGGATGAGGATGAGGTTGAAAAGGATGTGGTGTACCTTGCTAAGAACTTCCGTTAGTTCTTAAAGTTCAAGAGAGATGGGAAGTCTTTTAAGAGGGGCAAATTCTTGAATTTCAAGAAGGACAAGAAAGACTTCAAGAAGAAGGACTCAAAGATTCCACTCCATCTCAAATGGTCACGTGCTTTGAGTGCAAAGGGCATGGGCATGTGAAGAAAGAATGCCCCACTTATTTAAAGGCAAAGGGCAAAGTCTTTGCCACTACCTTTAATGACTCGGACAGCTCCAATTCAGACTCGGAAGAAAGTTGTGATGGAGAAGGAAACTACTCTGCATTTATGACCATTGCACCCGTGGACCATTTGTTTGAGCACATTGAAGTGGAGTCAATGGGAGTTGAGGAGGAATCTGGAGATGAAGATGAAGAATGCGTCTATGAAGGTACCAATGGATTGTAAGAAACCTATAATTCTCTTCTTGAGAAGACTGGTGAGTATGCAAGAGTGGCTAAGGCAGCCATAAGAAAAATGAAGAGTGCCGAGCAAGATTACAAAAGTCTTCTAGTGCGATACAAAGAGACTAAATGCGAAGTTGGGATGCTGAACGGAGAACTAACTGGAGCCTATTCCAAGATCAAGTTTCTTGAGCTTGAAGTGATTCAAGCTAATGCTAAAGTGGAGTGGGTTGCCTCCATGAAGCTTGATGAAATGCTTGCACATAAAAAAGTCTATTTCTGATTAAAGTGGCTTAGGATATACTGGAAAGAGTAGCTCAAGTGCCAATGTGTCCAAAGAGATGAAGTTTGTTAAAGCAAAGGAACCAATGGTAGCAACTCCAACTATTAAGAAAGTGAAGTTTGAGAAGAAGGCAAATGTGATTGCTCAAAGGGTTTTGACAAAGCCTCCAAATCCATTAGTGGCTAAACCCAAGGCTAAAGGAAAATCTCTTCCAAAGTCACAAAGAGGACCACAAACTCAACACTTTTGCCACCATTGTGGAATCCGAGGACACACTAGACCTAATTGCCACAAGCTTCAAGCATTGAATGCCATCTTTCAAAGGCTGAGAGGATAGAGAAATGGCAAGGGGACCTCAAGCAATCAAAGGGGCAAGAAGTTGATTATGATATTGGTGATGTGATGAAGATGATAGACACCATCACTTCTTGTTTGGAAAACTTCACCCTAAGGTTTGAGAATTGCAACTCAAGTACCCAATCCTTTAAGGATATCACCCCAAACGCACGTGCCATATGGGTGAAGAAGGGTACACATGCATAAGCATTAGAACATGTCCATGCATCAATTCTTTCTATAAGTTGTGACTTTGTTTGGTTGTTTGCTTATTTATTCATTCTAGCATGTTTTTACTTTTTTTTTTTTTTTTTTTTTACAGCTTTGATTTTTCTTGATCAATCTTTATTTGCTTTTGTGTCAAAAATCCAAAAACACATAAAAAGTAGAAAATCCAAAAAGTTTGATCGGCATTATTGTGTTTTGTCACACGCATGTTTGGCCTTGTACATTCGTACAAATGGCTTTGTGCATTTACGAGCGTAGCTTGTTCTCTATGTACTCATATCATTGTGGGAAAAATCTTGACATCTATGTGATTTTTGTAAATTGATCTTCAAACTTGTCATGAATGATTAGCCATTGGTTTTGTTGATCTTGAGACTTGCATAGACTTCTGTTTATATATTTTCCCACTCTTTTATATTTTTTTTGTTTGTTTAAAGAGCCCAACCAATGTTAAATCTTGAAAAGAGATAATGAGCTGCAAAAGCCGTCGCACATACTAGTATTCGACTAGGACAAAGGGAAAGCGACTTATAATGAAAATGCATGGTGCCCAAAAGACAAAGGCTTATTCATCAAACTGAAATATCAAAAATTTTAGGCATCAATCTCAAAATGAGATGTATTATTCCAGAATGATCAAATGTTATGAAATGTAAGAAGCCAAATGAAAAGCTTCAAAATTATGTAATCAAGTTATGTGGGAGGTCATATATGCATACTTCTATAATTGAGATTGGTCACTCTTCCTAGTGCTAATTGTGTATGTCTTGGTTGAATAAATCATTGAAACTTCACAGTAGACTAAGGACTATCTCATTTTTGGTACCCACACACATCACACATGTCTATATTCAATGAATGCCTTATTCATTTGTGTGATTGTACTTGATTAAATGTGTTGCACATACTCAATCAAATGTTGATCAAACACAAAAATATTTTTGAGTATTTTAATTTTTTTTGGAAAGTGTTTTTGTTTTGAAAATTTTCAAAACATCCATAAACTGTACAACTCTATTTTGGCGACTCATTCTCGTGGGTCACGCCAGTCGCGAGACCCCAGTCGCGAGCTTACTCAGAAGCTCTCGCGACTCTCTAGCGAGTCTGTTCCCAATTGTGAAAAATACTTAGAAAAATTTCAAAATTTTAGGGTTTTTTGACATTTTTGTGACTCAGTTTGGCGACTTGGTTGCGAGTGAAAGCTCCAGTCACGAGCTTACTCAGAATGATTCGCGATTTGCTCGTGAGTGGACTTCCTAGTCGCAAAAAACACTTAGACAAATTTTTCAAAAATTTTGTCAAGGGATTTTGGCGACTCATTTTGGCGACTTGCTCGCGACTTATTCTAGTCGTGAAAATCACATGTTTTTCACAAACAAGGTTAAATCCATGACAGTTTTTAAAAACTTTTCAGTTTTTCCTCGCATCATGCGCACACACATTGTCTTGTCCGCCTCTCCCTCTTCCAAAACGTACATTTTCTCTCACAAAACTTCCATTTTCTCCATTAATCCTTCATCAATCTTCAAGAAAAGGTATGAGTTTTCTCTTATTTCCAAAGTATTTCATGTTTCTTGCCCTGCATTTCTTGGATTTTATGTTTATGTTGAGATTTGAAAATATAATGTTTGAATATGGTTTTGTTGATATTTTGTTGAGTTTGATGTATGGGTTTTGTTGGTTTTGTTAGTATAATGCCTATTCTACATGTTTTTGCTTCATCTTTTCATGCATTATATTATGTTTTGTGTTGTGTTGTGCATATCATGTTCATGATAAAATATCTCTTAGATGTTTATGTGTTTCTCTTTGGATTCTATGGAATACAAAGGTTGTAGGGATAATCATATTTCTTTGATTTTGAAACATTGTATGATTATGTGTTTATACACTTTGCCCTAGTTTGCACACTTTCGCAATTGATGTGCACACACACACACTTTGACATATTTAAGTGCTTAATGTGATGATTCTATCATGCTTTGATGATTTATGTCTTCACATATCAATTTTGGTTGAATTACTTTTTGAATTTCTATTTTTAGGGTTGTAATTCACTATCCATTGTGTTGATCCTAACTTGGTGCTAATCAAGTTTGTTGCCCCTTGTGTCTCCTCTTGCTCTTTGATATTACATGATATAGCTTGACAATGTCTCCGTTCAAGAAATCAGCTGTGAAAGGAAGTAATAGCAAAGGAAAAGAACCAGTGATTAATCTTGATAGCTTCACTCCTAAGTCAAAGAAGACTCGATCATCAACAAGATTTTATGATGACAACAAGTTCAGATCATATGCTGCACCTCAAGCTTATGAGAACTACTTCCCCGATGCTCCCATGTTGGTTAAAAGGGTGGTTGAGCAGGCTTCTCTTCTTGATACTAAAATTTCAAAATGGTTCGCTACCAAGGATTGGAACTTCCTTCTATCTAACTTTGACGAAACTTATGAAGAAATGGTTAAGGAATTTTATGCTAATGCCATTTATGAAGGGGATGAGCTGAAGTGTTGGGTTAGAGGAAAAGACTTCACGGTTACACCCTCTTATCTTACCATCATCTTAAATATCAACCGGCCAGTGTTTCGAAAACCACCAATGTATGATGACTTGGATCCGGAGACAGACATGTTTCGGGAAACCTTCAGAGAAAACTTGGAGTTCTGTCCCAATGGGAAATCAATTAGTGTTTCATCACTATCTCCGAAATTGAGACTGCTCACAACAATCATGTTCCACAACCTCTATCCTCTCTCAAGCATTGAATACATGAATCTTGGTCGAGCTTTATTCCTTCATGACCTAATCATTGATGAAGAAATCGATATTTGCTCTCATATCTTTCACATTTTGAGCAAGACTACTATGAGAATTGCCTCAAGGAACTGCCTTCCTTTTTGTTGCCTTATTTCAAAAAATTTAAAGCTCAAGGGTGTTCATCCATTGGCAACTGAGTACCCTTATCCTAAGCAAAGTCCAATCAACATTCGCACTCTCAATGTTAGCATTGGTCATAGCCGAAGAGGAGTCAAGCAAGAGAGTCATGCTCCATATAGTGGTTTGCGCTCTACCTCACATTCCTATGATGAGAAGCTAGACACCATTATGGCTTCCATACAAGACATTAGCACTAAGCTGTCCGGACTTGCATCCATCATGCATTCCCAACACACCTGTTTTGACATAAAGTTCACGTCTCTCTAAACTCAATTGGATCAAATCCAAAGACAGCTAGAGGAAGATGAGGACTAGCTATTCCATGACAAAAAGGGGGAGATGATTCATGATAGGGGGAGTGTAATGATAGGGGGAGAAAGATCTTGATTGAAGGGGGAGCATTGGAGATGAAAAGCAAGAGCAAGAAGAAAAGAAGCCCATGTTTAATATTTTGCTTTATGTTATTTTTAGTCTTTGTTCATATCTCATGGTTTATGTTTTAGCTATCTAAACTATGCTTAAATATGTACCTTTGCTTTGTAACATATTAGTACTTTTAGATTATGTATGCATTATCTTTAGTACTCTACTTTTGTGCCGTATCCTTGATGCATCTACCTTAGTGTTTTTGTATCGGTTGAGTGTTGGACATGCAAATGATACTTTGCATTGAGCCTATTAGCTTGCATGTCCGGATGTTCATTCCTTGTGTGAATGAACATTATGATCACTATTTCTAGTGATTGTTCATGTTTGGTCAAGCCATGCTTTATTGTTATATTTCTCATTGCTCGATCGCATTGTGCTTGCTCCATATGCATTTCAAGATTTCTGCTTACAATGATCGTCTTATGTTATTGTTTTTAGGAAAACTTGTCCATATGGTTCAAGAGCTTCATAGTATCTAGAGTTAGATGTGAGTGAGTTTTGACAGCTGTTCCCAACTCACATTTTAAGTCTAGAGTCTGTTTTAGGGTTTTGTCACGGAATAGCCAAAAGGGGAGATTGTAAGGTTGAATGTGTTCAATCATGTGTTGGATTTATTCCGTGCCAAATTTGCTTTTTATTTTAGCCATTAGATACCCTGTATTTAGGTGGGAATTATGTAAGGGCTATGTGTGAGAGAGTGTGAAGAAAACTTAAGTTGTGTGCATTCAAAGGAGTCTTGCGACCAGATCTCGCGACTAACTCACGTTTGACAAGTCGCCAAAGTATCACATGTGTAAAGCATGCAAGAAGCTAAAGGGTCACGACGCTGAAGCAATATAGGACAAAAAGTACAGTCTGGCGAGACAGTTATCTCACGACTCATACTCGCGACTCATCCCACTCGTGAGACTAAGTTACTAGAATGCCCTGTTATGCACAAAAATGAATTTTTGCATTCCTCACATGCACTACTATAAATATCCTTATACCCACAAAATGTAGAGAGATTCCAAAGAGAATTTTGAGTGAGAAACCCTAGATAAAAACCAAGATTGACTCATCCACAATCTTAGACATTTGATTTTCTAATTTTCTCTACTCTCACCCTCTCCATTGACATATCCTTGAGAGGTACATTTACCAAATCCTTATTGTAAAGTTGTGATTTACAACTATGTTTTATGTTGGTTTTATTCCATGAAAAAAAGTGTTGTAATTGCTTTAATTTTGTTTCCTTGTATTTTTGTAGGATTTTATTGTATTGGGTTTAGTATTAAGTTGTTGAAGACTCAAGCTTAATTGAAGATCAAGTGGATTTCGTGAGAAGCTCGCAAGAAGCTAACCCGCGAAGTAGGCACGTGAGAAGCACATGACTGGAAGCTAAAGAGTCGTGCCAAGCTGTCAATTTCGCGAGTGTCTCACAGGTAAGGCCTTCCCGCGAAGTACTTGCGAAACATTCTTCCTGAAGGATTTTTAAGTGTGACTTTCTTACCCTTCACCCATACTATATATACCTTCGTTACCCACAGAAATTGTAAGGAGACCATTCAAAGAGAAAAACCCTAGATAGGTTTTCTACAACACACACACCCATCTTTTTGAGAGAGAGCTACTCATCCTTATTGAGAAATCATTCTAGCCTTTTCTTCATCCCTCTCCCATTGTCATACCTTGAGAGGAGATTTGTACCCAAATACAACCTACACCTATTCAGAGTGTAGAGAGTGTTTTGAAGCTTAGGAAGCTTTGGGGATTTGCCCAAAAAACCCGGTGAGGCTTGGTGGATGCAATCGGGCATATTGCGTGATTCGGAGAGCTAGAGAAGACAAGGCTTCGAAAAGTCAGTTGGTAGCAGGAGCTTCGAGGGCTCAATTACATTGGGTAGACTAGGCTTGGAAGGTCTTTTGTTATTCGTGTGCTCCAACTTTATTCTCTTGTGGATCGATTACCGCTTGGAGGGCGGTGGAGAGGTTTTTCGCCGAGTTCTTCGGTTTCCTCTTCGATAACACGTCTTGGTATTATCTTGTGGTTGCATCTCTCTTACCTTATTCTTGTGCTTTACTTTTATTGTTTGTTATTCATGTTTATGCACTAGAGTAGTTATCGGTTTGTTGCACTTCATTTGCTCTTGTTCCGCACTTAGATAAGTTAGAGTAAAAGCAATCTAGTTCTAATTTTTAATTGGGGGTCTAAACAAGATCTTGTGTTTCACACATTTTCGAGCTTTCACTTATCTCAACATACCCATATCAGTGAGGAGGTATTGTGGTTCTTGGGAAGCAGTTCGAAGATGACCAATTTACTTGGTTGATGCAATGGGCTTATTGCAGGATCCGGGAAGCTAAAGAAGACACAGTTAGGCTTAACCCTGTTGGAGCAAGAAGCTTAGAGGGCTTAGGTGCATTGGATAGATTAGGCTTGGAGGTTCTATTGATATTCATGTGTCCCAACTTTATTCTTTAGTGGATCATTTTACCGCCTGGAGGGCGGCGGAGAGGTTTTTTGCCGAGTTCTTCGGTTTCCTCTTAGATAACACGTGCCGGTGTTATCTTTGTGTTTGCATCTCTCTAACCTTTACTCTTACCTTTTAATTGTTGCTGTGTTGTGGTTAATTATGGTGTAGAGTTGTTTATTTGTTTGGGTTTTTACTTGTACGGGTTTTTACTTGTACCTAATATTCCGCACATATATTGTTTGGGTATAAGCTTGTGTTGGTTATTTTGATATTTGGGGTCTAAACATTCATTAGTGTTTTACACACTAATTGAACTTTCACAAGGGAAGGTCTGTTTAATATTTACATGATCACAACATGTCATGAGGTATGTGTCTCAAATGTAAACCGGGAAGGGGACTCGGTGATAATGAAGGCTTTGCAAAGTGATGAAGTATCTCTTGCTCCGAATGGCTCTTTGATTGAAGATGTGAAGGTTAACTACTCTATAGGTTGTTTTCTCAATTACGTTACTCTCGTACTAGAAGAAAATGTAATAAGGTTGCTCATAGTCCAATTAGGTATACTATTCATATCTTTGATTTTGCTGTGTAGATGGAGGATGTTCTACCACAATTTATTTCCATTCTTCAGGCTGATTTAGCAAATTTTTCTTAATATAAGTGTACAAGTTTCTTCCTCCAAAAAAAAAAAAAAAAAAAAGTAATTAAACTAATTTGTTTTAAAGTTAATTCTAGTTATCTAATTTAAATTATGGAGGCATTTCTAATATGCACTATAAACTATAAAGTATTACAATCAACACTATACTTCAAAATCAATTTTCAATATCTAATCACTATCTAAATTAGTGTTCAGATTATCAGATTAATACACATATTAATCAAAACTTAGGAAGTTAATTGTAGCATTTTTTTTTTTTTATAAATTTCTTTAAACTTTAGAAGAAGTTTCCAAAACACTCTTTCTTAATAGTTTTAATGAAATTGTAATTGTTTCACGTTCAAAATATGTCATTTGACATGTAATGCCTGCTTTGACTCTCATCCTCATGGTAGTATCGGCTTGACATGAAAGATCCAATTTTTTCATATATATAGCGATGGAGAAGATTTATATGCCTAAGTAGAATTTTTCAAGTAATCTAATATTGTGTTCCATATGAGAGTATAATTTTAGATTGAACCTCTATCCAAAGAACATTCATAGCTATTCATGCCAAAATTTATGTCTATTTTAACATTTAAAAAAAAAAAAAAAAAACTTTTTTAATTTTATATATTTTTTTTAACTTTTTTTTTTCATACATTATTGTGATTATAGAACGTCAAGATGTTTTAGTTATATGGTAGGTCGCTTTGAATATAATTAAAATCGGCAATATCTAATATGTATTGACTTAGCTTGCTATTCTTATATATTTATGTAATTATTGGAAGACCTTGTAGCTATAGCAACCAATCTAAATAATTTTTTGTTCTTGTATTTTCAACATAATTTTTTAACTTGTTAGATCTGTGCATTTCACAATTCATTGCCGATTCGTGCAAGCAATAATAAACAGAAATAAACCTAGATTGATGGAAGACCCATGTCATAGTTGTTGGCTTGTTGGTTTCATTGTAAAGTTGTGGTTAATATATGCATAACAAGGTCAGATCTCACTTTAGATATATCATACTTCTTTGAGAAGCACCACAAGAAGTTACTTGTTTGTGGGGTTTTTTTTTTTTTTTTTTGTTTGTGGGGTTCTTTAGATATATCATACTTCTTTGAGAAGCACCACAAGAAGTTACTTGTTTGTGGGGTTAAATACCAAGTAAATGTTAAGGAATCATATCTTCATACCAAAGCTTGTGAACATGTCAACATAATACCAAGGGTAAAATCGCTAATGTATATTATATGCACTTAGTTGGGAATAATATTTATATATAAAACGAAAGTCTTTGAATTTGAGTGGAAGAAAATATGATATTCATATTTCCTTCAAATTGATTCATGGGGTTTTGGAGATATCTCATGAGTAGGGAGTGAAATAATCTAACCAAAGGCTATAACATCACTTTCTTATATATATATATATATATTGAATGTTCAAATAGTACGTGTAAAACACCTTGAACATTTAGACCCCCAAATTACAAATTACCAATTCAAGCTTATTATCAAACAATGTATGTGCGGAATATGAAAATAAGCTAAAACAGAATAGATAAAACAATCTAAACCATATAAAATCACAACCACAGTAGAAATTAAATGGCAAAGATTAAGGGAAAAAAGATGCAAACGCAAAGACAACACAACGATGTGTTATCGAAGAGGAAACCGAAGTCCTCGGCGTAAAACCTCTCCGTTGCCCTCCAAGTGATCAATAATCCACTAGAGAATGAAGTTGGGATACATGAACAGCAAAAGACCCTCCAATCCTAATCTATCCAGTGTGTAGATAAGGCTTAGGTACATTGGGTAGATTAGGCTTGGAGGGTCTTCTACTGTTCATTTATCCCAACTTGATTCTCTAGTGGATTATTGACCGCTTGGAGAGCGGCAGAGAGGTTTTATGCCGAGGACTTCGGTTTCCTCTTCGATAACACATCGCTGTGTTGTCTTTGTGTTTGCATCTCTCTTCCCTTAATTTTTGCTATTTAATTTCTGCTATGGTTGTGATTTTATTTGGTTTAGATTGTTTTATCAATTCTGTCTTAGCTTATTTTCATATTCCGCACATACATTGTTTGATAATAAGCTTGAATTGACAATTTGTAATTTGGGGGTCTAAACGTTCATAGGCGTTTTACACACATTTTGAACATTGATACATTTTTCTTGGGTCTTCAAGTCAAACAAAAGAAGGAAGGCATATTCATTTCACAAGAGAAATATGCAAGAAATATTGTGAAGAAGTTTGGATTAGATTCCAAAGAGCATGCCTTTACTCCCATGAGTTCATCTACAAAGCTTAATGTTGATTCTTCCAGGGTAGAAGTGAGTCCAACCTTGTATAGGAATATCATTGGGAGTTTACTTTATCTTACGGCCAGTAGACCGGATATTGCTTTTAGCATCGGTGTTTGTGCTAGATATCAAGTTGCTCCGATGGAATCTCACCTGACTGCGGTGAAGCAAATCATACGTTATGTCAATGGAACTTCGGATTATGGCTTGTGGTACTCAAAGGACTCTAATGCTTGCCTTGCAGGTTATTCAAATGCAGATTGGGCTGGAAGTGTGGATGATCGAAAGAGTACTTCAGGTGGCTGCTTCTATCTTGGAAACAATCTTGTGTCTTGGATGAACAAGAAACAAAATTCTGTGTCTCTCTCTACAGCTGAAGCAGAGTACATAGCTGCTGGAAGTTGCTGCACACAACTCCTTTGGATGAAAAAGCTACTTCATGACTACGAAATTTCTCAAGATACAATGTGTGTTTTCTGTGATAACACCAGTGCTATAAATCTCTCTAAGAATCTGGTTCAGCATTCAAAGTCATAACACATAGAGATACGTTGTCACTTCATTCGGGATTTGGTGGAAGATAAAGTTGTATGTCTTGACTCACCCCGTAAGACCATCAGTGTTGGTACAATTCTTTGAATCTCATGTGTGCTGTGTGCTTTATTTTTTGTGATTTATATCTTGCAGGGCACACACTACTTTGTTGGCTATCTGTACTGCATGTTCTATTTGTTTGCTATTTACGTTAAATGTTTTTACATTTTTTTTTTTTATCAATCTTTACTTGCTTTTGTGTCAAAAATCCAAAAACACATAAAAAGTAGAAAATCCAAAAGTTTGATTGACATTATTGTGTATTGTCACAAGCATGTTTTGCCTTGTACCTTTGTACTGATGGCTTTGTGCATTTATGAGCTTAATTTGTTCTTTATACACTCATATCATTGTGAGAAAAATCTTGAAATCTATGTGACTGCTGTAAATAGATCTTCAAACTTGTCATGAATGATTAGTCAATGGTTTTATTGATCTTGAAACTTACATAGACTTGTGCCTATATATCTTCCCACCTATATATATATATATATATATATTTTTTTTTTTTTGCTTAAAGAGCTTAACAAATGTAAATCTCCAAATAAAAAGAGATAATGAGCTGCAAAAGCCGTCGCACATACTAGTATTTGACTAGGAAAAAAGGAAAGAGACTTTTATGAAAAAGTATGATGCCCCAAAAAGCCAAAGGCTTCAATTTATAAGTACAAATTACTCAATAATCAAATAATTTAAAAAAAAAATGACTTATAACGGTACCCGGCCAATAGAGAGACTACTAAAATATCCAATAATTTCTCTTATTATCTCAAAATAAATAAAAAATCCATGTATTCAATATATATCCTCTACTACCACTAACAGAACCTAGTAGTCTACATATAATCATTTAGAGTCAAAAGCACCACCTAGACCATCTTCTATAGTTCTACACATGTTTTTTTTCTTTTTCTTTTTCTTTTTTCCTCCTCCTACCACTGCCGCCTCTAGTTTTCTTTTGGCATGAAGACAAATCACACAAATCAAGCTATGACACAAGCTTTATTGAAACTCTATTCTTCCTCTACCAAGTCAATAAACAAATAATAATATATTAGAAAGAAGTTGGTGTTCCTCCTTTTCCTCAAGCGTTTTTTTTTTTTTTTTCATCAATCCGATTCAATTCCTTTAAGAAAATTACGTTGCACAAACCCATGCGGCCATGGCTAAAGAAAGTCTCACTGTTGGCCAAAATACTCACCTAAGAAAATATTCTAATACCTCATAAAGTCTAAATTTGACAAAAGAATAAGATTTCTTAAGCTCTTACCTCAAGAGTGTAGTCAATCATTCTCTACTTTAGTCCATTGAATAGTCTCCTTTCTCAAAATATCTCTGCCATTATACGCTAACTTAAAAAAATTAGACTATGTAAACTAGGGTTTCAACTTTATTTTCTAAAAAACTCCTTAGTAATATTAATTATAAAAGTTGACCCCATAAACAACTTTACTTAAATACCCCTCCTTTTATTTTTATTTTTTTTTCTGGGTATTAAATTAACATAGGTTGATAATGTGACAAGTTCTAACCCTTTTTTTTTTTTTTTTTTTTTGAGAATCTGACTAGTTCTAAGCTATTAGAAAAGAATTTAAAAATAAAAAGATCATTCTACCTTAACTGAGAAAATTAGAAAGAGTGAAACTAAGAGAATTAACGTGGTTTAATCTAAAGAACGTCTATGGCGGAAAGTCTAAAGCCTTACAACTTTACTTTTTGGAATTATATGTTACAAGTTACAACAAATCGAATATATAATTTATATTCGAATATATTAGGTTTACTATGATAACTTTACCTAAAGCCATAGTAGCGTAGCATTAATATTCTAGACCAATATCCTCATATATATATATATAGTAGCAAATCCATGCTCATGAAAAAATAGATTAATAATTACTCATCATGAAAATAGATTAATTATGAGAAACTCCATTCACTTGTTTGAGTTGAAAAGAAAATTTCCCTATTTTTCCTTTTACACCGTTGTGCACGATATTCGGGTTAAGGGATCAAGTTTCTTGGACATTTGTTTATGCATTAGAAATTCCTCAAGATGATGAAGTCATATTTCAAAATTAGCTCTATCAACTTTCAGCAACTTTTGACTAGTTTGCACTAGAAAGTTGTGATTTACAACTAATTTGTGTTGGCTTTAATTCCGGACAAAATTTGATTGTAATTGTGTTCAATCTTTTGTACCCTGTATTTTATGTGGGATTTCATTGTAAAGGTTGTGTGTGTAATAGAGAGTGTGAAGACTCAAGGCAAATTGAAGATCAAAGAAGTTTTCGTAGGTACCATGCGAGAAGCCTTCCCGCGAAGTGAAACATGTGCTCAGCACATGACTGGAATGCGAAGAGTCATGACAGATGGTGAAAGCTGGTTTTCGCGAGTGTCTCATGGGTAATGCCTTCCCGCGAGATACCCGTGAAACATTCTATTTTGCCAATTTGTCATATCTGATACACCAGGTCTCTACCCACACTATATATACCCACATTACCCACATATTGAGAGGAATGCTTTTCAGAGAAAAAACTCTAGCCATTACCCTTGGGAGTGAGAGATTTTCATACCCACAATCTTTTACACAATCCATTGTGGTTTTCCTTAACTCCTATCTCTCTATTTCTAAATCCTTAAGAGGTTGATAGCCCAAACACTTACCACACCTATCCTGAGTGTAAAGTGAGGTTTTGGTGTTGCTGGGAAGCATTGGAAGAAGCCATTTGTTTGGTAGATGCAATCGGGCTGAATTGCGTGATTTGGAGAGCTAGACAAGACAGGGCTTCGTTAAGTTAGTTGATAGTAGGAGCTTGGAGAGCCTGAGTACATGGGGTAGACTAGGCTTGGAGGATCTTTTGTTATTCATGTACTCCAACTTATTCTCTAGTGGATCAATTTATCGCTTGGAAGGCGGCAGAGAGGTTTTTTGCCGAGTTCTTCGGTTTCCTCTTCGACAACACATCGACATGTTATTTGTGTTTGCATTCTTCTTCCCTACTCTTTTAGCTTTCATTTTACTGCTGTGATTTGATGAATATGGCTTAGAGTAGTTATATTTTTTATCCGCTTGTATTTACTCTATTTCGCACTTAGTTTAAGTTAAAGTAAAATCAATCGAGTCATAATTTTATTTTGGGGGGTCTAAACAGCTCTTGTGTTTTTACACAAATTCGAGCTTTTAATTGGTATCAAAGCGGGTACACTTGCTGTGGTTTCATTACCTAAGTGTGATCCTAGACCTTGTTTGAGATGGACCTGATCTCAATCGCTTAATGCTCCTCCATACTGTGATGGGAGCAATTATGCTTTTTGGAAAGTCCGTATGAGGGCATTTCTATGTTCTATTGATGATAGTGTTTCGGACGCTGTTGAGATAAGATGGACTAGGCCGGAGGCCGCCAAATCCACATGGGATAAGGCAGCTCTTGCGGTAGCTAATGCTAATAGCAAGGCTTTAAATGTTATTTTCTGTGGTGTTTCCCCTGATGAATTTCATAGGATCTCTCATGTTACAATTGCCAAGGAGGCGTGGCAAATCTTGGAGACGACCTATGAAGGCACTAAAAAGGTGAAGGACACCAAGTTCCAAATGCTTACCACACGCTTCGAGGAGCTGAAGAAGAGTGAAGATGAGTTATTCGACTCATTTTATGGGAAGCTAAATGAAGTGGCAATTGGGAAATTCAACTTGGGAGAAAAGACAGAGGACTCCAAGATTGTGAGGAAGATTCTACGATCATTGCTGGAAAGTTTTCGTGCAAAGGTCACTACCATTGAAGAAAGCAAAGACCTTGATGAAATTAAAATTCAAGAACTCATCAGCTCTCTTCAAACTTATGAGCTATCTCTACCATCTCAAAGAAAGAGCAAATCTCTTGCTCTCAAGATAGTCAATGAGAGATTGGAAGGTCAAGACTCCTCGAATGAGGATGAGGTTGAAAGGGGTGTGGCGTACCTTGCCAAGAACTTCCGTAAGTCCCTAAAGTTCAAGAGAGATGGAAAGTCTTTTGAGATTGGCAAATTTTCAAAGTTCAAGAAGGGCAAGAAAGACTTCAAGAAGAAGGATTCAAGAGATTCCTCACCATCTGAAATGGTCATGTGCTTTATGTGCAAAGGGCATGTGCATGTGAAGAAAGAATGCCCCACGTATTTGAAAGCGAAGGGTAAAGTCTTTGCAACTACCCTTAGTGACTCAGATGGTTCAAATTTTGATTCAGAAGAAAGCTGTGATGGAGAAGGAAATTACTCCGCATTTATGACCATTGCACCCATGGACTCATTGGAAGATTTGAGCCTTCTAGTGGAAGAGCTTGGTGAGCACACCGAAGTAGAGCCTATGGGATTTGGGGAAGAATCAGATGATGAAGATGAAGGAACCAAGGAACTGCAAGAATCTTATAATTCCCTTCTTAAGAAAACCGGAGAGTATGCTAGAATGGCTAAGGTAGCCATCAGAAAAATGAAGAAAGTAGAACAAGACTACAAGAGCATACTTGTAAGTACAAGGAAACGAAGTGTGAAGTTGAAGCGCTAAATGGAGAACTGTAAGGTTGAATTTAATCAACCATTTTGTTGGCTTTATTCCATGCCAATTTGTTTGTAATTCAGCACTTAGAAACCCTGTATTTAGGTGGGAATCATGTAAGGGTAGTGTGTGAGAAAGTGTGAAGAAAAGCTTAAGAGTGTGCCCTCAGCAGGGCCTCACGACTGGATCTCACAACTGACTCGCGGCTGGCAAGTCGCCAAAAGAGGCACACGTGTGAAGTATGCAGAGGAGCTTAAAAGTTATGCTAGCTGGAGCACTACAGAACAAAACTTTCAGTCTGGCCAGGCAGTTAGCTCGCGGCTTAGTCAAGTTGCCAGACCACTCTGTTCGGGAAAAGCTAACCTTTCGCATTCCAAACACACACCAGTATAAATACCTCTTATACCCACATACTTTAGAGAGCTTCCAGAGAGAATTTTGAGAAAGAAACCCTAGAGAAAAACAAGATTGACTCATCCACAATCTTTATACTTTAATTCTCCAAATTCCTCTACTCTCACCCTCTCTATTGTTACATCCTTGAGAGGTACATTTAGCCGAATCCTTTTCTCACTATACCCATATCCGTGAGAATGTTATTTTGGTGCTTAGGAAGCAATTAGGAAGGGACCAATTGATATTGGTTGATGCTATAGGCTATAGCGGAATCCGGTAAGCTAGAGAAGACAAAGGTTCGACGTAACCTCGTTGGAGTAAGAAGCTTGGAGGGCTTAGGTACACTGGGTAGATTGGGCTTGGAGAGTCTTTCTGCTGTTCATGTACCCCAACTTCATTCTCAAGTAGATTATTGACTGCTTGGAGGGCGGCGGAGAGGTTTTACGCCGAGGACTTCAGTTTCCTCTTTGATAACACATCGCTGTGTTGTCTTTGTGTTTGCATCTCTCTTCCCTTAATCTTTGCCATTTAATTTTTGTTGTGGTTGTGATTTTATTTGGTTTAGATTGTTTTATCAATTCTGTTTTAGCTTATTTTCATATTCTGTACATACATTGTTTGATAATAAGCTTGTATTGGTATTTTGTGAATTAGGGGTCTAAACGTTCATAAGTGTTTTATACACATTTTGATTATTGACCGCTTGGAGGGTGGCGAAGAGGTTTTAGGCCGAGGACTTCGGTTTCCTCTTCGTTAACACTTTGCTGTGTTGTCTTTGTGTTTGCATCTCTCTTCCCTTAATCTTTGCCATTTAATTTCTCCTATGGTTGTGATTTTATTTGGTTTAGATTATTTTATCAATTTTTCTTTAGCTTATTTTCATATTCCGCTCATACATTGTTTGATATTAAGCTTGAATTGGTAATTTGTAATTTGGGGGTCTAAACGTTCAAGGTGTTTTACACACTAAATTGAACATTCAAGAACTAACTGAGACCTACTCCAAGATCAAGTTTCTTGAGCTTGAAGTGATTCAAGCTAATGCCAAAGTGGAGTGCGTTGCCCCCAAGAAACTTGAAGAAGTGTTTGCACATCAAAAGCCTTTTTCTGAAAAAAGTGGATTAGGATACTCCAGAGAGAGTAGTTCAAGTGCTAATGTGTCCAAGGAGATGAAGTTTGTTAAAGCTACGGAACCAATGGTAGTAACTCCAAGTGTTGAGAATGCAAAAGTGGAGAAGAAGCCAAATGGAACTGCTTAAAAGTTTTTGACAAAACCTCAAAATCCATTTGTGGCCAAACCCAAGGCTAAAGGGAAGTCTCTCCTAAAGCCTCAAAGTGGTCCTCAAGTTCAACACTTCTGCCACCATTGTGGAGTTAGAGGACACACAAGACCTAACTGCTATAAACTTCATGCATTGAAGAAAGCAGATTCTCAAAGGCTAAGAGGACAAGGAAAGGGGAATTGGAATGCCAAGCAATCAAAATGGCGAAAAGCTAATTTCGGTCTTGGTGATGTGATAAAGATAATAGATACCATCACTTCTTATTTGGCAAGCTTCAACCAGAGGTTTGAGAATCACGGCTCTAGTACCCAATCCTCTAGGGATATCACCCCAAACGCACATGCCGTGTGGGTGAAGAATGGTACACATGCATAAGCATTAGATCATGTCCATGCATCAATTCTTCCTATATGTTGTAACTTTGATTGGTTGTTTGCTTATGTCTCACATTTTAGCATGTTTCTTTTCAAGTTTGTTTTGTACTTGTTGTTTTTGTTGATCTTACTTTACATGTTCTGTTTTTTAGTGTGTTGAAAAATTCAAAAACCTATAAAATTTGAAAAATCTCCAAAATGTTTGATCGCTTGTGTTGTGTATATCACATGAGAGTTTGGCCTAGTACCTTCGTACTAATGGCATAATGCATTTACAAGCTTAGCTTGTTATGTATGCACATCTATCTTTGTGGGAAAATTCTTGAAATCTATGTGTGACTGTTGTAAATTGATCTTCAAGCTTGTCCTGAATGATTGGTCAATAGTCTTGATGGTTTTGTTACATGCATAGACTTGTGCCTATATATCTTCCCACACTTTTTACATTTTTACTTTATAGCTCAACAAATGTCAAATCTCGAAAAGAGATAATGAGATGCAAAAGCCATCGTACATACGAGTATTTGACTAGAAAAAATGGAAAGTGACTTGTTTTGAAATGTATGGTGCCCAAAAAGCCAAAGGTTTACTCACAAAATGAAATATCAAAAATTCCAGGCATCAATCTCAAAATGAGATGTATTGTTCAAAAAATGATCAAATGTTATGATTGGTAAAGAAGCCTGTAAGGTTGAATTTATTCAATCATGTGTTGACTTTATTCCGTGCTAAATTTACTTGTAATTTAACAATTAGATACCCTGTATTTAGGTGGGATTTATGTAAGGTAGTGTGTGAGAGAGTGTGAAGAAAACTTAAGATGTGTGCACTCAAGAAGAGTCTCGCGACTAGATCTCGTGACTAGCTCAAAACTAGCAAGTCGCCAAAGGTGGCACATGTGTGAAGCATGTAGAGGAGCAAAAGGGTCACGACAGTTGGAGCACTACAGGACAAAACTTCCAGTTTGGTTAGGTAGTTAGCTCGCGACTCGTTCCAGTCGCATGGTTGAGTCGCTAGAATGCCCTATTTGGTTAAAACATAACTTTTCGCATTCCTCATACACACTACTATAAATACTTTTATACCCACGAAATGTAGAAAGCTTCCAGAGAGAATTTTGAGAGAGAAACCCTAGAGAAAAATAAGATTGACTCATCCACAGTCTTTATCATTTGATTCTCCAAATTCCTCTACTCTCACCCTCTCCATTGACATATCCTTGAGAGGTGCATTTGCCAAATCCTTATCTCACCATACCCTTATCAATGAAGAGGTGTTTTGGTGCTTGGGAAGCAGGTCAAAAAGGGACTAATTCATTTGGTTGATGCAATGGACTTATTGCGAGATTCGGTAAGCTAGAGAAGACAAGGTTCAGCATAACCCTATTGAAGCAAGAAGCTTGGAGGGCTTAGGTGCACTGGGTAGATTATGCTTGGAGGGTCTTCTGCTATTCATGTATCCCAACTTTATTCTCTATTAGATTATTGACCGCTTGGAGGGCGGCGTAGAGGTTTTTCGCCGAGTACTTCAGTTTCCTCTTCGATAACACATCATCTTGTTATCTTTGTGTTTGCGTCTCTCTTTCCTTTCTCTTTACCTTTTAATTGCTGATGTGTCTGTAATTAATTATGGTTTATAGTGTGTTACCAATTTGGATATAGCTTATATTTCATATTCCGCACATATATTATTTGATTATAAGCTTGTGTTGGTAACTTTGTGTTTGGGGGTCTAAACGTTCATTGGTGTTTTATACGCTATTTGAACTTTCAAAGCCAAATGAAAAGCTTCAAAGATATGTAATCATTTTCTTGTGGGAGGTCATATATGTTCATTTCTATAATTGAGATAAACCACTTGACTTAGTACCAATTGTGTATGACTTGATTGAATTGATCATTGAAGCGTCACTCTGGACTAAGGACTATTCCACATTCGATACTCACACACAACATACAAGACTTTTGTTCAATGAATGCTTATTTCATTTGTGTGATTGTACATATTTAAATTTGATGTGTAAACTCAATTGCTTGTCAATCAAATCCAAAAAGATTTTTGAGTATTTAATATGTTTTTGAAAGTGTTTTTATACTTTCGTGTTTTGAGTTTTTGTTTAAACTGCATTTTTCATGTTTTTAATCAAAAACTCCTTCAGAGGCATTTTCATGAGAAGCTCGCGACTAAAATCTTCCCGTGAAAATGGGTTAAGGCAAAACATGAAAACACAAAATTCAGACAGAAACTTTTGTAACTATCTCGCTACTATTTCGCGAGTAAAGTCTTCCCGAAAAGTTTTGTGCTTCAGAGGCATTTTTCACAAGTAACTTCATGAGAAGCTAACCCGCAAAAAACGCGTGTTTTCAGTTTTAAAGGGTTGATGTAGATAGTTTTTCAAACTCACTTGTTTTCCCTCACTTCGTCTCCGTCAAGCCTCAAACAACGCAAAATTCATTTTCACTCAAAAACCCAACGATTTTCAAGTGCAATCATTTCAAAATCTTCTCTAAGGTATGTTTATACAATCTTTTCTCTGTATTTCCTTAGATTATGCATAAAATTCTAGGTTTTACTTGTTTTGGGTTATTTTGAAAAAGGGTTGGGAAACTTTCAATTTAGTGAAAATTCTTTCAATTTCTTGATTGAGCTTTGTCCCATTTGGTTTGTTTGTGTTTGTGTTGGCCAATTGTGGCAATTTTAACATGTATTTAGGCATGTTTCACTCATGTTCATGCATTGCCCACATGTTAGTTTTATAGGTGCATACCAAGTGTTTGATAAAATGCCCAAATGGCATTTTGGTGTTTTGGACTCCAATGAGTTCCAAACTTTGGGGATTGCCATTATTGGACTTGTTTATCGTGTTTTGATCATCAAGTGTGTATTTTACACACTTTTCCCAAATGTGCTTAGTCATGCCTTGCACATGCATCACATATGCACACCACATGCACACTTGATGCACACACGTGCACAATTGTCAATTGTTTTGCATTTCATTCATATTACATGTTTCAGCACTTGTAACATGATTGTGTGACATTGTGTTTGTTCCTTTTTAGGACTTTGTTCTTATTTTATGGACTAACTTAGTACTAATCAAGTTTGTGTTCTTGTTTTGTGTTTTTGCACTTGTTTCTCTGCTTTGTGTCTGTTTGTGTAGATGTATCACCACTCCTCTCGTAGTAAAGAACCCGTGATTGACCTTACGTCATCTCCTGTATCAAAGAGGACCTGGCATTCGTTCAAAGTCTCCAACAGTGAGAGATTCAAGACTCCCCTAGATTCTCAGACTTTCTCTAGCAATTTTAAGGATACCTCCACTATGGTGAAACGTATTGTCCGGTTTGACACCTTGGGATCCACTTTTATCCCTAGGATTTCTGCAGATAAAGATTGAGTAAATCTATTCGGAAACTTCAAGGATCCGATTGATGAATTAGTTAAGGAGTTCTACTCGAATGCTAAATTCACCGGAGTTGAACTGAAGTGTTGGGTTTGAGGAAAACAGTATATCATCACTCTAGACTACCTTGCAAAGATCCTTCGCATCACTCGACCAGCAAATGTGGACATCTCTCCATATGATGACAGACTTCCTCCAGTGACAGATATTCTTCAAAGTTTGAACTTGAACTAAAGACTCTCACATTGATCATGTTCTCCAATCTCTATCCACTGTCCAACATGGGATTCATCAATCTTGGAAGAGCACAGTTCTTGTGTGATCTCATCACAAGAGCTCCAATTGATATTTGCGCTCACATTTTCCAGACTATGGGGAAAACAGCAGCACGGATGTGTCCTCCTTTCTGTAGTCTTATCATGAAAATCATGGTACTTAAAGGCATTCATCCACCAAGAGATGGAACGATCCTAGTTTTTCACCGCCCAATATCCATGGTGTCTCTTGATGACTTGCATAATTTGGCATAATTTATCACTTCTCAACTTTAAGCTTTAGTCTAATTTTATTTATTTTTTGTTGATTTTAGACTTCATTATTGTTATTTAAATTTTATTTCAGATTTGAAGGAAATAAAGATTTAACCAAATGAAAGAGAACTGAAACAGAGGGCTGAAGAAAGCAAGGTTTTGGGCTGAAAAAGTGCAACATGTTTGAGAAAGAAGAGTGGGCTGATTAAGTGAATGGGCTGAAAAGAAAAACGTAGTGGGCTGAAAAGAAATTCATTTGTGGGCTGAAAAGAGCACCACGTGAAAATCAGAAAAGGGCACCACGTTTGAGAGATAAAAGAGGCGGAACTGAAAAAATAAAAGGTGGCGCAAAATTGAAAGAAAAAAAGAAGGGCGCTGAGCTGAAACTGAAAAGAAAAGGGAGGCTGAACGAAGAAAAGAAAATCTGGGGGCTGAAACAAAAGGAAGGAGGTGCTGAAACTTAAAGAAGGAGGCGCTGAAACTGAAAGAGAAAAAGGCTGAACAGAGAAACGCTGAAGCAGATTTTTTAGCGTTTATTTTCCCTTCAAATCTTCTCAGAAAAATTATGGTGAATTCGTTATTGTTGAATTTAATTTTTAGCATGAACTAAATTTTCTTTATTCTAGGAAAACGATGTAATCTAGTTCCGAACTATGCTTGCTTTTCTATGTTAATTTGAATTAATTCTTTTCATGTTTGTCTGATTTATTCTGAGCTTATTGCTTCTAATTAACTGGCCATTAATTAGATGATTTTGATCTTGTGATTTACTGTCGAAAGAGGGAATTATAGGATAGATCTTGAATATTTCAGCATAGGTAAATATAGAGATCGAAAGACTTGTATGAACCTATGTAGTATTAAAATCGTTGGTCTTAATGCTTTCTTGCTTTATTAAATTGCATACTCTTGTGTAAATTGATGAACAAGATGGTTTCCAATTGACTGTCGAAAGAGGCTTTTGGAAGAGTGTGGAGATTACTAACAAATAGAGAGAATTAAATTCAATTAGCTAGATGAGTAAAGCATAGTGAGGAATTAGGTGAAATCGATTTCCTAGAAGTTTTCTTCCCATCAATTTGATCTTCGAACAACATCTTTCTTTTCCTTTGCACATTTTCTTTAAATTGATTTTATTTTAAATTCCAATTACAAAAACCTTAGTGACTTCTCTAGATAAAATCGAGATTAGCATGATTTTGGTATTTGTCAAAAGTAAGTGACCAATCCCTGAGGACGATACTCTTCTCATCACTTTACTATAAAACTACGATACTGTGCACTTGCAGTTTTGCACCGATCATCTCTTCAAATGAGCAAAAGTCACTCTTCTGCTGAACAAGAATAGCAAAATCCGTCCAAAACACCAAACAGTGAATCTGTCCCACATGTCACTCCTTCTGGCCATGGCTCAGCTACTCACACTACCCCTGGGCATACCGAGATTGCATCTCCTCACATTCTTGAGCCGCAGACTACTAGCACTCAACTTGGACAATCTAGCTCTCATGCCGACAAGTTGACTATTTTGGTTGAGGGTTTGCATGAGCATATTTCAGGACTTGCTAATGTCATCTACTCCACAACAACCAGGTTCAAATGCGTCTCACAACCATTGAGACATAGTTAGAAGCGATTCAACGATGTAAGGTTGAATTTATTCAATCATGTGTTGGCTTTATTCCATGCCAAATTTGCTTGTAATTTAGCAATTAGATACCCTGTATTTAGGTGGGAATTATGTAAGGGTAGTGTGTGAGAGAGTGTGAAGAAAACTTAAATGTGTGCACTCAAGAAAGGCTTTGTGACTGGATCTCATGACTGGCGAGTCGCCAAAGGTGGCACACGTGTGAAGCATACAGAGGAGGTGAAGAGTCACACAGGACAAAACTTCCAGTCTGGCCAAGTTGTTAGCTCGCAACTCAAACTCGCGACTTGTTCCAGTCACGAGCTCGAGTCGCTAGAACACTCTATTTGTTACAAAACTGACTCTTCGCATTCCATACATACACAACTATAAATACCCTTATACCCACGTATTGTTGAGAGCTTCCAAAGAGAATTTTGAGAGAGAAACCCTAGAGAAAAACAAGATTTACTCATCCACAATCTTCATCCTTTGATTCTCTAAATTCCTCTACTCTCAACCTCTCCATTGATATATCCTTGAGAGGTACATTAGCCAAATCCTTATCTCACCATACCTATATCTATGAGAAGGCTTTTTGGTGCTTGGGAAGAAGTTCAAAAGGGACCAATTCATTTTGGTTGACGCAGTGGATGATTGCGGGATCTTGTAAGCAAGAAAAGACAAGGTTTGGCGTAACCCTGTTGGAGCAAGAAGCTTGGAGGGCTTAGGTGTACTGGGTAGATTAGGCTTGGAGGGTCTTCTGCTATTCATGTATCCCAACTTTATTCTCTAGTGGATTAATGACTGCTTGGAGGGCGGCGGAGAGGTTTTTCACCGTGTACTTCGGTTTCCTCTTCGATAACACATCGCCGTGTTATCTTTGTGTTTGCATCCTTCTTCCCTTTCTCTTTACCTTTTAATTACTGTTGTGTTGGTTGTTAATTATGATTTAGAGTTTGTTACCAATTTGGTTATAGGTTATATTTCATTTTCCGCACATATATTGTTTGATTATAAGCTTACATTGGTAATTTTGATTTGGGGGTCTAAACGTTCATAGGTGTTTTACACACTATTTGAACTTTCAAATGCAAACTAGAGGAGAGCCTTTAGCTATTCATGCCAAAAAGGGGGAGAGCAACTCACTATATAGATTGGATGATAGCATTTAGTAAGGGCGAGAGCATTACAAGAAGGGAAGTGTTTTTTTTTTAGTACTTTTAGATTTTGTTGCATTATCTTGAGTACTACATACTTATGCCCTTGTTGGATCTTGTATCCTTGATGCAAATACTTCGTGTGTTTACATTAGTTGTGTGTTAGACATGCAATTGATTTTTGCATTACTCTGTGTAAGGTTGAAATTTATCAACCATCTTGTTGGCTTTATTACGTGGCAATTTGCTTGTAATTTAGCACTTAGTAACCCTGTATTTAGTTGGGATTCATGTAAGGGTAGTGTGTGAAGAGAGTGTGAAGAAAAGCTCAAGTATGTGCAAAGAAGTAGAGTTTCGCGGCTAGGACTCGCGACTGGCAAGCCGCCAACTGCAGGCACGTGAGAAGCACACATGGGAGCTGAAGGGTCACGCCAGCTGTCGCACTACAGGATAAAAGTCCCAGGCTGGCCAGGCAGTTACTTCGCGACTTGAACTCGCGACTTGGACAAGCCGCAAGACCAAGTCGCCAACCAGCCCTGTTTGGCAAAAACTGACTCTTCATATTCCAAACACACACCACTATATATAGACCCTTATACCCACGAAATGTAGAGAGCTTCCAGAGAGAATTTTGTGAGAGAAACCCTAGAGCAAAACAAGATTGCCTCATCCCCAATCTTCATCTAAGAGACTCTACAAATTCCTCTACTCTCTTCCTCTCCATTGTCATACCCTTGAGAGGTTCTTTGCCAAATCCTTATCTCACTATACCCACGTCTGTGAGAAGGTTTATTTGGTGCTAAGGGAAGCAGTTTGGAAAGAACCAATATACATTGGTTGATGCTATGGTCTAGTAGCGGAATCCGGTAAGCTAGAAAAGAAAAAGGTTCGGCGCAACCTCGTTGGAGCTGGAAGCTTGGAGGGCTTAGGTACCTTGGTAGATTAGGCTTGGAGGGTCTATTGCTGTTCATGTATTCCAACTACATTTTCTAGTAGATTATTGACCGCTTGGAGGGCGGCGGAGAGGTTTTACGCCGAGGACTTCGGTTTCCTCTTCGATAACACATCGCGTGTTGTTCGTGTGTTTGCATCTTCCTTCTCTTTATCTTTGCCTTATATTTACTGCTGTGGATGTGTTTATATTTGGCTTAGATTAGTTTTCAATTCTGTGTTTAGCTTATGTTCATGTTCCGCACATTAATTGTTTGATTATAAGCTTGAATTGGTAATTTTGTAATTGGGGGTCTTAACGTTCAAGGGTGTTTTAGACACATATTGAACTTTCACTCTTAATTGCATTGCGTGTCTGGATGATCATTTACTAGCTAAATGTTTATTGTAATCATTCTTTAACGACTATTCTTGTTTGATCAAGATATGCTTAACTATTTATGTAGTGTTTATTACCTTGATCGCATTTTACTTGCTCATATACATACCGTGTATTCAACTTGTCACAAGCTTAATGAAAGTTTTGTTTGTGTGTGACTGTTTCAGGTTATAGGTATATACATGTAAGTGCTTCACAACTTCTAGATTAGGTGTGAGTGAGTTTTACCACTGTTCCTAAACTCACATTTAAGTCTAGAGACTGTTTTAGGGGTTTTGTCATGGAATAGCCAAAGGGGGAGATTGTAAAGTTGTGATTTACAACTAATTTGTGTTGGCTTTAATTCCGTGCCAAATTTGATTGTAATTGTGTTCAATCTTTTGTACCCTGTATTTTATGTGGGATTTCATTGTAAGGGTTGGGTGTGAAAGAGAGTGTGAAGACTCAAGACAAGTTGAAGATCAAAGAAGTTTTTGCAGGTAGCTCGCGAGAAGCCTTCCCGCGGAGTGAAGCATGTACTCAGCACATGACTGGAATGTGAAGAGTCATGACAGATTATGACAACTAGTTTTTGCAAGTGTCTCATGGGTAAGGCCTTCCTGTGAGATAGCCGCAAAACATTCTATTTTGCCAATTTGCCATATCTAATACACCAAGTCTCTACCCACACTATATATACCCATATTACCCACATATTGAGAGGAGTGCTTTTCAGAGAGAAAACCCTAGCCATTATCCTTGAGAGTGAGAGATTGTCATACCCACAATCTTCTACACAATCCATTGTGGTTTTCCTTAACTCCTACCTCTCTATTTCCACATCCTTGAGAGGTTGATAGCCCAAACATTTACCACACCCATCTTGAGTGTAAAGTGAGGTTTTGGTGCTACTGGGAAACATTAGAAGAAGCCATTTGTTTGGTGGACGCAATCGGGCTGAATTGCATGATCCAGAGAGCTAGAGAAGACAAGGCTTCATTAAGTCAGTTGGTAGCAGGAGCTTGGAGGGCTCGAGTACATTGAGTAGACTAGGCTTAGAGGGTCTTTTGTTATTCGAGTACTCCAACTTATTCTCTAGTGGATCGATTTACTGCTTAGAGGGTGGCAAAGAGGTTTTTCGCCGAGTTATTCGGTTTCTTCTTGGATAACACATCGACGTGTTATCTTGTGTTTGCATTCTTCTTCCCTACTCTTTTAGCTTTCATGTTACTTCTGTGATTTGATGAATATGGCTTAGAGTAGTTATATTGTTTATCCGCTCGCATTTACTCTATGCCGCACTTAGTTTAAATTAGAGTAAAATCAACCGAGTCGTAATTTTATTTTGGGGGGTCTAAAAGCTCTTGTGTTTTTACACAAATTCAAGTTTTCATGCATAACTATAGAATCTTTAATAAAACAAATGTTAAATATTCTTTCACACTCATTTACATTCATTATTTGGCACATATATCCATAATTGATGTGAAAATGTCTACATTTAAAAAAGAAAAAAAAAATCCACATTTAAAATTCAAACGTGGTTGTAAAAAAATGGATGTGAGAGAATAAAAGCCTAAAACAAAAATGTGAGATGCAAAACAATGGAATTTTCTTTGGCCTGAGTTGCTTGTTGGCTGTCTCTTACGAAAACAGTAAGTCTAGACTCTAGAGTTACAATATATTTCACATAAAATCTCACAACTATCGATATGAAAACTTATTAATAATAAACAATAAAATGGTGTTAATGATAAATCTATAAGATATTGTCAACCCAACAATTATAAAATTTGTTGTAAATGTAACATTACTCTATGAGAATCACCTATACAAAGGCTTTAAACTATATTAAAATATATTAAAATATTATATATGTGGATATTTCCATAAATTAATAATAACAAATTATGATTTTTTAGAATATTATGGGCTACCTTGGTTTTAGTTAAGGCTATCATACTAAGCCTAATATTTTGTATATAAACTATATATTCAATTTGTTGTACGATATAATTCAGAATAATAAAGATATAAGGCTAGGCTTTCCATTGCGGACATAGGATAGTAAAGATATAAGGCTAGGCTTTTCATTGCGGACATAGGCCATCCATAACTACGTTAATTCTCTTAGTTCCGCTCTCTCTAACTTTCTCTTTCTACATCATTTCTTTCCTTTTATATTTAAACATAATATCAAAGTCACAATCTTCACTAATTTCCCATAAAAGTTGGTTGTTGTTTCCATGGTAAACTCCGAAGCTCATACCCAAGATCTAGATCTGTTGGGATCCCATCTCACCACAATATAACTTAAGGAAGAATGATCTTTTAATATATTTTTAATTATTTTCTAGTAGGCGATGTTAGAAATTGTCGCATTATCAATTTGGTTAAACAAAAGAGAAATGTCTATAACCAAGTAAATTAGAATTGAGTAAGTGTCACAAAATAAAGCATAAAGGAGCTCTATGTTTTAAAGATATACTGCAAAGATAATATCTATAAAAAATTTGTCCAAAAAAGAAAAAAAGTCATTTTCATTTATTTACATCTTCTCTGACAACTTTGGCTTACCAACTTATTCAAAATAAAGACATGCTGAAACTTGAAAGCATGCAGTTAATTTTCTGCATTGCATTCTTCTTAACTGGCTAAACAAATAATATAATTCTCAAATTAATTAAAACTTCAAAGCTCCAGCTAACTGCTTTTGTTGACTTTGCGAGATGAAGAAGTGATGTAAAAAACAGGGGAAGTTCTATTTAATATTTACATGATCACGACTTGTCATGAGGTATGTGTCTCGAATGTAATCCGGGAAGGGGACTCGGCAGTGATAATGAAGGCTTTGCAAAGTGATGAAGTCTCTCTGGCTCCGAATGGCTCTTTGATTGAAGATGTGAAGGTTAACTACTCTATAGGTTGTTTTTTCAATTACATTACTCTCGTACTAGGAGACAATGTATAAGGTTGCTCATAGTCTTACTAGAATGCAGTAAGGTTGCTCATAGTCTAACTAAGTATACTAATCATATCTTAGATTTTGCTGTGTAGATAGAGGATGTTCTACCACAATTTATTTCTATTCTTCAGACTGATTTTGCAAATTTTTCTTAATATAAGTTTACAAGTTTCTTCCTCCAAAAAAAATAAAGTAATTAAACTAATTTGTTTTAAAGTTAATTCTAGTTATCTAATTTAAATTATGGAAGCATTTCTAATATGCACTATAAACTACAAATAATTTTTGTTCTTGTATTTTCAACATAATTTTTTAAACTTGTTAGATCCGTGCATTTCACAATTCATTGCCGATTCGTGCAAGCAATAATAAACAGAAATAAACCTAGATTGATGGAAGACACCCTTGTCATAGTTGTCGACTTTTTGGTTTCATTTTAAAATTGTGGATAATATATACATAACAAGGTAAGATCTCACTTTAGATTATTCAAAAAAAAAAAAAAAAATTCTCTCTTTAGATATGTACTTCTTTAAGAAGCACCACAAGAAGTTACTTGTTTGTGGGGTTAAATGCCAAGTAAATGTTAAGGAATCAAAATCTTCATACCAAAGCTTGTGAACATGTCAACATAGTACCAAGGGTAAAATAGCTAATGTATATTATATGCACTTTAGATGGGAATAATATTTATATATAAAACGAAAGTCTTCAAATTTAGGTGGAAGAAAAAATGATATTCATATTCCTTCAAATTGGCTCATGGGGTTTTCGAGATATCTCAAGAGCAGGGAGTGAAATAATCTAACTAAAGACTATAACACCACTTTCTTATATATATAATGAACTCAAGTTTGTACTCATTAAATCGAATAATAACAACTTCATACTGCGTCATGGATAGTCGGTAACATAGCTATTAATTATTCTGGCAATGGTCCCATTTAAATTGAAAATTTACTTGGATGATTGATGAGGACAACAATCTTTGTGGAAAAATAAGGTCTATATCTGTAATACCCAGAAATTTTTTTTTTTAAAAGGAAGGTTATTTAAGTAAATTTGTTTATGGGGTCAATTTTATAATTAATATTTCTAAGGGGTTTTTAGAAAATAAGGTTGAAACCCTAGCTATATATAAGCTTATTATGTCAACGTATATGGGGAGATATTTTGAGAGGTGAGACTACCCAAATTACTCCAGTAGAGAAGGTTCGACTGCACGATTGAGGTAAGAGCTTAAGAATTTCTTTCTTGTCAAATCTAAGTTTTATTTAGAATTAGAGTATATTTTATGTTGGTATTTTTGGCCAAGCGGAATTATCAAAAAAATTTCTATGGGTTTTACGGTGTAAGTGTAAACAGAGAAGGGTTGGAATTGGGCGATAAAATCCCTTTTGCACTGCACGTCTTTCGCTGTAACATCTTAAATTTTGGTGCTTTGCTGGGCATGGAGTTGCTTTGGGCGCATATTACCTTTTGTGAATATTTATTATAAGAAACAGTGGACTATTGGTTAGACCACCATTAGTCCAATAGCCTTTTAGACTTTAGAGTCTATGGAGATAAGAGACAAAGGTTTTTTGGTTAGAAATTTTTACTCAGCTTTACAGAGCATTCAAACCTTATGAATGCTTTGACCTTTTAGCCTAAATAATCGTGTGAGGAGAGAGTCTTATATTACACAGTGCTTGGGAATTTTTGCATGAAACAAATAGAATTAATACAAATGATAGAGTGTGGAATATAGCCATAGAGAAACCGGAGGAGAGTTAATAGTGAGAAATTATTGGGTACTTTAGAAGTTTTCTCCTCTGGTCAAGTAACTTGGAAGTTATTCTTATTATTTTGATTATTGAGTAAATTGTGCTTATAAATTGTTAGGTGAGATCTAAGAATTTTAGAGAAAGTGTTAGGGAGAAGTTTTTGTGGGGAGCTAGCTGAGGTAAGTAACCTTATCCTAATTGGTTTTATTTTGCGTATTTTAACTATTGAAAATTGTTTACAGTTGTTACAATTTTATTTCTATTGTATTACTGATTTCAAGTAAAGAATTATCACAAATATATCTGATTACTGAATATATGATGTATTTTATTTAATTGTTTTTAGCTATACTGATTCAAAATAAAGAATAAAGAATTTTCACAAATACACATGAGCATTGAATATAAGATTTATTTTATTTAATTGTTTTTAGCTATATTGATTTAAAGTAAAGAATTATAGAAATATCACAAATAGATTTGAATATTGAATATATGATTATATATATGTGTATTTGAATAAGATATATTTTTGTTAGAAACTAAGATTTCACATATATGATTATGAACAATCTGACTATGAATTTATTTTGATACCCAGCCAATGAGGTTATTCATTGGTACTCTGATACCCAAACCAATGGGGGTTATTCATTGGTACACTGATACCCAAACCAATGGGGGTCATTCATTGGTACACTGATACCCAGCCAATGGGGGTCATTCGTTGGTATTTTGATACCCAAACCAATGGGGGTCATTCATTGGTACTCTGATACCCAACCAATAGGGGTTATTCATTGGTACTCTGACGCCCAGTCACGGGGATATAGCGTGACCATAGTCATAAGATTGTTAAGAATATGAATTATGTTTGAATATTTGAACCATTTTAAGTCCTTAAAACTACATATGTGATTTTGAAAATGTTTAAGTATTTGAACCATTTTGAGTCATTAAAACTGCTTATGTATTTTTTTTGGAACATATTGTAAGTTATAACTTTGATATATGGAAAACTGACTACTTTCTAAACCATCTGTTATATATTTGTCAGATTAAAGTATGTGATCTATTTGTAACTTATTATTTTAAGACTATGAAACTTCTTTGGTTATTTTTGAAAACTCATAGTATATTATAACTTTTGAAGACTCATATTTTATCTTATTACTTTACAGATCTATTGCTTGATAGAACTTATTAGAACTTTGGTTACTTATTGAGTTATCAACTCACCCCCCTTTTTCCCCTCCAGTTTCAGATTGTGAAGAATAGCAAGTTTTGAGAGTTTTGATGTTGTGTTGTGAGCAAGAAAAGAAGCTTTGAGATATTGGGATTTGGATAGTCTTCTAATAGTTTTATATTTATTGGCCAATTGGCATTATGTACATGAGGTTTGAATTTTGTTCCTATTAAATTATTGGAGATCTACTCATGAAGAATTTGTTGAGGTATTTTAGATTTATTTGATTTAAATTTTTGAGGATAAATTTTAGTTGTTAAGAATGCCTTGCACACTTGTAGGGTGCATACTTTATAAGCGTGCGGTAGTTGTCACGTGCCTATTTTGATAGTTGGGTTCAGGGCGTGACAATATCATGAATGAAATTGTTGATTTTCATTTTGTTAATGTATATATTTTCTTTTGGAGTGATCTATAATGAGTCGTTTCGAAAAGGCATATTTCTATGATGCATTCAATATAGGTAGACATTTTGCCCGTGATGCATAAATTTTGTGCAATTTACCCAATTTAGCGACTAGCTAACAAGCAACCGTGACTCCACCCACGTTTTAATCTAAAGAATAATACAGTATTGCATATTAGTATAATTTGCAAGTTGCATTTACAAAAATTCTTTAGATTAAAATTCTTGTTTGAGTTCCTTTTGATCCAAAAAAAAAAAAATCTTGTTTGAGTTGAGTATATCATGCAATTAGCTGATTTTGCGCCAAAACATTTAAGTATGCCAACCACTTTTCTATGATCTATTATTTATTTTTATTTTTATTTTTATTTTTTTTGAAAGGTATGAAGGCATCTATCTGGTAAATTTTGTAAGATGGGACCAAACCTAATCACTATCCGGCATATGTAATACAGACTCGACATCATTCATTAACGGATTAAGATTTGATGCAATAACTATCCGACATATGCAATACATACTCTACATCATTCATTAACGGAGTGAGATTCGATGCAATAACCAGTTAATTTTTTCAAGGACTGAGATTCAATCAAAGATAAAACATTAACTTTTTTCTTCAGTCCTTAGACCAAAAACGTTAAAAAAGTTGAAAATTTTACTAATACAGGTGCTGATGAAAAAAAGTCCTTGGATAGTATTACACATGATTGCAATCTTTCTTTGACAAATCAAATGACAGTGACCGTGTTCTTATTTAGAGATTTCTCAACTAAATCTCTGACTTATGGGGCATAGAGAATGAAGACACAGATAAAACGTTTTGTTAATTATTTTCCTCTTTTCATTGTCAATCAATACCCAAATATCACCCAAACGCAGAAAATCTTGCCTTAGCAGCTCTATCATGCCAGCTAGACATCACCCTCGTCAATTATTGTCATGCAAATAACACAAGATCTTGCAATGTCAATAAGTTAGCATAGGTGCCACATCAGAAGCCTTGCTAATAGGCCAAAAACGTATTGACCCATTGTAATGAATTAATTGATTAATTAGCCAAGTTTATTAATTAATCAAATTAACATGCAAAACGCGTGGTAGCACAAACAAATCACAAATTAAACTAAGTATGCAGTGAAAATTCAATTTTCATGGTGATTTGTTTATGAATGGGGAAAACCTACATGGCGAAAACCCCACCAGGTGATTTTAAGGTCACTACTCCCGAGAATCCACTATTATCAAAACAAGTGGTTACAAGTAAAGGAATCTCAGTATCTTATACCAACCTTCAGTTGAACCCTTACTCCAATATCCAATTGGACTTGTTCTGTAGTGACAATTTCTCCTTTCAATGCACGACTCCTAGTACGTGACTAACCAATTGCGCGGATCCTAGTACGTGACTTGATCACCAACTTGAGAAGGATATATTGGTTGCAAAGTTCTTCAATTCATCCAGACAATGAAGATCATAAAGTTGCTTGGTCACAAAACCCTAAGGTGTATAAAACACAGCAGCTTCTTCAAGAGAAAGATGAACTAAGGCAAATTCTGTCTCTGGTCACAATTTGCATGAACACAACTTTGCTTCACACTTGTGCAACTCTTTGTAACCTTCGACGGCCCTTAAAATGATCCTTATATATGTTTAGGGTTGTGAGAAAAGAAAGCCCAAACATATATTCACGGATTGGATGAAAAACTGAACTTCATAAACCTCGACAGATACACTATCTATCGAGCTAGTTGTCGAGCCACGGACTTCAACAGCTTTTAAACCTCGATAGATGCTAGTTGTCGAGCTAGCTATCGAGCTTTAAAATCCTGCACTTCATTCCTTGATTCTTGGACAGACTTGCATGCTTTAACACTTGAACTTGAAACAAGGTTTCTTGAAGCATTAAACACATCCAAGATCTACCCAATAACAAGTAAAGTGCATTTTGTCAAACGATTAGTCAATTACATAAAATAGTGACATATGTCTCTAACAATAAATCACATATGTCCTAACACTTGCCAAGTGCCAACCACATGAAGCTACATGTCGTGAATGTTTTTAGCAGTGCTAGTCACACGATGCTTCCGTGTGTTGCATCATCATGTGTGGTTGTAAAACAAGTTAAAAGAAAGGCATGTTAACTTTCAAAAAGAATATCATTAGCACTGAGCTATCACGTAAACCCCTAAAAATCAATAGATTTAATAGAAGTCAAAAGTAGAAAAAGATTTTGATGTTGCTTACTTTATGGAAAATGATTTTCAAATTTCTTTGGAATTGGTGAAGTTGAACCGCATAAACTTGCGTGTTCATTCTCTCTTTCATGATTCCACTCATCATTCAATCATCACCCAATCACACAATAACTTTGATAGTTACAATGGAGGCTGAGAGATTTAAACCCAAGATGTCCCAAATAGAATCACTAGCAGGTTCCAACCCATTGAGCTACAAGGCTTTTGGTCAATTCCAAATAATATATATTTTGGAACTTGGTAACACCTCGGTTTCAAAATCAATTAGTCCAACATCTATTTTCAGTATATAATCGGACAATTCTTGACTTTTGCTTTCTTTGGAAAGATGCTTTGTTTGATTTTATTCTTGAAACAAAGGATTTCGTAAGATGATCTTGCATTTTAAGGCTAAAAGTTATCCATAGTTTATGCATTGACTACAAACACAAATTGTTTGAGAATAGAACCTTTTACACAAGTTAAAAGTAAGGCATGTTAACTTTCAAAAAGAATATCATTAGCATTGAGCTATCTTGTAAACACCTAAAAAACGATAAACTTAGTAGAAGTAGAAAGTAAAAAAAGATTCTAATGTTGCTTATTTTGTGGAAAATGATTTTCAAAATTCTTGGGAAATGGTGAAGTTAACCGCATAAACTTTGGTGTTCGTTATCTCTTTCCTGATTCCACTCATCAATCAGTCATCACCCAATCACACAATAACTTTAACAATTACAACAAAGGCTAGGAGATTTAAATCCCAGATGTCTCAATTGGAAACACTAGGAGGTGCCAACCAATTGAGGTACAAGGCTTTTGGCAAACTCCATATAATATATATTTTGGAACATAGTAACACCTTGGTTCCCAAATCCTTTAGACGAACATCTATTTCTTGGTATCCTTCAATATATAATCGGTTACTTGTTGACTTTTTCTTTCTTTGGAAAAATTCTTTTGTTGATTATATTCTTGAAATAAAGGATTTCGTAAGATGATATTGTATTTTAAGGCGAAAAGGTATCCATAGTTTATGCATCGACTACAAAAACATATTGTTTGAGATGAGAATCTTTTACACAAGTTAAAAGAAAGGCATGTTAACTTTCTAAAAGAATATCATTAGTGCTGAGCTATCACTTAAACACCTAAAAATTGATAGATTTAATTGAAGTCAAAAGTAGAAAAAGATTTGGATGTAGCTTATTTTATGGAAAATGATTTTCAAATTTCTTCAGAATTGGTGAAGTTGAACCACATAAACTTTCATGTTCACTCTTTCTTTCATGATTCCACTTTTCATTCAATCATCACCCACACAATAACTTTAACAGTAACAATGGAGGCTGAGAGATTTAAACCCAAGATGTCTCAAATAGAATCACTTGGAGGTGCCAATCAATTGAGCTACAAGGCTTTTGACCAATTCCAAATAATATATATTTTGAAACTTAGTAACACCTTGGTTCCTAAATCATTTAGTTCAACATCTATTTTTTTGTATCCTTCAGTATATAATTGGATACTTCTTGACTTTTGCTTTCTTTTGAAAAATACTTTGGTTGATTGCATTCTTGAAACAACGAATTTCGTAAGATGGTCTAGTATTTTAAGGCTAAAAGTTATCCATAGTTAATCCACCGAATACAAACACGTAATGTTTGAGATGAGAATCTTTTCCAAAAGTTAAAAGAAAGGCACATTAACCTTCAAAAAAGAATATCATTAGCATTGAGCTATCACGTAAACACCTAATAATCGATAGACTTAATAGAAGTCTAAAGTAGGAAAAGATTTTGATGTTGCTTATTTTGTGGAAAATGATTTTGAAAATTCTTTGGAATTGGTGAAGTTGAACCACATTAACTTTCGTGTTCACTCTCTCCTACATGCTTCCACTCATCATTCAATTATCACCCTATCACATAATAACTTTAACAGTTACAATGGAGGCTTGGAGATTTAAACCCTAGATGACTCAATTGGAAACACTAGGAGGTGCCAACCAACAGAGCTGCAAGGGTTTTGGACAACTCCAAATAATATATATTTTGGAACTTAGTAATACCTTGGTTCCTAAATTGTTTAGTCCAACTGAAAGTTCAATATGGGTATGAAACACCCTTGAACGTTTAGACCCCAAATTATAAAAATACCAATTCAAGCTTATAATTAAACAATTAATGTGCGGAACATGAACATAAGCCAATCACAGAATTGGTAACTAATCTAAGCCAAATATAAACACATCCACAACAGTAAATATAAGGCAAAGATAAAGGGAAGAGAGATGCAAACACAAAGACAACACGCGATGTGTTATCGAAGAGGAAACCGAAGCCCCCGGCGTAAAACCTCTCCGCCACCCTCCAAGCGGTCAATAATCCACTAGAAAATGTAGTTGGGATACATGAACAGCAATAGACCCTCCAAGCCTAATCTACCCAGGTACCTAAGCCCTCCAAGCTTCTTGCTCCAACGAGGTTGCGCCGAACCTTTTTCTTTTCTAGCTTACCGGATTCCGCTATAGCCCATAGCATCAACCAATCACCATTGGTTCCTTCCCAAACTGCTTCCCTTAGCACCAAACAAACCTTCTCACAGACGTGGGTGTGGTGAGATAAGGATTTGGTAAAAGACCTCTCAAGGGTATGACAATGGAGAAGAAGAGAGTAGAGGAATTTGTAGAGTCTCTTAGATGAAGATTGGGGATGAGGCAATCTTGTTTTTCTCTAGGGTTTTCTCTCACAAAATTCTCTCTGGAAGCTCTCTCAATTTAGTGGGTATAAGGGTCTATATATAGTGAGGTGAGAAAAGAAGACGAAGAGACAGTTTTTGACAAATAGGGTAAATTGGCGGCTTGGTCTTGCAGCTTGTCCAAGTCGCGAAATCAAGCCGCGACGTAACGGCTTGGCCAGCCTGGGACTTTTGTCCTGTAGTACGACAGCTAGCGCAACCCTTTAGCTTCCCTGCGTGCATCTCATGTGCCTGAAGTTGGCGACTTGCAGCCATGAGTCACCCGCGAGTCCTAGCCGCGAAGCTCTGCTTCTTTGCACATACTTGAGCTTTTCTTCACATCTTCTCACACACTACCCTTACAATAATCCCACCTAAATACAGGGTTACTAAGTGCTTAAATTACAAGCAAATTGACACGGAATAAAGCCAACAAGATGGTTGATAAATTTCAACCTTACAATCTCCCCCTTTGGCTTTTCCCAGATTTTCCCTGTCATTTAGAATGTAGCATGTGCTCCCAAATACTCTGAAATACTTCACCTTGGGTTTCTTTTCTCTCCATATTTCATATGACGTCTTCTTTGTCCTTGCTCGGAAATAGATTCTGTTACAAATGTGACAAGATGTGTTCACAGCTTCAGCCCAAAACCTTTGAGGTATGTTTTTGTTGAGTAGCATGACTCTAGCCATCTCTTGGATCACCCGGTTCTTTCTTTCAACCACCCCATTTTGTTGTGGCGTCTTTGGAGCTGAAAATTCCTTCTTGATACCATGCTCTTCACAAAACGACTAAAATTTAGCATTCTCGAATTCCTTCCCATGATCACTTCTGATTTTGACTATGGGAACTCCTTTTTCATTCTGCAGTCTCTTGCATAATCTTTGCATTTTATCACATGCTTCAGATTTCTCTCTAAGGAATTCCACCCAAGAGTACCTTGAGAAATCATCAACTACCACCATAATGTATCTCTTTCCTCCTAGGCTTTCAGTTCTTGTAGGCCCCATTAGATCAACGTGAAGAAGTTCCAAACACCGTGAGGTAGCAATCACATTCACCTTGTGATGGTTTGCTTTTGTTTGTTTCCCCATTTGACATGCTCCGCATATAGTCTTTTCCACCTTTCCAAACTTTGGAAGTCCCTTAACTGCCTCAAGTTTAGATACTTTACATACTTGTTTGAAGTTTGCATGTCCAAACCTGTGATGCCAAAGTTTCAGCATATCAACATGAGCACTTCTACACGAAATAGGTGTCGTAGGAACTACTCCATAGCAATTATCAGTAGTCCTATTTCCCTCCAAGACTTGAATCCCTTTTTCATCAATGATTATGCACCCCTTCTTTGAGAATTGGACAAGGAACTCTTCATCACATATTTGAGTAATACTTAAGAGATTTGCCTTCAATCTTTTGATGTATAGCACTTCTTTTAGTAGAGGTAATCCCGGTATTTCAACCGTTCCTTTCCCGAGAACTTGAGCATGACTCCCATCACCAAAAGTCACATAGTCACATGCTTTCTCTTTGAGAGTCTTAAACAGTGATTTATCTCCTGTCATATGACGAGAACATCCACTATCAAGATACCATAAGCACGAGTTAAATACCTTCAATGAGGTGTGCACAAACATACAAGCATGAGACAAGCATTCTTGACCATCAAACAAAAATTCATTGTTATTTTCCATGCTTTTTCTAGATTGAATTTTCTTTTTCAGATTATCAACATTTTCACACAATGTTCTATTTCTTCTTTTGTATTTCTCAATCAAAGAATTAGACTCACATAGACTGTTGTGTAGAATGTGGTTCTTATTTTCAAAGTATTTCAGCAAGTGAATGAACATCCTAGCATGTTTTCTGGATTTAATTAGCTCTAAGAGTTCATTTTTAGAATATCCTTCAAACATACTCATAGAGTCATTATCACGAACACTGAAACCACAGTTCAGCATGACCCTTTTTACAGCTGCATCCATAGCCAAGGGGTCTAGGATCGCACTCAGGTAATCAAACCACAAAGAGTGCACCCGCTCTAATACCAATTGAAAGTTCAATATGGGTATGAAACACCCTTGAACGTTTAGACCCCAAATTATAAAAATACCAATTCAAGCTTATAATCAAACAATTAATGTGCGGAACATGAACATAAGCCAATCACAGAATTTGTAACTAATCTAAGCCTAATATAAACACATCCACAGCAGTAAATATAAGGCAAAGATAAAGGGAAGAGAGATGCAAACACAAAGACAACACGCGATGTGTTATCGAAGAGGAAACCGAAGCCCTCGGCATAAGACCTCTCCGCTGCCCTCCAAGCGGTCAATAATCCACTAGAAAATGTAGTTGGGATACATGAACAGCAATAGACCCTCCAAGCCTAATCTACCCAAGTACCTAAGCCCTTCAAGCTTCTTGCTCCAACAAGGTTGCGCCGAACCTTTTTCTTTTCTAGCTTACCGGATTCCACTATAGCCCATAGCATCAACCAATCACCATTGGTTCCTTCCCAAACTGCTTCCCTTAGCACCAAATAAACCTTCTCACAGACGTGGGTGTGGTGAGATAAGGATTTGGTAAAAGACCTCTCAAGGGTATGACAATGGAGAAGAAGAGAGTAGAGGAATTTGTAGAGTCTCTTAAATGAAGATTGGGGATGAGGCAATCTTGTTTTTCCCTAGGGTTTTCTCTCACAAAATTCTCTCTGGAAGCTCTCTCAATTTAGTGGGTATAAGGGTCTATATATAGTGAGGTGAGAAAAGAATACGAAGAGACAGTTTTTGCCAAACAGGGTAAATTGGCGACTTGGTCTCGCGGCTTGTCCAAGTCGCGAAATCAAGTCGCGACGTAGCGGCCTGGCCAGCCTGGGACTTTTTTCCTGTAGTGCGACAGCTGGCGCGACCCTTCAGCTTCCCTGCGTGCATCTCACGTGCCTGAAGTTGGCGACTTGCAGCCGCGAGTCACCCGCGAGTCCTAGCCGCGAAGCTCTGCTTCTTTGCACATACTTGAGCTTTTCTTCACATCTTCTCACACACTACCCTTACAATAATCCCACCTAAATACATGGTTACTAAGTGCTTAAATTACAAGCAAATTGGCACGGAATAAAGCCAACAAGATGGTTGATAAATTTCAACCTTACACCAACGTCAATTTCTTGGTATCCTTCAATATATAATTGGTTACTTCTTGACCTTTGCTATCCTTGGGAAAATACTTTTGTTGATTGTATTCTAGAAACAAAGGATTTCGTAAGATGATATTGTATTTTAATGCTAAAAGTTATCCACAGTTTATGCATCGACTACAAACACATATTGTTTGAGATGAGAATCTTTTAAACAAGTTAAAAGAAAGGCATGTTAACTTTCAAAAAGAATATCATTAGCATTGAGCTATCACGTAAACACCTAAAACTCGATAGATTTAATAGAAGTCAAAAGTAGAAAAAGATTTGATTTTGCTTTCTTTATGGAAAATGATTTTCAAATTTCTTTGGAATTGGTGAAGGTGAACAGCATAAACTTTCGCGTTCACTCTCTCTTTCTTGATTCCACTAATCATTCAATCATCACCCAATCACACAATAACTTTGACAGTTACAATAGAGTCTAAGAGATTTAAACCCATGATGTCTCAAATAGAATCACTAGCAGGTGCCAACCCATTGAGCTACAAGGCTTTTAGTCAATTCCAAATAATATATATTTTGGAACTTGGTAACACCTCGGTTCCAAAATCATTTAGTCCAACATCTATTTTTTGGTATTCATCAGCATATAATCGGACACTTCTTGACTTTTGCTTTCTTTGGAAAAATGCTTTGTTTGAGTGTATTCTTGAAACAAAGGATTTCATAAGATGATCTTGTATTTTAAGGCTAAAAGTTCTGCATAGTTTATGCATTGACTACAAACACATATTGTTTTAGATGAGAATCTTTTGCACAAGCTAAAAGAAAGGCATGTTAACTTTCGAAAATAATATCATTGTAAACACCTAAAAATCGATAAACTTAGTGGAAGTAGAAAGTAGAAAAAGATTCTGATGTTGCATATTTTGTGGAAAACGATTTTCAAAATTCTTGGGAATTGGTGAAGTTGAACCGCATAAACTTTGGTGTTCATTATCTCTTTCCTGATTCCACTCATCATTCAATCATCACCCAATCACACAATAACTTTAACAGCTACAATGGAGGCTGGGAGATTTAAACCCTTGATGTCTCAATTGGAAATACTAGGAGGTGCCAAACAATTGAGCTAAAAGGCTTTTGGCCAACTCCAAATAATATATATTTTTAAACTTAGTAGCACCTTGGTTCCTAACTCATTTAGTCCAACATCTATTTTTTTTGTATCCTTCAGCATATAATCGGATACTTTTTGACTTTTGCTTTCTTTTGAAAAATGCTTTGGTTGATTGTATTCTTGAAACAAAGGATTTCGTAAGATGGTGTAGTATTTTAAGGCTAAAAGTTATCCATAGTTAATGCACCGACTACAAACACATAATGTTTGAGATGAGAATCTTTTACAAAAGTTAAAAGAAAGGCACGCTAACTTTCAAAAAGAATATCATTAGCGATGGGCTATCATGTAAACACCTAATAATCGATAGACTTAATAGAAGTCTAAAGTAGGAAAAGATTTTGATCTTGCTTATTTTATGGAAAATGATTTTGAAAATTCTTTGAAATTGGTGAAGTTAAACCGCATAAACTTCGTGTTCACACTCCCTTTCGTGCTTCCACTCATCATTCAATCATGACCCAATCGCACATTAACTTTAACAGTTACAACGGTGGGTAGGAGATTTAAACCCTACTTGTCTCAATTGGAAACACTGGGAGGTGCCAACCAATATAGCAGCAAGGCTTTTAGCCAACTCCAAATAATATAATTTGGAACTTAGTAACACCTTGATTCCTAGATCGTTTAGTCCAACATCTATTTCTTGGTATCCTTCAATATATAATCGGTTACTTCTTGACTTTTGCTATCTTTGGAAAAATACCTTTGTTGATTGTATTCTTGAAACAAAGGATTTCGTAAGATGATATTGTATTTTAAGGCTAAAAGTTATCCATAGTTAATGCACCGACTACAAACACATAATGTTTGAGATGAGAATCTTTTACACAAGTTAAAAGAAAGGCACGTTAACTTTCAAAAAGAATATCATTAGCATTGAGCTATCACGTAAACACCTAATAATTGATAGACTTAATAGAAGTCAAAAGTAGTAAAAGATTTTGCTGTTGCTTACTTTATGGAAAATGCTTTCCAAAATTCTAGGGAATTGGTGAAGTTGAACCGTATAAACTTTGGTGCTCATTATCTCTTTGATTCCACTCATCATTCAATCATCACCCAATCACACAATAACTTTGATAGTTACAATGGAGGCTGGGAGATTTAAACCCAAGATGTCTCAATTGGAAACACTAGGAGGTTCCACCCAATTGAGCTACGAGGCTTTTAGCCAACTCCAAATAATATATATATTTTGGAACTTAGTAACACCTTTGCTCCTAAATCCTTTAGTCCAACATCTATCCTTTGGTATCCTTCAGTATATAATCGGGTACATCTTGACTTTTGCTTACTTTGGAAAAATGCTTTGGTTGATTGTATTCTTGAAACAAATGATTTCGTAAGATGATCTTGTATTTTAAGGCAAAAAGTTATCAATAGTTTACACATTGACTACAAACACATGTTGTTTGAGATGAGAATCTTTTACACAAGTTAAAAGAAAGGCATTTTAACTTACAAAAAGAATATCATTAGCATTGAGCTATAACGTAAACACCTAAAAATCGAAAGACTTAATAGAAGTCAAAAGTTGAAAAAGATTTTGATGTAGCATATTTTATGTAAAACGATTTTGAAAATTCATTGAAATGGGTGAAGTAGAACCGCATAAACTTCGTGTTCACTCTCTCTTTCATGCTTCCACTCATCATTCAATCATGACACAATCACACAATAACTTTAACAGTTACAACGGAGGCTAGGAGATTTAAACCCTGTTTGTCTCAATTGGAAACACTAGAAGGTGCCGACCAATTGAGCTACAAGGCTATTCGCCAACTCCAAATAATATATATTTTGGAACTTAGTAACACCTTGGTTCCTAAATCCTTTAGTCCAACATCTATTTCTTGGTATCCTTCAATATATATTATGTTACTTGTTGACTTTTGCTTTCTTTGGAAAAATACTTTTGTTGATTGTATTCTTGAAACAAAGGATTTCACTAGATGATATTGTATTTTAAGGAAAAAAAAGGTATCCATAGTTTGTGCATCGACAACAAACACATATTGTTTGAGATGAGAGTCTTTCAAACAAGTTAAAAGAAAGGCATGTTAACTTTCGAAAAGAATATCATTAGCATTGAGATATCACGTAAACACCTAAAAATTGATAGATTTAATAGAATCAAAAGTAGAAAAATATATTGATGTTGCTTACTTTATGCAAAATGATTTTCAAATTTCTTTGGAATTGGTGAAGTTGAACCGCATAAACTTTCATGTTTACTCTCTCTTCCATGATTCCTCTTTTCATTCAATCATCACCTAATCACACAATAACTTTAGCAGTTACAATGGTGGCTGAGAGATTTAAACCCAAGATGTCTCAAATAGAATCACTTGGAGGTGCCAACCAATTGAGTTACAAGGCTTTTGACCAACTTCAAAAAATATATATTTTGGAACTTTGTAACACCTTGGTTCCTAAATCCTTTTCTCGAACATCTATTTCTTGGTATCCTTCAATATATAATCGGTTACTTGTTGACTTTTTCTTTCTTTGGAAAAATACTTTTGTTGATTGTATTCTTGAAATAAAGGATTTCGTAAGATGATATTGTACTTTAAGGCAACAAGGTATCCATAGTTTATGCATTGACTACAAAAACATATTGTTTGAGATGAGAATCTTTTACACAAGTTAAAAGAAAGGCATGTTAACTTTCAAAAAGAATATCATTTGCATTGAGCAATCATGTAAACAACTAAAAATTGATAGTCTTAGTAGAATTAGAAAGTAGAAAAGGATTCTGATGTAGCTTATTTAATGGAAAATGATTTTCAAAATTCTTGGGAATTAGTGAAGTTGAACCGCATAAACTTTGGTGTTCATTATCTCTTTCCTAATTTCGCTCATCATTCAATCATCACCCAATCACACAATAACTTTTACAGTTACAATGGAGGCTGGGAGATTTAAACCCTAGATGTCTCAATTGGAAACACTAGGAGGTGCTAACCAATTGAGCTACAAGGCTTTTGGCCAACTCCAAATAATATACATTTTGGAACTTAGTAACACCTTGGTTCCTAAATCCTTTAGTCCAACATCTATTTCTTGGTATCCTTCAATATATAATCGGTTACTTGTTGACTTTTGCTTTCTTTGGAAAAATACTTTTGTTGATTGTATTCTTGAAACAAAGGATTTCGTTAGATGATATTGTATTTTAAGGAGAAAAGGTATCCATAGTTTACGCATCTACTACAAAAACATATTGTTTGAGGTGAGACTCTTTTACACAAGTTAAAAGAAGCCCATTTTAACTTTCAAAAATGAAAGTTCAAATAGCGTTGAAAACACTATGAAAGCACTATGAACACTATGAAAGTTCAAAAATGAAAGTTCAAGTTGCTCAATGCTTTTGCAACTTGTGTACAATTTGACGGCTCTTAAAACAATCATTTTATATGTTTAGGGTTAGAAGAAAAGAATGCCCAAAAGCATATTCACGGATCCCAAGGAAATCAGATCAGAAAATCTGAAATTATAAATCTCGACAGATAGCAGGTGTCGAGGTAGCTATCGAGCAGGTGTCGAGCTTTAATGAATTTGCACTTCAGCTTGCTTTTTCTTGGACAGACTTGATGACTTCAACACTTGATCATGAAACCTTGTTGCTTGAAGTATTAAAAACACCTAGAACTACCCAATTACAAGTAGAGTGCGTTTTGTCAAAAGGATTAGCCAATTTACATAAATAAGTGACATATGTTTTTAACAAGTGAAAACACATATGTCCTAACAATCTCCCCCTTTGGCAATCCGTGACAAAACCACAACAAACAAATGAACATATGAGAGAAGTCATAAATCACTTAACTCATACTCACCTGTTGAATACAATAAAATCTATCCTAACACAAACTCTTGAAAAACTTTGCAAGAAGAGAGTTTATGGCAAGTAGACTTTGACAACCTGTATTTCTGAAACACTTTAAACAAAACTCATCAAGGCATCTTGTGTGAAACATAAATAATAGATTGCATACAAGTATAAAGAACATGTGTATAAAGATAGAGAAGAAACAACACATGAAGAGAGAGGTGAAACAAACATACATCCACATATAGAGAAAATAAGTACAATGTATGTAAAACTGGTCACAAGACCTCATATACAAGAACAATGTATCTATAAAGAATAGAAAAGAAAAGATACATCAAAACCTCACTACATCCCTCAAATATCAACACTCCCCCTATCAAAAATGTCCTATACTAACTCTCACCCTAAGATGACTACTCTCATAACCCAAAACTACTTCCCCTTTTTGTCACGAGTGACAAAGGGTAGAGTGTCATGTAGACATCTCATCAGTAGAGCTAGCATCTCCACCATCATCCGAAGCGTCATCGTCATCACCATCATCATCATCATCCTTAGAGTCAAAAGCCGCTGGAGGAGGTGGTGAAGGAGTAGCCTTAGAAGCAAAACCACCCATGGTCGCCTGCCGTCGTGCAATACGACCAACACGAACATTCACCTGATACAACTCAGAGGAGAGTGTATCGAGGTGAGCATCCATGCGCTGTAGCTGCGCCATAATGTCTCCAAGAGATACATCGCCCGTAGAGGAAGAAGGAGCAGATGTAGATGGAGCAGATCTGGATGGAGCTGAACGGGAGGGAGGAGTGGAATCCGTCTGTCGCGACCTAAACTGAGCCTCACTACGTTTTACGGTAGCGGCATCTATGGCACAGATGTGTGTGAACTCTAGACACACAATCTTGTCCTCCACCAAGTCCCGAATAAAGTGATACCAGATCTCGATATGTTTGGATTTCGAGTGCTGAACTAGATTCTTTGACAGATTTATGGCACTAGTGTTATCACAGAAAACACACATAGTGTCTTAAGAGATTCCATATTCATGCAGTAGCTTTCTCATCCATAGTAGTTGTGCACAACAACTTCCTACCGCTATATATTCAGCTTCAACCGTTGAAAGAGAGACTGAATTCTGCTTTTTGCTCATCCATGAAACCAAGTTATTCCCTAGATAGAAGCAACCACCAGAAGTGCTTTTCCTATCACCAATACACCCGACCCAGTCAGCATTTGAATATCCAGCCAAGCACTCATTTGAATCTTTTGAATACTAGATCCCATAGTCAGATGTGTCATTGATATAGCGAATAATTCGCTTGACTGCTGTCAAGTGGGACTCTTTAGGTGCTGCTTGGAAACGTGCACACACCCCGACACTAAAAGCAATTTCTGGCCTACTTGCAGTGAGGTAAAGAAGACTGTCAATCATGCTTCGATAAAGTGTTGGATCTACGTCGACACCGGCTGCATCTATGCTCAATTTTGCCGAGGAACTCATGGGAGTGGAGGTGTGTTTCTTAGAGTCTAAACCAAATCTTTTGTCAAGATTTTTGGCGTATTTCTCTTGAGAGATAAATATTCCATCTTTTCATTGTTTCACTTGAAGCCCTAGGAAGTAGTTCAACTCCCCCACCATGCTCATCTCAAATTCCCTTTTCATTTCTTCCGAAAATTCATGAGCTAGTTGATCAATTGTGGATCCAAAAACAATATCATCCACATACACCTAAGCAACAAGGAGATATTTTTCATCTCTTTTGACAAACAATGTTCGATCGGCTTGACCTCTCTTGAAACCATGATCCAACAGGTATGTGGTAAGGCGATCATACCAAGCTCTTAGTGCTTGCTTTAACCCGTACAATGCTTTCTTCAACCTTAACACATGATTCGGAAACTGAGGGTCTTGAAAGCCCTTTGGTTGCTCAACAAACACTTCTTCATTTAGAAAACCATTCAAGAAGGCACTTTCCACGTCCATTTGGTACAGCTTGAAATCCATAATACATGCTATGGAGAGAAGAATTCGGATTGACTCTAGTCGTGCTACTGGTGCAAACGATTCATCGAAATCTATGCCTTTAACTTGAGTATATCCTTGGGCCATCAATCTAGACTTGTTCCGGACAACTTCACCATCTTCATCAGTTTTTTTTCTTAAAAATCCACTTGGTGCCAATTACATGTGTATCCTTGGGCCTTGGAACCAACTCCCATACATCATTTCTAACAAATTGATGTAGTTATTGGAGCATAGACTCTATCCAATTTTCATCTTTGAGAGCTTCCTCTACCTTCTTGGGTTCAAATTAAGCTAGATAACAATTGTACTTGACATGATTCACACTATATCTTGGTCCTCATCTCAACCGCAGTCCTTCATTCACATCACCAATGATATTGCTTGGTGGATGACTGAGAGTTACTCTTGACGATGGTCTCTTGGAAGTTGAAGGTTCCTCATCACGTGAGATTGGAGGTTGAACTTCCAGAAGTGTGAGTGGACTTGAAACTCCTTGTGTTGATCTAGTCTCTCTTCTTGATATAGAAGGTGTAGACTCCTTTTTAGGTGATTCTTTCTCAACATCATCACCTAGAGACATATCATCATCGTCCTTATTCTTCATAAGATTCAGCCCCTTGCCATCATCATCAATGTTCTTTTCTGTGATGGTGTCATCTATGACTACATTTATTGATTCCATTACCATCTTAGTGCACTTGTTGTACATTCTATATGCTCGGCTATTTGTGGAGTATCCTAGGAAAATCCCTTCATCACTTTTAGCATCAAATTTTCTAGGATTTTCCCTATCATTTAGAATGTAACACTTACTTCCAAATATTCTGAAATATTTCACCTTCGGTTTCTTTTCTCTCCAAATTTCATATAACGTCTTCTTTGTCCCTACTTGGAAATAAATTTTGTTCCCAATGTGACATGATGTATTCACAGCCTCAGCCCAAAATTTTCGTGGAATGTTCTTGTTGAGCAACATGACCTTTGCCATCTCTTGCATCACCCGGTTCTTTCGTTCAACTACCCCATTTTGTTGTGGAGTCTTTGGAGCTGAAAATTCCTTCTTGATGTTGTGCTCATTGAAAAAAGCTTCAAATTTAGCATTTTCAAATTCCTTCCCATGATCGCTTCTGATTTTGACTATGTGAACCCCTTTTTCATTTTGTAGCCTTTTGCATAACCTTTCCATTTTATCACATGCTTTCGACTTCTCTCTAAGGAATTCCACCCTAGAGTACCTTGAGAAATCATCAACTACCACCATAATATAGCGTTTTCTGCCCATGCTTTCAGTTCTTGTTGGACCCATTAAATCCACATAAAGTAACTCCAAAGGTCTTGAAGTAGCTACTACATTCACCTTAGGATGAGCTAATTTTGTTTGTTTTCCATTTGACATGGACCACAAACACTTTTCTCAATTTTCCCAAACTTTGGCAAACCAACCACTGCTTTTAACTTTGAGACTTTGGCCACTTGCTTGCAATTAGCATGCCCAAGTCGTTGATGCCATAGCTCCAAGAGATTCACTCGAGCACTTCGACATGCTATGCTTGGTTTGGGAATGATACCATAGCAATTGTCAGTGGTCCTAAGTCCCTCCAACACTTGAACATGCTCATCATTTAGGATTAGACACCCTTTCTTCGAGAATCGGACTAAGAAGTCTTCATCACATATTTTTGTGATGCTCAGCAAATTCACTTTCAATCCTTTGATGTACAGCACATTAGTCAACAGGGGCAGTCCCAGAATCTCAACGATTCCATTTCCAAGAACTTGTGAGTGACTACCATCTCCAAATGTCACATAACCATCTTCCTTCTCTTTGAGAGTTTTGAATAAGGACTTATCTCCAGTCATATGCCTTGAACACCCACTGTCAAGATACCACAAACATGAATTAAAAACTTTCAATGCGGTGTGAACAAAAGGACAAACATGTGTTAGGCATTCTTGACCATCAAAGCAAGACTCATCTTGATTTTCTGCATTCATAGAAGAATATAGCTTTCTTTTCAGACTATCAAGTTCATAACATAATCGTCTATTCCTTTTCTTATATTTTTCAACCAAGGAAATTGACTTACACAAGCTATTATGAACATCATGATTTCTATGAACAAATGATTTCAGCATGTGTATAAAAATTATAGCATGTTTCTTTGACTTAAACAACTCTAAAATTTCATTACTAGGACAATCTCCAAACATGCTCATAGAATCATTATCACAAACACCTCTAGTCCGCTTCATATTGGCCTTTGCCATAGCACTTTCCATAGCAAGCCAAGGGGTCTAGGATCACACTCAGGTAATAAAACCACAGTGAGTGTACCCGCTCTGATACCAATTGAATGTTCAAATAGCGTTGAAAACACTATGAACGTTTAGACCCCCAATTACAAATTACCAATTCAAGCTTATTATCAAACAATAAATGTGCGGAACATGAACATAAGCTAATAACAGAATTGATAAACAATCTAAACCAATTAAAATCACATCCACAGCAGAAATTAAATGGCAAAGATTAAGAGAAGAGAGATGCAAACACAAGGACAACACAACGATGTGTTATCGAAGAGGAAACCGAAGCCCTTGGCGTAAAACCTCCCCGCCGCCCTCCAAGCGGTCAATAATCCACTAGAAAATGAAGTTGGGATACATGAACAGCAATAGACCCTCCAAGCCTAATCTACCCAGTGCACCTAAGCTCTCCAAGCTTCTTGCTCCAACAAGGTTACCCCGAACCTTTGTCTTTTCTAGCTTCCCGGATTCCGCTATAACCCATAGCATCAACCAATAGTCATTGCTCCCTTCCTAACTGCTTCCCAAAGCACCAAATAGCCTTCTCACAGATATGGGTATGGTGAGAAAAGGATTTGGGTAAGAACCTCTCAAGGATGTAACAATGGAGAGGGTGAGAGTAGAGGAATTTGAAGAGTCTCTATATGAAGATTGTGGATAAATCAATATTGTTTTTTTCTAGGGTTTCTCTCTCAAAATTCTCTCTGGAAGCTCTTTACATTTCTTGGGTATAAGGGGTATTTATACTAGGGTGAGAATGGAATGCGAAGAGTCAGGTTTTTCAAAACATACATGGTTGGCGACTTGGCCTCGCAACTTAACTGAGTCGTGAGTTCAAGTCGCGAGATAACAGAATGGCCAGGCTAGGCTTTTGTCCTGTAGTGCTCCAGCTAGCGTCACTGTTCATCTTCTCTGCACGCTTCACTTGTGTGCTGCAGTTGGTGGCTTGCCTGTCGCGAGTTACCCGCGAGTCCCAGCCGCGAGTCTCTGCATCCTTGCACAATCTTAAGCATTTCTTTACACTCTCTCACTCACTGCCATTACATGATTCCCACCTAAATACAAGGTTACTAATTGCTAAATTTCAATCAAATTTGGCACGGAATAAAGCCAACAAGATGATTGATTAAATTCAACCTTACAACTGCTATAGAAGTTAGAATGTTCTATCTTATCCTCTAAAATTGCCATTGGAAGTTGAGTGCTTAATAGCGATGAACAAGGATTTAGAAACATGTGGTCTGAATTACAAGTTCCCAAGTGTTGGAGGGTCGTTTAGGCGCTTTTCCGCATGGACGACCCTCATGTCCATGGACGACCGTCTTAATATAGATGGCCTTCTTATGTTAGGATGACCTTTCTGCTCTGGACGACTCTCATGGACGACCCTTCTGGTCTTGGATGACCCTTCTGGTCTTGGACGACCTTCCTAGTCTTGGACGACCCTTCCGGTCTTGGACAACCCTTCTGGTCTTAGACAACCTTTTCGGTCTTGGACAACTGTTCCGATCTTGGACGACCCTTCCAATCTTGGACAAACTTTCTAGTCTTGGACGACCATTTCGATCTTGGACGACCCTTCCGATCTTGGATGACCTTTCTGGTCTTGGACGATCGTTCTGGTCTTGGATGACCCTTCTGGTCTTGGACTACCTTTCTGGTTTTGGACGACCTTTCTGGTCTTGGACGACCTTTCTGGTCTTGGACGACCTTTCTGGTCTTGGACGACTCTATGGACGAACTGGAGATAGTCCGATTTTTAGATCACCATCAAATTCAACCTTACACAAATTTCTCTGGAATTGGTGAAGTTGAACCGCATAAACTTTCGTGTTCACTCTCTCTTTCATGATTCCACTCATCATTCAATCATCACCCAATCACACAATAACATTAACAGTTACAGTGGAGGCAACGAGATTTAAACCCTCGATGTCTCAAATAGAATCACTTGGAGGTCCCAACCAATTGAGCTGCAAGGCTTTTGGTCAATTCCAAATAATATATATTTTGAAACATAGTCACACCTTGGTTCCTAAATCATCTAGTCCAACATCTATTATTTGGTATCATTCAGTAAATAATCGGGTACATCTTGACTTTTGCAGTCTTTGGAAAAATGCTTTGGTTGATTGTATTCTTGAAACAAAGGATTTCGTAAGATGATCTCGTATTTTAAGGCTAAAAGTTATCAATAGTTTATGCATCGACTACAAATACATGTTGTTTGAGATGAGAATCTTTTACACAAGTTAAAAGAAAGGCTAAAATACTGTCAAAAAGAATATCATTGCCATTGAGCTATCACGTAAACACCTAAAAATCGATAGACTTAATAGAAGTCAAAAGTTGAAAAAGATTTTGATGTTGCTTATTTTATGGATAATGATTTTGAAAATTCTTTGAAATTGGTAAACTCAAACCGCATAACTTCGTGTTCACTCTCCATTTCGTGTTTCCACTCATCATTCAATCATGACCCAATCACACAATAACTTTAACAGTTACAACAGAGGCTAGGATATTTAAACCATGTTTGTCTCAATTGGAAACACTTAGAGATGCCGACCAATTGAGCTACAAGACTTTTGGCCAAACCCAAATAATATATATTTTGGAAAATAGTAACAGCTTCGTTCCTACATCGTTTTGTCCAAAATCTACTTCTTGGTATCCTTCAATATATAATCGGTTACTTCTTGACTTTGCTATCTTTGGAAAAATACCTTTGTTGATTGTATTCTTGAAACAAAGGATTTCGTAAGATGATATTGCATTTTAAAGCTAAAAGTTATCCATAGTTTATGCATCGACTACTAACACATATTGTTTGAGATGAGAATCTTTTACACAAGTTGAAAGAAAGGCATGTTAACTTTCAAAAAGAATGACATTAGCATTGAGCTATCACGTAAACACCGAAAATTTGATAGACTTAATAGAAGTCAAACGTAGAAAAAGATTTTGATGTTGCTTATTTTATGGAAAATGATTTTCAAAATTCTTTGGAATTGGTGAAGTTCAACCGCATAAACTTTGGTGTTCATTATCTCTTTCCTAATTCCACACATCATTCAATCATCACCCAATCACACAATAACTTTGACAGTTACAATGGAGGTCGCGAGATTTAAACCCTAGATGTCTCAATCGGAAACACTAGGAGGTTCCAACCAATTGAGCAACAAGGCTTTTGGCCAACATCAAATAATAAATATTTTGGAACTTAGTAACACCTTGGTTCCTAAATCCTTTAGTCCAACGCCTATTTCTTGGTATCCTTCAATATATAATCGGTTACTTGCTGATTTTTGCTTTCTTTGAAAAAATAATTTTATTGATTGTATTCTTGAAACAAAGGATTTCGTAAGATTATATTGTATTTTAAGAAGAAAAGGTATCCATAGTTTATTCAACGACTAAAAGTTATCCATTGTTTATGCATTGACAACTAACACATATTGTTTAAGATGAGAATCTTTTACACAAGTTAAAAGAAAGCCATGTTAACTTTCGAAAAGAATATCATTAGCATTGAACTATCATATAAACACCTAAAAATCGATAGACTTAATGAAAGTCAAAAGTAGAAAAACATTTTGATGTTGCTTCTTTTGTGGAAAATGATTTTCAAAATTCTTTGGAATTGGTGAAGTTGAACCGCATAAACTACGTGTTCACTCTCTTCTGTGCTTCCACTTATCATTCAATCATGACCCAAACACACAAAAACTTTAACAGTTACAACAGAGGCTAGGAGATTTAAACCCTGCTTGTCTAAATTGCAAACACTAGGAGGTGCCGGCCAATTGAGCTACAAGGCTTTTGGCCAACTCCAAATAATATATATTTTGGAACTTAGTAACACCTTGGTTCCTAAATCCTTTAGTCCAACATCTATTTCTTGGTATCCTTCAATATATAATCGGTTACTTCTTGACTTTTGCTATATTTGGAAAAATACCTTTGTTGATTGTCTTCTTGAAACAAAGGATTTCATAAGATGATATCGTATTTTAAGACTGAAAGTTATCCATAGTTTACGCATCGACTACTAACACATATTATTTGAGATGAGAATCTTTTGCACAAGTTAAAAGAAAGGCATGTTAACTTTCAAAAAGTATATCATTAGCATTGAGCTATCACGTAAACACCTAAAATCAATAGACTTAATAGAAGTCAACAGTAGAAAAAGATTTTGATGTTGATTATTTTATGGAAAATGATTTTTGAAATTCTTTGGAATTGGTGAAGTTGAACCACATAAACTTTGGTGTTCATTATCTCTTTCCTGATTCCACTCATCATTCAATCATCACCCAATCACACAATAACTTTGAGAGTTACAATGGAGGCCTCGAGATTTAAACCCTAAATGTCTCAAATAGAATCACTTGGAGGTGCTAACAAATTGAGCTACAAGGCTTTTGGCCAATTCCAAATAATATATGCTTTGAAACTTAGTAACACCTTGGTTCCTAAATCATTTAGTCCAACAAGTATTTTTTGGTATCCTTCAGTATAGAATCGGGTACTTCATGACTTTTGCTTTCTTTGGAAAAATTCTTTGGTTGATTGTATTCTTGAAACAAAGGATTTCGTAAGATGATCTCGTCTTTTAAAGCTAAAAGTTATCAATAGTTTACGCAACGACCACAAACACATTGTTTGATATGAGAATCTTTTACACAAGTTAATAGAGAGGCATGTTAACTTTCAAAAAGAATATCACTAGCATTGAGCTATCACGTAAAAACCTAAAAATCAATTGACTTAATAGAAGTGAAAAGTAGAAAAGGAATTTCATGTTGCATATTTTGTGGAAAATGATTTTGAAAATTCTTTGGAATTGGTGAAGTTGAACCGCATAAACTTCGTGTTCACTCTCTCTTTCGTGCTTCCGCTCATCATTCAATCATGACCCAATCATACAATAACTTTAACAGTTACAACAGAGGCTAAGATATTTAAACCCTGTTTGTCTCAATTGGAAACACTACGAGGTGCCGACCAATTGAGCTACAAGGCTTTTGGCCAGCCCCAAATAATATATATTTTGGAACTCAATAACGCCTTCGTTCCTAAATCGTTTTGTCCAAAATCTACTTCTTGGTATCCTCCAATATATAATCGGTTACTTCTTGACTTTTGCTATTTTGGAAAAATACCTTTGTTGATTGTATTCTTGAAACAATGGATTTCGTAGTATGATATTTCATTTTAAGGCTAAAAGTTGTCCATAGTTTGTCCGTCGACTACTAATACATATTGTTTGAGATGAGAATCTTTTACACAAGTTGAAAGAGAGGCATGTCAATTTTCAAAAAGAATGACATTAGCATTGAGCTATCACGTAAACAACGAAAAATTGATAGACTTAATAGAAGTCAAACCTAGAAAATGATTTTGATGTTGCTTATTTTATGGAAAATGATTTTTGAAATTCTTTTGAATTGGTGAAGTTGAACTGCATAAACTTTGGTGTTCATTATCTCTGTTAGGTTTTTAGACCCCTTAAAACACAACAATTGGATTAACCTAGTTTATTAGCCAAGTGATTAACTTAGTCAAATTATGCAAATCTAGGTTAACCCAATCAAATAATCATATCAAGATATAAAGCAGCGGAAATATAAAGAACACAAAGATATGATCACCCAGGAAAACCAAACCGGTAAAAAACCTGGGGAGGATTTAACCTAGCTATCCTCAAGGTAAACTTGAATCCACTATATGAAAGAATCGAAGTTCATGCAAAAGGACTTACAAGCACCCACGCTCGACTTCCTAATGCTACCCACCTGTAGAACTTACTGACACAACCACGTGCAAGCTCCGAATCCACGGACTCCTTCTTTCTTGGATTCTCCAATAAAGTACAAGCACTCCCACTTGTGTTTCTTTAAGCTCCAATGGCAGCAACTGAGTTGATCATCAAGGTGTTGATAATATCTCCACCTTAAAAACCCTAAGTTTATGTGAAGGAAAGCTCCTCAAGGATCTCACAAGAGATTCACACAAACCGCAAAATATGAGCAACAATACAACCAGAGCAACTCTAAAAACGTGGCTAGGGTTTTGCCTTATATACCTAGGGCAAAAACATAAAACCCTAAACGTTTAATGAGATAGAGCTGAGTTGGAAATTCTACAAAAAAAACATTCTGGATGACTTTCGATCAATCGAGTCTAACCTTCAATCAATCGAGCCAGGCCGAAATGTACTAATACATCTGCAGCCTCTCAATTCCAACTTTACATGAATTACACAACTTTGAGCAAGCCTAAACAAGACTAAACATATTGTTTTGATCATGGTTTGCCAACATTACACATTAGAGTTCTAAATACATCAATTCCTAAGTCTTTAGAACTTAACAAACTCCCCCTTTGGCAATCCGTGACAAAACACAAATTAAAAGCTCAAAATTTACAAATCAAAGCCCTTTACAAAAATAATGCTCATAACACAAATTCAATCCTAACTACTATCCATCAGTTGCAAGTGTAGATAGCAGCTCAATTGAATCAACCTGTATATTCCTGAAACACTCAACAAACGCATAAATGCATGTGTGACAGAAAAACAGTAAATCAACAGATATGTAAACTAACTCTCCCCTTAAGTTAGATACAAAAAAAATAAAATAAAACATTCTTGTATGTTTCACACAACACATAATAAATGCATATATCAATGAATAACTCATAAATATAAATCAATAAGCAGTGAACACAAGAAACAACAATCATATATATCAAAATAAATGTATCTCCCCGTAACATGAATAGCCCCAAAAAAATGATATACAAAGTGAAGCACCTAGATACAATCTAATATCTCCACTAGCTCCGCAAAACAAAAAAAATACTCCCCCTATCTACAAAAACTCCTCTACAAGTGTCAAAACTCTACTCCCCCTTTTTGTGACGGAATGCCAAAGGATAATCACATGCCATCATCAAAAGGAGGTGGTGAGGGTGAACGAAGATGCGCTAAGTTGGCTCGCATAAAATGATTTTGAGAATTCTTTGGAATTGGTGAAGTTGAACCGCATAAACTTTGTGTTCACTCTCTCTTTCATGCTTCCACTCATCATTCAATCATGACCCAATCACACAATAGCTTTAACAGTTACAATGGAGACTAGGAAATTTAAACCCTACTTGTCTCAATTGGAAACACTAGGAGGTGTCAACCTATTTAGCTACAAGGCTTTTGGCCAACTCCAAATAATATATATTTTGGAACTCAATAACACCTTGGTTCCTAAATCATTCAGTCCAACATCTATTTCTTGGTACCCTTCAATATATAATCAGTTACTTCTTGACTTTTGCTATCTTTTGAAAAATACGTTTGTTGATTGTATTCTTGAAACAAAGGATTTCGTAAGATGATATTGTATTTTAAGGCTAAAAGTTATCCATAGTTTATGTATCGACTACTAACACATATTGTTTGAGATGAGAATCTTTTACACAAGTTAAAAGAAAGACATGTTAACTTTCAAAAGGAATATCATTAGGATTGAGGTATCACGCAAACACCGAAAAATCGGTAGACTTAATAGAAGTCAAGATTAGAAAAAGATTTTTATGTTGCTTATTTAGTGGAAAATGATTTTCAAAATTTTTGGGAATTGGTGAAGTTGAACCCCATAAACATTGGTGCTAATTATATCTTTCCTAATTCCAGTCATCATTCAATCATCACCCAACCACACAATAACTTTAATAGTTACAACGGAGGTTGGGAGATTTAAACTCTAGATATCTCAATTCGAAACACTAGGAGGTTCCAACCAATTGAGCTACAAGCTTTTTGGCCAACTCCAAATAATATACATTTTGGAACTTAGTAACACCTTGGTTCCAAAATCGTTTGGTCCAACATCTATTTTTTGGTATCCTTCAGTATATAATCGGGTACTTCTTCACTTTTGCTTTCTCTGGAAAAATGCTTTGGTTGATTGTATTCTTGAAGCAAAGAATTTCTTAAGATGATTTGTTATTTCAAGGCTAAAAGTTATCAATAGTTTATGCATCGACTACAAACACGTATTGTTTGAGATGAGAATCGTTCACGCAAGTTAAAAGAAAGGCATGTTAACTTTCGAAAAGAATATAAATAGCATTGAGCTATCACGTAAACACCTAAAAATTGATAGATTTAGTAGAAGTCAAAAGTATAAAAAGATTTTGATGTTGCTTATTTTATGGAAAATGATTTTGAAAATTCTTTGGAATTGGTGATGTTGAACCACATAAACTTCGCATTCACTCTCTCTTTTGTGCTTCCACTCATTATTCAATCATGACCCAATCACACAATAACTTTTAGTGTTACAACGGAGGCTAGGAGATTTAAACCCTGCTTGTCTCAATTGGAAACACTAGAAGGCGCCAACCAATTGAGCTACAAGGCCTCTGGCCAACTCCAAATAATATATATTTTGGAACTTAGTAACACCTTGGGTCCTAAATCGTTTAGTCCAACATCCAATTCTTGGTATCCTTCAATATACAGTCGGTTACCTCTTGACTTTTGCTATCCTTGGAAAAATACCTTTGTTGATTGTATTCTAGAAAACAAAGGATTTCATAAGATGATTTTGCATTTTAAGGCTAAAAGTTATCCAATGTTTATGCATTGACTACTAACACATATTGTTTGAGATGAGAATCTTTTACACAAGTCAAAAGAAAGTCATGGTAATTTTCGAAAAGAATATCATTAGCATTGAGCTATCACATAAGCACCTAAAAATCGATAGACTTAATAGAACTTAAATGCAGAAAAAGATTTTCATTTTGCTTATTTTATGGAAAATGATTTTCGAAATTTTTGGGAATTGGTGAAGTTGAACCGCATAAATTTTGGTGTTCATTATCTCTTTCCTGATTCCACTCATCATTCAATCATCACCCAATCACACAATAAATTTGACAGTTATGGGTCCCACCATTTTTGAGAATTGAATTATGGAAACAGAGAATTGAGTTATAGAAACAGGCCATCCAAACAGCCTCTAAACTACTGACCTGAACCAATCTTAAACCAAACAAGGTATCCAACGAAGCTTTATTTGGTCATTTAAACTGCTACTTCCAAATTGAAAGACTTAAATTCCTTACTCATTGATTATTTGCATGCATAACAGTTCCAAAATCTACTGCCGAAAACATATTCACATGTTTCCACTCAAGAAATGGGTTTTGCTAGGCTATCCATCTTTCATTGTTTCACAAGATCTTCCGAAATCTCATTAAAATTTTAAACCTTGTATCCATGCCCAAATTTGATAAACAAAACACAGAGCCAACCAGATGCTCATTCTCTTGATCTAAACCCAAACCAGTAAGTTGCCAAGTCATACGTCAAGTTCAAATTAGATGAAATCAGTAGCGTATTATTCTGGACCAAGTGCATAGAGATTAACAGAACCCACCCACCCGCCCCCCCCCCCCCCAAAAAAATAATAATAAATAATTGTAAATGAGCAGAATACTTTTTTTATAAGTAAAAAAATAAATTTAGTAAAAAAAAGGTAAGTTTCACACACACAGGATGTATATCAAACCACATTACACTCTCATATTTGATAACATGATTAGGATTAAAAAAAATTCAAATGTTCTACCATTTTGGTTGTGCCAAACTGCCCACATTATACACTATACATTTAATAACCCCGCATTTCTGGCCAAGCATAGATATCTTGATTCTATGAGTTATAGTTCAATTGTTCACAACTCAATCTGCATATAGTGTCCCATGAATCCCATAACAGAAGGGAGTTTAGTTTTATTCTGTGCACATTCAAAGGTTGATTCAATTAGCATAAACAGTTCTTTCTCAGGAAGCAAGAGTACAGACATATAAGCAACACCTCATCCCATCTATTAGATATTTGATTGGGGCCTCAACCCTGCAAATTTTGTGAGATAGATAGCACAAACTGCTCCATTAGAGTGAAAGCTTACAAATAATAAACCTGCTCTACTAATACTTGTCTAAAAGAAAAAATACCTGCTCTACCAAATGCAGAGAATCAACATCACTTATGTCTGATTCATCTAACTTAGAATTGTGTCCTCCGTCTTCTCTTTCTTCACCATCTGAATCTGCATCCTTCTCAATCCCTCCTTCAATGAACTGCATGCAATATCAATATATTCAACAGCATTGGTACAGAATCATAGATCAACAACAGCAAAGCCTTAGTGCCAAAATTTTGGAGTCAGCTATAGAACCTCAATAGATTAGTTAGTGTCGGTGGCATAGAATCATAGATGAGAAATATACTTTTCAGAACATACTTCCAAATAAGAAAAGTACATGCCAGGCCGAGAAACAGTCCTACTAACTCATAGAAAGTCCACCACATGGACATTTGAGAAAAAGCGCAAGAAGAAAAGAATATCCAAGAAAGTACAATGCTGGCTACCTTCTCTACGAGCAATGCATTTATACCCTTGACGATAAACTAAACATAACTCAAACCAATAGATATGCAGAAAAAGCACAAAGTTATATGTGATGAATCTGGATTTGCATAGGTTATTGTAAGTTTTTAGACCCCTTAAAACATAAGTTGTTTAACCTAGTTATTTAGCCAAGTGATTACTTAGGTAAATTATTCAAAACTAGGTTAACACAAGTAAATCATATCATGTAAATAATGCGGAAAATAAAGAATACAACGATATGATAACCTAGGAAAACCAAAATGGTAAAAAACCTAGGGAGGATTTAACCTAACTATCCTCAAAGTAAAACAAATCCACTATGAAAGAATTGAAGTTTTACAATAGCGACTTAGGCCTTACAATAGCGACTTAGGCCACTAACATCCTATTGCTACCTCGAGTAGAAAACTTACTACCACGACCCCATGATAGCTCCGAGTCCACGAACTACTTCTTCCTTTGATCTTCAGCAACCACAATTTCTCCTACTTGTGACTTTGAGACTCTACTCAAAGGTTTTGGATCTTCTTGAAAGTTCTTTATGCAGCAATTGAAACCACCATCAAGCTCTTGATGCAAATCTTGATCTTGATAGCTTTATGTGTGTGTATGAAAGTAAACACCTCTCAGATTTCACAAAAGATTCAACATACAACTCAACAAAGACCTTAGAGAGCTTTTGGGTACAAAACCCTAGATTTACAAAAGAGACACACTCTTCTCTTTCTAAAAAACCTTTTAAAAACATGCTTAGGGTTTCCTTTATATACTAGGGTTTCCTTAATGGGCTTGAACTGCTATTTGGGCCTTAATTAAAATTATACAGATATGACTTTCGATCGGTCGAGCCTGTTCTTCGATCGATTGAGCCTTGCAAAAATTGAATAGTAATTTCCTGCAATTACTCGATTCCAAACATAAATTAAACCAAACTTTGAGCAAGTCTAAACCTAGACTAAATGTTTTGATCATGGTTTGCCAACATATATAAAGTGAAGTTCTAATATATTTAGTTCCTAAAATCTTAGAACTTAATAGTTATGAACGAACCAACGTACATATGGAAGTCGGTGTGCCTGATGCACATTGATTCAGTAGATTGGTCTCTTAGCCCCCTCTAAAAAAAACTATATGATTGTGTCATTATACTAGTTGATGGGACTAGTACAGAGGTTAAACTGTATAACACTATGGAGAGACAGATAAGTGGTACTAAAAGAAGATAGATAAAAGATTAATTATTTGTGCTAAAAAATGCCCAAGATGAGACCGTTTATCTCAATTTTTAAGAGCATTTGTTTTCCTCAGTGTGGTTTAATTTTTAAAGTTGGAAGAATGAAGAAAATAAATTATTGATAATAATACAAAGTAGCTTGACAGCATGGAGAAGTACTGCCATAGTGTGATTGACACATGCCCCATCAAATTAGAGTGATTGGTCCTAAAGGTTAGAAATTAATTGAAAATCTTCATTCAATGAGTGTCAATTAAATGAAAACACAAAAATGAATGATGGGCAAGAAAAGGATTAAATATAAAAATGCATGGAATTATAAACGACTTAGAGCTAATGTAGGAAAAGTTTACAATCTGGTGGCTATAGTAAGAATAATTATCATTTATCACCATTATAGAAATAGTACCAAGATGGAAATACATTTTTTATTGATAAGTTACACATGCATGCAGTAGTTCTTGAACCCACAACCTCACCCTTCATCCCATTATTATGATAGAAGGAATTTCCAGCTGAGCTATAGCTAAGTGGCTTATCAAATTGGGGATGCAAACAGTCACCCAAGCCTATTAGTCAGAATAAACCACAGAATGTTACACAATGGAAACCCAGTAGAACAATTGTTTACAAACGGTTAGTCTAACTCTTTCCAAGAAATTAAATCTGAGAGATCTCTTGAACTAGAGCTGTTCCTGACTGAGCAAATCTATTAGGATCTCCATGGTGGTTCAAATTTTCTCATAACAGAAAGAAAAACGCATCAAACGGAAAATATCTATAGATCTTAAACCTCCAAAAGCAAATAAATAGTACCAATGTTATGCTCTGATGACGGGCCAATGTGGTCAAGATAATCAATGGCATTGACTGGAGGCTGCTTCAACAGGGACCAGCTACATATACACTTCCCACTGGGATATTTGTGCCTCTGCACTGACAAGACTAATTCCCATACCAGCTTTAAATTTTTGTTAATAAGTTGATAATTATTGTGAGGGATTCACAATTCGCTCCAATACCAATGGGTTTGGTCTGCGATCGAATGATATAAAAGATTTGTGCCCCCTCATCCTTCACCAATTGGTTGTTGGATGGATCGGTAAGGCACACGGTCCGACAAGTGGTATCAGAGCCCGGTTATAGGTTCGAGTCATTGGAGCCGCATTGTGAGGGAGGAATTGTGAGAGATTTCACAATTTGCTCCAATACCAATAGGCTTGGTCTGCAATCGAATGCTATAAAAGATTTGTGCCCCCTCATCCTTCGCCAATTATTCGTTAGATGGATCGGTAAGGCACACGATCTGACAATTACTGAACAGTTTTAGACCCCTTAACACACAACCAGATTGAGTAGCCTAGTTAATTAGCCAAGTTGTTACTTAGTCAAATTAAGCAATCTAGGTTAAAACAATCAAACAATCATATCATGAAAATATATAGCAGCGGAAATAATAAATAACACATGATATGATCACCCAGGAAACCACACGGTAAAAACCTGGGGAGGATTTGACCCACCTATCCTCAAGGCAAACCTGAATCCACTATGAAAGAATCGAAGTTCATACAAAAGGACTTACAAGCTCCCCGCTCGACTTCCTAATGCTACCTACCAGTAGAACTTACTGACACAACCCTGTGCAAGCTCCGAATCCACGGACTCCTTCTTTCTTGAATTCTTTGATCAGCTACAAGCACCCACGCTTGATATTCTTTAAGCTTCAAAGGCAGCAACCAAGTTAATCATCAAGATGTTGAAGTAATCTCCATCTAGAAAATCCTAAGCTTTGTGTAAAGGAAAGCTCCTCTAGATCTCACAAGAGATTTACACAAAACAGAAAATATGAGCAACAAAGACTTAGAGAGGTTTGGGTACAAAACCCTAAAAAATAAAAAGAGGCACTCTAATCTCTCATCCAAAATCTCAAAAACGTTCTAGGGTTTTCCTTATATATAGGAGTGTTTTACTTGATCCCCAAGACGTTTAAATAGAGTTTGGGCTGAACTGGAACTCTGCAGAAAAATAAATCTATACGTGGTTCGATCGATCGAGTCTAATTTTCGATCGATCGAGCCTTACAGATTTAGTCCAATAAATCTGCAATCACTCAATTCCAGTTTTACAAATAAATATACTTTGAGCAAGCCTAAACAAGACTAAACATATTGTTTTGATCATGGTTTGCCAACTTTACACATTAGAGTTCTAAATACATAAAATCTTAAATCTTTAGAACCTAACAATCTCCCCCTTTGGCAATCCGTGACAAAACACAAACTAAAAGCTCAAAGTTTACAAAGTAAAAGCCCATTACAAAAATAATGCTCATAACAACAAATCCAACCTAACTACTATCCATCAGTTGCAAGTATAGACAGCAGCTCAATCGAATCAACCTGTATATTTCCTGAAACACTAAACAAACGCATAAACGCACGTGTGACAGAAAAGAGTAAAACAACAGGTATAACATTCTTGTAAGATTCACACAACACAAAATAAAGACATATATGAATGAACAACTCATAAATATAAGTCAATAAGCAGTGAATCACAAAGCAACAAGAATCAATGAATATAACATGTATATCAATCAATGTTACTCCCCCTAACATGAATATCCTTGTATTTTCCACACATATCAACATGATTCCCATAAATCAATAATTTCTCCCCCTTTTTGTCACGTATTGACAAAGACAACTCATACAAAGAGTAAATAGTCAACATACGCAATAAAGGATAAGAGAAAATAGAGAATCAAGGGGAACACAAAACAATTCAACTCTATAGAAAATAGAGACAGCTCCCCCTATGAACAACACAGGTTAAAAAAAACTTTTCTCCCCTTATAAAAATAGGAAAAACAAAACAAGTTGTGGGAAAAACAGTTTTGGGGAAAAATAAAGGGGGTGGGGGAAAATCAGCAGCAGCAGCAGCATCACCAACAGGATTAGGAACATCCTCACCAGCAGGACCAAAGTTAAAAACACACAAACCATAGTTAAAAACTAAGGTGAGGATACACATGAAGAAAAAATATTCTCTCTTTCAATAAAATGCAAACATGACACTATGTAACCCATAAACAGTTGCACGAGTAGAGAAAATATTTGCACATTGATTATCCATCATATCTCTTAAGAAAAATATTTTCTATAGTTCACACATAAAAAAGGCATATACTAGAAAGTACATAGCTCAAAAATTAATCAATCAATTGTTTGATCAAGTTGAGTACCCAATGTAGCAAAGTGTATGCATGCTATGTGTGAAAACAATAAGAGATATGACTGCAGAACTGCAAGATGGATACAGAAACAATGCAATGCATGTGAATCCTAAACACAAATGATGCATGGAAAAAAATTTTGGTTAAAAACAAAACTGAAAATTTTTCAGTTTCGATCGATCGAACATCAATCGAGTCAGGCAGACTTAAACCAAAAATTTTAATCGCAATTTCGATTGATCGAAAAACAGGTTCGATCGATCGAAAGTCTGGAAAAATCAGATTTTTGAAAAACAGAGCATTTAAATGCAGAAACTCCTCAAAGCACATTGTTTTATAAAAAATGCATGAGTATGATACAAAAAGTTTTTCAAAAACATTTGAATTTAACCCAAATGTTCCAAAATCAAGATTTTCAATCAATTTGTCCTCAAAGCGCAAACATTATACACAATTTGCATTAGAATCAAGGAACTTTTAATCTTGGATGGCCACAACAAAGTTACACACAATATAATGTACCAAGTTTAGCAAAGAGTAACTTGTGTAGTGTGTGCAACTAGCAAAAGCTTGAGATACATGTGAGGTGATATGTGAATAGCAATCAATCACAAAGTCTACAAAATTCATCACATAGAATTTAAAAGAGGCTATCACCTAAAGAGTTACATCATATAACTCTCACATCTCCTAGAACATAAGCTTGCAATCATGTAAGTTTCTTGAATTTTGCCCCATTATTAGGTGAAATTTGGCATCAAGCCTAATAGTACACACCAGTTTTAATTATGTGAATTGGCATCAAGCCTAATAGTACACACCAATTTTAAGCATTAAGCAATTAACAGAGGCTACACCTTATGTTCTTTTTGTGCATGTGCTACACTTTCTCGAGCACAAAATCTTATAATATGCACTAAGGTGTTCATGATTGGCTAGTGAACAGTGGTGAGATGGTTATTTATGCATTTCTCAAAAGGATCAAGTCCGACAGTCAAAAAACATGTGACTTCAAGATCAAGACAAAGTGATTAATAACCACAAACATCTTTCCCACACAACATGCACTACAAAGTTCAAACTAGTCAAGTGCAATAAATAAGCTCATCAAAGCTAAACAAGGTACATAGACTTGTTATGTAAAGATAATATGGCCAATCCTTGATTATAAATCCACGATGTGAAATACAAATCACAAAAATCTTTTTGGTTTTTAACAAACTTTATGACCAAAAACAAAAAGCACATATTATGCTAAATGAACAATGCAAAAACAATGCATGATAGTGCAAAACTAAGCTATAGAGGGTACACAAACAAGAAATATCAATTTCTTAATTAACCCTTGAGTACATGAACAAACTAGTACATACTCACACAAAATTAGAAATAGTTTAGCACAAACTATTCAAGTTTCTCCACAATGTCAAGCATGTTCTAAATCAAGAGAGAGATATCATAACTCGTGTAATCCTCAAGAAAAAATAAAACTAGACACAAAATAAAATATTTTTGTCTTTTTTGAAATTTTTCAATGTTTTTGGATTTTTTTTTAAAAACAACCAAAAAAAAAAACGAAACAACCAAAAACAAAAACAAAACATGTCCACAAATAGTTGAAAGAATTAAATAAAGGACAAGTTAACAACACTCACCTTGGAGGATCTTTTCTCACCCATATAGCACGATTCTTCGGCTTTGTAGGTGAAAATCCATGAGAAGCAGAGTGTATTTGAGGGATTACACCAATCTTCTGAGAAAGACTAAAATCCTGCAAATTCCTTTCACAAGCCAACAAGCTCAAATTTTTCAAAAGCATATGAAACAATTTATTTGGACTTATGGCAGGAGAAATATCATCACATATCCTAGATTGACATACAGAATGCTTAAATTTCAACTTATGACAATTAGGACGAATGTGACCACGAACACCACAAAAGTGGCAAACAGGAACAAATTTAGGAACATCAGTATTCTTAATAGCAAATCTAGTCTCAGATTTTGGTTTTTGCCTCAACAAAGAACAGTTTGGTCTAATATGACCAACAACACTACAAAGGTGACAAGTAGGCACAAAAACAGATTTATTATGCTCTCTAACAGTAGGATTAGACATAGGTTTAGAAACTTCAGCGTTAACATCAGAATTTTTACCTTTGTCTAACCTAGCAAAATAAGCCTTTTCTTTATTATTTCTCTTAAAAGGAGGGATATAAACTTTTTTAGTTTTAGGCTTAAGAGAAACAGAAACACTTCTGTTATCAACAGCAGGCTTGGTACTAGTCAAATTTTCAATTTTAGCTTTAGATTCAACTAACTCTTGTTCCAAGCTTTTCATCTTCTCATCTTGAGAGGAAATTTGATTTCTCAAAAATTCATTCTTTTTATTAGATTCAGCCAATCTCACAATCAATTCCTCTTTTTCAAGATTAGCCAATTTTAAATCTTCCTTGAATTTCTTAGAACTTTTCAAAGATTTAGATAATTCCTTACGAAGAGTTTCAAAAGCATCAAAAAAATCAGCAGAAGCAACAGTGTCCTTTTTATTCAAAACATCACAGGCATCAATAAAATCAGCAGAAGCATGAGCAAAAAGACACATCAAACTATCCATGACAGCAGGGGTCAAGGATCAGCTCTTAGATCAAAAGATCTACAACAAGAAGAGCTACCCGCTCTGATACCACTTGAAGGAAATTTAGACCCCTTAACACACAACCAGATTGAGTAGCCTAGTTAATTAGCTAAGTTGTTACTTAGTCAAATTAAGCAATTCTAGGTTAAAACAATCAAACAATCATATCAATAATATAAAGCAGCGGAATAATAAATAACACAATGATATGATCACCCAGGAAACCACACGGTAAAAACCTGGGGAGGATTTGACCCACCTATCCTCAAGGCAAACCTGAATCCACTATGAAAGAATCAAAGTTCATACAAAAGGACTTACAAGCTCCCCGCTCGACTTCCTAATGCTACCTACCAGTAGAACTTACTGACACGACCCCGTGCAAGCTCCGAATCCACGGACTCCTTCTTTCTTGAATTCTTTGATCAGTTACAAGCACCCACGCTTGATATTCTTTAAGCTTCAAAGGCAGCAACCAAGTTGATCATCAAGATGTTGAAGTAATCTCCATCTAGAAAATCCTAAGTTTTGTGTAAAGGAAAGCTCTTCTAGATCTCACAAGAGATTTACACAAAACAGAAAATATGAGCAACAAAGACTTAGAGAGGTTTGGGTACAAAACCCTAAAAAATAAAAAGAGGCACTCTAATCTCTCATCCAAAATCTCAAAAACGTTCTAGGGTTTTCCTTATATATAGGAGTGTTTTACTTGATCCCCAAGACGTTTAAATAGAGTTTGGGCTGAACTGGAACTCTGCAGAAAAATAAATCTGTACGTGGTTCGATCGATCGAGTCTAATTTTCGATCGATCGAGCCTTACAGATTTAGTCCAATAAATCTGCAATCACTCGATTCCAGTTTTACAAATAAATATACTTTAAGCAAGCCTAAACAAGACTAAACATATTGTTTTGATCATGGTTTGCCAACATTACACATTAGAGTTCTAAATACATAAAATCTTAAATCTTTAGAACCTAACAATTACAATAGGGGAGGGGTGATTTGAACCCTAGATGTCTCTATTAGAAACACCAAGATGTGCCAATGGAGCTACAAGAATTTTAGCCCGTGCCAGCTTCTATTGAAATGGAATTTATGATTTGAGACACTATACATCTATTTTCAACAACTACTGAGGTCAGAAACACAGGAAAAGAAAACACAGGACAAGAAAAAATTGAGTTCAAAAGCACTGTAAGGTTGAATTTAATCAACCATTTTGTTGGCTTTATTCCGTGCCAATTTGCTTGTAATTTAGCATTTAGAAACCCTGTATTTAGGTGTGAATCATGTAAAGGTAGTGTGAGAAAGTGTGAAGAAAAGCTCAAAAGTGTGCAACTCAGCAGGGCCTCACGACTGGATCTCGCAGCTGGCACGCAGCTTGCAAGTTGCCAAAAAAAGCACACGTGTGAAGCATGCAGAAGAGCTAAAGAGTCACGCCAGTTTTTGTACTACAAGACAAAACTTCCAACTGGCTAGGCCGTTAGCTCGCGACTTAGACTCGTGACTCAATCAAGTCGCGAGGCCAAGTCGCCAGACTACTCTGTTTGGGAAAAACTGATCTTTCGCATTCCAAACACACACCAGTATAAATACCCCTTATACCCACGAAATGTAGAGAGCTTCCAGAGAGAATTTTGAGAGAAAAACCCTAGAGAAAAACAAGATTGACTCATCCACAATCTTCATCCTTATTTCTCCAAATTCCTCTACTCTCACCCTCTCCATTGTTACATTCTTGAGAGGTATATTTAGCCAAATCATTTTCTCACCATACCTATATCTGTGAAAATGTTATTTGGTACTTGGGAAACAGTTAGGAAGGGACCAATTGATATTGGTTGATGCTATGGGCTATAGCAGGATCTGGTAAGCTAGAGAAGACAAAGGTTCGGCATAACCTCATTAGAGCAAGAAGCTTGGAGGGCTTAGGTACACTTGGTAGATTAGGCTTGGAGGGCCTTCTGCTGTTCATGTATCCCAACTTCATTCTCTAGTGGATTATTGACCGCTTAGAGAGCGGCGGAGAGGGTTTACGCCGAGGACTTCGATTTCCTCTTCGATAACACATTGATGTGTTGTCTTTGTGTTTGCATCTCTCTTCCCTTAATCTTTGCCTTTTAATTACTGATGTGGTTGTGATTAATTATGGTTTAGATTGTTTTAGCAATTCTGATTTAGGTTATTTTCATATTCCGCACTTACATTGTTTGATAATAAGCTTGAATTGGTAATTTGTAATTTTGGGGTCTAAACATTCAAGGTGTTTTACACACTAAATTGAACATTCTAGCACCACCCTAGGAACCATTAACATGCATTGATGTTGCCACCAAGACATTCATCTTCATTATTGATACCAATCATCTTCAATATCTAACCCACTAAGGAAGGAAACTGGACAAAAGCAAAAGTGACCACTCAAGCTTAATCTAACCAGTGCAACTAGATGCAGTCCAGGTCATATTTTTGTACTGGAAGGGTCCATTCCAAGTTGATGGCTTAATGCACAAATTAGATTTAAAATTATATAAAATAATTAAAACTTATAGTGCCAGCATTCATTCAATTTATTAAAAAAAAAAAAATAACTGTACAGGTAAAGGCAGGGTAGGTGTTACAACATTAGAGACAGCAGCAGAATACAACTAAATACTTACTAAAAAAAATGCACAGTAGAGAAAATCCCAAAATAAGGATACAGATGCAATAAATTGAACCAACCATAGATTGGTGATTTGTTAAGAACTATCATTCAAGTAAATCGTGTATAGATAAGATCGCGTGTCATAAATCTTATATATCTTTACAATTGTATTCCTATCATGATCTTTTAGAGAGAGAGAGAGAGAGAGAGAGAGGGGGGGGGGGGGGGGGGGGGGGGGGAGGAGACCTATTCATATGGTTTGAGGTGTCCAGTAAATAACCTCAAGAATCCAGGAAATAGAAAATGTAAAAAGTAAAGGGCTTTCTGTAAAAATGAAATAAAAAGAAGTTCCACACATAATGCAGAAAATATTCTATTGGATATGAGCACAAAAAACATATGATTATCTTGTAATAGTACCTCTCTCTCTCTCCCTGCAAGTGCAAATTCAAAAAAACATGCAAGACCATACCTTCTTGATGTCTTCTTGATCCCTTGATCCTTTCTAGTAAACCCACTGGCTTCTAGTTCCTTGTCTAGAAAACAAGCACCTTTTGCAATTGAAGAAAAGCAAGGCTTGCAATCTTCATCTCTATCAGAAAAGATGAAGCAATTAAGTTTACAAAAGCCATTAGCATAAATCACTAAGCTTGAAGCAATTTTGCATATAAAAAATGTACACTGAAGTGTTGGAACTCAAACAAGGAACTTCTAGCTATTTATAACTCTTTCTCTCATACAGCTCTCTCAAGAGTTTTATGTTAAATTTCAGTGTCTCTTCTGATTGAATCATCATTTAAAATTTATACAAATCTGGCAAACAATACAATATGTTACTTGAGATAACAAAGGGAGACTCAAGGAGCTGATTCACATGCAAGAAACACAAGCATGTATATGAGGTTAACATGTGCCGTATTTCCAACCAGTTACATAATAGGTATTGCTTGGATATTCTTCAGAGATATTATTTGTTTGGTTTTTTTTTTTTTTATTGATAGGATATATGTGTGGGATGGGTCTTGAATGCATGTGAAAGCTCGAAAATGTGTTAAAACACAAGAGCTGTTTAGACCTCCAAATTAAAGTTACGGCTCGATAGGTTTTACTCTAACTTATACTAAGTGCGGAATAGAGTAAATGCGAGCTGATAAACAAATAAACTACTCTAAGCCATTATCAATATAACACAGCAGTAATATAAAAGCTAAAAGAGTACAGAAGAAGAATGCAAACACAAGATAACATGCCGATGTGTTATCGAAGAGGAAATCGAAGAATTCGGCGAAAAACCTCTCTACCGCCCTCCAAGTGATAATCGATCCACTAGACAATTAGTTGGGATACATGGGTTAGCAAGAGACCCTCCAAACCTAATCTATCCGATGCACCTAAGCCCTCCAGGCTCCTACTCCAACAAAGCTTCTCAAAATCGTGTCTTGTCTAACTTTCCGGATCCCGCAATGCGCCCGATTGCATCTGCCAAAGCCTGGCTTCTTCCAATCCTTCCTAGCAACACCAAAACCTCACTTGACACTCTAAAAGGGTGTGGTAAGTGTTTGGGCTATCAACCTCTCAATGATATGGAAATGGAGAGGTAGGAGTTGAGGAAAATCCACAAGCAATTGTGTAGAGAATTGTAAGTATAACAATCTCTAACTCTCAAGGTTTATGGCTAGGATTTTCTCTCAGAAGCACACCTTAACATCTGTGGGTAATGTGGGTATATATAGTGTGGGTACAGATAATGTGTATCAGAAATGACAATCTGGCAAAACAAAATGTTTCGCGGGTATCTGGCGGGAAGGTCTTACCCGCGAGATACTCGTAAAAACTAGTTGTCTCCATCCTGTCCTAACACTTTGCATTCCAGTCATGTGCAGGGCACATGCATCATGTCACAGGAAGCTTACTCGCGAGCTACCCGCGAAAACACCTCAGCCTTCAATTTTCCTTGAGTCTTCACACTCTCTCTCTCACACACAACCCTTACAATGAAATGCCACATTAAATACAGGGTACAAAAGATTGAACAGAATTACAATCAAATTTGGCACGGAATTAAAGCCAATAAAACACATAGTTGTAAATTACAACTTTACAATCTCCCTTTTTGGCTATTCCGTGAAAAAACTCCTAAAACAGACTCTAGACTTAAACGTGAGTTTGGGAATAATGGCAAAATTCACTCACACCTAATCTAGAAGCTGAGAAGCACTTGCACATATATACTTGTAACCTGAAACACTCGCACACAGACAAAACTTTCATTAAGCTTATGACAAGTTGAATACATGGTACGTATATGAGCAAGTAAAGTGCAATCAAGTTTATAAACTATAAAGCAGTTAAGCATATCTTGATCATACAAGAATAGTCATTAAAGAATGACTACAATGAACATTTAGCTAGTAAATGCTCATCCGGACACGCAATGCAATTAAGATCAATTGCATGTCCAACACACAACCAATGCAATATACACGAGGTATTTGCATCTAGGATACAAAATCCTACTAGGGTACAAGTGTGAGGTACTTAAGATAGTTTTCCAACATCTAAAAGTACAAAAAAAAAATTGCTACAAAAGCAATGAGATAAACACATGTACTGAATATTAAATAAATACAAAGTACTTAAACTTTAAAGAAAAGTAATAAAAACAACTATCCAAGAAAAGCAATATAAACAATGCTAAACCGCCTGTAATGAACCAATATATCTATGGTCTAAGCTATGCTCCCCTTCAACTGTGTAAGCTCCCCCTCAAAATTTTCTCCCCTTTTTTGACCGGAATGGCAAAAGAGACTAGAACTGGTCAGACTCTGAATCTGATTCTTGCTCCATGGACAAATCCTCGATCTGTGAAGATAATGTAGTGATCTGATCGCACGCAAACTGGTCCACAGTGTGCTGCACTGGGAGTTTAGCATAGTATACGTCTGCTCTACTCTGGAAATGAGGTGATCAAGTCTGTCAGGTCCTCGTGCTGATGCTGAAGATGATGGCTGAGCTGAACTCTCTAGTGCAGAGGTGAATCTCTTAATCTCCTCCTCTGTTTCTCCTCCCTCATCCTCAACACGATCCTTTGGTATTTGAGACACACCAGTTTTGGATCCTCTTATGTGAGCTGTGCTTCAAGTTACTGTGTGTGCACCAATGGGGTAATCTCTACGCACAATAATGAGACCGCTCGAAAGTTTGAGCTTTGCCTTTGCAATGAGGCCAATAATGAGAGAGGGGAATGGCATGACTGTTCTGGAGTTCCGCTTCTCAATGCTCTTGGTCAAGAGGTGGAAGATGTGTCCACAAATATCAATCTCCTTGTGAGTGAAGAGATCGTACATGAAGATTATCCTTGGACCGGACAATGTCGTCAAGTTGGTGACTGGATACAAGTTGTGGATCATCACATAAGCAAGAGCCCTCATCTCCGAACTGAATGGAATTGTGTTCATGGACTTCTTGCTTAATATGCCACCAAGAAGTTTTACCATTTCCTCAATGGATTCCAAACGATCATCGTATTGTACAGTAATCGACTGAGAAGGAGGACGAACTTCAAGGAAGTCTTGGATTGATTCTCTTGTAATCACAAATTCCTTCTGTCTTACCCAACAATTAATATGGTCTTCGTCCATACTAGCATTGGAAAAGAACTCTTTAATGATTTCCGAGTACACATTTCCACTCAGAGTTAATAGCTTCGTCCATGTCCTCTCCTTGAACACATCAGGAATGAAAGTGTCTTTAAAGGTATCCAATTGGACAACTCTCTCCATAATTATTGTGGCTCGCTTGTAGTAGTCGTTATAGGCCATGTCTACTTCAACAGATTTGAAGTTGTCAGAATCCGTGTGAGCACGCTTGGAGGATTTCTTGGACGTTGAATGCTTGGTGGGAGACATCTGCACATGTACACAAAGAACAGAGAAAGGAAACAGGTGCACAAACATAAAAACAGAGCACAAACTTGATTAGATTCAAGTTAGTCTAAACCATAAGTAAAAATACTTAAAACAGAACACAACAGTGTTAAAACAACATGCTTTAAGTGCTAAACCATGTGAACATTACCAAGATGCAAGAAATAAGCAATTGTGCATGTGTGTGCATCTACTCTGCATGAGGTGATGCATGGTGTGTGCCTAGTGTGTGCCTAGGTGATGCATGGCATGGCATTGTGAGGCACAAAATGGCACAGTGTGTAAAACACACACCCAATGATTAAAACATGGTAACCAAGTTTAATCAAGGGTATACCCATACAATGAAACTCAATTGAGTCCAAAACACCACAAAAATGTCACTTGAACATTTTGACAAATACTTGGCATGCAACATTGCACTACATGAATGGACAAAGCATGAACACTAAGAAAAATGCCTCAACAGAAGTTTAAAATGCCACAAGGGGCCAACACAGATACACACAGATCAAATGGGACTCAGTCCAATCAAAATTTTGAAGAAATTTTGCTTAAAAATCATGAACCTAACCCTTGTTTCGAAAATCCCCAAATTTAGAACCCTAAGTTAATTTCTGCATAATCTAAGAGCAAAATGAAAATAATGTTTAAGAAAACATACCTTGAAGTTGATTATGTAGAAAATAAGCTTGAAAATGATGGAGTTTTTAGAGAAAGAGAGATTTGGGTTGAGAGAGGTTCGAGAGAGGCAATGCAGGGGAAATAGAAAGTGTTTTTAAAAATCTGTCACATCAGCCCTATAAAACTGAAAACACGCATTTTTCATAAGTTAGGCAATCGCAAAATTAGTTGCAAAAAACACCATTGAAGCATAGAAGCTTTCATGAGAAGCTTTTAGTCGCAAAACACTCGCGAGATAGTCGCAATAGCCTCTGTGTGAAACTTGTGTTTTTCCATTTTTTGCCTAAAAATCATTTCGCGGGAAGTGCATGGTCACGAAATAGTCGCGAGACAGTCGCGATACTCTCTGTATGAAAATGAGATTTTTAGATTTCCCTTAAACTCTTTTTGCGAGAAGCTCTTAGTCACGAGCTTCTCGCGAAAATGCCTCTGAACAAGTTTTTGAAGAACAACACAAAAATGCATTTTGAACAAAAACTTAAAGCACAAAAGTATAAAATCTCTTTCAAAAACATATAAAATACTCAAAAATCTTTTTAGGTTTGATCAGCATGCAATTGAGCATACACATCACATTTGAACATGTACAATCACACAAATGAGATACGCATTAATTAAACTAAGTCTTGTGTGTTATGGGTGAATATCAAATGTGGAATAGTCCTTAGACCAGAGTGAAGCTTCAATGATCAATTCAATCAAGTCCTACACAACCGGTACTAAGTCAAGTGGTTTATATCACTTATAGAAATGAACATATATGACCTCCCACAAGAAAATGATTACAAATCTTAGAAGCTTTTCATTTGGCTTCTGCACAAATCATAACATTTGATCTTTTTGAACAATACATCTCATTTTTTAGATCGGTGCTTGAAATTTTTGATATTTCAACATTGAGAGTTAGCCTTTGGCTTTTCGAGCACCATGCATTTCAATTTAAAATGTCGCTTTCCCTTTTTCCTAGTCAAATACTAGTATGTGTGACGACTTTTGCAGCTCATTATCTCTTTTCATTTTGAGATTTACATTTGTTGAGCTCTTTAAGCAAAAACATAAAAATAAAGGTGGGAAGAGATATAGGGACAAGTCTATGCAAGTACCAAGACCATCAAGACTATTGACCAATCATTCATGAAAAACTTGAAGATCTATTTACAATAATCACACATAGTTTTCAAGATTTCTCCTATAAAGATATATGTGCATACAAAAACAAGCTAAGCTCGTAAATGCACTACGCTATTAGTACGAAGGTACTAGGCCAAACTCACATGCGATATACACAACACAAGCATTCAAACTTTTTGGAGATTTTTCAATTTTTATGGGTTTTTGAATTTTTTGAACACACGTAAAAGCGGAACAAGTAAAGTAAGATCAATAAAACAACAAGTATAGAACAAAACTTGTCAAAGAAACATGCTATAAACTGGAAGCAATGACATGGGAGAATTATGTATGTCATGATGCATGAACCTATGACCCTAAACATCGGAAGTATTAATGCATGGGCATAGAGAGTGATCATGCATAAATACCCTTCTTCACCCACTCTTTACGGGTATTTTGGGTGAGAACCTTAGATGGAGGGGTACAACCAACATAACTTTCAAACCTCGGAGGTGAAGCTAGCAAGGCATAATGATATGTTCTTCAGCATTTCCATAACGTCTCCAATGAGATGTCCTTCACTATCTCCCTTAGCTTGTGCTCCCTTTGGTCTTCTCCTTGAACTTTCTTGACCACGCATAGAATTAGCCGTCTTGAGGGCATGAAGCTTGAAACAATTCAACCTAGTGTGTCCTTGTGTGCCACAATGATGACACAAGTGCTTTACTTGAGGCCCCCTTTGATTTTTGGGTAATAACTTCCCTTTTCTCTTTGGCTTTACACTAATGGTTCTCTTTACTACAGCAGGGGTCTCAATCTTAGGCTTCACTTCTTTAAGTTTCTCAACATTCTTGGTTGAAATGAACTTCACTTCCTTCTTGGGTTCGCTGCTTGAACTTCCTTCTCCGGTATAGCCCAAACCGGTCTTATCATGTGAAGATTTTTGAGAAGACAGCACGTTGTCAAGTTTCTTGGTGGAGATGCGCTTAACCTTGAAATTTTCTTGAATAATTTCAAGTTCAAGAAACTTGATCTTAGAGTAAGCTTCAACCAACTCTCCCTTGAGTCTTTCTTCTTCACATTTTGATTCCTTGAGTTGTACAAGTATACACCTATGCTGTTCTTCAACCTTTTTCATCTTTTTCATGGCAAGGTTAGCAACTTTGGCATATTTTCCACAATCTTCCAGTAGAGAATCATATGCTTCATGAAGGTTGTTCTCCCTTTCATTTTGGCACACTTCTTCATCTTCCGATTCTTCAATTTTTTCATCCTCAGAAATATTACCAAGTTCATCAACCAAATTGCTCAAATCCTCCTTTGAATCAATGGAGGCAATAGTCATACAGGCCCTATAATTTCCTTCACTGTCACATTCTCCTTCAATGTCTGAATTTGAACTGTCAGAATCACAAAGAGTAGTGGCAAACACTTTGCCCTTTCCTCTCAATTAGTTAGGACACTCCTTCTTGAGATTCCCATGGCCATTGCATTCGTAACACACAATTCCTTGAGCAGATTGAGTGTGTCCTTGTGCACCATAATGATGACACAAGTGCTTTACTTGAGGCCTCCTTTGATTTTTGGGTAATAACTTCCCTTTTTCCTTTGGCTTTGCACTAATGGTTCTCTTTACTGCAACAGGGGTCTCAATCTCAGGCTTCACTTCTTTAAGTTTCTCAACATTCTTGGCTGAAACAAACGTCACTTCCTTCTTGGGTTCACTGCTCGAACTTCCTTCTCCGGTATAGCCCAAACCAGTTTTATCATGTAAAGATTTTTGAGAAGACAGCATGTTGTCAAGTTTCTTGGTGGAGATGCGCTCAACCTTGACATTTGCTTGAATAATTTCAAGTTCAAGAAACTTGATCTTAGAGTAAGCTTCAACCAACTCTCCCTTGAGTCTTTCTTCTTCACATTTTGATTCCTTGAGTTGTACAAGTATACACCTATGCTCTTCTTCAACCATTTTCATCTTTTTCACAGCAAGGTTAGCAACTTTGGCATATTTGCCACAATCTTCCAGCAGAGAATCATATGCTTCTTGAAGGTTGTTCTCCCCTTCATTTCGGCACACTTCGTCATCTTCCAATTCTTCAATTTCCTCATTCTCAGAAATATTGCCAAGTTCATCAACCAAATTGCTCAAATCCTCCTTTGAACCAACGGAGGCAATAGTCATAAAGGCCCTATAATTTCCTTCACTGTCACATTCTCCTTCAGTGTCTGAATTTGAACTGTCAGAATCACTAAGAGTAGTGACAAACACTTTGCCCTTTCCTCTCAAGTAGTTAGGACACTCCTTCTTGAGATGTCCATGGCCATTGCATTCGTAACACACAATTCCTTGAGGGGATTGAAACTCCTCCCCATCTTTCTTCTTAAACTCCTTATCACCTTTGGAGGATGAAAACTTCCCTTTGCTGAACGGTTCCCCACTGTTCTTCATCTTCAGAAATTTTTGGAAGTTCATTGCAAGGAATGCTACCTCCTTCTCCACATCATCTTCTTCAGAGGAGTCATCCATTCTCTCGGTGATGGTTTTGAGAGCAAGAGATTTGCTCAACTTATGAGAAGGCAGTCCCAGCTCATATGTTTAGAGAGATCCAATGAGCTCTTGGATTTTGATCTCATCCAAGTCATTACTCTCTTCTATAGCTGTGACTTTTGCTCGAAAGCTCTCCAGTAAGGACCTCAAAATCTTTCTCACCACCTTAGCATCCTCAATCTTCTCACCAAGATTAAGCTTAGCAATTACAATTTCGTTGAGCTTCCCATAGAATGAGTCGAAAGCCTCATCATCACCCATCTTAAGCTCTTCAAATCTAGTGGTAAGCATCTGGAGCTTCGTGTCGACTTTCTTGGTACCCTCATAGGTAGTCTCAAGAATTTTCCAAGCTTCCTTGGCTGTCTCCGCGTGAGATATCCTGTGAAATTTATCAGTAGACACACCACAGAATATAGCGTTAATAGCCTTACGATTTGCATTAGCCAAAGCAAGAGCTACCTTGTCCTATTCGAACTTGGCTGTCGTGGGTTTAACATACCCATTCTCAACGAAATCCCATACAAACTCATCTATAGCACACAAGAAAGCCCTCATACGGACCTTCCAAAAGGCATAATTGCTCCCATCAAAGAATAGTGGGGCATTGAGTGATTGTGATCGGTCCATCACAAAAGGGTCAAGGATTACACTTAAGTAAGTAATTAAACCACAGCGAGTGTACCCGCTCTGATACCAATTGAAAGCTCAAAAATGTGTTAAAACATAGGAGCTATTTAGAACCCAAATTAAAGTTACGGCTCGATAGGTTTTACTCTGATACCAATAGAGTAAATGCGAGCGAAGAAACAAATAAACTACTCTAAGCCATTATCAATATAACACAGCAGTAATATGAAAGCTAAAAGAGTTGGGAAGAAGAATGCAAACACAAGCTAACACGCTGATGTGTTATCGAAGAGGAAACCAAAGAACTCGACGAAAAACTCTCCGCCGCCCTCCAAGCGGTAATCGATCCACTAGATAATCAATTGGGATACATGGGTTAGCAAGAGACCCTCCAAGCCTAATCTACCTGATGCACCTAAGCCCTCCAAACTCCTACTCCAACAAGGCTTCTTGGAACTATGTCTTGTCTAGCTTTCCGAATCCCGGAATACGCCCGATTGCATCCACCAAAGCCTGGCTTTTTCCAATACTTCCCAGCAGCACCAAAACCTCACTTGACACTCTGAAAGGGTGTGGTAAGTTTTTGGGCTATCAACCTCTCAATGATATGGAAATAGAGAGGTAGGAGTTGAGGAAAATCCACAAGCAATTGTGTAGAGAATTGTGGGTATAACAATCTCTAACTCTCAAGGTTTGTGGCTAGGGTTTTCTCTCAAAAGCACACCTCAACATCTGTGGGTAATGTGGGTATGTATAGTGTGGGTACAGAATACAGATAGTGTGTATCAGAAATGACAATCTAGCAAAACAGAAAGTTTCGCGGGTGTCTCGCAGGAAGGCCTTACCCGCGAGATACTCGCGAAAACCAGCTGTCTCCATCATGTCTTGACTCTTCGCATTCCAGTCATGTGCAGGGCACATGCATCGCTTCGTAGGATGCTTACTCGCGAGCTACCCGCGAAAACACCTCAATCTTCAATTTGCCTTGAGTCTTCACACTTTCTCTCACACACAACCCTTACAATGAAATCCCATATTAAATACAAGGTACAAAAGATTAAACTAAATTACAATCAAATTTGGCACAAAATTAGAGCCAACAAAACACATAGTTGTAAATTACAACTTTATAGCATGGCCTCACCCTCAACCTTACTTTTACAAGGTAAAGGGGCCATTTGAGCCAAAGTTCATTGGCTACAAAGAAACTCTTTCTTTCATAAGCAGTCATATTTTATTAGCCTTTAAGAGAAGAAGGTACTAGAAGCAATTCCCAATCATCAAAAATGGTGTCAATGCATCCAAGAATGGCACCAGAACACTTACTGACCTCTTGCAGAAAAACTCAAAGATGCATTTAACATCATGATCAAAGTACCTAAATGAAAGCTCGAAAAATGCGTTGAAAACACAAGAGCTGTTTAGACCCCTAAAACAAAGTTACGGCTTGGTTGATTTTACACTAACTTAATACTAAGTGCAGAATAGTGTAAACACAAGCGTATAAGCAAGAGAACTACTCTAATCCATATTTAAAGCAACACAACAGTAAAAATGAAATGAACAAGAGTAGGGAAGAGAAATGCAAACACAGATAACACCGAGACGTGTTATCAAAGAGGAAACCGAAGAACTCGGCGAAAAACCTCTCCGCCGCCCTCCAAGCGGAAATCGATCCACTAGACAATCAGTTAGGATACATGGGTGAGCAAGAGACCCTCCAAGCCTAATCTACCCTCTGTACCTAAACCCTCTAAGCTCCTACTCCAACAAGGCTTCTCGGAACCGTGTCTTATCTAGCTCTTCGGATCCCGCAACAAGCTCCATGTTGCATCTGCCATCCTTGGCTTCTTCCAATGCTTCCCAGCAGCTCCAAAACACTCTCTACATTCTGAATAGGTGTGGGTTGTGTTTGGGTACAAATCTCCTCTCAAAGTATGATAATGGGAGAGGGATGGAGAAGAAGCTACAATGATTTCTCACTAAGGATGAGTAGCTCTCTTTCAAAAAGATGGGTGTGTGTGTTGTAGAAAACCTATCTAGGGTTTTTCTCTCTAAATGGCCTCACTTATATTTGTGGGTAATGAGGGTATATATAATATGGGTGAAGGGTAAAAAAGTCACTCTTTAAAATCCTCCATGCAGAATGTTTCGCGACTATCTTGCGGGAAGGCCTTACCCGTGAGACACTCGCGAAAACGACAGCCTGGCACAACTCTTCAGCTTCCAGTCATGTGCTCCTCACATGCCTTTTTCGCGGGAACCCTTCTCGCGAAATCCACGGATTCTTCATTTTAGCTTGAGTCTTCACCAATTTCATACTAAACCCAATACAATAAAATCCCACAAAATACAAGAAGATAAATTAAAGCAATTACAACACTTTTTGTCATGGAATAAAGCCAACATAAAACATAGTTGTAAATCACAACTTTACACTGAAAATTTTGAAATTATTAAGAGATTAGTAAATATATATCCAACAATTACATCAATATCAAATATAGCAATTTTCGATTAGAAAAATCAATGAGCAGAAATAAATGAATACAATGATAAATGACACTGCATTGGAAGGTGTTTCTTACATTTCCGCATTATGATGGTTTACAGATACCATGTGTGGAAAATCAATCATGTTGACCTTCTCATCATCATCAATCTACAAAGCATAAACATTGAGAAATAATCACTGATTCAGAAGTAAGCTGAATGAGGAAGCTAATAAAACATTATGGATATAAAGCATCATGTCAATCCAATGAATGCATTAATAACCATGACATATATATTGTGACATAATAGAAGAAAAAATGGCTACCCAGCTCTTAAGATGCAAAGAAATGGTACTGCAGAGTGCCTTATTTTCATACCATAATATTGAATTGATTGATGTCACAGTGAATGAGACCCTTTTCTGCCAAAGTAACAACAAGACCAATGATTCTGTCAAAAACCATCTCCAGATTTGGCAATTGCTTAACCTATGCACTGCATTAGATAGAAATAACTGATAAGATGCAATATTCAATTTCTCAATGGAGAGACACTGTTGTTTTTCCATTTTAGGAAACTAACTCCAAAACAGCTAGGCAAAAAAGACAAGCCAAAAGAAAGAAGAGAGAAAAGGAGGTTCGGGAACCACTAAAGGACAAAGAGGAATTCTTTGTAACATAACTTCAAATGCATGTGCTTTACTCAATAAGTATCAAATTCTGAAGTTACTTTTAATATTTGATCATGATAACTTTCATAGTAATAGGATTTTCAGTTAATCATTGTTAACAAATTCTTTGTCACCAAATTTTCTGTAAGGTTGAATTTAATCAACCATCTTGTTGGCTTTATTCCATACCAATTTGCTTGTATTTCAGCACTTAGAAACCCTGTATTTAGGTGGGATTCATGTAAAGGTAGTGAGTGAGAGAGTGTGAAGAAATATTCAAGATTTTGCACAGATGCAGGAATTCGCGGTTGGGACTCGTGGGTGACTCGCGACTGGCAAGCCGCCACTTGCAGCACACGAGTGAAGCGTGCGAGAAGATGAACAGTCACGCTAGCTGGTGCACTATAGGACAAAAGGTCCAGCCTGGCCGTTTTGTTATCTCGCGGCTTGAACTCACGACTCAGTCAAGTCACAAGGCCAAGCCGCCAACCAACTCTGTTTTGAAAAACCTGACTCTTCGCATTCCTATCTCACCCTAGTATAAATACCCCTTATACCCACGAAATGTAGAGAGCTTCCAAAGATAATTTTGAGAGAGAAACCCTAGAGAAAAACAAGATTGATTCATCTACAATCTTCACCTAAGAGACTCTTCAAATTCCTCTACTCTCTTCCTCTCCATTGATACATCCTTGAGAGGTTCTTGACCAAATCCTTTTCTCACCATACCCACGTCTGTGAGAAGGTCTTTTGGTGTTTAGGGAAGCAGTTTGGAAGGAACCAATGGTTATTGGTTGATGCTATGGGCTATAGCGGAATCCGGTAAGCTAGAGAAGAAAAAGGTTTGGCACAACCTCGTTGGAGCAAGAAGCTTGGAGGGCTTAGGTACCTGGGTAGATTAGGTTTGGAGGGTCTATTGCTGCTCATGTATCCCAACTACATTTTCTAGTAGATTATTGACTACTAGGAGGGCGGCGGAGAGGTTTTACGCTGAGAGCTTCGATTTCCTCTTCGATAACACATCGTTGTGTTGTCCTTGTGTTTGCATCTATCTTCCCTTAATATTTGCCATTTAATTTCTGCTATGAATGTGATTTTATTTGGTTTAGATTATTTATCAATTCTGACATTAGCTTATGTTCATGTTCCGCACATTTATTGTTTGATAATAAGCTTGAATTAGTATTTTGTAATTGGGATCTAAACGTTCATAGTGTTTTCAAAATATTTGAACTTTCAATTGGTATCAGAGCAGGTGCACTTGTTGTGGTTTAAACACCTTAGTGTGATCCCTGACCCCGTATAGAGATGGACAAGTCTCAATCTCTAAATGTGCCACCATTTTTTTATGGTAATAATTATGCATTTTGGAAAGTCCGAATGAGGGCATTTTTGTGTTCTATTGATGATGCTGTGTGGGATGCAGTTGAAGTAGGTTGGACTAGGCCGGAGGCTGCCAAATCCACTTGGGATAAAGCATTGCGGCGGCTTATGCTAATAGTAAAGCCTTGAATGCTATTTTCTGTGGTGTCTCTCCAAAAGAATTTCACAGGATTTCACATATCACTATTGCTAAGGAAGCATGGGAAATTCTGGAGACTACTTATGAAGGAACAAAGAAAGTGAAAGACACCAAACTACAAATGTTGACCACTCGCTTTGAGGAGCTCAAGATGAGCGAGGATGAGTCCTTTGACTCTTTTTATAGTAAGCTGAACGAGATGGTCGTCGGCAAATTCAATTTGGGAGAAAATACGGAGGATTCTAAAATAGTAAGGAAGATTCTTCGGTCACTGCCGGAAAGCTTCCGTGCCAAAGTAACAGCTATTGAAGAGAGCAAGGATCTTGACGACATTAAAGTTCAAGAGTTGGTTGGTTCATTGCAGACATATGAATTGTCACTGCCCACGCAAAAGAAGAGCAAATCTCTTGCTCTTAAGACAATTGATGAGAGGGTAGAGTCTCATGACCCTTCGGATGAAGATGCTGTAGATAAAGATGTGGCGTACCTTGTGAAAAACTTCCGGAAGTTCTTAAAACTCAAGAACAATGGGAAATTCGATGACAAAGGGAAATTTCAGAATTCCGGGAAGGAGAAAAGGGAATTCAGAAGGAAAGATGGTAGAGAATCCCAACCTTCTCAAGGTATATCGTGCTTCGAGTGCAATGGACATGGACATTATAAGAAAGAATGTCCCAATTATTTGAAATCGAAGGGAAAGGTCTATGCCACTACTCTAAATGACTCGGATTCATCAAATTCTGATTCAGAGGATAGCTGTGACGGAGAAGGAAATTACTCTGCATTCATGACTATTGATCATGTTGAGTCCTCGAAAGACCTGAATAAACTTGTACAAGAACTTGGGGAGCATAGTGATGAAGAATCCATAGGGATTGTGGAAGAATCAGATGCTAAAAATGATGAGAATACAGGTGGTCTTCAAGAGAATTACACCTTACTTCTTGAGAAATCGGGAGAGTATGCAAGGGTGGCGAAGGCGGCTATGAAGAAGATGAAGAAAGCTGATGAGGACTACAGAAGTCTCTTAGTCAGATATAAGGAATCAAAGTGTGGGATTGAAACACTAAATGGTGAGCTATCAGAAGCTTACACAAAAGTGAGATTTCTTGAGCAAGAGGTAGTGCAAGCACATGCCAAGATAGAAAGGGTCTCCTCCAAGAAGCTAGAAGATGTTATTTCATCTCAAAAACACTTCTTAGATAAATCCGAGTTGGGATATACCGGAGGGAGCAGCTCATCAGCCAATGTCACCAAAGAAGTGAAGTTTGTGAAGGCCAAAGATACAATTGTAGAAGAGCCTATTCCTAAGAAAGTTAAGGCTAAAAAGAAAAAGAATGTGGCTGATCAACGGGTGTTAAATAAGTCTCGTAATCAATCAGAAGCCAGATTTGAAGTTAGAGGAAGATCACTTCCAAGATCACAACGGGGTCCTAGAACGAATCATTTTTGTCACTATTGCGGATTGCAAGGACATACCAGACCCAACTGTCATAAGTTGTGAGCGTTAAACAATGCAAGCGCTCCTCGATCACGAGGAAGAAGAAATGACAAGAGGTCTTGGGGTGCTGAGCAACCAATAAGTCAAAATTGTGATCTCGGAATGATGGACGTGATGAAGATGATCGGTGCCTTCACCACTTTTTTGAAAAGCTTCACAAGAAGGTTTGAAAGTCCTAACTCTCGTACCCAATCCGTCAAGGATATCATCCCAAACGCACGTGACGTGTGGTTGACAAAGGGTACTCATGCATAAGCATTATAACATGTTCATGAATTAATTCTTCCTATGCTTTGTGATTATGTTTGGTAGTATGCTTTTTGCTTATGAGTGTTGAAAATTTGTTTGTTTGTTTGTTTTTGCTCTAAAATATTTTTACATTGTCTTTTTGTTTGTTTTTTATCAACCTTTTACTGCTTTTGTGTCAAAAATCCAAAAACACATAAAAAGTAGAAAATTCAAAAAGTTTGATCGACTTTGTTGAGTTTTGTCTCAAAACATGTTTTGCCTTGTACCTTTGTACTAATGGCTTAGTGCATCTACGAGCATAACTTGTTTCTTATGAACTCATATCATTATGGGAGAAATCATGAAATCTATGTGACTGTTGTAAATAGATCTTCAACCTTATCATGAATGATTAGTTAATGGTTTTGTTGATCTTGAGACATGCACAGACTTGTGCCTATATATCTTCCCACTTTTATTTTATTGTTTTTTAATTAAAGAGCTCACCAAATGTAAATCTCCTAATGAAAAGAGATATTGAGCTGCAAAAGCCTGTCGCACCCCTAGTATTTGACTAGGAAAAAGGGAAAGCGACCAAAAATAAAATTGTATGATGCCCAAAAAAGCCAAAGGCTAATTTATCAAATTGAAATATCAAAAATTTCAGGCATCAATCTCACAATGAGATGTATTGATTCAAAATGATCAAATGATATGATATGTATGGAGCCAAATGAAAAGTTTCAAAGAAATGTTATCAAGTTTATGTGGGAGGTCATATATGCATACTTCTATAATTGAGATGGGTCACATTATCTAGTGCTAGTTGTGTATGCCTTGATTGAATTGGTCATTGAAGCTTCACATTTGACTAAGGATTATCTCATTTTTTATATCCACACACATCACACAAGTCTATGATCAATGAATGACATATTCATTTGTGTGATTGTACTTGTTTAAATGTGTTTTCATATGCTCAATCTTTGTTGATCAAATATAAAAAGATTTTTGAGTATTTTAGCTTGTTTTTGGAAAGTATTTTGTTTTTACAAAAGTGTCAAAATTTCAAAAACAGTGTTGCCCTGTCCTAGCGACTCAGTCGCGGGTTGGTCCAGCCATATGCCCTAGTCACGAATTTTACTCAGAAGGTTTTCGCGACTCATTGGCGACTCACTGGCGGGTAAATGCCCTAGTCACGAAAAATACTTAGAATATTTTTCAAAAATGTGTGTTTTTATGGTTTTTGTGGCTCAGTGTGGCAACTTGTTCGCGGGTGGAAGGTCCAATCGCGAGAGGTACACAGAGATTTTCGCGGCTCACCTCGCGACTCCCTCGCGAGTAGGCCTTCTAGTCGCGAAAAACACTTAGAAAATTTTTCAAGTATTTTGATTTCAAAGTGTTTCGTGGTTTACCCTGGCGACTGACTGGCGACTTGACTCAGTCGCGAAAAACGCGTGTTTTGCGTTTTAAAGTCAGTTTTTAAAATATTTTTCAGTTTTCCCTCAAATTTGTGTGACTGTTCATTGTCTTCCCCATTTCACTCCTTCAAACACACCGTGTCTCTCTTCAAAAATCCTCCATTTTTGCACCATTTCTTCTCAAATCTTCAAGAAAAAGGTATGGGTTTTCTCTTTCTCTCTTCATACTTCATGTTTTGAGCATTATTTTCTTGTTGTCATTGTGATTTGAGATATATTGTGTTCGAACATGGGTTTGCTTAAAATGTTGGGTTTGGTTGTTTGGGGTTGGTTGCTTTTGTTGCTAAATACATTTGCTATCATAATTTAGTCTCATTGTGCTAGTCTTTGTTCTGAGCTTTGCCGTTTGATAGATTTCATACCCATTAGGTATATGGGTTTAGGGTTTTCTATGATTTTCTATGTATGTGTGTTTGGGTGTTTCAGAATGTCTGAGACTTATGGATTGTTTGTCTAATACTGCTGTGTTTTAAGTTGCCATATCATGTGTGTGCTTCTATCTTAAAGGTATTTTTTGAACATTTCATATTCATTAAGATATGTCTCATAGACATATGATCCTTTTTACCTGAATGTGGTTTCCATTGTCCATATATATAGATGTTTAATACTTGTTCCAGTCTGTATCAATACAGACTGAACTAGTTTGAGTTACTGTGTTCTAATTTGAGCTATCCTTCTTTGGTTCTCATCTTTGCTTGGTCTGTGTATTGACTTGACATTCTGTTACTCCCTTCGCAACTAACTTGTTACTAATATGTGTGCATTTCCACATATTGTGTTCTGCTCTTGTTGTGGCATCTTCTGCTTGTTTACAAATGGTTTCCACACCTACAAAGAAGAAGACACCTGCTAAGAAGGCTGACAAAAGGCTGAAAATGGACCATAGCCTGTTTAGGTTTGTTCAACATTTTGAGAGATATAGAGATTCTTTCATGAAGGGAACAATTATCGAGGAGAGATTTGTGGATCTAAATGACTTGAAGGATACCTTCATTCCAGAATGCTTTGAAGGCAGAGGATGGGATAAGTTGCTGGGTGACCTACCTGCAGTGTGTGAACCTTTAATAAGGGAATTCTATGCAAATGTGAGCATAAGGGAGGATGAGCTGAACTGCTGGATTAGAGGACATGAGTTCAACATAGATGCTCATGATATTGATGAGGTTCTAGGGCTTGAAGGATTAGAAGATCATGATTTCACCAACTACAAAGACAGGATTGCTATCTTTAGACACTGTCCAGACTCAGATTGGCGGTGTTAAAGAAGGGAGATGTCTCAACACTAATGCTTTCCAGTTGACATGAGGTGTTTGACCACCATCATGATGTTCAATTTGTATCCTATAAGAAAGATGACTACTCTTACTAATGCCATAGCTATCTTCCTCATAGAACTCAAGGAGAAAACCTTCATTGACATCAGTTCTCACATATATTACACAATTGTGGATGAGACTAGAACCACCTCCAAGCCCAAGCTGATCTTTCCTAGTCTTTTCATGAGACTTTTCAGAGCAAAAGGGGTTGCAATCCCTCAAGATATCAGTCCCATAACTCCCCTATCAGCCATAAACAAACTAACCCTCACAAGGATACAAGTTCGTCTTCCGGGTGATGAAGAGGAGGGTGACCAAGGAGAAGGTGATCCTATGGAAACTGAAGCAGAGGCTACAGGACAGACATCCATACCCAAAAGCAAAGGCAAGAGGAGCAGAGCTTCAACCTCATCAGCTGCACCTCCAGATGCATTTCAGATCATCCTGGAGAGGATTGATGGACTCAGAGAAGTTCAGAATGAGCATACTGATAGGATGGCAGCTATTCAGGATCAGCTCAACGTACTTTCAGCCAAGTTTGACAGCCTTGACACCCAGCAGTGACCCTTTGGCCATTCCAGTCAAAAATGGGGAGAATTTTTGAGGGGCAGCTCTTGAGGGGGAGCATGCCATAAACAGTTTTTATTCAGTTTATGTTTCAGTTTTTACTTTATGTTTTGTTTGGTTAATGCTTTCATTATGGTTTTGATACACTATGGTTAAAATGTTGGTTTAAAGGTTTGAAACTTCGGTTTATTAATACTTAAGATGTTATTCAGTTTTCATTTACTGTCTGTACCTATTGCTTTTGTAAACTATTAAGGTTTTTAGGTCTTTGTACCCATGCTTTGTAGCTTAAGTACTTGCTATTAAATGTCATGCATTTTCTTTAAGTACACCACTCTTGTGCCCTTGTAAGATCTTGTCCCTAGATGCATATATGTTTTGTGCATTGGTTGAGTGTTGGACATGCAAATGATACTTTGCAAATAAGCTTATTAGCTTGCATGTCCGGATGTTCATTCCTTAAGTGAATGAGCATTGTGATCACTAGTATATAGTGATTACCTATTTGGTCAAGCAATGGTTTATTGATTTATCCCACTTTGCTTGATCGCATTATGCTTGCTCCATATGCATTACAAGTTTTCTACATACAATGAACTTATTGTGTTGTTGTGTTTCAAGAGATATTTGGTCTTATGGTTCAAGAGCTTCACAGATTCTAGAGTTAGGTGTGAATGAGTTTTTCAACTGTTCCCAACTCACGCATTAAGTCTAGAGTTTGTTGTAGGGTTTTGTTACGGAATAGCCAAAGGGGGAGATTGTAAGGTTGAATTTAATCAACCATCTTGTTGGTTTTATTCCGTGCCAATTTGCTTGTATTTCAGCACTTAGAAACCCTGTATTTAGGTGGGATTCATCTAAGGGTAGTGAGTGAGAGAGTATGAAGAAATGCTCAAGATTGTGCAAAGATGCAGGGATTCGCGGCTGGGACTCGCGGGTGACTCGCGACTAGCAAGCCGCCAACTGCAGCACACGAGTGAAGCGTGCAAGAAGATGAACAGTCACGTCAGCTGGTGCACTACAGGACAAAAGGTCCAGCCTAGCCATTTTGTTATCTCGCGTCTTGAACTCGCGACTCAGTCAAGTCACGAGGCCAAGCGACCAACCAGCTTTGTTTTGAAAAACCTGACTCTTCGCATTCCTATCTCACCCTAGTATAAATAACCCTTATACCCACGAAATGTAGAGAGCTTCCAGGGAGAATTTTGAGAGAGAAACCTCAGAGAAAAACAAGATTGATTCATCTACAATCTTCACCTAAGAGACTCTTCAAATTCCTCTACTCTTTTCCTCTCCATTGATACATCCTTGAGAGGTTCTTGACCAAATCCTTTTCTCACCATACCCACGTCTGTGAGAAGGTCTTTCGGTGCTTAGGGAAGTACTTTGGAAAGGACCAATGGTTATTGGTTGATGCTATGGGCTATAGCGGAATCCGGTAAGCTAGAGAAGAAAAAGGTTATGCGCAACCTCGTTAGAGCAAGAAGCTTGGAGGGCTTAGGTACCTCGGTAGATTAGGCTTGGAGGGTCTATTACTGTTCATGTATCCCAACTACATTTTCTATTGGATTATTGACCGCTTAGAGGGCGGCGGAGAGGTTTTTCGCCGAGGGCTTCAGTTTCCTCTTCGATAACACATCTTTGTGTTATCCTTGTGTTTGCATCTCTCTTTCCTTAATCTTTGCCATTTAATTTTTGCTATGAATGTGATTTTATTTGGTTTAGATTGTTTATCAATTATATCATTAGCTTATGTTCATGTTCCGCACATTTATTGTTTGATAATAAGCTTGAATTGGTATTTTGTAATTGGGGGTCTAAACGTTCATAGTGTTTTCAATGCTATTTGAACTTTTATTTTCAACCAACACTTGGCAAGGATTCCTATTACATGTAAAAAAGGAGGAAAACAACTTTGTCAGCAACCCATAAAAGAGTACATAAAATTGAAAGCAAATTTAATGTTAATAGGACTAATCTAAATGGCTAAATTAAATTAATTTATTTGAGGGGATTGCATAATATATTCCTCATGTCTGCAAATGTGAAATGACAATCCTGCAAGATCAAGTTATAGAAAATCCTTTAAAAGTCAGAGAGAACCTGAAGAAACCGCAGACTAGCCGTAGAAACCAATTTTTGCTGGTTAGTGGCAGCAAGGGGCTTTTAGGAAATTTCATAGTTTTAAAAACTAACTCTTACTTATTTTTTAGTATTTTTTTTATAGAAGTCTTTTTTATTCTTTGGTAAGATTCAAAAGGAACATTTAAAATTGCTTATCTCAATAATCCAGCAAAGTGAAATTGCAACAAACAAACTGAAGCTGGTTCTAGACATGGGCATTAGAAGAGTTCAAATGAGAATTAATAATGCAATAGAAATGGCAGAGCCATAAATTTTTTCCAAATAAGTAAATAAATTATTAGTACCTTAACTCAATATTGCGTCTTACAATGTTTCATGGTACTAAAAAGTAAAACCATTTATATATATATATATATATATATATGATAAATGGCAGAGCCATAAATTTTTTCCAAATAAGTAAATAAATTATTAGTACCTTAACTCAATATTGCGTCTTACAATGTTTCATGGTACTAAAAAGTAAAACCATTTATATATATATGATAACTAAAACCATTTATATTTGATCATGAACTAAATTTTTAGCAATCTATATTTTTTTGTATACACAATTAAATATAATCACGTTCAGAAAAAGCAATATTTATTTCTTTATGTTCACATCTTTGAACCTTTATAAGAGTTCAACATTTGAAGTTTTAGTATATTAAATATAAGCCTTCAAATCTTGAACAGTTTTTAAAAACTTGAATATTGAACTTTTCACTTAAAAAACTGTAAAAAAATATTGTTCATGTGCAATCAAATAAATAAATAAAAACAACTTAAGTGTAAATTTTTTTTTTTTTTTTGAGATAATATAAACAGAAGACATAGGGAATGGGGAAGGAGGGAGTGGGAAGATAAGAATTACAACACTAGCACTTACAAAATGGCCTATAAATTTTTTGATAAACAACTTAAGTGTAAATATGTTGTTATATCTTTTAACACTTTAATAAAAATAATTATACAATACTTTATCAAATATAAATATTTGATAGACAAATGTAATAAAATAACACAATTGAATTACTTAAAATATCTACTAACTATATAAATAGAGAAAATAGCTCTTTCTATAGTAAAATTTTGGTTTAGTCAATTTGGTGAGCAAAACTCACTACAAAAAAAAAAAAAAAAAAAAAAAAAAAAGGCCTAAGACAGCGTTTTTGTGGCGGCATTTCTTGAAAATGCTGCTATAAGCAACCTATAACGGTGTTTTTAACAAACGTCACTACAAATCTCTGATCTATAGTAGCACTTTTAAACCGCTGCAATAGGGGAGGTCTACAGTCGCGTTTTTAAGGGTCTTTAGAGAAGTACTCACCGTTTTTTATTTTGCCTTTTTTTTTTAGTCACGCCATTTCGGTTTTTGCTTTTAAAAAATATATATTTATATGAGTTGGCATAGTATTGTTATTCTGATGCAACAAATTTCACAATAATTTCATAATTATTGAGGTAACAATTTCTTATAGGTCAAAATAAAATAATAAAATATGAGTCTGAGACCAACCACAACTAAAAATAAATGTATTGTGAAAATGTTGTAACACTTGTTATCATAATATTTTCACAATTGCCTAGATCTCAGTTTCTTATAGATCAAATAAAAAAAATGCTCAAAGTCCACAACATTTTCACATTAATTTCACAACAAATCATAGGTAGTAAACTATTATTGATAGATAAATAAATAAAAAATGATATCAGTTGTAGGTCCATTTTGTTAGGACATATGTGTTTTCACTTGTTAAGAACATATGTCACTTATTTATGTAAATTGGCTAATCCTTTGACAAAACGTACTCTACTTGTAATTGGGTAGTTCTAGGTGTTTTTAATACTTCAAGAAACAAGGTTTCAAGATCAAGTGTTAAAGTCATCAAGTCTGTCCAAGAAAAACAAGCTGAAGTGTAAAATCATTAAAGCTCGACACCTTCTCAATAGCTCCTCGACACCTACTATCTGTCGAGATTTATAAAATCAGATTTTCTGATCTGATTTCTTGGGATCCGTGAATGTGTCTTTGGGCCTTCTTTTCTCCTAACCCTAAACATATAAAAGGATTGTTTTAAGAGCCGTCAAAGAGAACACAAGTTGCACAAGCATTGAGCAAACTCTGTTTAAGCAATTTGTGATCAAAGACGAAGTTCTTGACCTAGTTCATCTTTTCTGAAGAAGTTGCTGTGTATTTGCACCAAAAGGTTTTATGACCAAGCATCTTCCTGATCTTCATCGTGTAGGATGAACTGAAGAACTTTGCAGCCAACCTCTCCTTCTAAATTGGTGTTTGAAGTCGTGTACTGGGATCCGCGCATTGGTTAGTCACGTACTTGGGAGCTGTGCATCAAAAGGGGGAACTGTCACTATAGATCAAGTCCAATTGGATATTGGGGTAAGGGTTCAACTGTAGGTTGGTAAGGTACTTGGGATTCCTTTACTTGTAACTGCTTGATTTGATAATAGTGGACTTTCAGGAGTGGTGACCTGAAAATCACCCGGTGGGGTTTTTGTCGTAAAGGTTTCCCCATTCGTAAACAAATCACCGTGTCATTTAATTTCTGCTGCATATTTAGTTATTTGGTGATTTGTTTGTGCTTCCACGTATTTGCATGTTAAATTGATTAATTAATAACTTGGTTAATTAATAAATTGGTTTAATCACAAGGGGTCATTCAGTTTGTGGCCTATCAAGTGGTATCAGAGCGGGCACACTCTGATTAGCGTTTAATCTTTGCTGTGTTTGATCCATTGACCCCTGTTGTCATGGCTGTAACCGGCTTGAAGAGATCTTTGTTTTCAAATATATCTTGTTTTTCTAATCACTATTTGTTTGAGTGTCTCAAAAAATACAAGTCTAAAAGTTATTTGAATTCTCTTATGATGACTATTGGAAAAGATCTCAGTTTGGCTAAGAAGAAACTAGACTGTCTCAAAATGACAATGTGCAAAGGAGTTCGTCTGAGAAGAGTGAAAATTAAAGGCTTAGCTCATAAAAAGCAGTTGAGAGAAAGAACCATTCCCTCTGATTTATCATCTAAGCATGAAGTGTGTTTCATGATGAAGTCTGCATTCAAAGTGATGGATACATGTCTATGGTATCTTGACAGTGGTTGCTCAAGACACATGACTGGAGACAGATCTCTCTTCAAGGTCTTCGAGTCTAAGAAAGGTGGCAATATTACCTTTGGTGATGGAAGCAAGTCACAGATTAAAGGGAAAGGAATCATATCTCTGCCAGGACTGCCGGACATTGCAAATGTTCTTTATGTAGAAGGTCTAAGGGTGAACCTATTGAGCATAAGTCAGATATGTGATCAAGACTTCATGGTGCTATTCTCAAAGGGAAAGTGTCTTGTCATGGATGAGTCTGGAAAGAAGCTCATTAGTGGGGTTCGCACTTTGGACAACTGCTATGGATTGGTTCCTGTCACGCCCCGAACCCAAGTAAGAGCTAGGCACGTGACAACAGCCACACACTTATAAAGTTTACACCCTACAAGTGTGTAAGGCCCTCTTAACAATTAAATAATTATCCTCAAGGAAAATTTCATCAATAAATTTTCAAAATATCCTCAATAATGCAATTCTCAAAAGATCTCCAATAATAATCTTTCAACATCAAAATAAAAATAAACTAAATCCTTTAAATCTAAAAGTCTACACAAATGGAAATCCTAAACCTGAAAGTCCATATCTTATTCCATTGATTTCCTAAACTTCACTCATGCGCACATTCTAGCGGAAGCCCAAACATATGCTACTCTTCCTGATCAAAATCTGAAAGGAGAAAAAGGGGGGTGAGTTGACAACTCAATAAGTAACCAAAGTCCTAATAAGTTTTTATCAAGCAATAGATCTGTAAAGTAATAAGATGTAACATGAGTCTTCAAAAGTTATAATATACTATGGGTTTTCAAAAATAACTAAAGAAATTTCATAGTCTTAAAATAATAAGTTGCAAATAAATCACATACTTGAATCTGACAAATATATCATAGGTGGTTTAGAAAGTAGTCAGTTTTCCATATATCAAAGCTATAACTTACAATATGTTCCAAAAATACATAAGCAGTTTTAATGACTCAAAATAGTTCAAAATACTCAAACATTTCCAAAATCACATATATAGTTTTAAGGACTCAAAATAGTTCAAATATTCAAACGTAACTCATATTCTTAACAATCTTATGACTATGGTCACGCTATATCCCCGTGATTGGGCATCAGAGTACCAACGAATAACCCCCATTGGCTGGGTATCAGAATACCAATGAATAACCCCCATTGGCTGGGTATCAGAGTACCAATGAATAACTCATATTGGTTTGGGTATCAGAATACCAATGAATAACCCCCTATTTGCTGGGTATCAGAGTACCAATGAATAACCCCCATTGGTTTGGGTATCAGAGCACCAATGAATAACCTCCATTGGTTTGGGTATCAGAATCAATTCATAGTCAAATTGTCCATAATCATATATGAAATCATAGTTTCTAACCAAAATATATCTTATTCAAATACATATATATATATATATATATATAATCATATATTCAATACTCAAATATATTTGCGATATTTCTATATTCTTTACTTTTAATCAGTATAGCTAAAAACAATTAAATAAAATACATTCTATATTCAGTAATCAGATATATTTGTGATAATTCCTTACTTGAAATCAATAATACAATAGAAATAAAATTGTAACCACTGTAAACAATTTTCAATAATTAAAATATACAAAATAAAACCAATTAGGATAAGGTTACTTACCTCCAAAAGGAACTTCCCTAACACTTCCTCTAAAATCCTTGATATCACCTAGAACAATTTTAGATACAATTTACTCCAAAATAAAATTTTAAAAATACCTTGCAAGGTACTAACCAGAAGAAAATTTTCTAAAATATCCAATAATTCTCCACTTTTATCTCACACCAAAAATCCACTTATTCATATTGTAGGGTCAGATTCTGCAGCCCAAGCCCAAGAAGATGCGGATTTGGAGCCCACTGAACCCAGAACAATAAATTTGTAGAGAGTGGGTGAAAGAGCTAGGCTAATAATGAAAATAACAGTACTAAACAGCAACACAAGTGAGAGAATTTGAATTAATGTGTGCTCGGACGGATGTAAGTGTCTCGTCCGAAGAGGTGATTTTCATTGATGAACTTAGGTTACAATTCTTGGAGCTACAGTAAAATACTACACTCTATTCTCTTTCTCATTTTTCGATCCCCCTCTATCAGAGACCCCTCTCTCTTATATAGTACTGTCTTTCTTCATCTTCACCGTCCACTTGTTCATCATCTAGGCGCCCACTTGAGCGCATGTCCCATCACACTCCCCCTTTAGCCCTGTCTGAGTGGTGGTAGCTGAGGATGCACTGTTCAGGGGTCTTCTCCACATAAATGCGGCCAGGAGGGTAGGTGCAGTGCATTAAATGCGGTGGTTGAAGTCTGTCTCCTTGATATTTCTCTGTTCCTGTTACCTTCTTGTGTGTCCGAGGCCCCTTTCTCCCTTAACACTTGTCAAACAGATCACTTGAACCTCCCATACACGTGTCGGGCAAAAACCTCGTCGGATCCGAGGGTAACGGACTCCTCGGACATATGAACATCTCCTCGGATAGCGCACGTATTCATCTCCAGACATTCTCCTTTTACATGGGCCTCTGACTGAGTGTCTTAACCTCCTCGGACGAACAGTATTCCTCATATAGGGCCTTGGGCCCAATACGTTGGGTTGGGCTTTTTCTCCCCCCACAATAGCCCCTCGAAATTGTAGTTTTTCCCTCGCATCCGAGGAGAAAAAGTAGGATTTTGACTTGCCACGGAGCAAGAGCTTGGGAACACGCACAACCGAGCTGGCACGTGTGAAGACGTGGGAACAGACGCCTCATTAATGCCGCTGCGGTTTCCTTATTCCCAAGGCGCTGCATTAACTGCACCAGGTGGCATTTTGTCCTTCGTATCCAACGGTGACTGATTGATCCAACGGCTGTAGTTTTTTCTTCAGGATTTGGGCGGGAGTGCCCCTAACCCTTCGCTTGACCCCGTATAAAGCTTCTGAGGAAGTTACTTCTTCCTCACTTTGCAAATCTTCAGACGCTCCAGCAAGAACAGACGTGCCACTCCGTCCAAATCTCTCCGTCGCCGATCTCAGACTCCCCAAAATCATCACGTACCCTCCTACGAGCCCGAAACCTTCTCTCCGATTTAGTCCTGGTGAGTCATCGTCCACCGTATCACTTAGTTCTCTCTTCGGCCAGCCGTTTCGCTTGAGCACCATGGGAAAACTCGAGTATATGGTGGATAGCCCTGAGCAACTAGAAGCGTTTAGGACCGCGTATCGCATACCCCCTAACGTGGGTGTGAGGTATTGCCCCCCAGAAAAGGTACTAACAGACCCGAAGGTGGGAGAGGTGGTTATCCCCCTCATTGCCTTCAAAGAAGGGGGAATGACAATCCCCATGGGTCCCATCACCACTAGCTACCTTCGGAACCATAGACTTACTCCCTGGCAATGCGCGCCCAATATGTTTAGGATCCTAGGAGCGATTGAGGACCTTAACCTTCACATGGGATTGGGACTCACTTGGCTCGACGTAGTACATATGTACGAATGCCACAGCCAGCAAGACGCTGGGTATTACTTAAAATCCCGGTCGGATGTTGTCAGGCTCATTTCCTGCCTTCCCAAATCCAACAAAGGGATGAATGATGACTATGTGATCGTCTCGGGCGCATGGCATGACGGCTATGGTTGCCCCACCAAGCATGGGAAGCCAGGTGGGACATGTAGATTTAGGCACACTGACCATAGGCTTAGGGCTCTCGTCTTTTAACTGTTTTTGATTTCTCTTCGGTCACTATTCCTGAGTTTCTAACCACTTTTTTGTGACTTGCAACAGATAAGAGATACGTTTCTCCTCGGCTCAGCCTTACGAACATTGCCGCTCTCAATCACCTTTTGAGGTCAGAGATCTTCGTGAGTGAGGACGGGCAACTACGATCTGCTCCCCTCATTCTGGGATACACAGGGAAGCCAAAAGGTTTTCAACCGGTCGGCAACGCAATTGTCCAGGGAGATAATCGCCTTGCACGAATAGACATCGGTCGGAAAGGTTTCTTGGCCCCAGACGATCTTCCACCGGCACCCCATCCAAACCCTCGGGCTATACCTCCCCTTATCCAACCACTCCAGCAAGTTCCCCTCGGACAAGAGATTGAAGGTGAGGGGGCTGGCTCTTCCACTTCCTCGCTAGAAGAACAAATAGACGGATTTCGGTTTGAGGGGGAAGCTTCAAGAGTAAACCAGGTAGTAGAGGTCTCAGACGCCGAGGAAGAAGCCTACGAGCAGTCAGGCGTCCCTCTTAATTTACTAGCCACTCACTTAGAAGACTCCTCGGACGACGATATGGATCTGAGGAGTTTGATGAAGGGCAGGGGTAAAAAGCCCGATCTGAAAGATGCTGGGACATCTAAAACAGGGGTGACACTTTCTTCAGTGCCTATCCAGGTCCCTGACCCGAATTTGAAACCCATGCCAAACCTTCAGAAGAAGAGACCCCACACTGAGGTTGGGGAAAAACAGGTGCCACCAACCAAGGGGGCTAAGCAGCAAAAGGTGGCGAAAGACAACCGAACCCACAAGGCCTCATCAACCGAAAACCGAGAGAATGCTTTTGTGGCAGATGTACACCGAGGAGGAGGACTGGACGGCGCTCCAATCCTATGGGATACCTCCCTCAGGAATTATGACGGAGGGAGGGCAGGCTATGTCGCCGAGGCCCTACAGCAACCACTCCTCCTCCCACATGATATGGCCTCCTTCAAGCGCTTCACCCAGCAGGAGCTATTCATGTCCCTTAAGAGGGATTTAGCCATGGTAAGTGCGCCATCCCTGAGTTTAGGTTTTATCTTTAATTGGCTTTGTTTCTCTTTTTAACCTAATATTGAAAATGCTGTCATGCAGATTACTGTCTATGTGGCCGAGGAGTGTAACAAGGAATCTTGGCTCAAAGCCCAAGCAGCGGCCCAGTCCCAGTCGGAGGCAGAGGCATCTCTTGGCAAGCTGAAGGAGGAACATGCTCTGATGTTTGAGGAGCTTAAAGAGGTGATCTCTCAGAAGCGAAGCCTCGATGCCGGGATCAAGAATGCTGAAACGCAAGCCGAGGAGCAGCGTAAACGATTACACATGGCAGAGATCAATCTGGCAACCGAGAGGGAGCTGGTGAAGGGTCTCAAAGCTGAGCTGCAAAAGGCCAAGACGAGCGCCCAAGTGGCTGAACAAAACGCTAGACTGGCTAAGGAGGCGATTGAAGCCGAAAGGAAGGCGGCGTACCAGCTGGGGGTTGAGACGACCACATCCCAGCTTCTAGAGCAATTCGCCTCGGTCAGCCGAGATTACTGCGTCATAAGTTGGGGCAAGGCCCTAGATGCAGCTGGAGTCCCTGCCGACTCGGAACTGAGGCTGCCTGGGAGTGTATATTATGATCCTGATATCCGAGAGCTCCCAGGAACTGATCCCCCTCCTGCTCCACAGCTTCCAGAGGCGTCGGAGCCAATCTCGGTCAGTCATGCTCCTCCACCTACTCCTGATGCACTCCCAGGGGCTAATCAGCCAGGTGACAAGGGTACACCAGTTGAGCCAGCCAAAGACAAGGGCCAAGGTTCGGGCACAGAAAAGACAACTGCTGAGCCCAAGGACCAAGCCCCCGAAGCACCTGATCGGACAGGCCAGGTTGCTGACCCTGTGTTTCCTCCAGTGAAAGAGTAGACACATAGGGCTTTTGTTTTGCACTTGTACTCTTTTGTTTTCTGTCTAAGGAGTTGTAGCTTTTCCTTTTTTTTTGTTTTTGTTGACCCTGTATATATACTTTTTTAATGGAATGGCTCCCTATTTGTCTTTGATGTTTTTGATACATGTCTTATTACTTATCATTGCCACACACATAACTATACATTGCAATTATGACATAATAATGCAAATAACTTGATTGATACATCAAATTGATGGTGTGAGTAATCGAAATTAACATTGAAAAGGATAGGCCAAATAAGAGTTATTGATGAGTAATGATTGGAATGAGTACTTGTGTGAGTTTCGCATACCTTTCCAAATTAAACATAAGTGATTATCCTACGGTTTCGAATTAAACATAACTAAGGAAGACATTTATAAGTTAGAATTGATTTAAACGCAATCAGGAATTTTAGCACTAAGCCCCATTGACAATAGCTGCGTGGGGGTATTGACTAACCTGTCGTTTGGTTCAAGGATTATGAGATACGAATGTATTCGAGTGTTAACTAACCCTAGCCATCTGGTCCGAGGACTACAGGCATGACTGGATTTAAGTTTAAACACTTAGAGAACCGCACCGGAGTGTTAACTAACCCTAGTCATCTGGTCCGAGGACTACAGTCATGACTGGATTTAAGTTTAAACACTTAGAGAACCGCACCGGAGTGTTAACTAACCCTAGTCATCTGGTCCGAGGACTACAGGCATGACTGGATTTAAGTTTAAACACTTAGAGAACCGCACCGGAGTGTTAACTAACCCTAGTCATCTGGTCCGAGGACTACAGGCATGACTGGATTTAAGTTTAAACACTATAGAACTGTAACTGAGTGCTAACTAACCCAATGACTGGATTTAAGTTTAAACACTTGAGCTGTAACTGAGTGCTAACTAACCCAATGACTGGATTTAAGTTTAAACACTTGAGCTAACGGTGTTAACTAACCCTAATCATCTGGTCCGAGGACTGCATGCATGATTGGATTTAAGTTTAAACACTTGAGCTGTAACTGAGTGCTAACTAACCCAATGACTGGATTTAAGTTTAAACACTTGAGCTAACGGTGTTAACTAACCCTAATCATCTGGTCCGAGGACTGCAGGCATGATTGGATTTAAGTTTAAACACTTGAGCTGTAACTGAGTGCTAACTAACCCAATGACTGGATTTAAGTTTAAACACTTGAGCTAACGGTGTTAACTAACCCTAATCATCTGGTCCGAGGACTGCAGGCATGATTGGGTTTAAGTTTAAACACTTGAGCTAGTGGCGAATGAGTGTTAACTAACCCTAACCATCTGGTCCGAGGACTTCAGGCATGATTGGATTTAAGTTTAAACACTTGAGAGAAAGCGGTGAATGAGTGTTAACTAACCCTAATCATCTGGTCCGAGGACTACAGGCATGATTGGATTTAAGTTTAAACACTTGAGAGAAAAACTTTACGCAGCGAATTGGTATATCATTTGAAGAAAAAGACTTGATTAATAGAAGTACCTCTTGAGGTTATTTACATTCCAAGGGCGAGGGATTACATGACTATCCAGGTCTTCTAAGAAATATGCTCCAATACCAGCGCCTGAAGTGATACGATATGGTCCTTCCCAATTGGGTCCTAGTTTTCCCCAAGCCGGGTTCTTTGCGGTGCCCACAACTTTCCTCAGCACTAGATCACCAGGCTCTAAAGGCCTTAACTTTACGTTAGCATCGTAGCCTTGCCTTAGTTTCTGTTGATAATGTGCCAGTCGAACCATCGCATTCTCCCTTCTTTCCTCAATCAAGTCTAAGCTCTTCTGTAGTTGCTCATCGTTGTCGGCCAGACTGAACGAGCTAGTTCTTATCATTGGGAACCCGGTTTCCAAAGGAATGACATCTTCAGCCCCATAGGTCATTGAGAAGGGGGTCTCCCCAGTGGACCTATGAGGCGTAGTCCTGTAAGCCCAAAGCACATGTGGCAACTCTTCTACCCACCTACCCCAAACGAGCACTTAGAAGCATTTAGTCGTAGCTTGTATTTCCGTAGAATCTCAAAGGTACTTTCAAGGTCCTTCACATGCTCGGCTATAACTTTGCTCTTCACCACCATGTCATCTATGTAAATCTCGATATTCTTGCCCAGCTGTGGCTCGAACATCCTCGTCATCATCCTCTGGAAGGTAGCTCCTGCGTTCTTTAAGCCAAACGGCATCACTTTATAGTGGTAGTTACCAATAGGAGTGACGAAAGCGGTTTTCTTCTGGTTCTCCGGGGCTAACGGTATCTGGTGGTAGCCTTGGAAGGCGTCTAGGAAGCTCATCCGAGGGTGACCGACAGTGGCATCGACCAGCTGATCGATTTTCGGCATAGGGAACGGGTCTTTGGGGCATGCCCTATTCAGATCCGTGAAGTCTACGCATACTCGCCACTTCCCACTCTTCTTCTTTACCACCACGGTATTCGCTAGCCATTCGGGATAAAAAACCTCTTTGATAGCCCCAGCTGCTTTGAGTTTCGCTACCTCGTCTCTCACTGCGTCGGCATGTTCCTTGGATGGGCGCCGAATAGGTTGTTGCTTGGGGGTGACCAGTGGATTCACCTTCAAGTGATGGCATATAAACTCCGGGTCCACCCCCGGGGCCTCGTAAGCACTCCAGGCAAACACGTCGAGATTTCGCTTGAGGAACTCTATCAGCTCTCCCTTCTCTTGAAGAGGCAGCTGAGATCCGACTTGAAAGAACCTGTCAGGATCATCTCCAATGATCACTCTCGTCAGATCCTCACATCGAGTGCTTTCATCCGGTTCTCCAGAAGGCACTCCCCGAGACTGTAGTTGCTATAAATCTCTCCCAGCCACGTCCGAGGACTCGGCTGGGGCCTTATGCTGAATGGCGGCTACCAAGCACTGTCTAGCAACAGACTGGTCTCCTCGGATCTCATGTATCTGTCCTCCTGATGGATATTTGACCTTCTGGTGCAAAGTAGAGGGGACAGCCCCAAGTGCGTGAATCCAAGGTCTGCCTACGAGTGCCGTGTAGGGCGAATATGCGTCTACAACTATGAAGTCCAACTCCACCACTTCGGAGCCGGACTGCACAGGTAAGCGTATCCGGCCCTTCGGGATGACAGGCCTTCCTTCAAAGCTCAAGAGGGGGGAATCGTATGGCGTCAGGTCCTGGGGTTTTAGACCTAGCCCCTTGTAGAGGTCTGGGTACATTATCTCCACAGCACTGCCCTGGTCCACCATCACTCTCTTTACATCGTACCCTCCTATCCTGAGGGTGATGACTAGTGCATCATCATGGGGTTGGATGGTGCCAATCATGTCTTCGTCCGAGAATCCCATAACTAGCGGGGTACCAAGCTTAGCTCTTTTTGGTCCTCGGCTTGACTCTCCTGCGGATGGTCGGCGCGGCGAAGACGACGTTTATAGTCCCTAGCGGCGGCTTCGAGGGGTCGTCCCTGCGTGGCCCCGAGCCCGTCTGCCCTCGGCCGCTGGAGGGGTGCAGAAGGTGTTTCAGTTTACCATCGCGAACCAGTTGGTCCATGTGATCCCACAGGCTCCTACAGTCCTCCGTGTTATGCCCGTGGTCTTGGTGGTACTGGCAGTAGAGATTATGGTTGCGTTTCTCGGGGTTTCCTATCATCTTGTTCGGCCACCTGAAGAACGATTCGTTCTTGATTTTTTCCAGGACCTGGTTTACTGGCTCTTTGAACACGGTGTTGACCGATTGAGGATTCATCGATCCTGATTGTCCGGCAAAATCCCTCCGCGGTTTATTGTAATTGTAACGGTCCGACCGTGAATCCCTTCTCTCCTGAGGGATAACCTTGTCCTTTCCCTTGCCCTGTTGCTGATCTTCTTCAACCCTCTTATACTTCTCTATGCGGTCCATTAATTGACGCACGTTGGTGACCGGTTTGCCAGATAGAGATGCCCTCAAACCGTGATCAGTAGGGAGGCCGAGCTTGAACGTGCTGAGGGCCATTGCATCATTGTTGCCCTCTACATCATTAAACATCTCCCAGTATCTGTCTGAATATGCCTTCAAGGACTCGCCTTCCTGCATGTACATGGATAGCAGTGAAGAGAAGGGTCTGGCCACTCTTCGGCATGTGACAAAACGGGAGCCGTATGCCTGGGTGAGCTCTTTGAAGGAGTTGATGGAGCTTGCTCTCAAACCGTCGAACCACCTCATGGCAACAGGCCCAAGACTGGAAGGGAAAACCTTGCACATCAGAGCTTCATCTCTGGAGTAGACTGCCATTCTCTGGTTAAAATGACTCACATGCTCTACGGGGTCAGTTTTACCGTTGTAGATGGTGAACGTTGGCTGGTTAAAGCGCCGAGGGAGTCTGGCCTCCTCTATCCTGCGCGTGAAGGGTGACTTAGATATCTGATTTAGAGCCCTGTTCATGGCATCGTTCTCCATGTCCTCGCGTGATGGGCTCCTACGCTCCCTTTTACGATGGGACTCCTCTACATAGGTGTAGGACTCGCTAGCTGGTGTCTTAGATTTGCGCTGATAAGAGACGTCCTGCTCGTCATCAAGATCATCCTCAGAGTACGAGGAAGCCCGTTTCCTCTTTGCGTGGCGCAGTTCCCTTTTTAGTTTTTCCACTTCCAGTTGTAAGTCACGGTTCTTCTCTGCATGGGACATGTGACTTCCGCCTTGTGATTGGCTCTGGCTAAGGCGCACAGTGTGTACACTGCCCTCACGATTTTGCCTCCTCTCTAAGTTGACAAAATGGTCCACGTGTTGGGATGCCCTGGATTCTGCTTGTTGTTCACCTTGTCCTGCCATTATCAATTGTTGTTTTCACTCTTGCACAAGCTCTTCCCACAGACGGCGCCAATTGTAGGGTCAGATTCTGCAGCCCAAGCCTAAACAGCAACACAAGTGAGAGAATTTGAATTAATGTGTGCTCGGACGGATGTAAGTGTCTCGTCCGAAGAGGTGATTTTCATTGATGAACTTAGGTTACAATTCTTGGAGCTACAGTAAAATACTACACTCTATTCTCTTTCTCATTTTTCGATCCCTCTCTATCAGAGACCCCTCTCTCTTATATAGTACTGCCTTTCTACATCTTCACCGTCCACTTGTTCATCATCTAGGCGCCCACTTGAGCGCATGTCCCATCACACTCCCCCTTTAGCCCTGTTTGAGTGGTGGTAGCTGAGGATGCACTGTTCAGGGGTCTTCTCCACATAAATGCGGCCAGGAGGGTAGGTGCAGTGCATTAAATGCGGTGGTTGAAGTCTGTCTCCTTGATATTTCTCTGTTCCTGTTACCTTCTTGTGTGTCCGAGGCCCCTTTCTCCCTTAACACTTGTCAAACAGATCACTTGAACCTCCCATACACGTGTCGGGCAAAAACCTCGTCGGATCCGAGGGTAACGGACTCCTCGGACATATGAACATCTCCTCGGATAGCGCACGTATTCATCTCCAGACATTCTCCTTTTACATGGGCCTCTGACTGAGTGTCTTAACCTCCTCGGACGAACAGTATTCCTCATATAGGGCCTTGGGCCCAATACGTTGGGTTGGGCTTTTTCTCCCCCCACACATATCATATATTTTCTTTACTTTTTGCCACAAATAGTTTCCTAGGGTTAAAGACTATAGGGTCAAAAGTCAATTTATAAAGAAACACCACCTGAACACAATTACGTTAACACCTTTCTTTTTTTTTTTTTTTTTTTTTTAAACATGTGATAACTGATAACTTGTCACGCCTCAAAGCCTAGACTAGTTACTATTCTTTTTGATTTCTCATGCTTCCTAACTCCATCACTTCGGTATAAAGGTCTATGCAGAAACCTGACCCATGAAGCCTACAAATTCTATCTCCGCTCAACGGAACAAAAGGCATAGATAAGATTAAGTTACTGAACCTAAAAAAATATGCAGTAACAGTATCTAGTTTACCGATAATAAATCCAAACTTTTCTTCGTTTTTATCATTAAAACTCTTGAATGATTAAATAGTTTCACTATTGGCCAAAATACCCACATAAAAAGCACTCTAATTCCGAATAAAGCTTAGATTTGACAAGAAGGAGATTCTTAGGCTCTTACCTCTATTGTACAGTCAAACCTTCTCTACTTGAGTATTTTGGATAGTTTCCTCTCTCAAAACATCTCTCCATATAAGTTGACATAATAAGCTTTTATAGCTAGGGTTTCAACCTTATTTTCTAAAAACCCCTTAGAAATATTAATTATAAAAATTGACCCCATAAACAAATTTACTTAAATAACCTTCATTTTAATCTTTTTTTTTTTTTCGGGGTATTATAGTTCCTGATGCTGATATTGTGTGTAATAGCATTCGTTTGCTTAATGAAGGTCTATGGCATCAACGAATGGGACATGCTAGTTACAAGCATCTATCTATTGTATCTAAGCATGAATCAGTCTTGGGGATACCAAAACTTAGTAGAATGAGCAATGTGGTGTGTGGACCATGTCAGCTTGGAAAACAGACGAAAGCTAAGCATCCAGGCACTCAGACATCAACTACATCCAGACCATTGGAGCTTTTACATTTAGATCTTATGGGTCCAACCAGAACCGAGTCTCTTGGGGGTAAGAGATACATCATGGTTGTGGTAGACGACTTTACTAGATACACTTGGGTCATTCTACTACGATCCAAGTCTGATGCTCCTGAGCACATTGAGGCTTTATGCACAAGACTGCAGAATGAAAAGAGCCTAAAGATTGATCGAATTCGAAGTGACCATAGGAAAGAATTCGAGAACTCATACATGGAGTCTTTCTGCATAAGATCGGGTATATCTCAAGAATTCTTTGCTCCTATTATGTCTCAGCAAAATATTGTGGTAGAAAGGAAGAATAGGGTTATTCAAGAGATGGCCAGAGCCATGCTGCATAACAAAGATGTGGCTAGAAACTTGTGGGGAGAAGCCGTAAACACTGCATGTCATACGGTTAATAGGGTATACTTCAGACCCGGTACCAAAAAGACTCCCTATGAGTTGTGGAAAGGAAGGAAGCCAAATGTGAAGTACTTCAAAATCTTTGGAAGTACTTGCTTCATTCTCAAGGATAGAGAGAATGTGGGAAAATTTGACTCTCGGAGCGATGAAGGCATATTTCTGGGCTACTCTTCTACAAGCAAGGCTTATCGGGTGTACAACAAAAGAACTATGAAGGTAATGGAGACAGTAAATGTCGTCATTGATGAGTCTTCAGAGTCCAGTTCTGAGAAAGGCATTGAGGAACTCTCCAAAGAAATTCTTCCTCCTGAGCCTAGGGAAGTTCAAGACATTACTGAACAAGAACCTGCATCTCCAACTACTCCCAATACATTACTGAACAAGACATTCTGAATCTCATGAAAAGAAGGGACCTTCCTCTATAATCAAATTAAATCATCCTCCAGAAGTTATTGTGGGAAACATGAATGAACTCACATTAAGGAAACGCACAGTTGATAAATGTGTTGCTAACTTTGTGTCTTATTCTTGCTACTTGTCACAGGTTGAACCTAAGAAAGTTGAGGAAGCATTACAAGATGAAAGTTAGGTCGAAGCAATGCATGATGAACTACTTCAGTTTCAGAGGAATGATGTTTGGACTCTAGTACCTAGACCGGAAGGTGAACACATCAACGGTACAAAGTGGATATTCCGCAACAAGACTGATGAAGAAGGCAATGTGATTCGTAACAAGGCTCAAATTGTGGCTCAAGGATACTCGCAAATGGAATGAGTAGACTATGATGAAACATTTGCCCCAGTTGCCCGAATGGAGTCAATCAGAATTCTTCTTGCCCTAGCATGTCAGCTGAATTTCAAACTTTATCAGATGGATGTAAAGACTGCCTTCTTGAATGGGTTACTCAAAAAGGATGTCTATGTGGCTCAACCAAAAGGATTCATTAATCCACACTTTCCGGATCATGTGTTGTACCTTAAAAAGGCACTTTATGGGTTGAAGCAAGCTCCTAGAGCCTGGTATGATAGACTCACACAATATCTGGTGTCACATGGGTTCACAAGAGGAAAGGCTGATTAAACTCTCTTCATCAAAAAGGAAGATGGTGAGTTGATAGTTGCTCAAGTCTATGTTGATGATATCATCTTTGGGTCGACTAAGGATGAACTTGCTCATGGCTTCTCAAAACTCATGCAAGCCGAGTTCGAGATGAGCATGATTAGAGAGCTGACTCACTTCCTAGTACTGCAGATTCGCCAACAAGATTCAGGTATATTCCTTTCTCAATCTAAATATGCTAAGAATCTTGTGAAAAAGTTTGGTTTGGAATCTGCAAGTTCTGTTAGAACCCCTATGAGCCCAAATGTTAAACTCACTGTAGACTTGTTATGTAAGAGTGTTGATCCTTCTCTCTATAGAAGCATGATAGGTAGTATTCTTTACCTTACTGCTAGTAGACCTGACATTAGTTATAGTGTTGGTGTGTGTGCTAGATATGAGGCTAACCCCAAAAAATTTCACATGATTACTTTAAAAAGAATTATAAAGTATGTCAAAACCACTGCTGAGTTCGGTGTGTGGTATAGCAAGGACATTAATGGTGTCTTAGCTGGGTACTCTGATGCTGATTGGGCTGGCAATGCTGATGATAGAAAGAGTACTTCGGGGGGTTTTTTTTATATGGGTAACAATCCTGTCTCTTGGATGAGCAAAAAGCAGAACTCCATCTCTTTATCCACTGCAGAAGTTGAGTACATCGATGCCGGTAGCTGCTGCACCCAACTCCTCTAGATGCAAAAACTCCTTCATGATCATGGTATTTGTCAAGAGCATCTCACTATTTACTGTGACAATACCAGTGCCATCAATATCTCTAAGAACCCGGTTCAACATTCTCAAACCAAACACATAGATATTCGACATCACTTCATTAGGGAGCTTGTCGAAGATGGTACTCTCACTCTTGAGTTTATCCACACTAATGATCAGAAGGCTGACTTGTTCACCAAACCTCTTGACAGCAAACGTTTTGAATTCCTTCGTCAAAACATTGGTGTCATCTCCATGGATTGATCTCCTTCTGTTGTTCCTCTTCCTCATGCATTTGCATCTAGTTTTTGCTTTGCTTTGATAACATGTTTTTGTTTGTTTATTTTCAGTTTTGTTTATTTTGTTTTTGATATAAAAATTAAAAAAAAAATTGAAAAATACAAAAACAGTGTGTGTTATGTTTACATTGGTACTTGTGTACCTTGGATGGCCATTGAAACAAAGTTTTCTAAACTTTGTATCTTTTGTAGCTTAGTAAGCATCTCCATGCACAACTAAGCAAGTGAGCTTTGTGGCTCTTGTTTGTGATGAGTAAGATTAAGTTATCTCTTGGACTTAACACTCATATCACTCTTTTTGACGGGTAGAACTAATAAATCCTAAGAGAAAGGCATAAATAACCATCTCACCACTGTTGCCCGCCAATCATGTATGACACCTGTATGCTTCGGCATAGCAAAAGTGCAGTGTCATAGACACCTGTATGCTTCAGCATAGCAAAAGTGCAGTGTCAAAGACATCCGTATGCTTCGGCATAGCAAAAGTGCAATGTCTATGCTTAACATGTTGGGTATTTCTTTTCTCTCTTTTTATGCCCATGCATGATATGCTTAAAAGAAAATATGCAAAGAAAATAAAAAGCAAAAAGATTAAAATGCTTTAAATATGATTGCAAGCGTGCTTTCTAGGAGATGTGGGAGTTATAGGATGTACCTCGAAGGTGATAGTCCCCATCAAACAATTATGATTGTGTGTGAGTTAAAGCTATTTTCTCATATCTCAGATCGTCATAACATGTATACACATATGTAATCTTGCGATGTTTTTCACACACAACACACAATATTCTTTGCTACTATTGATACATGTGCAGGTACAATGTGATTTGGCCATCACAAGTGTTTACATGTGCTAATGTATGCTCACTAAACTGTCTTGACTTGTTTTTGAAAAATAAAATTGGTTAGACTTATTTAGTGTGTGTGTGTGTTTCTGAGGATCCATGTGCTTAAAATTTTTGTTGAGAGATGATTTTGAGAGCTAAATATGTTGATTGGATCATTGGTTGAGGTGTATGTTGGATTGCATTCATGTCTATGTTTTTCACTTCTCGAAAAACTGCTTTTAACTGCTGGCTCAACACCTCCTCGACACCTTGTTATCTGTCGAGATTCTCAAGCCTTTTTCTTATCGCAATCTCGACACCTCTTCGACACCTGGTGGATCGATCGAGAAATCTCCTGCCACCTCGATACCTTCTCGATACCTTGTCGATCGATCGAGCTTCTATTCTTGGTTCTGGTGTTCATTCCTCAACACCTTCTCGACACCTTCAGCTATCGACGTGCTTTTTCTCGATACCTTCCTCGACAGATTCCTCGACACCTCTCAACACCTCAGCTGTCAAGAATTACTGAAGCTCCTATATAAGCTTCTGTCGCGATTCGGTTCTCATTTTCTCGATCTCTCTCTATCTGTCCGCGGCTGTTCATCTCCCAAACTCCTTTTTCTCACTCCAAATCCTCAATTCATGTGATTTTCGGCCCTTCCTTACTGTTAGGACATATGTGTGTTCACTTGTTAAGAACATATGTCACTTATTTATGTAAATTGGCTAATCCTTTGACAAAACGCACTCTACTTGTAATTGGGTAGTTCTAGGTGTTTTTAATACTTCAAGAAACAAGGTTTCATGATCAAGTGTTGAAATCATCAAGTCTGTCCAAGAAAAAGCAAGTTGAAGTGCAAATTCATTAATTCTCGACACCTTCTCGATAGCTACCTTGACACCTGCTATATGTCGAGAATTACAAAATCAGATTTTCTGATCTGATTTCCATGGGATCCGTGAATATGCTTTTGGGCCTTCTTTTCTTCTAACCCTAAACATATAAAAAGATTATTTTAAGAGCCGTCATATTGTACACAACTTGCAAAAGCATTGAGCAATCTCTGTTCAAGCAAATTGTGATCAAAGACGAAGTTCTTGACCTAGTTCATCTTCTCTGAAGAAGTTGCTGTGTATTTGCACCATAGGGTTTTGTAACCAAGCATCTTCCTGATCTTCATCGAGTAGCCAACCTGAAGAACTGAAGAACTTTACAGCCAACCTCTCCTTCTAAGTTGGTGTTTGAAGTCGCATACTGGGATCCGCGCATTGGTTAGTCACGTACTTGGGAGCCGTGCATCAAAGGTGGAAATTGTCACTACAGATCAAGTCCAATTGGGTATTGGGGTAAGGGTTCAACTGTAGGTTGGTAAGGTACTTGGGATTCCTTTACTTGTAACCGCTTGATTTGATAATAGTGGAGTTTCGGGAGTGGTGACCTGAAAATCACCCGGTGGGGTTTTTGCCGCAATGATTTTCCCCATTTGTAAACAAATCACCGTGTCATTTAATTTCTGCTACATATTTAGTTATTGGTGATTTGTTTTTGCTTCTACGTATTTGCATGTTAAATTGATTAATTAATAACTTGACTAATTAATTAATTTGTTTAATCACAAGGGTTCATTCAGTTTGTGGCCTATCAAGTGGTATCAGAGCGGGCACACTCTGATTAGGTTTAATCTTTGCTGTGTTGATCCATTGACCCCTGTTGTCATGGCTATAACCGGCGTGAAGAGATCTTTGTTTTCAAATACATCTTGTTTTTCTAATCACTATTTGTTTGTGTGTCTCAGAAAATACAAGTCTAAAAGTTATTTGAATTCTTTTAAAATGACTATTGGAAAAGATCTCAGTTTGACTAAAAAGAAACTAAACTGTCTCAAAATGAAAATGTGCAAAGGAGTTCGTCTGAGAAGAGTAAAAGTTAAAGGCTTAGCACACCAAAGGCAGTTGAGTGAAAGAACCATTCCCTCTGATTTGTCATCCAAGCATGAAGTGTGTTTCATGATGAAGTCTGCATTCAAAGTGATGGATACATGTCTATGGTATCTTGACAGTGGTTGCTCAAGACACATGACTGGAGACCAATCTCTCTTCAAGATCTTTGAGCCTAAGAAAGGTGGTAATGTGACTTTTGGTGATGGAAGCAAGTCACAAATTAAAGGGAAAGGAATCATATCTCTACCAGTACTGCCAGACATTGCAAATGTTCTTTATGTAGAAGGTCTAAGGGTGAACCTATTGAGCATAAGTCAGATATGTGATCAAGACTTCATGGTGCTATTCTCAAAGGGAAAGTGTCTTGTCATGGATGAGTCTGGAAAGAAGCTCATTAGTGGGGTTCACACTTTGGACAACTGCTATGGATTGGTTCTTGATGCCGATATAATGTGCAATAGCATTCGTTTGCCTAATGAAGATCTATGGCATCAACGAATGAGACATGCTAGTTACAAGCATCTATCCATTGTATCTAAGCATGAATCTGTCTTGGGGATACCAAAGCTTAGTAGAATGAGCAATGTGGTGTGTGGACCATGTCAGCTTGGGAAACAGACGAAAGCTAAGCATCCGGGCACTCAGACATCAGCTACCTCCAGGCCTTTGGAGCTTTTGCATTTAGATCTTATGGGTCCAACCAGAACCGAGTCTCTTTGTGGTAAGAGATACATCATGGTTGTGGTAGACGACTTCACTAGATACACTTGGGTCATCTTACTACGATCCAAGTCTGATGCTCCTGAGCACATTGAGGCTTTGTGCACAAGACTGTAGAATGAAAAGAGCTTAAAGATTGATCGAATTCGAAGTGACCATGGTAAAGAATTCGAGAACTCATACATGGAGTCTTTCTGCATAAGATCAGGCATATCTCAATAATTCTCTACTCCTATTACGCCTCAGCAGAATGGTGTGGTAGAAAGAAAGAATAGGGTTATTCAAGAGATGGCCAGAGCCATGTTGCATAACAAAGATGTGGCTATAAACTTATGGGGAGAAGCCGTAAACACTGCATGTCATACGGTTAATAGGGTGTACTTCAGACCCGATACCAAAAAGACTCCCTATGAGTTATGGAAAGGAACGAAGCCAAATGTGAAGTATTTCAGGATCTTTGGAAGTACTTGCTTCATTCTTAAGGATAAAGAGAATGTGAGAAAATTTGACTCTCGAAGCGATGAAGGCATATTTCTGGGATACTCGTCTACAAGCAAGGCTTATCGGGTATACAACAAGAGAACTCTGAAGGTAATGGAAACAGTAAATGTTGTCATTGATGAGTCTTCAGATTCCAATTCTGAGAAAGGTATTGAGGAACTCTCTAAAGAAATTCTTCCTCCTGAGCCTAGGGAAGTTTAAGATATTGTTGAACTAGAACTTGTGTCCCCAAGTACTCCTAGTATTATGGAAGACTCTGCAGATGCTCCTATTTCACCAAATTCTGAGTCTCATGAAGAAAAAGGACCTTCCTCTAGAATCAAATTAAATCATCCTCCGGAAGTTATTGTGGGAAACATGAATGAACTCACATTAAGGAAACGTACAGTTGATAAATGTGTTGCTAACTTTGTGGCTTATTCTTGCTACTTGTCACAGGTTGAACCCAAGAAAGTTGAGGAAGCATTACAAGATGAAAGTTGGGTCGAAGCAATGCATGATGAACTACTTCAGTTTCAGAGGAAATGTTTGGACTCTAGTACCTAGACCTGAAGGTGAGCACATCACTGGTACAAAGTGGATATTCCGCAACAAGACTGATGAAGAAGGCAATGTGATCCGCAACAAGGCTCGACTTGTAGCTCAAGGATACTCGCAAATGGAAGGAGTAGACTATGATGAAACATTTGCCCCAGTTGCCAGAATGGAGTCAATCAGAATTCTACTTGCCCTAGCATGTCAGCTGAATTTCAAACTTTATCAGATGGATGTAAAGACTGCCTTCTTAAATGGGTTACTCAAAGAGGATGTCTATGTGGCTCAACCAAATGGATTCATTGATCCACACTTTCCGGATCATGTGCTGTACCTTAAAAAGGCACTTTATGGGTTGAAGCAAGCTCCTAGAGCCTGGTATGATAGACTCACACAATATCTGATGTCACATGGGTTCACAAGAGGAAAGGCTGATCAAACTCCCTTCATCAAAAATGAGGGTGGTGAGTTGATAGTTGCTCAAGTCTATGTTGTTGATATCATTTTTGGGTCGACTAAGGATGAACTTGCTCATGGCTTCTCAAAACTCATGCAAGCCGAGTTCGAGATGAGTATGATTGGAGAGCTGACTCACTTCCTAGGATTGCAGATTCGCCAACAAGATTCAGGTATATTCCTTTCTCAATCTAAATATGCTAAGAATCTTGTGAAAAAGTTTGGTTTGGAATCTGCTAGTTCTGTTAGAACCCCTATGAGCCCAAATGTTAAACTCACTGTAGACTTGTTAGGTAAGAGTGTTGATCCCTCTCTTTATAAAAGCATGATAGGTAGTCTTCTTTACCTTACTGCTAGTAGACCTGACATTAGTTACAGTGTTGGAGTGTGTGCTAGATATCAGGCTAATCCCAAAGAATCCTACATGACTACTTTAAAAAGAATTATAAAGTATGTCAAAACCACTGCCGAGTTCGGTGTGTGGTATAGCAAGGACACTAATGGTGTCTTAGATGGGTACTCTAATGCTGATTGGGCTAGTAATGCTGATGATAGAAAGAGTACTTCGGGGGGTTGTTTTTATGTGGGTAACAATCTCGTCTCTTGGATGAGCAAAAAGCAGAACTCCATCTCCTTATCCACTGCAGAAGCTGAGTACATCGCTGCCGGTAGCTGCTGCACCCAACTCCTCTAAATGCAAAAACTCCTTCATGATTATGGTATTTGTCAAGAGCATCTCACTATTTACCGTGACAATACCAGTGCCATAAATATCTCTAAGAACCCGGTTCAGCATTCTCGAACCAAACACATAGAGATTCAACATCACTTCATTAGGGAACTTGTCGAAGATGGTACTCTCACTCTTGAGTTTATCCACACTGATGATCAGAAGGCTGACTTGTTCACCAAACCTCTTGACAGCAAACGTTTTGAATTCCTTCGTCAAAACATTGGTGTCATCTCCATGGATTGATCCCCTTCTCTTGTTCCACTTCCTCATGCATTTGCATCTAGTTTTATGCTTTGCTTTGATAACATGTTTTTGTTTGTTTATTTTCAGTTTTGTTTATTTTGTTTTTAATATAAAAATAAAAAAAAGAATTTGAAAAATCAGAAAAATTCAAAAACAGTGTGTGTTTTGTGTACTTTGGTACTTGTGTACCTTGGATGGCCTTTGAAACAAAGTTTCTAAACTTTGTATCTTTTGTAGCTTAGATGAGCATCTCTATGCACAACTAAGCAAGTGAGCTTTGTGGCTCTTGTTTGTGATGAGTAAGATTAAGTTATCTCTTAAAACTTAACACTCATATCACTCTTTTTGACGGGTAGGACTAGAAAATCCTAAGAGAAAGGCATAAATAACCATCTCACCACTGTTGCCCGCCAATCATAGTATGACACATGATGCTTCAGCATAGCAAAAGTGCAGTGTCATAGACACCTGTATGCTTCGGCATAGCAAAAGTGCAGTGTCAAAGACATCTGTATGCTTCGGCATAGTAAAAGTACAATGTCTATGCTTAACATGTTGGGTATTTCTTTTCTCTCTTCTATATGCCCATGCATGATATGCTTAAAAGAAAATATGCAAAGAAACAAAAAGCAAAAGGATTAAAATGCTTTAAATATGATTGCAAGCATGTTTTCTAGGAGATGTGGGAGTTATAGGATGTACCTTGAAGGTGATAGTCCCCATCAAACAGTTATGATTGTGTGTGAGTTAAAATTATTTTCTCATATCTCAGATCGTCATAACATGTATACACATATGCAATCTTACGATGTTTTTCACACACAACACGCAATATTTTTTGCTACTATTGATACATGTGCAGGTACAATGTGATTTGGCCATCACAAGCGTTTACATGTGCTTAATGTATGCTCACTAAACTGTCTTGACTTGTTTTTGAAATATAAAATTTGTTAGACTTGTTTAGTGTGTGTGTGTGTGTTTTTGAGGATCCATGTGCTTAAAATTTTGTTGAGAGATCATTTTGAGAGCTTAAAATGTTGATTGGATCAATGGTTGAGGTGTATGTTAGATTGCATTCATATCTGTGTTTTTCACTTCTCGAAAAACTGCTTTTAACTGATGGCTCGACACCTCCTCGACACCTCCTCGATACCTGGTTATCTATCAAGATTCTCAAGCCTTTTCTTATCGCAATCTCGACACCTGTCTCGACACCTGGTGGATCGATCGAGAAATCTTCTGTCTTCTCGATACCTTGTCGATCGATCGAGCTTCTGTCCTTGGTTCTGGTGTTCATTCCTCGACACCTTCTCGACACCTTCAGCTGTCGACGACCGTTTCCTCGATACCTTCCTCGACAGCTTCCTCGATACCTCTCGACACCTCAGCTGTCGAGATTTACTGAGGTGTCTATTTAAGGCTCTGTCGCGATTTTCTCTGATTTCACTCGATCTCTCTCGATCTGTCCGAGGCATTTCCTCTTCCAAACACCTTTTTCTCACTCAAATCTTCAAACCCACTTGGATCTTGACCATTCCTTGCTTCTAATCACTTGGTAAGATCATTTTTCCCTTTCTTTTTCTTGTATTTCATGTTTTGAAACCTAGGTTTTGTGATTTTTTTTGGAAATTTTAGGGGTTTTTCAAAATTATTGAGTTTTTCTTGAAATTTTGGGTTGGGTTTTCACTTAAATGTTTTCAAAATGTCATACATTGCATTTCATGTGCATTAGAATGATATTTACATGCATTTAGATGTGTGTTCTATGTTTGTGTGCTGCTAGGATTGGATTGGGCTGAGCCCATGATGCTTTTTCAATTTGCATGTCACATGTTCATGCATTCCCATGCATACGTAATTTTTGTTCAATATATTTGATATATGTGAACTGTTTTGGGACTTTTCTGATTGTCTCCCTCTCTATCTTTTTCTCATTCTTTTACGTTAGTAGTGTCTATGGCACCCAAACGTAAATCCACTCCGGCTCGGAACCCTCTGCGTTCTGGAGCTTCCTCTTCTTCTGACTCTGCTCCTTTTAACCTTCGGTTCCGTGATGGAGATGCCCACAAGGCATTTTCTGAGAACTTTTCTCGACGAGGTGTTCATTCGGAACGCCAAGTCATTTTGGCGGACTTCGCCGACACTGACCTTCCCTCTGTCATTCACAGTAGGGGATGGGAGTCACTGTGTGACGTCCTGGTCACCTGTCCTCTCGTGCTAATTCAGGAGTTCTACTCCAACATGCACGGGATAGATCGTTCAGTACCTCTCTTTTTCACTCGCGTTCGAGGTACGCGCATCCCTGTTACACCGCAGCTAGTTGCGGATGTACTTAGGGTTCCTAGGATAGATTTTCCTGACTATCCTTCTTGTGAGCGTCTGAGGACTGTGTCTAAAGAAGAGCTCATTTCTGCTTTTTGTCAGCGCCCAGCTGATTGGGGTGAGCATCAGTACACATCATGTAGGCCTTTTGCTAAAGGTCCTAGATTTCTAAACATGGTGATGACCTTTGTACTCTATCCAGATTTGCTTCATCTACATCTGCTCCTTCTTCCTCTACTGGTGATGTATCTCTTGGAGACATTATGGCGCAACTGCAGCGCATGGATACTCGCCTCGATACACTCACCTCTGAGTTGTATCAAGTGAATGTTCATGTTGGTCATATTGCACGACGACAGGCGACCATGGGTGGTTTTGCTTCTGAGGCTACTCCTTCACCACCTCCTCCAGCGGCTTCTGACTCTGAGGATGATGGTGATGATGGTGATGACGATGATGCTTCGAATGTTGATGGAGATGCTAGCTCTACTGATGAGATGTCTACATGACACTCTACCCTTTGTCACTCGTGACAAAAAGGGGAAGTAGTTTTCTTAGGGGGAGAGTTAGTTTAGGACATTTTTGATAGGGGGAGTGTTGAGATTTTGAGGGATGTAGTGAGGTTTTGATGTATCTTTTCTTTTCTATTCTTTATAGATACATTGTTCTTGTATATGAGGTCTTGTGACCAGTTTTACATACATTGTACTTATATTCATTTTATGTGGATGTATGTTTCTCTCACCTTTCTCTTCATGTGTTGTTTCTTCTCTATCTTTATACACATGATTCTTATACTTGTATGCAATCTATTTATTTCTATTTCACACAAGATGCCTTGATGAGTTTTGTTTAAAGTGTTTCAGAAATACAAGTTGTCAAAGTCTACTTGCCATAAACTCTCTTCTTGCAAAGTTTTTCAAGAGTTTGTGTTAGGATAGATTTTATTGTATTCAACAAGTGAATATGAGTTGAGTGATTTATGACTTCTCTCATATGTTCATTTGTTTGTTGTGGTTTTGTCACGGATTGCCAAAGGGGGAGATTGTTAGGACATATGTGTGTTCACTTGTTAAAAACATATGTCACTTATTTATGTAAATTGGCTAATCCTTTGACAAAACGCACTCTACTTGTAATTGGGTAGTTCTAGGTGTTTTTAATACTTCAAGAAACAAGGTTTCAAGATCAAGTGTTGAAGTCATCAAGTCTGTCCAAGAAAAAGCAAGCTGAAGTGCAAATTCATCAATTCTCGACACCTTCTCGATAGCTACCTTGACACCTGCTATCTGTTGAGAATTACAAAATCAGATTTTCTGATCTGATTTCCTTGGGATCTGTGAATATACTTTTGGGCATTCTTTTCTTCTAACCCTAAACATATAAAATGATTATTTTAAGAGCCGTCATATTGTACACAAGTTGCAAAAGTATTGAGCAATCTCTGTTCAAGCAAATTGTGATCAAAGACGAAGTTCTTGACCTAGGTCATCTTCTCTGAAGAAGTTGCTGTGTATTTGCACCATAGGGTTTTGTAACCAAGTATCTTCCTGGTCATCATCGTGTATGATGAACTGAAGAACTTTGCAGCCAACCTCTCCTTCTTAGTTGGTGTTTGAAGTCGCATACTGGGATCCGCGCATTGGTTAGTCACGTACTTGGGAGCCGTGCATCAAAGGTGCAAATTGTCACTACAGATCAAGTCCAATTGGTTATTGGGGTAAGGGTTCAACTGTAGGTTGGTAAGGTACTTGGGATTCCTTTACTTATAACTGCTTGATTTGATAATAGTGGAGTTTCGGGAGTGGTGACCTGAAAATCACTCGGTGGGGTTTTTGCCGCAAGGGTTTTCCCCATTCGTAAACAAATCACCGTGTCATTTAATTTCCACTGCATATTTAGTTATTGGTGATTTGTTTGTGCTTCCACGTATTTGCATGTTAAATTGATTAATTAATAACTTGACTAATTAATTAATTGGTTTAATCACAAGGGGTCATTCAGTTTGTGGCCTATCACTTGCTTCAAATCACTTGGTATGATCTCTTTTCCCCTCATTATTCATGCATTTCATGTTTTGAATCTTAGGTTTTGGGGTTTTTCAAAATTTTTGGGGTTTTTCAAAATTAATGAGTTTTTCTTGAAATTTTGGGTTTGGTTTTCACTTAAATGTGTTCAAAATGTCATACATTGCATTTCATGTGCATTAGAATGGTATTTACATGCATTTAGATGTGTGTTCTATGTTTGTGTGCTGATAGGATTGGATTAGGCTGAGCCCATGATGCTTTTTCCTTTGCATGTCACATGTTCATGCATTCCCCATGCATACATACTCATTGTTTAATATATTTGATATATGTGAACTATTTTTGGACTTTTCTGATTGTCTCTTTCTCTATCTCTTTCTCATTTTGTTTACGTTAGTAGTGTCTATGGCACCTAAGCGTAAATCCACTCCGGCTCGGAACCCTCTGCGTTCTGGAGTTTCTTCATCTTCTGATTCTGCTCCTCTCAATCTTCGGTTCCGTGATGGTGATGCCTACAAGGCATTTTCGGAGAACTTTTCTAGACGAGGTGTTCATTCGGAACGCCAAGTCATTTTGGCAGACTTCGCCGACATTGACCTTCCCTCTGTCATTCACAGTAGAGGATGGGAGTCACTGTGTGACGTCCCGGTCACATGTCCTCTCATGCTCATTTAGGAGTTTTACTCCAACATGCACGAGATCGATCGTTCAGTACCTCTCTTTTTCACTCGCGTTCGAGGTACGCGCATCCCTGTCACACCGCATCTAGTTGCAGATGTGCTTAGGGTTCCTAGGATAGAGTTTCCTGACTATCCTTCTTGTGAGCGTCTGAGAACTGTGTCCAAAGATGAGCTCATCTCTGCTTTTTGTGAGCGCCCCGCTGATTGGGGTGAACATCAGTATACATCATGTAGACCTTTTGCTAAAGGTCCTAGATTCTTAAACATGGTGATGACTTTTGTACTCCATCCACTCTCTCACTACAACTCCATCACAGAGCCTCGTGCTCGATTTTTGTTATCTCTTCTTGAGCATCTGACTATAGATTTTACTTCTCATTTCATTCTTTCTATCATAGATGTTCATTTAGATTCGGCGTCCAGTGATAAGCTCATCTTTCCTTCCGCTATCACGAGGATTTTACACCATTTTTCTATCCCTTTTCTTGTGTCCGACCACTTCACACACATTTGTGCCATAGATGCCGCTACCGTAAAACGTAGTGAGGCTCAGTTTAGGTCGAGACAGACGGATTCCACTCCTCCCTCCCGTTCAGCTCCATCCAAATCTGCTCCATCTACATCGGCTCCTTCTTCCTCTATGGGCGATGTATCTCTTGGAGACATCATGGCGCAGCTGCAGCGCATGGATGTTCGCCTCGATACACTCTCCACTGAGTTGTATCAGGTGAATGTTCGTGTTGGTCGTATTGCACGACGGTAGGCGACCATGGGTGGTTTTGCTTCTGAGGCTACTCCTTCACCACCTCCTCCAGCGGCTTCTGACTCTGAGGATGATGATGATGGTGATAACGATGACGCTTCGGATGCTGATGGAGATGCTAGCTCTACTGATGAGATGTCTACATGACACTCTACCCTTTGTCACTCGTGACAAAAAGGGGGAGTAGTTTTGGGTTATGAGAGTAGTCATCTTAGGGGGAGAGTTAGTATAGGACATTTTTGTTAGGGGGAGTGTTGATATTTGAGGGATGTAGTGAGGTTATGATTTATCTTTTCTTTTCTTACTTTTTAGATACATTGTTCTTGTATATGAGGTCTTGTGACTAGTTTTACATACATTGTACTTATATTCATTATATGTGGATGTATGTTTCTCTCACCTTTCTCTACATGTGTTGTTTCTTTTCTATCTTTATACACATGATTCTTATATTTGTATGCAATCTATTGATTTCTATTTCACACAAGATCTCTTGATGAGTTTTGTTTAAAGTGTTTCAGAAATACAGGTTGTCAAAGTCTACTTGCCATAAACTCTTTTCTTGCAAAGTTTTTCAAGGATTTGTGATAGGATAGATTTTATTGTATTCAACAAGTGAGTATGAGTTGAGTGATTTATGACTTCTCTCATATGTTCATTTGTTTGTTGTGATTTTGTCACGGATTGCCAAAGGGGGAGATTGTTAGGACATATGTGTTTCCTCTTATTAAGAACATATGTCACTTATTTATGTAAATTGGCTAATCCTTTGAAAAAACGCACTCTACTTGTAATTGGGTAGTTCTAGGTGTTTTTAACACTTCAAGAAACAAGGTTTCAAGATCAAGTGTTGAAGTCATCAAGTATGTCCAAGAAAAACAAGCTGAAGTGCAAAATCATTAAAGCTCGACACCTTCTCGATAGCTCCTCGACACCTGCTATCTGTCGAGATTTATAAAATCAGATTTTCTGATCTGATTTCTTGGGATCCGTGAATGTGTCTTTGGGCCTTCTTTTCTCCTAACCCTAGACATATAAAAGGATTGTTTTAAGAGCCGTCAAAGAGAACACAAGTTGCACAAGCATTGAGCAAACTCTGTTTAAGCAATTTGTGATCAAAGACGAAGTTCTTGACCTAGTTCATCTTCTCTGAAGAAGTTGCTGTGTATTTGCACCAAAGGGTTTTATGACCAAGCATCTTCCTGATCTTCATCGTGTAGGATGAACTGAAGAACTTTGCAGCCAACCTCTCCTTCTAAGTTGGTGTTTGAAGTCGCGTACTGGGATTCGCGCATCAAAAGGGGGAACTGTCACTACAAATCAAGTCCAATTGGGTATTGGGGTAAGGGTTCAACTGTAGGTTGGTAAGGTACTTGGGATTCCTTTACTTGTAACCACTTGATTTGATAATAGTAGAGTTTCGGGAGTGGTGACCTGAAAATCACCCGGTGGGGTTTTTGCCGTAAGGGTTTTCCCCATTCGTAAACAAATCACCGTGTCATTTAATTTCCGCTGCATATTTAGTTATTTGGTGATTTATTTGTGCTTCCACGTATTTGCATGTTAAATTGATTAATTAATAACTTGGCTAGTTAATTAATTGGTTTAATCACAAGGGGTCATTCAGTTTGTGGCCTATCACATTTTAAAATCAGTAACAACTTGTCATCTAGAATTGTTATGAAAATATTGTAGAAGTAACATTTTTATAAAATAAATAATAAAATATTAGACCAAGATTTACCACGACTGCAAATAAAGGTATTATGAAAATGTTGTGATATTTTGTTGTGTTGCTAAACTTCTTTTTAGGTTTAGTCAAATTTAGTGAACCAAAATTCACTGTTTCACACAATTTTCTTTGGTTGGTTTTTTGTTTGTTGTGTGTGTGTGTGTTTTTTTTTTTTTTTTTTAATGCATAGTTTAAAATGTTTGTGCCAATCAGAAACCAATAATAATTTTACACCTAAAATTTGTTATAAAAATATTGTAGACATAATCTTATGCTAAAATAAAATAATAAAATATCATACCAGAGCCCACCATAGCTAAAAATAAAGGAATTGTGAAAATATCATAACATTTGTTATGTTGCTGACTTTCTTTTGGTTATTCAATTTGTTGAGCCAAAATTCATAGTTTACGGACAGTTTTCTTGGTTGTTTTTTTTTTAACAATGTAAAAAAAAAAAATAAAAAAAACACACACGCACACACACATAGTTTTGCCCACCCAAAAAGGAAAAAGTATTTTCCCCCTTTATGTTTGGGGTAGTTTCACTCTCTCTCTCTCTTCCCCACCCCCCCCCCCCCCCCCCCAAAAAAAAAACTTAAAATTGAATAATTACCTCATTTATACTTTGTAAACAAGCATATACAAATATACTTCCTGTTGTTACTATCTTAGTTAAACACTGACAAAATCTTATGATTCCTAGAATATTCCATTGTGCAATATCTAAAATAACTCACTAAATTTTAATGTCCCAAAAAATTTATTCATGTATTTTAAGTTTTATGTGTTAGTCATGCTTAGAAAGTTAAAATGATGATTTATGGTATTCTTTTTTTTTTTTTTTTTTGATAAACTTATGATATTCTATTTGTTACCAAGAAAACACTAATTTATTAAAGGTTTAAATTTTCTATATTTATAATTTTATCTAATAGAAACTTCAATGACATATGTCTTTTGTTATTTTGTTCTTTTTTTATTTGTTTTCTTTCTTAAAAATTAAGTAAACATCGTAATTAAGCTAATAAAATAAAATGATATAGAAGGAAGTATGAATAACAAAATTTTTATTGTAAATAGTTGCAGATATTTAATTTGATGAAGAGTTTCAATTGTAACATATGTAATCATTTATTGCAAAAATTTGAATATTATGACAATATTTTATCAAAACTTAGTTTTTTTTTTTTTTTTTTTTTGAGAAATCAAACCCGAAACTCGGGCTGGGCTTTATTGAAACTTAGTTGTTTATTATTGGAAGACGATGACATTCGTTATCATTCTTAGTATAATTTTATCCTAAGTAGATAATGTCTTTAATAAATAGGTTCTAAGAAATTATCATAATAAATAGATATTCTTTTTTTTTTTTAGGAAGATAAATAAATAGATATTCATATATGTTAAATAACTATTCTAAATTTAAGCATATGATTTCATACTACTTCAACAAAAAAAAAAAATTATATCTTAGTTTTCTCACTTAAAGGTAGCACGTGCAACCCAAACTAGTTATATAATATAATATTATATATATATATATATAAATATAAAAGATAGTAAACCATTGGAGAAACCACTAATCTAATACTGTGGATGAAACAGTGGGCGTCATCTACATTCTAGAAGCTAAATAATAAACAATACTTTATCAATAGAGACTTTATAAAGCAAGAGAGATATCTCGGCAAGAAAACAATACAGAGAAAGAGAGAGATTTACCACGACAGGAGACTACTGCAGTTTGAGGGAATTTTTTGTTTTCCTTTGCAAGTAAAAAAGAAAGGATATTATATATATATATATATATATATATATATATATGTTATGTATGTATTAGAAATGTTTTTTTATTTACAAGGAATTGCTGATTTGAGATTTGTTATAGACTTACCAGCTCTCATAGTAGCTCAATGGTTTGACTACTTATTACAAGTACCAAGCCTTAGGGTTCGAGAGCTGGTGAGTAGAGAGAGAGCAAAGATTTGTTCGAGAGCTGGGCAACCATGTTCTTGGGGGAAGAATACAAAGAACAATTATTTTTAACTAAAATTTTTATTATTTTTATTTTAAAATTATTGACAACTAAAATTTTATTTTAAAATAAAATAAAATATTTTTAATATTTTTTTAATTCTACCGTTTGCCATGTTTGCATTTTCCATCTCTGATGTAACGGCAGGGACCAAAATGGGAAGCGTTTTTCAGGATAGGGACTAAAAGCGGTAAAAATAAAATCTAGGGATTAAAGTGGGAATCTCCTGAAAATGTAAAGACGAAAATATGATTTTCGCCTTATTTTTATTAGTTTCTTGAGTAGTTTTTGTTACAAACCCATGGGTAGAACTCATCCTTGAAAACTGGCTTACAAGGAGAGGGTGCCCAAGAGTTTATAAATATATGGTTAGCGACACTTACCCGATGGTAGCCCTTTCTCTTTTGGTGGCTCCACTCACCTATCAGTTATTTTAATCTAGCCTTAGGTCACCCCCTCTAGGATCCGACCACAAAGCCACAACTCATTTGATCCCATACTCAATGAGCTACACCTAATTACTCGGGGTGGTGGTTGGCTCTGATACCAAATGTTACAAACCCATTGGTAGAACTTACCCTTAAAAACCGGCTTGCAAGGGAAGGGTGTTCAAGAGCTTATAAACACATGATTAAGTTTATACGTAATCCATGTGGGACACTAAGATCATAACAGTTTTCTTGTGTCATCAACATGGATCTTGAACATACTTTTGGACACTAAACACTAAGATTCAAAATACATTATAAAGTGTGTTTTAACTAGGATTAGCCAACATACAAAAATATGACCCTGCCATAATACTTGAATTGTTGTATTGTTATGTTTTGAGAATGTTTTGTAATGTTAGAATTTTTTTTTTTTAATTATATTTTATGAGTTTTAATTTAATGTATAAGAGCATTCACAATAAAGTTACTAAACATTATAGTTTTTTGCAACTTAAAATACTACTATATCTATTTTAACACAAAACTTCATAATACACCCTACAGCAAAAGTTTTATTTTTTTTACCACTACATTAAAATATTATTTGTTTTTTTTTTTTTTTTTAAATTCTTATGTGTTTCTTCCTCTCTCTTTCTATGTTCTCTCTTCTCCCAAACAAAAACAACACACTACAAAACCGCCAACCACCACCCACCATCAGAAAACCCAATCCACCACCCACCATTAGAAAACCCAAGCCACCACCCACCATCCACCACCATAAACCGAAACCCACCCAGCCACCAGCCACCATTGCAAACCCCAATCCAAAATCAAAATAATAACCACCACAAAATCCCACCTTTCAAACCCAAACCCAAATCAACCAATAACAAAGCATACAAAGAGAGAGATTTCGGCCATAGCAAAAGAAAATTTATATATATATATATATATATATATATATATATAATAAAAATAAAAAAGGAAAGAAAGGGAAGAGAGAAATCGTTGTCTATCGCCCATCGCCGATCTACACCACCAAACCGCCACCATTGCCGATGTCAACCACCACCACAAGCTCACACCGCACCGATCTCGTCTATCCTAATCTCGCATTTTGCTGAGTTTTTGAGTTAGATGAGAGAGAGAGAGAGAGAGAGAGAGAGAGAAGAAGAAGAAGAAGAAGAATGGAGAAGAAAGAGAAAAGAAAAGTTTTTTAAAGAAAATAGGAGAGAGAAAGAATAAAATATTATTATTACTTTTAAGTTTATAGTTACAGTAAGTTGCCAAAGATAGCAGCTTACTGTAGCTCAGTTGTCATTTTTTTTTAAGTATAACATCTTTACTGTGGACTACATTTTGGAGTTTTAGTTACTAAAATGGCATTATAGCAATTTTTTTTTTTTTTTTGGAGAAACAAACACACACACACAGCAATTATACCTCTCTTGTTATGAATGCTCTAATATATTTTAAATCACATTTTAATAAATTATACCAAAATAATTGATTGTGACAGGACAAGATGGGTACCCATGCATAAGTGCCCACTAGGACAGGGTGGGAAAAAAATGAGTAATGTTATGGACACATAAAAATACACAACTTTATGCCACAACTTGCCATGTGGCGAGTTGTGATTGATAAATGTGTGATAGTGCGCCATGTGACGAGTTGTACTCATTTTTTTATGTGCATTTTTATGTGTCTCTAGTATTACTGAAAAATAATCTCACCCCTAAGCGAGAGTGGGGCAGAGCGTTCGAGGTGATCATTATGATCATGTGATGAACCTTGTAGCTTTTTAAACTTATTTGTAATAAGGTACAACTAGCCAATACATTGGATGCATCTTAGGCAACTAATATTAAATTTTAATAGTTCATAAAAAAAATATTAAATTGTAATTGATCGTGCAACGCACTAAGAATGCTTCACACAAGATCCACGGGGCTAATAGTATTGTTAATCGATTAGACTAAAAAGTTTGACGATCAATCTTCCATCAGCACAATTCAACAACCAACCTACTAACCTTCTTATTCTCAACCAAAAAAAAAAACCTACTAACCTTCTTTTCTTTTCTTTTTTGTCCTTTTTTTGGGGAAGTTGATGAATGAAGCTGTCCTTTTCTTGGGGTGGTATGCACTCTTTTTCTAGGTACACCCCTACTATATAGTTGGCCCAAAACCAAAATCATAAATAGCATGCAGAAAAGCACTTCTCTTGCTAAAATTGTGCTACATAAACTTTCCTCTTCTTGTTAATTCGATACTTTTGGGTTCCTTACCAAACATTTCTTCTATTCACCTCCTTATGAAAGAGGGTGACAAGGAGCTCTTATTTCTCTCCCTTCTCCTGCTCTTAACTCTCTTCCTCGCTCTTTATTTGCGCTTGCAGTTCTCCAATGGAAACAAGCTTTGTTAAATCTTTGTGGGCATGCCATGTTTGTTGAATTAGAATTTCCATTGAAGCAAAGAATCAATGAAAAATGCAAAATTTGCTCTTGGGGCAATTCAAATGTATTTGGCGAAGTCAATTCATTCCTTTCAGCAGATGATGAGAAGCTTTGGACGGAAGAATCCAAACTACAAGATGATCATCCATTGAATGCACATGCTAGTAAAAGAGCTGCCCTATTCATCCTCATTTCTTTCAATAAGTAATCATCGCTTGTAAAGGTATAAAACATACATGCAAAATTTCCAAAGCACCAATTGTAAATACTTTGCTGTGTTCTCTTTGTCATGTATTTAAAGGATAGTAGAAAAAAGATATTAATTAAAAAAAAAGTTTCATTTAATATATATAGAAAAGAATAAATATTTTCCTTATCTTGTTGATCAATAGAAAAGTCCTCATCTTGTTAGAAAGAAAGGACGATTTGGGTATGATTCTATCATGAAGAGACCTTCCTCTGTCTCTGAAGATTTTTTTTTTTTTTTTACGATCTCATACAGTTATGTCAAGATTTTGCTGAAAGGTGGACTTGTGAAATTTGTGAAACTTTGAATGTGAGGTTTAAAGCTCTGTGCTAAAAGAGCTTCATTTTTTTTTTTTTCGGCCAATCTACAATTAATGGATTGGGCTTGAAAATTTTCAATTTATGTGCCGGAATTTGATTTGGGTTTATTTTTCTCATTTTAATATTGCCATAAGTGAGGAAATAATCTACACAATCAATTATGAACACCAAATCAACAACTATATCAATAATTAAGACGAATTTCAATATCTAAAATATTAAAAAAAATCATAAAACTTAAGCAATAATTGAACTACATTAATAAAATAAAATAAAAACAGATATGCAGTAAAAAAAATAATTAATAAATAAAAGATAGCTCTTCTCACATAAAGGTAATTCTTCTCACCGAAAAAGCCAAATCCTTCCTTATGTAGGTCTTCACCTAATTTTTTTTTTTTTTTTTAATATTGATTTTAGCATTCTTAAACATTAGGGTAGAGTAGATTTGTAGTAAAGTTTTAGTTCAACTCAATTTCTCTTAGAATCAAACTTTACCTGCTTACTTCTAATCTAAGTTTTGTTATGCAGATTATCAAAACAACAAAAAAAAATGTTAGCAAATCACTTTTAGTTCTCCGTGTAATTCCAAATTGATATTAATTCTTTTATTAATCTTATTTTTCATTTTTTGAGTTCTGCATTGATAACAATTTTTTTTTTTTTTAAATTCAATTTTATTTGATTGGCACTCCTAAAAGGTTGATAAGAATAAAAAGAGTGGTGTTATCTAAAAAATGAGTGTATTGCATGGTTTTTGGTCAACTTATAGCGTATATAATTTTATTGAAAAGCAATAATTAAATGAATACTTTGTCTTCCAAAAAAAGAAGGTTTTGAAGACGGAGAACGGAGGAAAGTTCATTGGGTGAAATGGGACACACTTTGTCTTCCAAAAAAAGAAGGCGGAATGGGTTTCAAAGATCTAGCCAATTTTAATGATGCACTCTTGGCTAAGCAAGCATGGAGATTACTTCATAATAAGGATTCCCTATTCTATAGAGTTTTCAAAATGAAGTTCTTTCCAAATTGTAGTATATGGGAAGCTCAAGACTCTAGCTCTGGTTCACACGCTTGGCATAGCATGTTAAAAGGAAGAGATGTCCTACTAAAAGGTGCAAGATGGAGGGTTGGGTGTGGAGAGGCTATTAGTATTTGGAATGATGCATGGTTACCATCACAGGAGCATCCACGGGTTCTTTCAGATATTGTACCAGGATTTGAAGACAGTAGAGTTTCTGATCTCATCAATCCAAGTACAAGAACATGGGATGTGAATTTAGTGCACGGCTTATTGTCACCTGAAGAAGCTGCATTGGTTCTCAGCATCCCTTTAAGTCGTACCCCAGTGGAGGACAAAATCATTTGGCCTTTCAACCCCTCAGGTAACTATACGGTAAATTCGGGTTCCAAGTTCCTAGCCAAACTAAACTCTATGTTTGTTCCTGCAGGTAATTCGCAGAAGCAAAATGGGGTTTGGAAGCTGATTTGGGGGCTCAATGTTCCTAGCAAAGTGCGGAATTTCATGTGGAGGGTCTGTAAAGAAGCTATTCCAACTAAGCATAACTTGTTGAAAAGGAGGATTCTAAATGAGGACAGATGTGAACAATGTGGGTTAGAGTCCGAAACAGCTGCCCATGCACTATGGAACTGCTCCACGTTGGACGAAATCTGGGAAAGTACTCCAGGCTTTGAAGATCGAAGTCAACTTGGTGCTTCAAACATCACAGACCTGATCAACTTGACTCATGAGAAAAGGAAGAATGTGGACCTCATGGCTATGGTGATGTGGACGATATGGCACCAGCGAAATCAACTCCGAGTAAGCTTAAACGTCTTCCCCAAAAACCAGGTCCTTCAACAAGCTTCGCAGGTCCTTACAACTTTCCAACAAAGCCAACAGTCCCTCATCAATCACGCAGCAACTACAAGATCTCAGAACCATACTCAGTGGTGTCCTCCTCCGGCAAATTGTGTCAAATTGAACTTTGATGGTGCTGTTTTTTCGGAGTTGGGCAAGGCTAGTATTGGTGTGGTTGTCCACGACTGCCATTGCTTCACTGTCAGAACAAGCTCCCTTGCCATTTTCACCTGTCATTATGGAAGCCATGGCTGCTGCAAGAGCGATAACCTTCACACAGGAACTTGGTCTTAACGAGTTTATGATCGAAGGGGATTCGGAAGCAATCATAAACACTCACCAAAGCACAGAAGCATCACTGACAACTTATGGTCATCTTCTTGAATCTGCTAAATCCACTCTAGTTACTAGTAAATGTATTGCTTTCACTCATATTCGTAGAATTGGTAATAGAGTAGCACACAACCTAGCTAAACATGCTAGACATGTTAGAGGTTTGTCGGTGTGGGTGGAGGATATCCCACCACACCTCTATGATGTACTCTTTGCTGATCATGGCTGATCTTTTAATAAAATAATAGTCTGCATTCTCAAAAAAAAAAAAAAAAAAATGAATACTTTTACATTATCCAAAAACATTTTGTAGCTTGATATGAATAAATAAATTGCTATCTTTTGTTTCTTATGGCTGTGTAGAAACCATTTGGTAACTTGGTATGAACAAATAACTTGCTATCTTTTGTTTAGTAATAAAATTTAAGTATAATTAATAATGATTAAATGAAGAATTTATATTGTAATCAAATTAAGATTTTTATTAACTTAAAAGTTACAGGAGAAGAAAATAATAACAAAATATTAAATCTATTTTTAATCTAAAAATTATGAACAAATACCATTGCTATTTTTTGTTTCTTATGACCATGTAGTAATATAATTTAAGCAAAAATAAATATAAATTAATAATAAAATGATTAGATGAAGAATTTGAATTGCAATCAAACTAAGATTTTTATCAACTTAAAAATTATAGGAGAAAAAGATAAGAACAATATATATATATATATATATATATTAAATTTATAAAAAAAAATTAAGCAATTTGGTGTAGTCACCTGGCGTAATCACATATTCTAAGTTCAATTTTTATTATATTAGTATATACGCAATGTAAGCATACGTCTGTTCTGTTTCCAAAAGTACGAAATTCTACTTTAACCTTTAGGACTAAAAGTATGTTACGTGTTTAAGTTGAAATACATTAAAAAAAAAGGGATAATTACCGCAAACCCACCTGAGGTTTGGCCCGTTTGCGCTTTGCCTATCTGTGGTTCAAAACTTATAACTTTGCCCACCTGTACTTCATTCTGTTTGCTCCCCATTACCCACCTCACCCTTAGACGTTAGAAAAACACCTTTTTATTTGAAATCACAACATAAAACAAATCAAAACTTCTTCCCCTCAAAAAATTTCTCACGAGACCTATTTTCATATGAAATAAATACTATGCCTCCAAAGATCTATTGAGACAGGAAAAGGCTTCTACTTACAATGCAAGACAAAACCTACATGTTGACTATATACAAAAGCCATGAAAAGGAAGGATTCTTCAAGAAAATTCCATTTACGCGAGACATCATGATTCATAAACTCCTCCAAGTTGTAAAGAGACATAAGGAGCTTCTACGTAGAAGTGCAATCACAATGTTTGAACTGTGAATTATGTCTTTGCTTAAGTGACCCAATATGTATAATAGATCTTAACCATAAGTCCTTAACCAAGCATGTTTGTCTCAGTCAACAAACCATTTTACAACAACTTATGAATCATTTCTTAAGAATCAACTTGATTTGCAACTCTTTTAAGATAATAACTCCTTTACATTCAAACCCCCTACTCACTCTTGATTCACCAGAAACCTCTGCAAGAACAGTTGCCATCCTTGAAATGGTGATGTAAGGTTGAAATTTATCAACCATCTTGTTGGCTTTATTCCGTGCCAATTTGCTTGTAATTTAAGCACTTAGTAACCCTGTATTTAGGTGGGATAATTGTAAGGGTAGTGTGTGAGAAGATGTGAAGAAAAGCTCAAGTATGTGCAAGAAGGCAGAGTTTCGCGGCTAGGACTCGCGGCTTACTCGCGACTGGCAAGCCGCCAAATGCTGGCATATGAGATGCACACAGGAGAGCTGAAGGGTCGCACCAAATGCTGGCCAAGCCGTTACGTCGTGACTTGAATTCGCGACTTGGACAAGCCGCGAGGTCAAGCCGCCAATCAGCCCTGTTTGGCAAAAACTGTCTCTTCGTATTCCAAACACACACCACTATATATAGACCCTTATACCCACTAAATTGAGAGAGCTTCCAGAGAGAATTTTTGAGAGAAACCCTAGAGAAAAACAAGATTGATTCATCCACAATCTTTACCTTAGAGTCTCTACAAATTCCTCTACTCTCTTCCTCTCCATTGTCATACCCTTGAGAGGCTATTGACCAAATCCTTTTCTCACCACACCTACGTCTGTGAGAAGGTTCATTTGGTGCTAAGGGAAGCAGTTTGGAAGAAACCAATATACATTGGTTGATGCTATGGTCTAGTAGCGGAATCCGGGAAGCTAAAGAAGAAATAGGTTCGGTGTTAAGGTTGAATTGTTGACTGGTTAGAGATATTTGTTGACTGGTTAGAGATATTTGTGGGATATTTTGTGAGATATTTGTGATGCAAGGGTTACGTGTATTAGAGTTCAGGATTGTAATTGTTGGGTTGTAGTTGTGCATGCAAGGTAAGCAAGGAGAGCCGTGATTCAATGAAGGCAGTTATGAAGAGCCGTGATTCAAGGAAGGCAGTTATGACAGGTTGGCAGGTCAGTCAGTTAGGAATTAGTTAGGGAATTGGGATCAGCTTGTTGTAACAACCACGTAGGGAGAAGTGTATAAAAGGAAAGATTGTTGTAAAGAAGGTTAATAAGAAAATTGTCATTCAATTTGTTTCTTTTTCTCTCTGCCTTTCCTCTGTTTTTCCTATTCTCTCTTTGGAGGACCAGCTGGCCTCGAATTCAGCTAGAACTCATAGATATCAAGCTCCATTCTTAACAATTGGTATCAGAGCCTTGTTCCTGCGTTACCATGGCTGAGACGCGTGCTGCTGCTATGAACACAGTGAATGAAGCTATTGCTTCTTTGCGTACCACTTCAGACCATCACAGTATGGACATCCAAGAGATCCAAAAGATTCAAGGAATCCATACCAGGACCTTGAATGAAATGAATCAAAACCTCAATGCTATTTTACAGAAATTGAATTCTCAAGATAACAATCCACCGACACCTCAAAGAACTGTACCAGTGAATCAAAGTTCTTCATCTGCAACATTTACAAGGCCCGTGAAATTAGATTTTCCACGTTTTTCTGGAGATAATCCTGCGAGCTGGATCTACAAAGCCAATCAATATTTTGGTTATTACCAAACTCCAGTGTCAGAGAAGTTGCTCATAGCTTCGTTTCATATGGAATTGGAGGCTTTAATTTGGTTTCAAGAAGCTGAGGAGTCTAGTGTGGTTACTGATTGGGATTCCTTAGTGCAGGCCCTACATGTGAGGTTTGGTTCAACTGCGTATGATGATCCTATGGAAGCACTAACAAGGCTGAAGCAATCTTCAACAGTAACAACATACAAGGCAGAGTTTGAAGCTGTATCTAATCGGATTAAAGGTTTATCTCCTCTGCACAAGCTTAGTTGCTTCCTAAGTGGCTTGAAGGATGAAATCAGGCTTCCAGTCAGGATGCTTAATCCCCACACCTTGAACGAAGCATTTGGTTTGGCCAAGATCCAAGAGGAATATGTGTTCAGTTGCAAGAAGAGTTCCAAATTCCAACAAGAAACAGGTAAGGGTTCTATCTTGGGCTTACCTAAAAGTAATGTGGTGATAGAATCTAACCCTAAGATACCAATTAAGAGGTTAACTCCTGCTCAGATGGATGAGAGAAGGAAGAGGGGTCTTTGCTATAATTGTGATGAGAAGTGGGTGGTTGGGCACAAGTGTAAGAGTGCTAAGTTGTTCTTATTGGAAGGAATTGAATTACCTTGTGGAGTGCAGTCCGGGGTACAAATTACTGAGTTACAGGAGGAAGTAGAGAATGAGGTTATGAATAGAGTAGATAATCAAGAAGATGGGGTGGAGATCACCTTATATGCACTCACAGGAACTCCTACACCTGGTACTATGAGGGTTAAGGGTAGGGTGAATGGGAATGGGCTGGTAATTCTAATAGATACTGGCAGTACCCACAATTTTGTAGATGCTTCATTAGTTTCTAGGTTGAAATTGAGGGTGGATGTTACTAAGGTTTTGGAGGTTAAGGTAGCCAATGGTTCTGTGATTAAAACGCAAGGATTTTGTAGTAGTATGCCAGTGTGCATTCAAGGAGTGGAATTTTGCATTCAATTCCATGTGTTAGCATTGGGTGGTTGTGAGGCAGTGTTGGGCACACAATGGTTAAGTACTTTAGGTGAGATTCAATGGAATTTTAAGCTTCTAACTATGTGCTTCTGCTATGAGGATCAGGAAGTATTGCTGCAAGGGTTAACTCAATCCGGAGGGTCTTCTTTTATGGATTGTAAGCAATTTTTCAAAGTACCTGTGAAGAAGGGACTGTTACTACAGATTGCTAGTGTGGAGGCAAGTGCATCTGAGGAAGAACTTCCAGCTGAAGTGGAATTCTTATTGCAAGAGTTTAAGGTTGTTTTTGAGACTCCTACAGGGTTACCTCCCCTTAGAGATCATGAACATTCCATTGTTCTCAAAGAAGGAGCTGAACCTGTGTGCCAAAGACCTTATAGGTACCCTTTCTACCAAAAGAATGAGATTGAGAAGATTGTGAGAGAATTGCTATCTGTAGGGTCAATTAGGAACAGTAGCAGCCCATTTGCATCTCCTGTTTTGTTGGTAAGAAAAGCTGATGGATCATGGAGGATGTGTATTGACTATAGAGCTCTTAACAACATCACTGTCAAGGACAAATTCCCCATTCCTGTTATTGATGAGTTGTTGGATGAATTGGCTGGAGCTGTCATTTTTTCCAAGTTGGACTTGAGGTCTGGGTATCACCAAATCAGAATGAGGGAAGAAGACATACCTAAAACAGCTTTTAGAACACATGAGGGCCATTATGAATTTTTGGTTATGCCCTTTGGTCTAACTAATGCTCCTTCAACCTTTCAATCATTGATGAACCAGGTATTCAAGCCCTTCCTTAGACAGTTTGTATTGGTATTTTTTGATGATATACTAGTCTATAGCAAGTCCTTGGTAGAGCATGTGATCCATCTAAGAAAGGTTCTTGAGATTTTAGCTATGAACAAGTTATATGCTAAAAGGTCAAAATGCATGTTTGCTTGCAAAGAGGTAGAATATTTGGGGCATGTTATTACTGCGGGTGGGGTTCATACTGATTCTAGGAAAGTTGCTGCCATGCAACAGTGGCCATTTCCTAAGAATATTAAGTCCTTAAGGGGTTTTTTGGGGCTTACTGGGTATTATAGAAAATTTGTCAAAGGGTACGGCCAAATTGCAGCACCCTTGACAGCCCTATTAAAAAAAGACTCTTTTTGTTGGAATAAGGGGGCTGAGTTGGCTTTTAATCAATTGAAGGATGCTATGGTTAACCCTCCTGTGTTAGCCTTGCCAAATTTTGACCAACCTTTTGTAGTGGAGTGTGATGCTTCTGGAAGGGGAATAGGTGCAGTACTAATGCAAAATGGTAGGCCAATAGCTTATCATAGTCAAGCTCTTAAGGGAAAAAATCTGGCTTTGTCAACATATGAGAAAGAGCTGCTTGCCTTGGTCATTGCAGTCAAGAAATGGAGGGCTTATCTGGTGGGCAGACCTTTCAAAATCAAGACTGATCAACAAAGTTTGAAGTACCTTTTGGAGCAGAAAATTGGCACACCAGCTCAACAGAAATGGTTTGCTAAATTGCTTGGATATGTCTTTGTTGTTGAGTACAAGAAAGGCAAGGATAACTTAGTAGCGGATGCATTGTCAAGGAAAACTGATTTTGATGAGTGTAGTTCAAAGGGAATTTCAGAAGTGCATGAAGGGGTGCACGCAGGGGTGTTATGCATGGTATCCTTCCCATCTCCAGCATGGTTGAATGACCTTAAGACCAGTTATGATACTGATCAGCAGGTGCAGGATATATTCCAAGCTTTACAGTTGGGAAAGGAGGTTCCAAAAGGTTATTCTATGCAGAATGGATTGTTGTTGTATAAAGGTAAGATCTATCTAGGGTCATGTGAGGCTTTGAAGACTGCTGTTTTGCAACAGGTTCATGACAGTCCCTTAGGAGGACATTCAGGTTTCCTTAAAACTTTACATAGGGTACAGAGGGACTTCTATTGGCCTGGTTTGAGAACTGATGTAAAGAGGCATGTGAAGGAATGTGATATGTGTCAAAGAATTAAGTCCGAGACTTGTCATGTTGCTGGATTATTGCAACCCTTACCCATTCCTGACAAACCGTGGCTTGATGTGAGCATGGATTTTGTTGAAGGCCTTCCTAAGTCTCATTCTAAAGATGTAGTTTTAGTTGTAGTGGACCGGCTTACCAAGTTTGTTCATTTTATACCCTTGTCTCACCCTTATACAGCTGCAAAGGTAGCTAACTTGTACCTGCAACATGTCTTAAAATTGCATGGAATGCCAGCTTCAATTGTGAGTGATAGAGATCCTGTTTTTACCTCTCATTTTTGGCAAGAGTTGATGAGATTACAAGGGGTTCAGCTGGCTATGTCATCAGCTTATCACCCTCAATCTGATGGGCAGACTGAGGTGGTTAACAAAAGCTTAGAACATTACTTAAGAGCTTATGCAGCTGATAAGCCTCAGACTTGGGTGGAATGGCTGCCATTGGCAGAATTTTGGTTCAATACAAATTTTCATACCTCTACCAAATTGACCCCCTTTGAAGCTTTATTTGGCTATCCTCCTCCTAAGTTGTTGGACTATATCCCCGGCACTACTAAGGTTGATAGTGTGGATGAGCAATTACGAACTAGACAACAGCTGTTGGCTTTGTTGAAGCAAAATTTGGTAGCAGCCCAAGAAAGGATGAAAGTAAATGCGGATAAGAATAGAACTGAGAGGGAGTTTACTGAAGGAGATTGGGTTTATCTCAGGTTGAGGCCTTACAAGCAAAACTCTTTGAAGCAAAAGCATTTGGGAAAGCTAGCTCCTAGATACTATGGGCCTTTCCAGGTTTTAAAAAAAATTGGTAAGGTATCATATAGGTTGGCTCTACCACCAGAGTCTAAAATCCATCCTACCTTTCATGTTTCGTGCCTAAAGGAGAAGTTGGGCAAGCATGTGGTTGCTGTTCCCTCCTTACCTTCAGTGGATGCAGCTGGCTGCATCAGTCCTGAACCAGTAGCTGTTTTGCAGTCCAGAACTCATAGTTTGAGAAGCAGAACTATCACTCAAGTCCTTGTACAATGGCACGGAGAGAGTACTGATGATGCTACGTGGGAAGATTTGTACAAGCTTCAACAACAGTTCCCTCACCTTGTGGGCAAGGTGTTTTAAGGGGAGGGTATTGTTAAGGTTGAATTGTTGACTGGTTAGAGATATTTGTTGACTGGTTAGAGATATTTGTGGGATATTTTGTGAGATATTTGTGATGCAAGGGTTACGTGTATTAGAGTTCAGGATTGTAATTGTTGGGTTGTAGTTGTGCATGCAAGGTAAGCAAGGAGAGCCGTGATTCAATGAAGGCAGTTATGAAGAGCCGTGATTCAAGGAAGGCAGTTATGATAGGTTGGCAGGTCAGTCAGTTAGGAATTAGTTAGGGAATTGGGATCAGCTTGTTGTAACAACCACGTAGGGAGAAGTGTATAAAAGGAAAGATTGTTGTAAAGAAGGTTAATAAGAAAATTGTCATTCAATTTGTTTCTTTTTCTCTCTGCCTTTCCTCTGTTTTTCCTATTCTCTCTTTGGAGGACCAGCTGGCCTCGAATTCAGCTAGAACTCATAGATATCAAGCTCCATTCTTAACATTCGGCATAACCTCGTTGGACCAAGAAGCTTGGAGGGCTTAGGTACTTGGGTAGATTAGGCTTGGAGAGTCTTCTGCTGTTCATGTATCCCAACTACATTCTTTAGTGGATTATTTGACCGCTTGGAGGGCGGCGGAGAGGTTTTACGCCGAGGACTTCGGCTTCCTCTTCGATAACACATCGTGTGTTGTCCGTGTGTTTGCATCTTCCTTCCCTTTATCTTTGCCTTATATTTACTGTTGTGGATGTGTTTATATTTGGTGTAGAATAGTTATCAATTCTGTGATTGGCTTATGTTCATGTTCCGCACATTAATTGTTTGATTATAAGCTTGAATTGATAATTTATAATTTGGGGTCTAAACGTTCAAGGGTGTTTTATACACATATTGAACTTTCAATTGGTATCAAAGCGGGTACACTTGTTGTGGTTTTAATACCTGAGTGTGATCCTTGACCCCTTGTTGAGATGGATAGGTCTCAATCTCTCAATGTTCCACCATTTTTTGATGGTAACAATTATGCCTTCTGGAAAGTTAGAATGAGGGCATTTCTATGCTCTATTGATGACACCATGTGGGATGCGGTTGAAATAGGTTGGACCAGGCCAAAGGCTGAAAAATCCACCTGAGATAAGGCAGCTCTTGCGGCAGCCAATGCTAACAGTAAAGCCTTAAATGCTATATTCTGTGGTGTGTCTCTAGATGAATTCCACAGGATATCTCACATGACAGTGGCCAAGGAAGTTTGGGAGATTTTGGAAACAACTTATGAGGGGACCAAGAAGGTGAAGGACACAAAGCTCCAGATGCTTACTACCAAATTTGAAGAGCTCAAAATGGGTGAAGATGAATCGTTTGATTCATTCTATGGGAAGCTCAACGAAATTGTCATTGGTAAGCTCAATCTTGGTGAGAGGATTGAAGACACTAAGGTGGTGAGAAAAATCTTGAGGTCCTTGCCTGAAAGCTTTAGAGCAAAAGTCACAGTCATAGAAGAGAGTAAAGACCTGGATGAGATCAAAATTCAGGAGCTGATTAGGTCTCTCCAAACATATGAACTGGGACTGCCTTCCCACAAGACGAGTAAATCACTTGCTCTCAAAACCATCACCGAAAGAATGGATGATCCCTCCGAAGAAGATGGAGTGGAGAAGGAAGTAGCATATCTTGTGAAAAACTTCCGCAAATTTCTGAAGATGAAGAACAGTGGGAAACCATTTAACAGAGGGAGATTTTCATCTTCAAGAGGTGATAGGAAAGAGTTTACGAGGAAAGAAGGGAAGGAGTCTCAATCTTCTTCGAACATTGTGTGTTTCTAGTGTAATGGACATGGACACTTCAAAAAGGAATGTCCCAATTATTTGAAGACAAAAGGAAAGGTCTATGCCACTACCTTGAGTGATGCTGATTCATCAAATTCTGACTCTGAAGATAGCTGTGACGGAGAAGGAAATTACTCCGCTTTCATGACCATTGCACATGTGGAGACCTCGGATGATTTAGGTACACTTGTGAAGGAGCTTGAGGAACATTCTGATTTGGAGTCTATTGGAATAGTTGAGGAGTCTGAAGATGAGGAAGTTCGAGAAGCAGTGGGATTGCAAGAGACTTACAACTCACTCCTTGGGAAGACCGGTGAATATGCTATGGTGGCTAATGCAGCCATTAAAAAGATGAAGAGGGCTGAGGAAGATTACAAAAGTCTCATGGCACGATACAAGGAGGCAAAATGTGAGATTGAAGCACTTAATGGTGAGCTATCAGAAGCTTACACAAAAGTGAGATTTATTGAGCAAAAGGTAGTGGAAGCTCATGCCAAGATAGATAGGGTCTCCTCCAGGAAGTTAGATGATGTTATTTCATCTCAAAAACATGCCTCAGACAAGTCCGGATTGGGATACGCCGAAGGAAGTAGCTCATCAGCAAATGTCACCAAAGAAGTGAAGTTTGTGAAGGCTAAGGAGACGACTATGGATAGGTCCAGTCCTGAGAAAATTAAGGCTGAGAAGAAGAAGAATGTGCCTGATCAACGGGTGTTACATAAGTCCCGTAATCAATCAGAATCCAGATATGGAGCTAGAGGGAGATCAGTTCCAAGATCACAACAGGGTCCTAAAAACGGAGTATGTTTGTCACTATTGCGGATTGCAAGGACATACCAGACCCAACTGTCAAAAGCTGAGAGCAGACAACAATGCAAGTGCACCTTGGTCACGAGGAAGAAGAAATGACATGAGGTCTTGGGGTGGTGAGCAACCAAGAAGTCAAAACCGTGATCCAGGAATGATATATGTGATGAAGATGATCAGTGCCTTCACCAATTGCCTGGAAAGCTTCACACGAAGGTTTGACAATCCCAACTCTCGTACCCGATCCGTCAAGGATATCGCCCCAAACACACGTGACGTGTGGGTGACAAAGGGTACTCATGCATAAGCATTACAACATGTCCATGCATTAATACTTCCCATGTTTGTGAATATGCTTGGTTGTGTGCTTCTTGCTAGTATTTAGGTTGTTATTTTGTGTGTGTGATTGTCTTTGGTTCAAATGTTTTTACATTTCTTTTATGTTTTGTTTTTTATCAATCTTTTACTGCTTTTGTGTCAAAAATCCAAAAACACATAAAAAGTAGAAAATCCAAAAAGTTTGATCGGCTTTGTTGAGTTTTGTCTCAAAGCATGTTTTGCCTTGTACCTTTGTACTTATGGCTTTATGCATTTAACGAGCTTAGCTTGTCTCTTATGCACTCATATCATAGTGGAAGAAATTATGAAATCTATGTGACTATTGTAAATAGATCTTCAACCTTGTCATGAATAATTAGTGAATAGTTGTGTTGATCTTGAGACATGCATAGACTCATGCCTATATATCTTCCCACTTTTTATTTTTATGCTTTAAAGAGCTCTCTAAATGTAAATCTCCAAATGAAAAGAGATATAAAGCTGCAAAAGCCTGTCGCACATACTAGTATTCGACTAGGAAAAAGGGAAAGCGACAAAAAATAAAATGTATGATGCCCAAAAAGCCAAAGGCTAACTCATCAATTGAAATATCAAAAATTTCAGGCATCTATCTCAAAATGAGATTTTCTTTGCTCAAAAAGTGCAAATGTTATGTTGAATATGAAGCCAAATGAAAAGCTTCAAAGAATTGTTATCAAGTGCTTGTGGGAGTAATTGAGATAGGTCACATTATCTAGTGCTAGTTGTGTATGCCTTGATTGAATTGATCATTGAAGCTTCACATTAGACTAAGGACTATCTCATTTTTGATATCCACACTGTAAAGTTGTTATTTACAACTATGTATTTTGTTGGCTTTTATTCCGTGCCAAATTTGATTGTAATTATTATCAATCGTTTATACCCTGTATTTGTTGTGGGAATTGATGTAAGGGTTGTGTGATAGAGAGTGTGTGAAGACTCAAGCAGTTGGAGGCTGAAGGATTCTCGCGGGTATGTCGCGACTTAGCTTCCCGCGAAGTAAAGCATGTGCCCTGCACGTGCTGGAATGCGAAGAGTCAGGACAGGTGGAGACAACTGTCTCTCGCGAGTATCTCGCGGGTAAGGCCTTCCCGCGAGACATGTTGTTCTGCCAGCCTGTACTGACTGACTCACACATTTTGCACCTATCCTATATATACCCTCATTACCCACAAATGTTGAGGGATGCTTCAGAGAGAAAACCCTAGCCAAACACATTGGGAATTAAAGATTGTCATCCCCACCTTTCTCTATACACTTGCTTGTGGTATCTCCTCAACCTTTCCCTCTCCATTTCCATACCATTGAGAGGTTGATAGCCCAAACACTTACCACACCCTTTGAGAGTGTTGAGTGACGTTTTGGTGCTGCTGGGAAGCATTGGAAGAAGCCTGAAATGGCAGATGCAACATGGAGCTTGTTGCGGGATCCGGGGTGCTAGACAAGACACGGTTCCGAGAAGCCTTGTTGGAGTAGGAGCTTGGAGGGCTTAGGTACATCGGGTAGATTAGGCTTGGAAGGTCTCTTGCTTACTCATGTATCCCAACTGATTGTCTAGTGGATCGATTTTTGCTTGGAGGGCGGCGGAGAGGTTTTTCGCCGAGTTCTTCGGTTTCCTCTTTGAAAACATGTCTCGGTGTTTTCTGTGTTTGCATCCTTCTTCCCTACTCTTGTTTAATTCCATTATACTGCTGTGTTGCTTAGTTTATGGATTAGAGTAGCTTACTTGTTCATCCGCTCGCTTTTACACTATTCCGCACTTTGTATTAAAGTTGTGTAAAATCTATCGAGCCGTAATTTTAATTGGGGGTCTAAACAGCTCTTGTGTTTTCAACACGTTTTCGAGCTTTCACACACACAACACACAAGTCTATGTTCAATGAATGCCATATTCATTTGTGTGATTGTACTTGATTAAATGTGTTTTCACAAGCTCAATCTTTGTTGATCAAACACAAAAAGATTTTTGAGTGTTTTAGTTTGTTTTTGGAAAGTGTTTTGTTTTTACAAAATAGTCAAAAATTTCAAAAACAGTGTTGCCCTGTTTTGGCAACTAAGTCCCAGGTTGGTCCAGTCGCATACCTTAGTCGCGAAGTTCTCTCCGAGATTTTCACAAGTCACTGGCGAGTAAGCATCCCAGTCGCGAAAAAGACTTAGAAAATTTTTCAAAATTTGAGTTTTTGCATATTTCGCGGCTCAGTGTAGCGACTTGTTCGCAGTTGGAAGGTCCAGTCGCGAGGGGTACACAGAGATTTTCGTAGCTCAGTTCACGACTTCCTCGCGGGTAGATCTTCCAATCGCGAAAAACACTTAGAGAAATTTTCAAATTCCTTACCTTCACAGTGTTTCGCGGCTTACCCTGGCGACTTATTGGCGACTTAACCCAGTCGCGAAAAACGCGTGTTTTGCGTTTTGAAGACAGTTTTTAAAATGTTTTTTTTTTTTCATTTTTTCCCTCGTACTTTGTGACTGTTCATTATCTTCTCCATTTCTCTCTCTGAAACTCACCATGTTCAATCGTGTGAAACCCCCATTTCTGCACCATTTTCACTTCTATCTTCAAGAAAAAGGTATGGGTTTTCTTTCCCTCATTTCAAATTTCTTGTTTTGAGTGTTTTTTTCTTGAATATGAGGATGTGTTGTTGCTATTGTGCTCTGTGAAATGTTGGGTTCGAACATAGTTTTGTTTAAATATGCTGGGTTTGTTGAATGGATTTTTGTTGCCAATGACTTGTTCAGTGTGGCTTCTCATGATGTTTTTGACTTATCTGAGTGTTCTTACCTTGATTGACTCTATCTGTGCATATCTCTTTCATGGTATTGTGTTGAAATGCTTGTTGTCTGTGACACATTGCTACTCATTTTTGTCAGAATGTGCTGTAATGCCTATTCTGTGTGTTTGGAATCTGTTCCATGTTTCGTTTGTTTTTGGTCTTCGGCAATGCTTACTCTGTCACCTTATTGACTTTGTTCTCATGATTCTATGTCTTCTAAATCTGTTTGGTCTTTGCATTCTCATCTTTTGACTAGATCTAACAAAATGAGTGGGTTGTGGATTTGGTACTTTGCTGTGTGTTTGCTCTTTTACAGATGTCTCGCTGATCCTCCAAAGGAAAAGAGGTTATGACAAAAGAGGACACATTACCTATTGCAAAAAGAACACGGTCTTCATCACAGCCATCTACTGAACTCAATATTGAGTTGTTCAGAACTCCTCAGCACCTAGACCGGGGAACTCCTATAGTGGAACGGGAGGTCAGATTTGACAATTTGGAAACCACTTTTGTCCCTCGGATCTTCGAGGCAAAAGATTGGGCAGAGCTATTTGGAAATTTTGTTGATCCAATGTTGGAACTAGTGAAGGAGTGTTTCGCCAACACAGTTGATCTTGAAAGTGAACTACATTGTTTAGTAAGAGGAACGGAGTTCATCGTTAGTCCGGACACCATAGCTGAACTTCTCAAAATCACTCGACCTGCGAATGCCGACCTAACTCCTTATGATGATCGCACTCCAGTGATTCAGGACATTCTCCAAGTTCTTGGTCCTGGTCATGACATTTCCAGTGCCGGCACATCCATAAGTACTACCAAGTTTTCACCTGAGTTGACAACATTGAAGCTGATCATGTTTTCCAACCACTATCCGTTGACCAACACGGTGTATATCAACCTTGGAAGGGCACAATTTCTATGTGATCTCATCACAGGCACCATCATTGACATCTGTGCCCATATTTTTCACATCATAAGGAAGACAGCGACCCGAACAGTAGCACGAGGGTGTCTTCCATTTTGCAGTCTTATTATGAAATTCATTCTAAGTGAAGGTGTTACTCCTCCCTCAGTTGGGAACATAATTGCTCGTCCTCGACCAATCTCTATGTTCACTCTACAATCCAGCAAAAGTCATTCATCCAAAACTCCAAAGAGTGCACATCTCTCTCCTGCTACTTCTTCTACTCCTGAGCCAGATTCACCTGTACATGCCACCCATGTTTCACAGCAACCCAGCACTACAAAAGCACAGTCTACCCCTCAACCTGATAGGATGGAGTTGCTCTTTGAGAACCTCTACAAGCGTCTTGAGGAAATGGAAAAGACTCTCAGTGATGGCCAGAGAGAGCAGTCAGAGAGATTGGCAGTCATGCAGGACCAGATCGATGTTTTAGCAACTCAAGTTGATGGTATTTTTACCAAGTTACAACAATGACCCTTTGGCCATTCCGGTCAAAAAGGGAGAGAATTTTTGGGGCCAGCACTTTAGGGGGAGTGCTTATTTGAGAGGGTGTTTCATAATCCTTACTTTTTTTTGTTATAGTTTTGTTACTATGATTTGGATAACTGTTTGTGTTATTGGTTTGATACACTGTGGTTTTGGGATAATGTTTGGTTTATACTCATAACTCTTGAATGTGTTTAATACTTGGTTTAATTATATATTGATGATGTTATTCAGTTAATTCAGCATTTTGTTCTGTTTTGTTATCTGCTTGTACCCATGTTGCTTGTGTAAGCTTTAAGGGTTTGTTCTTATGCACATTTGTAGGCCTTTGCGGTTTGTGTCATGCTTTATGCAGCCTTTGTGCTTTGTTAAATCAGTACTTCTAACCTAATGCTATGCATTCCTTTCTAAGTACTGTCACTCTTATGCTCGTGTAGGATTTTTCCTAGATGCACATACTTCATGTATTGTGCATTGGTTGAGTGTTGGTCATTCAAGTGATTTGCCTTGTGCTTGTCAACTTGAATGTCCGATGTTCATTCCAAGTGTGAATGAGCATTGTGATCACTTGGTTATAGTGATTACATGTTTTGGTCTTGCTATGGTTTATTGCTTTACTCCATTGTGCTTGATCGCATTGTGCTTGTTCCATATGCTTTACAAGTTTTCTGCATACAATGAACTTATTGTGTTGTTGTGTTTCAGGAGTTACTTGGTCTTATGGTTCTAAAGCTTCACAGATTCTAGAGTTAGGTGTGAGTGAGTTTTCCAACTGTTCCCAACTCACGCATTAAGTCTAGAGTTTGTTTTAGGGTTTTGTCATGGAATAGCCAAAGGGGGAGATTGTAAGGTTGAAATTTATCAACCATCTTGTTGGCTTTATTCCGTGCCAATTTGCTTGTAATTTAAGCACTTAGTAACCCTGTATTTAGGTGGGATTATTGTAAGGGTAGTGTGTGAGAAGATGTGAAGAAAAGCTCAAGTATGTGCAAGAAGGCAGAGTTTCGCGGCTAGGACTCGCGGCTTACTCGCGACTGGCAAGCCACCAAATGCTGGCACGTGAGATGCACACAAGGGAGCTGAAGGGTCGCGCCAGCTGTCGCACTACAGGACAAAAGTCCTAGACTGGCCAGGCCATTACGTCGCGACTTGAATTCGCGACTTGGACAAGCCGCGAGGTCAAGCCGCCAATCAACCCTGTTTGGCAAAAACTGTCTCTTCGTATTCCAAACACACACCACTATATATAGACCCTTATACCCACTAAATTGAGAGAGCTTCTAGAGAGAATTTTTGAGAGAAACCTTAGAGAAAAACAAGATTGATTTATCCACAATCTTTACCTTAGAGTCTCTACAAATTCCTCTACTCTCTTCCTCTCCATTGTCATACCCTTGAGAGGCTATTGACCAAATCCTTTTCTCACCACACCTACGTTTGTGAGAATGTTCATTTGGTGCTAAGGGAAGCAGTTTGGAAGGAACCAATATACATTGGTTGATGCTATGGTCTAGTAGCGGAATCTGAGAAGCTAAAGAAGAAATAGGTTCGGCGTAACCTCGTTGGAGCAAGAAGCTTGGAGGGCTTAGGTACTTGGGTAGATTAGGCTTGGAGGGTCTTTTGTTGTTCATGTATCCCAACTACATTCTTTAGTGGATTATTTGACCGCTTGGAGGGCGGCTGAGAGGTTTTATGCCGAGGACTTTGGTTTCCTCTTCGATAACACATCGTGTGTTGTCCGTGTGTTTGCATCTTCCTTCCCTTTATCTTTGCCTTATATTTACTGCTGTGGATGTGTTTATATTTGGCGTAGATTAGTTATCAATTCTGTGATTGGCATATGTTCATGTTCCGCACATTAATTGTTTGATTATAAGCTTGAATTGATAATTTATAATTTGGGGTCTAAACGTTCAAGGGTGTTTTATACACATATTGAACTTTCAGGTGAAAACCCAACCCAAAAGGTGAAAACCCACAAATTTTAGCTATACCAACGTACCAATTTATCAAAAGGTGAAAACCCAACTCAAAAAATTTCAAAATTTCATACCTGATTTACTGTAGCTTCAAATTAGAAAAGCCTCGCAACAACCATAAGTCAAAATTGCTGGAAACTCGAAAATACTCTTGAAACACACGCAGAAAATCACAAACCCAGCTCAATGCAAAGGAACTTCGAAGTTCTAGGTTTCGTGAGAAATTTCTTGAGGGGAAGAAGTTTTGATCCGTTTTATGTTATAATTTCAAATAAAAAAGTGTTTTTCTAACGTCTAAGGGAGAGGTGGGTAACAGGGAGCAAACGGAATGAAGTACAGGTGGAAAAAGTGATAAGTTTTTAACCACGGGTAGGCAAAGCGCAAACGGGCCAAACCTCAGGTGGGTTTACTGTAATTATCCCTTAAAAAAAAAAAAAAAAGTGTGGCTTGTTATATATGGATATATACAAAATATTAAATTTTTTAATTCAAACTTCTTGTTGCTAACAAAGACTCAAAGTGGCACACTAGTCTATTCCGCTTATTTTGCTGAGGGTGCATTTGGAAACAATTTATTTAGTCGAAATTAAAAATTGTTTACTGAAAGTACTGTAGATAAAGTTAAAAGTAGACTGAAATAGTACAGTAGAATCCATAAAAAGTACCAAAAAGTGCAGTGGGACTCATAAATAGTAGTAAAAATAAGTTGAACAGTAAAATAAGCTGGCAAAAATTTTCAATGCCAAACGCACACTGAAACTGAAAACTTTTTACTGAAAGTACTATAGATAAAAGTAAAAGTTAGCTGAAATAGTATAGTGAAACCCATGAAACAGCTTATTTAGTTGAAATTGAAATTTTTTTACTGAAAGTACTGTAAATAAAGTTAAAAGTGAACTGAAATAGTACAGTAGAATCCATAAATAGTACCAAAAAGTACAGTGGGACTCATGAATAGTAGCAAAAATAAGTTGAATAGTAAAATAAGCTGACAAAAATTTTCAATGCCAAACGTACACTGAAACTGAACACTTTTTACTGAAAGTACTATAGATAAAGATAAAGGTTAGTTGAAATAGTACAGTGAAACTCATGAATAGTACCAAAAAGTACAGTGGGACCATGAATTGTAGCAAAAATAAGCTGAATAGTAAAATAAGTTGGCTAAAATAATCCGTGCCAAACGCACACGTATGTAAAAGATTAAAACAATCTCCAAATGAAACGTATTGCACTCAACTGTCACAAAGAATCAACTTAAATTTTTTTTTAAATAGTGCTATAGTAAACAATATTTTCACAATAATTTTACAAAAAAATCTAGGTGGTAAATTGTCATTGATTTTCATCTAAATTCATCACTAATATCACTATTTTATTTACTCTTATCCACTTAACACCTAAATTTTATTGTAAAAATGTTGTCCTTGCTTTATTCTATATTTTAGTATTAAATTGTGAGTCACAAAAAGTTAAACACAAAAGTTGCCACAACCTATTGCCATGCGTTATCCCCTCACTAGTCCAAGGACACAGTAATAAGTGTTTGTTTGGGAACAACTTATTTAGTTATTTGATGGAATTTTTTTCTTAAAAGTATGCTAAAGTATAATTGTATTTCAAAAAAGTAAGAAAAAAATGTGATTTTGAAAAACTGTATATAAAAGTTAAAACTTAAAAGTTAAAAGCTGAATTTATAAACTCAAGCCAAACTAACACTAATTATAGGTGAGTATATATTAATAATTGTAAGTGAATATGTATATTTTATTTATCTCACAAAAATTATAAACTAAATGTTTCCTTATTTTTTGTATGATATTTTAAAAAGAAATGTTTAATACCCATACTACACACATAGTGTTACTTTTTCATTTCCGTATTTTTAGGCTGAATTTTTTAAACGTACTTTTATTGAAAGATACCAATTGCACCCGTCTTTATATTTAATTTAAATATTATACGTGTACCATATTTTACTCTATATATATATATATATATATATGTGTGTGTGTGTGTATTCATATGTAAAAGAATTAATATATAATTAGAGGATTTAAATCACAAAAAGTCAAAAGCCTTGTAGCTGAATTGACATCTCCCCATACACATGGTTCGAGTTGCAGGATTAGCAGCATGTTGTAATTATTATTTACAAATTTAAAAATTAAAAATAAAACATCGAGAGTATTTAAAGCATACGTTCATGAAAACATATAAGTAATAATGACCATCTTTGTATTTGAAAAAATTGTACTAACACTCATTAAAAGCATTAATTTCTCATTTTTGTCTTCTATTATTCACTGTTTTTTGTCATGTATAACTCATTTATTTCAGATGTATTTAGAGCATATGTTCATGAAAGAAATAACTAAGTAAATCTCTTTAGTAAAAAATAAAAAATAAAAAATAAAATTTCCAAAAATGAACTCTCTTCTTTCTTTTTATTTCTTTTTCTTAAAAGTCTTTTTAATTGTAGGTTCCAGTTAGTTCAACTGGTAAAGTCTCTGATGGTTGTATAAGAGATCTGGAGTTCAATCCCCGCTTACACCAAAAACTGATTGGTGTTTTAGTTTGATGATAAAGAGCTATCATCAGGAGCGGACGTCATAGGTTGAAACTCTCTCAAAAAAAAAAAAAAAAGTCTTTTTAATTTTGCATATAGAGTACGCAGGGATATAAATAAATGCTTACTTTTCTTTTTGTTAAGAAAAAATGCTATAAATTTATAATTAAAAATTTGGGACATGTTCTACCTCTGTCATTCATTAAAAAAAGAAATCATGCAGTGTTTGTTATTCTAATATTTTTCTCATATTACATCGTGTATACTAATTCCTAAGGCATATCAAAGTGACATAGCTTGGCTCCCCTAAAAAAAATTTCTTGTTCTGTTACTACCAGTGAATCACTAAACCAATCCCATGGGATTGAATTATACCGAGGTATTCAATTGACTTTTTTAGAGTTGATATTGAATTTTAATTTTGAGTACTAATTACTAAATATACTATATGACAACGAATGTGAATCACTAGTCAAAGCAAGATTTTTTTTCTGGTAAAACTAAAACACATTGATCTTTTAATATCTTCCAACCTAGAAAAGAACCTGTTTAATGAAGATGGGTCCATATATATGTGACTTGACCACGAAAGTAAAACCGACTTTTCAGCCGCCTCCTATGACAAGAAAATAATAAATATCATTAAATTGCCACCGGTATTACCAGTTTATCTCACATATGTCTGAAAAAAAAAATTTAGTAAACAATAATACTTATTAAAATACATACAAAAATAATAATAATATTTTAAATCAAATTTATAACACATTACATAATCACATATGTTAGAGAAATGGTACATGATTTCACACCACAAGTATATACAAACGATTTTAATGTAATAAACTATGAGTCGCTAAAAAAAAAATATTGATTTACATGAAAGTGTTAGACAGCGATCACCATCTGTCGCATAAGATAAGTCATGTCAATTGTTTGTGACCAAAAAAACAAAAAAATGGTCCTAGAAAGCTGGTACACACTGCCTGGTCAATTGCCAAAGCCAACCTCTATAGTTAAGTTCGGAGGACGGCATTGACACCCTAATAAGACGAAAAGGTAGGTATACCAGAATTTTCATACCATTGTGTTCTTTTCTTAAACAGCTTGACAATTTAAAAATAACATATGAAAGTTTGAAACCAACCTATATATGATACTGTTTTACGTTATGGTATCAAATTTTATATTAGAGATGGAATGACGTTGTGAAAGTTGATATAGATGGTTTTATTTTAATATTTCATTAAAATCTAATGATAAAATGTTATATTAATGAAATAGATCCATCCATTTCTCCACTCTTTTTATTCAAAGCTTGCCAGTTGTTAGATTTGTATTTTAAGGGCAATTTTTTTTTCTTGAGCCATCTCTTTATGGTAAGCTTCAAACACTGGTTAATAATACGTTGAGCTTAGTACACAATATTTCTTCTCTTATATTGGCAGGTAGGGTAATGTTGTAGCACATGCCTTAACTAGAAGAGTAAGATTTTTTTTTTTTGTTATTAGTTTGAATAGAAGTTGTTTCTCCCGATATTTACTGTTTTATTGTTTTGGATTTGCTAGCAGTTGAATAAAACATTAGTGCATTGATTCTAAAAAAATAAAAAATAAAAAAAAGATTAGTATATAGTGCTTGAAAACAGGTAGTTATTTTAGAATGTGATGATGAATGATGAAACTGTGGTTTCTTAACTTTATGACTTCTTGCACAGATGACTTTTCTGTTGTTTGGCTATCTTGATGAATGATGATGACTTTGGTAATCTGTTGGGTTGTCTTATAGATTGGAGTGTGATTGTGAATCTTATTAATTAGTAGGAAAGTCATAGAGTTGGAGTGTGATGAATCTTATTTTATTAATAAGAAAGTCAATGTGACCACTCTTTGTTAGTTTATGATTGGAGAGGGTGATCATACTATAATATAGTGCACTCTTATTCATACAATAACTTCCAATTAGTGAATGATGTTGTTTCACATTCGTGGAATATATTTTCCTGTAAAAAAAATTAAGAGAAATTGATATTTGGATAAAAATACGACTCTTCAAATAAGTATATCGATTCATAACATATATGTCTGTTTCTAAAACGTATGTGCCTGCCTATAAATATCCCTAAATTCATTTGGACATATTACACAATTTTCTCTCTACAAACTCAAGTCCCTACTTCTATGATTTCCACTCTAATGAGACTAACATATCCACATCCGAAACCAAAACTCTGAATAAGCTAGCTCATCTTGTATGTATTCTTTAGTAGACCAAGTGTAGCAGGAAGACACACCCCATATTTTTGGAGGTCTTCTTAATACTTATGTATACATTTGAAATTCTGAATAAAATTTTCTGTTATTTTATTAAAAAGAAAAAGCAAAAATGGGTAGTCTGAAAAAGATATGGTTTTCATTATTGTGGACAAAAATATTAAATAAGAAAAATATAATATTTTATCAAGAACGTTTAGTAATATCTGTGAAATATTACTATTTAAATCATTTAATTGTCTCTCTCCACTGATAATACCACGTGTGGACTGAGGACCAAATTACCATAAATGATATACTATTATCTAATGGTATTATCTAATGGGTTTCTCTCGTTTGTCTTGGGTTTTTTTCTTTACGTTTTCAATATTAATTGTAATTATATATATATATATATATATATATATATATATATATATATATATATATATATATATATATATATATATATATATGTAAGGACACGGTTTGAGTCTTAAATCCAAAAGGAAAGTGGATTTAGACCCAATAAGCCCAATATAATGAATTTGTAGAGAGTGGGTTGGAAAACTAGACTATAATGAGTTGGATAAAAATTATAATGGATCCTTAAGACAATGAAGTAAAAATGGACTGGATTTATCTAAGGAAAATTATGCTCGGCACAGTTCGAGGAGATCAGTTCTAATATATATTACTTGAAGTTTGTTACAAATACAATTTTGATTGCTACAGTATTTCTTTCTCAATTTTCCGATCCCCTTCTCTTAGAGCCTTCCCTCTAATTTATACTATTTCTCCCTTCTCATCTCTACCCTCCACGAGTACAGTAGATTGTTTGTGTTGATTCATGTCCCATCAACACCCCTCTAAAGTCTTTAAGGGTAGCTGTAAGGCTAAAAAACATTGTTCAGATATCACTTCCTCATTAATGCGGCCAGAGAGTTAGTTACAAAGTATTCAATGCGGTGGTAGCAGCTTTCTCTTAAATAATTCTTAGCTCCCATATGTCCTGTACGTTCACAGTGTATATCCTTATCAATAGAACTTCCTGGAACGTCATCCTGGATGATAGGACACACATTTTGATCTTTGCTTCGTTTAGCTGAGGAGATATTCCTCCTCGGCCTACCTTCCCCAACCCTCTCACCTGTAGCTTATTCATGGGGCTCTGAGTCTTACATCTTCAATACTGTTTACACATCCTCGGACCACTCAACGTCCTCAACCAAGACCCAAGGCCCAATATATATACTTTTGGGCCCCTTATCCCTACAATATATATATATATATATATATATTGTACGATTTTTAAACCCCTTAACACAACCGGATTAACCTAGTTAATTAGCCAAGTGATTAACTTAGTCAAATTATGCAAATCTAGGTTATCACAATCAAACAATCATATCAAGTATATAGCAGCGGAAATATAAATAACACAAAGATATGATGACCCAGGAAACCACACGGTAAAAACCTGGGGAGGATTTAACCTAGCTATCCTCAAGGTAAACTTGAATCCACTATCTTGAAAGAATCGAAGTTCATACAATAAGACTTACAAACCCCCACGCTTGACTTCTTATTGCTATCCACCAGTAGAACTTACTGACACGACCACGTGCAAGTTCCGAAACCACGGACTCCTTCTTTCTTGGATTCTTCAGCAAGTACAAGCACACCCGCTTGTGTATCTTTAAGCTCTTATGGCAACAACTGAATTGATCATCAGGTGTAGATAACATATCCTCCTTGAAAACCCTAAGTTTTGTGTAAAGGAAAGCTCCTCTAGATCTCACAAGATATTTACACAAAACAGCAATATGAGCAACCTCTAAAACGTGGCTAGGGTTTGCCTTATATACCTAGGGCAAAAACATAAAACTCTAAACGTTTTAGGAGTTAGGGCTGAGTTTGAAAAATTGCAGAAAAACGCATCTGTGCGAAATTCGATTGATCAAGCCTAAGCTTCGATCAATCGAGCCAGGCCGAGATGCATATTAAATTCTGCATCAGCTCGATTCCAATTTTACATGAACAACACAATTTTGAGCACGTCTAAACAATACTAAAAAACCTGTTTTGATCATGGTTTGCCAACAATACAAATTAGAGTTCTAAATACATGAAATCCTAAGTATTTAGAACCAAACATATATATACATATCACATCATATCATATCATATCATATCATCATATACTATATAATAAAATTTAGGCTTAGAAGCCATGTTTGCCCTAAGTGGCTACTCTCACTAATAAGTAAATTAATTTTATATTATTTGTTAAGATAGGAGTATTTCCTAAAATTAAAGAATAATCTTTAACAACTATTTAATTTAGGTGTATTCAAACTAAAAGCCTATTATAAAAAATAAAAATAAAAATTCTAAAATTAAATCCCAAACAATATACCATGTTTTCTTTCTCAAAAAAAAAAATTCTAAAAAAAATCCATGTTTTGACTTATACTCCTACTAAAAGTCTATTTTCAATATTTTAAGAACAACTAATTAGTGAATTAACATTTTCTTTCTATAAAAAAATAAAAATAAAAAAAAACATTTTGACTTCTACTCCAACTAAAAGTTTATTATCAACCTTTTAAGAACAAGTAATTAGTAAATTAATTTTATATTATTCGTTATGATATATTTCCTCAAGTTGCATCGTATTAAATTAATATTTTATTAGGGTATTAAGTTACAATACTCTTGACTAGGCGATAAGATTTAACAATAATTTAATTTAGATAAAACTTTCATCTAAGTTTTAGAAATTTAAATTCTACTCCAACTAATAGTCATTTATCAAAATTTCATATATATATATATATAGAGAGAGAGAGAGAGTTTGGTTCAAGTTACACTTAATGTAACTCTAAGTAATGTTACACTATTCAATATTTTTTAATTGGATCCAAATTTTAACAAATCTACCGTTACATTACATTATCTTTGTATGTTCTCCATGCTTGCAAAATTTCAATGTGATCAAAGATTAATAGTCATGTCATTAATCAATTTTTAAAATTCAAGTTTTTGTAGTTTAAAATAATGCATAAAAGATGAGTTTATAGATCAAATGGTAAATAACATACAATTGACATGAAAATTAGCATGATTGTTAAGAACATATAGAACATATAATTTAATGGTGAGATTTTCAAAATATGAATTCTATAACAAGTTATTGGGTAGTGTAACATTGCTTAAAGTTACACCGGGTGTAACTTGAACCCAACCCATATATATATATATATATATATATATATATTAAGCCATGTTTTTTTGATATAATCTCTCTTAACCAGTAAAGTCATCCCAATAATTAAATCTAACACAATACAATTTACGCTTATGGTTTTTTGATATAATCTCTCTTTTCCAAGAAGCAACTTACGCTTATGTTTTAATCTAATAAATTAATTTCACTTATTGTTCCTTGCTTCTGAATTTGCATGCATGATATTATGCCAAATGAAGTTTATTATAAAGAAGCAAAACAATGGACACCCATTTAATTTCTTGGTTTTTTTATGTAAGTTTTTAATTTTTTTACTCCCACAAATTAATAAATTAATTTTATATTATTTGTTAAGTTATATTTTCTCAAATTATGGGATAATATTTAACAACTGTCTAATTTAGATAAAACTTATAATTTAAATTTTAACAAATTTAAATTCTATTCAAACTAAGATACTATTATAATAAATTTAAAACTTAAATCTCAAACAACAACTCACGTTTTCTGTGGGGGGTGAAAAGCCCAACCTGACATGTTGGGCCTAAGACCCTATTTGAGGGCTACTGTTTGTCCGAAGAGATGAAAGTACTTGAGAAGAGGCCCATGTAAAAGAAACGTACCTAGAGATGAGAATGGAGCATAGTCCGAGGAGATATTCAATTGTCCGAAGAGTCCATTATCCTCGGATCCGAAGAAGCGTGGTCAAACAGACGTCTGGGAAGTTCAAGTGACCCTCCTAACAAGTCTAATGATAGAGACGAACCTCAAGCACGCCTGGGGATGATAGGAACGGAGAAATATCTAGAAGACAAACTTCAACCACCACATTAAATGCACTGCATCTACTTTTCTGGCCGCATTAATGTGGAGAAGACCCCTGAACAGTACAATCTCAGCTACCGCCACTCACACAAGGCTAAAGAAGATACATGATGAGACATGCACTCAAGTGGGTGTTTAGATAATGAACAAGTGGACGATGAAGATGAAAGGAGAGAGTGTTATATAAGGAGGGGAGGCCCCTGATAAAGGGGGATCGGAACAAAGAAAGGAAAAAGAAGAAAACATTTTTACTGTAACTCTAAGAATTGTAACCAAAGTTCATTCAATAAAACTCCTCTTCGGATGTTCATGTTTGCATCTGTCCGAGCATGATTGCATGTTAATTTACTCACAAACACCACAATTCATTACTGTTTGATTCATCATTAGCCCAGCTCTTTCACCCACTCTCTACAAATTCATTGTTCAGGGTCCATTGGGCTCATAATCCGAACCTTTTGGGCTTGGGCTACAAAAATTGACCCTACATTTTCTTTCTTAAAAAAAAAAGAAAAAAAAAAACCCCCACATTTTTACTTCTATTCCAACTAAAAGTCTATTATTAATATTTTAAGAAAAACTAGTTTTCTTTCTAAAAAAAAAAAACTCCACGTTTTTACTTCTATTCCAACTAAAAGTCTATTTATTAATATTTTAAGAACAACTAATTAGTAAATTGATTTTATACATTTAAATTTCAAAAAATTTAAATTCTATTCAAAGTAAAAGTCTATTATCAAAAAATTTTAAACTTAAATATTTCAACAAATTTAAATTCTATTCAAATTAAAAGTCTATCACTCCCTCAATCCCAAATTGTTTGGCCTATTTATAAAACCCAACTATTTAGGGGAACATCATTAAATGTCTTTTTTTTTTTTTTTTTATTAAGTTAGAAGTTTTCTAAATTACCCTTAAACAAATATATCAAAAATTTAAACAACTATGCATATAAAAAAATAAACAAATTTTCCAATATTCAATTTTCAAAGTTATTGTAGATTACAAACTCTATTGGTGCACTACTCTTACAACTACAAATTCTATTGGCTGTAGATTAAAAACTTATCTTCAAATTTGAATTCTACAGCAACCAAGCCTCATCGAAATTCAATATTTATCTTCAAATCAAATTTTAATATAACACTATTAAATTCTATAGGGGCATAATGGAAATGTCAACAAAATAATGGGGTTTGACTTTTCAAAGGGGGCTTAATTTTGGAATATTCCAAAATGGAATATAGGCCAAAGAATTTGGGACAGAAGGAGTAAAAAAAATTCTAAACTTAAATCCTAGTCAACAATCCTCGTTTTCTTTCTAAAAAAAAAAAAAAACATTTTGACTTCTACACCAACAAAAAGTCTATTATCAACATTTTAAGAAAAACTAATTAGTAATTAATTTTATATTATTTGTTATGATATATTTCCTCATATTAAGGGATAACATTTAACAATTTTTTATTTTAAATAAAACTAAAAGTCTATCATCAAAATTTTCTAAACTTGAATCCCACATAACTCACTTTTTTTTTCCTTAAGTTGCATCTTATTAAATTAATATTTTATTAGGATATTAAATTACATGACTTTTGACTAAGAGATAGGATTTAACAATAATTTAATTTAAATAAAACTTTATCATCTAAGTTTTATAAATTTAAATTCTACTCCCACTAATAGTCTATTATCGAAAGTTATACATAAGTCATGACTTTTCGATATAATCTCTCTTAACCAATAAAGTCATTCTTATAATTAAATTTCACACAATACACCCCACATTGTTGTATTTTTTTTTTTTTTTTTCACTTTCTTTTTCCCAAGATGCAACTTACAGTTATGTTTTAATCTAATGAATTCATCTTACTTATTATTCTTTACTTCTGAATTTGCGTGCAGGATATTATACTTGTAACACGTACATATATCATAATAAAAGGTATTTACTATACTTGTGACACATAATAATAAAAATCATATAGATTTGAAAAAAAAAAAAAACTTACAATTAAATAATTAATGCTAAAAATGAAAGTGAAAGTTCAACAATGTAGAAGGGAATTGAATAATGGAAGAGACGACAAATGAAGAGTAGTGAATTCGGAAGGATAATAGCGATTATATATTGTTGAGGATTTGAAATGAGAAACTTAAAATAAATAAATAAAATTGATAAGATAACACAATGAAAACAAAAAAATGTGTTGGGATTTTCTGAGAAAATATTGTTACATTTTGGTGTTTTAGGTGCCAAAATACTATCATGTATAATAGATTGTAATTGGTTACCTGTCATTTTCACATGGATCCACTACTTTTTTTTCACATTCACAATCAGTCATATCAAATAATTGTGAAAATTGATGTGGAATTAATTGTGGTCCTAGAAATTTTCTTTAAAAAATAAAAAAGAAACCGGCCTTGTTTTAGCAACTTTTCTGATCAATAGACTCTAGTAGGAGAGCAGCAAACCAAACCAGGCAGGAATGCACTGCACTAGCAACAAACCAGGTAGAGTATTTCAATACAAAAATTTGTGGAAAAAAAAGTAGTAGAAAAAAGTGATAAATCCATAAAAAAGTAACAGACGCCCAAACATAATCTGCCACGTAAAATATATAATTGAGGGAATATTATGAATACCAAATTTGTGGACTCAATTCAGTATTCAAAATGCCAAGCTATATGGACCCATTTCTCTCACTTTTAGCAAAACAGTGTGAAAAGTAAAGATCAAAAGTAAACCAATTTTGGTACTCATTTTACAGAAATTTATCTTTCTCCTCTTTCCCTCAAATAACTACTTGTCTTAAAGTGATTCTATTTACCCATAAACAATATTCCGCAAATCACTCTTGGAGAAGGACTAATTCCCCTGTTTGTATGTGTTTAATATTTCTATTGCCGCAAAAACAATACATATACACTTTTTTTTTTCTTTTTTTTTCTTTTTTTGAGAAGGAAATACATATTCACTTTGATGTGAAATTTAGCCACCATTTGTTAGCTAAAACAATCAAATCAAATATAAACTAAAACCAAACAGCATTACACCATTCCTTCTCTACTATTTTTTACTTTTGGAGAATCTGCATTTTGTAAATGGGTTTACTTTATTGCAAACTCGCAAGCTTAACTCTAAATTTTGCATTAAAAATTAATATATCGTTGTCTACACCTACTACTTGAATTGACCACAGTTGTCCACATTTCTCAACCGGAGCCAGCAACTGCGGATAGCAGCAAAGGTCACATTCAGTTTTCCTCTTTCTGGATAAGTGGATAACAAAGTATATATAGATTAATATGGGCACAAATATTCTTGTTAAATAAAAAAGGACTTCTTCTTCTTGAAAAGAAATATGGACTTTTAAAACTTATCTAATAACATTAGAAAAAATTTTAGAAAACAAAATAAAATTCGAAGACTTTCATTCTATAGAAAATGTTAAAGATATAAACTTAAGTTCATATATTATACAGTAGCTATTTTACCCTTGGTGCCACTTTGACATGTTCACAAGATTTGGCTAAAGATTTTATTTCCTTTACATTTGATTGGAATTTATTCCCACAAACAAGGAACTTCTTGTGGTGCTTCTTAAACAAGTATGATCTAGACTGAGATCTAACCTTGTTACTTGTTAGGTATATGTTATTATAATATTTCCCCAAGTGAACCACAATTTCAAAATAAAACCATGACAAGGGTGTCTTCTATTTCTCTAATTTTATTTCTGTTTATTATTGCTTGCACGAATCGGCCGGCAATGAATTGTGAGACGCACAGATCCAGTAAGTTACAAAAATTATATTGAAAATATATACAATAAGAACAAAAATGATTTAGACTGGTTGCTAACTACAAGATCTTCCAAATTCCAATTACATAAATAAATAAGATTAGCAAGCTAAGTCAATATGCCCGTGACACATTAGTTAGTGCTGATTTTAATAATATTAAAAGCAACCTACCATATAACAAAAAAACATCTTGACATTCTATAATCACAATAATATATGGAAAAAAAAAATGTATGCTTGAAATTAAAGTGGAAAGGAAGAACCGACACAACCTTGAGCAGCACATTTGCATCAGCTTAATTGATTGATTTTGTCAATTTGCAATCCAGTATCTTTGACGTCAGTTTTTGATTTCTATGAAATTTGCATATGTTCTAAGTACGAAATTTCAAAATACTACCTAATTCATTTATTTAAGTTTTGCAAACTGCTATGACGGTTGAGTGATGCCGTGTCAAATAAGGAACTAGCTGATTGTCATGTCATTGTATCTTTCATTGATGCATGTGTTAAAAAAATAATAATAATGAAAATAAAACCTTAAATCTCCATGTCATTATATGCATTTTTTTTTTGTAAATTAAATTAGAATATTTTTCTATATACCACTTTTTAATGTCGCATATCTTACAAAAATAAACTAAACAAAAAGATCAAGAATTTTATAACTTCTTTACAATTCTAGCAAAAATATTCAAGATTTAAATCTCATTTTCCTCCCCCAACTGTATATATGTGACAGAAGCTTGTTTTTTTTTTTTTCTAATAATGTGACAGACTTGTTTGTTGTAATGGGTACTGTCACAATGATCATCGTTCGGGGCTGATACATGGAGTAACCATGACATGTAGCCAATCAAGTTCTCAAGTTGGGACGACATTTTTATTAAAAGCAACAGTGAGGGGATGATGGTATTGGTGATCACATATATAATTCAGGATGTCGTTGGCACAGCATTCAAAACATTTGAGCCGAAGGGGACAATGATATGAGCATAGCGTCAGCTTATTTATTAGCCGGCTTTTATTAGCTAAAATTTGGAGATTTTATGTACTGTATATGCTCTAGCAACTTCGGTATAGCTGGATCTTTTTTTGGCTAATAAACAGTAATCCATCAAGTCTGATGGGTTACTGTTCATTCTTCAAATACATTTTTTCTATTATAATAATTATGTGTTGAATAAAAAAATGTTGGAAAATGTGTAGTTGTTAAAAAAAAGAATAAATAATAAATAAATAAATAATATTTAAATGAAATAGAGAATCTGTTGAAATGTGTATTTGAAAAAATTGGTAAATAAAGATAAAAGTCACTGTTCATTCTCCAAACAGTACAAAAATTTGATGAATCTACTGGAGATGCTCTTATTTAATTAGTTTGTGTATATATGAGTGTCTTCTTCTAATTTATATTTAGCATCTTCTCAAAGTTATTCATAAAGTTTTGTTGAAAGTTGTGTATTTACTGGTTAAGAAATTATAATAAAGGCAAAAATATTATTTTAGTTCTTACGTTTTGGTAGCAATCAAATTAGTCTGTGTTATTTTTAATTTGTGGTCAATTTGGTTCATATAATTTCCAATATGTAGTCATTTGAGGTCCAAGTCTGTTTTTTTTTTTTTTTTTTTTTATTTTAGTTTCTAAGTTGATATGTATGTTTACCGAATTTAGAGATTGATAAATTTGATTCGTGTTTTTCTGTTTGGTTGCTAAGAAATATAAAGATCAAAATAATAATTTTACCCAAGAGTTCCCCATCAACTATTTTGGAATAAATTTTAATAATACCTACTTTGTGACCGGAGGAAAAGGTGGTGCACTAATTTGTTTCGACTGAAGGTCAAGTGGTTCGACCCAAAAGACTTTCTATATAGACAATAATGGATAGCAACAGCATTCTTGAAGGGGTAACAATTTTATTCTACGCAGCAAAACTTACTGTAGAGGTTCTGTTTCTTGTCTTTAAAAATATACCATCATATGGCACACTATATTGGATTACTTGAAAAAAGTCTATTTAGTCATATAAAATGGACATGTCCCCATCGTTATATCAGTCATACAAGTGGGTTTGGTAAATGTGAAAGGAGAGTTAGGAAGAAGATTAATTGTATTCTTAGTTTAGTACATTTTCCATGTGGACACGTTCTTGACAATTCATATTGTATGAAAACTTATTTTTATCACCTTCTTGTACTGAGTCCCCACATCCAACGACAGAGAGTCTCTCTTTTCTTTCCATAAACATATCAAGTTACCCATTTAACAAGCTACTGATAAGTGAGTGAATTTATGTGATCCAATTTTTTACTTCTTTATATCAAAGTTGATTTCACCAACTTTTCATATGATATTTTATTATTTGGTTTATTTATTACGTAAGTAACTCGATATATTTGTCACAATAAATACATTTTCGGCAATCCAACGGAGAGGAAGGAATTGCTCACTCGATGATAAGATATCTCATGCACCTACATGTTGTACTAGTTACAGACACAAAGGGAAAACTATGGAAATAGGAAAAGAAATTTGTTCTATTATTCGTGCTTGAAGAGATATATGGCTTGGATCATTACTTTGATATTTTGTTAGATCATTTAAAAGCCATAGTTTTTTTTTTAAACCCAATTATTGTCTAAACTCTAAAGCATCTATTTCAAGTATTAATTTATCTATAGCCCTTTGGACCCTAATCTTGACTATTTTGTGTTTGCCTGCCTTAATAATCAGAGGGAGCAAATTACATCAACATTTGAGAAAGTCTACATTGGTCTATTAGTACAATGTGGACTTTGGTTGCGACTTAACATAAAAGAACATTTAATTAGGTTGAATATCATAAGTGACGTATAGCATAGCTTATTGATAGTTCTTTCCTTGAGTAATACAATAATATCTTATATTTTGTCTTCAATCATTCGCATTTCTTTTTTAAACCAATTTGGTAGAGAATAATTATGTCAACAAAATGTTAAAAGGTGTGAAAAACATTTTTGGGAAAGTTTAACTATTTCTTTGGTATAATTTACTAATTTAGCACCAATTAGAATGGAGTTTATTTGGTTGATTTTTTTGTCATCGGATGTTTTCTCTATGTAATTATAATCTTGCATCAAGTTGCTTGTTTAAGATTTGTAGTTATAAGTTATTCATTTTTCTTAATGTTGAAGTTGGACTCTGACTATATGTATTAATTTACAATTTATAATCAAGAATTAAGTTGATATATTTAATTATGGTGTTACGTTATTTTCTAATTGAAGTTGTCAAATTATAATTTTATATTTAGTAAAATATATTGATTGTTTTGTTGTGATCATAGGAGACTCTAAGAAAATTATGAATGGCCTAGAACTCAATTGACTATGGAGGAGCCATAAACAATCTTAACTCTTAAGCTATAAAGTAAATCAGAAGAGATTAATCGTGTCTGTTCTTAGGTTAGGCCAGGTCTTTCTTCTCAAAAAAAAAAAAGTTAGGCCACATCCTCTGTTAACAAAATACCTCAAAATGTATCAAAAAAAAAAACAAAATACCTCAAAATTACTATAATTGATGACTGTATACACTTTTTTCTTTCCTTGATGACTAGGTACATTCTGAATGTCTCTGTTAATAAGAAACACTGGAAGATGCCAATTGCCAACTACCAACTAGTTAAGCTACTTCTCTTGACGACGAATAATGATAATAATAGGAATAACACATAATGAAGAGTCTTCTATCAAGATTGATTGCTTGTCTAAATCATTTTTATATATAAAGATTGGCACTTGTAAATTTAGGTCATTTAAACAATTATGGGCATTTGTTTTGAGGGTAAGTAAGTGAAACAAATATAATTATATAATAAAAAATCTTCTTATTATAAAATAAATAAATGCATTATTCTTTTTTTTTTCTCATATATGCAATATTATTCAATATCTATAATCTATAATATCTATAAAAAAAATAATAAAACAAAAGTCGTTTGGCTATTGATTGACTTTATAATATTATTATGCGCATAAACTTTTGAGTTCTTACCATTTTACACGTCATTATTTTAATATATTTTAATTAAAATTAAATTCTAGTCCATAAATTTAAATTTTATTTCATAATTAAATCCTCCATTCGAATCTTGGTACATCTTTTTTTTCTTTAAATAGTAGCATACATGATTTCATATACAAACATAATCATAATATATATACACAACGATATAATATATAATCTCATATATTAACACATTTATATTTAGTGTCCATTAAAAATTATCAAATTTGATATTTAGACCAAAAAAAAAAAAAAAAGAGAGAGAAAAGAATCCTATTATGTTTTTCTTTTGAGTTGGGTTCAAATTACACCCGGTGTAACTCTAAGTAATGTTATAGCACTCAATATTTTTTTAATTGAATGCAAATTTTGATAAATCTACCGTCAAATTACATTATCTTCGTATATTCTTCACACTTACAAAATTTCAAGGTGATCAAAGATTAATAGTCATGTCACCAATTAATTTTTTAAATTCAAGTTTTTGTAGTTTAAAATAATGCATAAAAGATGAGTTAATGGATCAAATGGTAAATAACATCCAATTGACATGAAAATTGGTATGATTGTTAAGAACATATAGAACATGTAATTCAACGTTGAGGTTTTCAAAATATGAATTCTATAACAAGTTATTGGGTGGTGTATCATTACTTAAAGTTACACCAAGTGTAACTTGAACCCAACCATTTTCTTTTTTACAAAAAAAAAAAAAAAAAAAAAAAAAAAAATTGTATTGTGTTAAACTTTCCCATAAATTTCATGGGTTACTAAGAGTGGGAGGGCTAATTAAGAGAAGGGATGTATATAAATTATTAAAACAAAGTTATTAAATAAATAGTAATAATAAATTATAAAATAAGTACATAAATTTAATTAAAAAAAATGCTTTAAGTTCTAACTGTTTAGATTTTGGACTTTATTAGTGTTTATCTATTTTTATATTTGAAAATTCTCTTTGTACTTTGTGTTAATTTCTTAATATGAGATATGGAATGATTTTGATCATTCCTATTTCGGTTATGTTTAATCTATGCTTTAGTCAGCATAAACAATAATAAAAAAAAAAAATAGTTCCTCAATACAAATTTTTTTTCTAGTTATAATCTAATTTAAAAAAAATCAACACAATCACAAATTAAATATAATACCCAATATCAAAACATACACAAAAGAGTTCAAAAATTAAGAATAAAAAAAAAAACAAAAACTTACATAAGAGAACCAAGAACTTAAATGGGTGTCCCTTGTTTTACTTTTCTATTGTAAACTTCATTTGACATAATCTCCTGCACATGCAATTCAGAAGCAAAAAACAATAAATAAGATGAATTTATTAGGGATGACTTTATTGGTTGAGAAAGATTATGTCGAAAAGCCATGGCTTCATATATATATATATATATATATGAAAATTTTGATAATAGACTATTAGTTGAAGTAGAATTTAAATTTCTAAAACTTACATGATAAATTAAAATTTTATCTAAATTAATTATTGTTAAATCTTATTACTTAGTCAAAAGTCCTATAGCTTAATATCCTAAATCCTAATAAAATATTAATTTAATAAGATGCAACTTGAGGAAAATACAAAAATAGAAACGTGAGTTATGTGGGATTTAAGCTTAGAAAATTTTGATGATAGACTTTTAGTTTAATTTAAATAAAACAGTTGTTAAATGTTATCCCTTAATTTGAGGAAATATATCATAACATATAATATAAAATTAATTTATTAATTAGTTGTTTTTAAAATGTTGATAATAGATTTTTAGTTGGAGTAGAAGTCAAAAGTTTTTTTTTTTTTTTTTTTTTTAAGAAAGAAAACATGGGTTTTTGTTTGGGAATTTAAGTTTAGAATTTTTTATAATAGACTTTTAGTTTGAATAGAATTTAAATTTATTGAATTTTAAATGTATAAAATTAATTTACTAATTAGTTGTTCTTAAAATATTGATAATAGACTTTATGTTAGAATAGAAGTCAAAACGTGGGGTTTTATAGAATTCAAATTTGTTGAAATTTAAATAATAATGTTTTACCTAAATTAAACAATTGTTAAATATTATCCATTAATTCAAAAAAATATATCCTAATAAATAATATAAAATTAATTTGCTAGTTAATGGAAGTAGCCACTTGACGTAACTACGGTTTTTGAGTTTAATGTTTATTATATAGTATATAAAATGATATGATTTTTGCTTATAGTGAGCGGATATAATGTACTAAAGAATAAGGTTCTTGACTAAGAAGAGAAAGAAATACCCCTTGTTGTGTAGCCCGTAAATAGTAGACCTCCTGTAGGCAAAAAGGAAATTATAAGCAAAAACTATTTTAATCAAACGTGTCAATCATTGTAACATGTCGTGTTATATATTGAAGTATTCATGGCGTACACCATGGCATTTTCAGTTTTTAAAGATATAATATGTATACGGTATACATAATTTTAAACTTTATTCCACCAAATAAAAATAATCTATTTTTAAGCAATGTCACATGCACCATATATACTCTTAGATTTTTTTAAAATAATATTTTGATCTTGAAATACTGAGAGTGTTGTAGTTTTCTTTTTCTTTTCTTTTCTTTTAAAAAAAGAGTATTGTTGTTTAGTGGTCTTATTCAATTCTCCCATATAATTTCATCATTTTAGAGGTTTTCTGGAGAATTACTATCAGTTTAAAGTTTTTGAGAGTATTTATGTAATTTTGAAGGTATCAATGGGTTTTGGAGACTTTGAAGATATTTTGATCATTATGATATTTTGGGGATATTTTTGTTATTTTTAAGGTTTTAGTGGTATTTTTTTAATCTTGAAGGTTTTTTAGGGGTATTTCAATTATTTTGTAGGTTTTGAGTTATTTTGATAATTTAAATATTTTAAGGATACTTTTATAATTTTGGAGTTTTCCATGGTATTGTGGTGAGAGGGGGAGGAGGGTTCTGTTGTTTTACACCTTTTTAGAGGGGTAAAGCATTACTAGTCCAAAAAATGATGTTTTTCTTAACTAATAGTAAGTGATTTTGATTTGACCAAGTTTCCCTGTTGATCCAAATGCTCAAAAATGATGAAATGTTTTTCTGAAAAAATGATGAAATGTTTCCTTCCACAAATTCACCTAATTAAGAGCATTCACATCAATCTTACCAATTTAATATTTCAGCAAAAATTTATCTAAACTCAACCAAAATAAGTGTGCATCAGCCTCACTAAATTAACTAAATTTTTTAAAGAAAATAATATCATCTCTACATGTAGTGAGCATCTATCATTGCTACATTAAATTTCAATGTTGATAAAGTACTGAGGATGATGTATGTATATGAAAATAATAGATAGCTAAACTAGCAAAAATAAAGTTTTTTTGGTTAATTTAGCTAAATATTTGAGAAGACTGATGTAAATGCTCTAAATACTCCAAAAAAAATTAGTTTAAAACCTAGTAGTTTCCACTCTTAACTTTTCATATTAAGAGCCCGTTTGGATAGGCTGTTTACAAAACCTTAACGAGCGTTTTAGACAAAACGTGATTTGCCAAATCGTTTGGCTTCACAAAATCAGCACGTTTGCGTTTTCAAAATTTAGATTTTTCACGTTTACAAAACACTGCAAAGCTTTGCATTTTCAGAGACGCAGATGGGCTAACCTCTATTTTTTTTCTTCAGAAAATAAAAATAGCGCAAATACGAAAGGAAATACCAACTTTATCCCTTCCCCCATGTATACCATAATAGAACCTTGGCCAGTACAGGAATCATTCCAGCAATATCAGAGAGAATATCGAATTTTGGATATCGGATTTTTAAGAAATTGAAGGTCTTTGAAGAAGAATAAAAATCAAAGAAGCAGTTGAGGCTTTTGTGAATCTTTGAAAAAAAAATTCACCTGTCGTTGCAAATCAATCAAGCTGTTGCTTCTTCTCATTCCCTGATGCTACCTCATGAACTTCTTCTCCTTCTTTTACTTCTAGCAAGTTCCTTCTCCCCCACTTTTTCTTTTTCTTTGTTTTATCCGGCTGTGAATCTCAATGCAAAATTTTGAAACTTGTGGTCAGTGATGGGAAGTGAGAAAGACAAGTCTTCAAGTTCACTCTTTACCCATCCAAATGGTCATGTCACTCACGTGGCCTATAGATAGTGTATTTTTTATTCCCTTTAACTGTGTTATAATACTACTCTTTAACTCAAAAAAATAAAAATAAAAGTACAATAGTATATATATATATATATATATATATATATATATATACTGGTTATCAAAAATATATATACTATAATAAACTATATATTTTGTACATTAGTTAAATAGTATCAGATATTTTTCTACAATGATCGTTATTGGCTAATGGCTCATTGCTGCTAAGAGATTTTGGGAAAAAAACTTTACCATTGTTGGTAGAAGTATAGATTTTTTGATGAGGTTGATAAAAAAAAATGACAACCTTGAATACTCACTTTTTTGAAACTATATGTATGACTTAATAACAACCCGAAGGGAGCAGCATAATTAGTTAGGGACCTTTGCCTCATGAAGTGGAGGTCACTACTGTTCCTCTTCCTTGGGGCCAAAACTTGTTTATCTTAAAAAAAATGGATGACATAATGACAACATTATCTACCTCCACTTTCAAGTCTCAACTCTTTGTCAATGACTTTGATGAGCTCTACTTATTTCATGATCTTAAATTTACTTTAATACTTGTTTGATTCCCTTGAGTTATACCAATTAGCTCTGCTTATTTTTTTTAGTAATTATTTTAATATAATTATTTTCCTAATCATTTTAATATCTTCCTCTTGATGGTTTTTTTTTTTCAATTTTAAATTATATAAATTTCTCTCCATGGTTCCAACAACGACAACATCATTATTATATAATTGTTAGGCTTAATTACATAATTTCAATAATAATTAAAAAAATACTGATTAAAGGAAAAATGACAAAACAACCTTAACAAAATAATTAAGTCCTTTTTTGAAATTTACACTCCAAACAACCATTTTTAAAACAGCTTATCCAAACGCTTAATGTAGCTTTAAAAAAAAACGCATATTTTCACATTTTTACCAAACGTTTATCTGTAGTTTTTAAAATGATGTTTTCAAAACGCACGTTTTAAAAACGCTCGTTTTCAAAACGCACCTTTATGAACAGCCTATCCAAACAGGCCCTAAGTATTTTGTGCCCTCCATTACTCTTTTATGGCAGTTAAGCAAAATATTAAATTTTAAAAAAAATTATGCCCTGTACATATACGAAATTAACCTTAATATCCTCATCACTTTCTTATAACTAACAAGGGAATATTGGAATTGTTGAATACTTGGGGTGAGTTTGGCATCAGTTTTTATCTTTTAGTTTTATTGTACAGCTTTTTAAAACCTTATTTTTTTCTAGCATTTTCTCACTTTTTTAAATTTTTTCAAGGTACAAGTATATTTTAGCACACTCTCAGCAAAAAGTTTTTAGCAAAAAACTAAATAAGTTGTTCCCAAGCAAGCCCTTAATGGTCGCAAATTACAATCCATCATTTTTTTTTTGTTTAATTATTATTATTTTCCTAATGATTATCAATGCCAACACAATTGTGGCAAATTACAAATCATCCACCATTTTTTTTTGGGTTTAAGTTATACATTTTACCGCAACACAATTTTTAATTAAAAAAAAAATTGCCACAACAAAGTTCAACTACTCTTTTTTTTTTTCTTTCGAAAAAAGTAAAATAAGATGCCAGTATTCACACCCCCCCCCCCCCCCCCCCTCTTCAATCCCCAAAAAGAAAAGGAATATAAAACATATCAATTCAAAATTTCAAAACTGGAATAAGCCGATCCAACACAAAACATTGTCATGAATGATTGTAATTTGTAATCTTCTAACATTAAGTATTTAACAGTTGCAATGTTCCCCCTTAATTATAACATTGCGGTGATGATATTAAGGTCAATTTAGGATAGGTATGGACAAAAATTTTTATTAAAAAAAATTAATTAAAGAGACAAAAAAAATAGTTAAAAAATGGTCAAAAATGCTTATTATGAAAAGTTAATGGGGGAAAATGTAAAATTTGGCCTTTAATATATAATCAAATATGTTATAATTACAATATATTCGATGGTACCAAAGCCTCACCACCAAATATCCTAAAAGATAATGTGGAAATAGGGAATTTATCAAGTATCAACCGCTCATTCTCAATCACAGCTCTGCTAACAGACAGATTGATTGATGTTCGGCTCTTTTTTTTTTCTTTCTTTTTTTTTTTCATGCTTTGTACTCTGTTTTTACTTTTTTGGCTTTTTCAAGCTAATTTCAATGAAATAGGCAGGTTGCATCAAAAAATTAAGAATAATAAAAACTACATAATAGAATAATGAATTCAAAAGTCACTAATGAGGTTTTCAAGTCCAAAAGCCTACCATAATAGAATAATGAAACTTGACCCAACCACCACAGCACAGGGAGACCACGTAAAAATCCACTTTTGTTTTTTCTATTTATGTTCTTGTTTTTGTTTTTGTTTTTTAAGATCTACTTCTTTGTTACCATGTTACCCAGTCAATAATTCAGTTAAATTGAACAATTATTTATTTTAATTTGTAAGGGTTGACTCTCACAAATGATTCCAATAAGTAATTAACTAAATAGTAAAAATTTGGATTAAGATCTCATGCAATAAATATTCCAGAGTATTACATCGGTGCAATTACCAATAATTCCCCTTAAAAAAATTATTTCTTCACCTTCTTCTTCTACTATTTTTATTCAGGGTTGAGATTGCGAGTTGATTTGTCAACTCGCGATCTCAACCATGGTTAATACTTCAAAATTTTTGATAAAAAATGGTCAAATTTTGGTTGAGCATTCCCATGATGTGTACAAATGTGGAGGGAGCATCGTCGAATGGTTGGCTTACACATTTGCTGCTTTATTTGACCTAGCCAACACGAACTGCACGCGCGAGCTCCATATTCATATATTTGCTTATTAATTTCCAAGTAGTTTCGTCTCTACTCAATCATTTTCCGGTAAAATACTAGTCATTAAAAAAAAAAAATGTGCTTCATACTCGCAATAAGTCCAATGAAATCCTTTTCATTCCAAATATTAGAATCTCAAATCTTGGCATATAAGTCCAATGAAATCCTTTTATATATAAAATCCAATGAAATTTTATATTTTTAAGCTAAAACACAAAAATAAAATTCTAAAATATTAGAACGGTTTAAAAATTAAAACAACTTTAATAGTAAAATGCTATTGCAATTGGGTTCTTAATTTAATTAACGTGTAGCATAAATTATTAGTATCACACACCCTATCTTACCAGCTATACAAGTCCAATGAAATCTTATATTTTTTATTATCTAAAACACAAAAAGATTTCTAAAATATTAAAATAACTTTAATAGTAAATGCTATTGCAATAGGGTTCTTAATTTAATTTATGGGTTGCATAAATTATTAGTATTTTTTTTTTTTTTTTTTGTGTTTTTGGTAAAAAATTATTAGTATCACCAGCCTAGCTTTCAAGTTCACATTGTTTGTCTATCAAAAAAGGAGAAAAAAAAAAGTTCACATTGTTTGACTTTGATAATGCCACTCTCAAAAGTCACACCAAAATTATAGCCCACCCCGGCCACTCTCTGGACGCCAAAACAAACTGCCTATAAAATGCCACACCTATTGCCATATATCCCTCAAACAAACCACACACACAACCAGTAACATTTTGCACCAACAAGCCACAAAAAATGGAGCAAAATTTCTACCTATCCCTTCTTCTTCTCTTTGTTTCCTTCATCACTCTCTCCCTCTTCTTCCTCTTTTACAAGCATAGATCCAGCTTCACTGGCCCAAATCTCCCACCAGGCAAAGTTGGGTACCCCATGATCGGTGAGAGCTTTGAATTCTTCTCCACAGGATGGAAAGGTCACCCTGAGAAGTTCATCTTCGACCGCATGTCTAAGTACTCTTCTGAAGTGTTTAAAACCTCTCTTTTGGGACAACCAGCTGCTGTGTTTTGTGGTGCTGCAGGTAACAAGTTCTTGTTTTCCAATGAGAACAAACTTGTCACTGCTTGGTGGCCTGAATCTGTCAACAAAGTTTTCCCTAGTTCGCTCCAAACTAGCTCCACAGAAGAGGCCAAGAAGATGAGGAAGATGCTTCCAAATTTCCTTAAGCCTGAAGCTCTGCAGAGATACATAGGTATCATGGATACTATTGCACAAAGACACTTTGCGTCTGGATGGGAAAATCGTGACGAAGTTCTTGTGTTCCCTCTCTCAAAAAAGTAATACTATATCTCATTTCTCTCTGCTTGTTTTTTTTTTTTTTTCCAAAGTCTAATCATAAAGAAAAACGGTGAAGTTGTAATAATTTTACCATAGAAAAAGAAAGAACTTGCATGAATTTGAATTCGTTAAAAAATAATAATAATAATAAATAATAATTGTTTTAATTATTTTTTTTACAAACATATATATCACCAAATACAAAAATGTTCTCGAAAAAAAGAAAACAAAAATGTAATTTAAACATTTATTTATTATGTTAATGAAGTGACAAAAATCATATTTATTATCACCTCAAATTATAAATTTTTTGTACTAAAATTTGTAATAAAATTAGTATTTATTTTTATAAAGTAGTATTATAGATAATACAAATTTTACTGTATAAATCTTATAAATTGAGGTGAAATTAATTACAAAATTTGAAATGAATTGATGTTTCAAATTTTTTTTTACTAAGTATGTGTTTGGATCCAGATTATTTTGCGTATGTGTTTTTAGCGTTTTCTTTTTTTTTTTTTTTTTTTTCTACTACTGCACGCATTTCAGTTTAAGGGACAAAGTTACGCACTGTTCACGGGACCCACAACTATTTTATTCAGAAAAAATATTAAAAATAGGTCCTACAGCACTATTCACCCATTTAAAAATTATTTTGCTATAGTGTTTTTAGTTTTCAGTTTTCAGCAAAGTAAACTATATCCAAACGGACCCTAAAACTACTTCATAGTAGATTTAATATATATATATATATACACTTTTTATTGAAAGATATTAATACCTTAGATTTTGTAATATTTATCTAGTAAAATTTGTAATAGTAGTAAAGTAACTCAAATTAATACTTTTGTTATATCATTGTCAACAGGTACACTTTTTGGTTGGCATGCCGTCTTTTTCTTAGCCTTGAGGATCCCAACCACATCGCAAGATTTGATGATCCATTCAAACTATTGGCCTCCGGGATCATATCAATGCCTATTGACTTGCCAGGAACACCATTTAACCGTGCAATCAAAGCCTCCAACTTCATCAGGAAGGAACTTTTGCTTATCATTAAGCAAAGAAAGATTGATTTGGCAGAGGGCAAAGCATCCCCTACTCAAGATATATTGTCCCACATGCTTTTGACTTGTGATGAGAGTGGAAAATACATGAATGAACTAGATATTGCAGATAAAATCCTTGGTTTGTTGATTGGTGGACATGACACAGCCAGTGCTTCTTGCACTTTCATTGTCAAGTATCTTGCTGAGCTTCCTCATATTTATGATGGAGTCTACAAAGGTAAATATCTTTTTTTTTTTTTTTTAGTTTTCTATATTCTTTGCATTTCATGATCTATGCCTATAATTTATTTGATTTTCTATGCCTCTAGATGAAAATTCTGATTGTATAGGTCTTATGTGATTTTTTAGTGTTTGATGGTCTTAACAATAAATAAATAAAAAGCACCTGCTGAGTTAATTATAGATAACTTTCTAAGCCCAAAAAAAAAAAAAAAAAATCAAGAGAATAGAACCATAAATTAAAATTGACTAAAAAAAATCAAGGAAAAGGCAAACAAATTAATGTTATCCCTGCATGCAGTTTTGGTGTTGGCGTGTGAGTATATTCTCTTATCTCATCCCCCTTCCCCTATATATGTGTGTGTGTGTTTCTCAAATAAAAAAAAATTAATGTTATCCCTTTTGGAAAATCAAGTTTATAAAAGTTGCCTTCGGGAAATAGTAATCTGAACTAGACGTGTGATCCTGACTGGATCAACCATGTTCTAAAGTCAAACTCTTATATGTTTGAGTACCAGAAATGTTTTTATATTGATGACTAAAATAGCATTTACAAGTAACCAATTTTAATCTAAGCCTAAATTAGGGATACAACTTTTCACATTTTTTTCACAATCTTTCAAAAATTATAAATAAAAAATAAAAAATAAAAAAAAAGTTATTGTCTATACTGCATCAAAGTTTTTTTTTTTTTTTTTTTTGGTAGAATATATTACATCTAATACTCCCTCCATCCCATTTTTTTTGTCCTCTATTCCATTTTGAGATGTCCCAAAATATTGTCCTGTTTCTAAAAATAAAAGTCATTAATTTACTAATGTTCCCATTATACCCCTATTAATTTACTAATTCAATTTTTTAATAAATTTTTTAAAGGGTAGTTTTGGAAACTTATACATTTTTAAAAGGTAGACAAGACAATAAATGATGTTCCCTTAAAAAGTTTGACTTTTCAAACAGGAAAAAAAAATTGGGACAGAAGGAGTAATAATTAAGTTATTGTTTATTTTCTTCTCCAATAAAAAAAAAAGTTATTTTTTTTAATTTAAACACGTTTAATAAATCTAGAATTTGACTTTGCAAGTCCCATGACCCAACAACCAAGCATTGGTGTCCACACCATTAATGGTGATACGTATACGTATTACGTACTAAGCATCTTCTTTTTTATTGGTGAAAGAGAGAGATTTTGCCTTTTGCACATGGACATCAGGACATAGACTTTTTTATTTTTATTTTTATGAGTAATTTTAAGACTATAAATTATTTCACAATTTTTTTGTCACAACTTTGATGTGGCAGAATATGAGTAGTTAATTATCATTTACACATGAACCCATTATTTTTTTTTACCATTCACGCTCTGTTACATCATAATTGTGATAAAAAATTATGTGCTCATAGACTTTTCTTTTTTAATAAGATCAGAACATAGACATAATTGACTAAGGATGATATGTTAGGCCGTCTACATTCTCAAAATATATATATATATATGTTAGGCCGTCTAAGACTAGCAAATAAGCCGGCAAAGAATATGGACCGTCAAAGGGAATTGGAATTTTTTTACTTGACATTAATTGAATTCTATCTTTATTATTCCTTTTTGTCTTTGTTCAGAGCAAATGGAGATTGCCAAGTCAAAAGCACCAGGGGAGTTGTTGAACTGGGATGACATTCAAAAGATGAAATACTCATGGAATGTTGCTTGTGAAGTGCTTAGACTTGCTCCACCCCTCCAAGGTGCTTTCAGGGAAGTTATTAATGATTTCATCTTCAATGGTTTCTCCATTCCAAAGGGCTGGAAGGTAAATCAATTCAGGAAAAAAAAAATTGATAGAGATACATTACTTTTCACAACTACCTGTTATAATTGGAGTAACATCATTTTCACTTGAATCTACAATTGAAACGGACTTCTTATATGCACTAATCACTACATATCATGTCAACTGTTGTTAAAAAAAATCGTAAAAAAATCTTTAGATTTATTGAAGAAAGAAAAAAAACATAAAGTTGGAACATGGCTAGCTAATAATATTTACAAAAAAAATATATATATATATATATATATATATTTATGTCATAAAAGTAACTTAAATGCCTCTTCTTGTTGTTGTGTATGCAGTTGTATTGGAGTGCAAATTCGACTCATAGAAGTGCAAAATACTTCCCAGAACCTGAGAAATTTGATCCAAGTAGATTTGAAGGAAGTGGACCTGCTCCTTACACATTTGTTCCCTTTGGTGGAGGACCAAGGATGTGCCCAGGAAAAGAATATGCAAGATTGGAAATACTTGTTTTCATGCACAATTTGGTGAAAAGGTTCAAGTGGGAGAAAGTTCTTCCTGATGAAAAAATTATTGTTGACCCCATGCCCATACCTGCAAAGGACCTGCCCATCAAACTTTTCCCACACAAAGCTTGATTTATTGGGATTAAGAACTTAAAAATCTTAGGTCCTTATCCTCCTTGGTCATTCTCACACACAACATAAGGAAAGCAATTAAACCTTATCCTTTTTTCTTTTTCTTTTTTTTTAATTTTCGTGCTTGTATTTGTTTTTTAATGTTGTGTTTAAGTTATTCCTCTTGATATTTCAAGGACATAAAAATGTATAATGAAAAAGAATAATTAAGTTGTTTACTCAGATGTCATATGATGTAAGTGTATAACGAAATTGTATTAATAATTATTGGTTATGGCTTTGGTATACAATATTAGGCACTAAATGGAGCCAATCTTGACTTGGTATATTAGTTTTTTTTTTTTTTTTTTTTTTTTCCTTTTTGTTTATTGACTTTGTGTCATAGTTAAGTAGCTATATAAGTGCACCCACCCCCTCCAAAGAAACAAAAGTCTGCAAAAATATGATGGTAAAACAAGAAAACATCTATAAATGCAAAAATTTGATATACACTGATATGATAAATTATTGTTGATAGATGAAAAAATGATATAAGTAATGAGCTCAGAAGAAAACTAATACAAACTTGTCAACTCCTGTGTTGTAAAAATTGTTGTCAACTTTTTTTTTTTTAAATGTATGTAGCAATATTCCTGGGTCAAACAGTCATGGCCGGCAACTTTGATCATCATATTAGCGCCGTTTACTTTTTGGTAAGGTGGAAATGTTAGCCACCTGAGAAAGCTTTCACACTAATTGGTTAGCTAGTTATGGTCACTCTTTCAACTACCATTTTTTAATGCACTTTGCACTAAGGAATTACAATTAATTTTTAAATAATAGTTCAACAATTAGTGTGAAAGCAACTGCAAGAACTTTACTTATGAACCTTGAGAAGTCATTCTTCCTTGGACCACAAATCAATGAATTTGATGTGATATCTAAATAATTTTTTTATTTTAGTAAAAGTTTTATGATGTTTCATAAAAAAATTTGAGTAAAAGAAAAATATGCCAACTAGTATATCTTTAGATATAGCAAATAAATTGGCTTTCAGTCTCAAAGGAGAGACTTGTCAACCATTGTCCATGTTGTGCGAATTGGTATTTCCCCTTGTCATGAGTGCTTGTGGTTATCTATGGGCTCGTTAGCTCGATTCCTGTGGGTGGATTTGAGGTGGGGCTTAGGTATTAGAATTTATAAACTTGGACAAAAAAAAAAAAAGGAAAGAGACTTGCCACTTGTGACCAGGAGACCTTTTAGCACTTGTAAGTACATGACCTGAATTATTGCTTGAATCAAGTCATCAAATTAATATTAATTCAAAATGTAATCAAGATATCTCGGTCAATATTTTTCTTTTTTATACTGTATATATACCCTTACCAACTTTTATTCTCTCATTTATTTTCAGCCCCCATAGACTCTCTTTTGGGGGTCTTGGACTCAATTTTAGGTCAAGTAGTTAGAATGGGCTTGTATGAACTCTATCATTATTATCATAGGACTTCTATCATTCTTTTTTAAGTCTTTTCTTATCAAGAAAAAGAAACAAGAGTGACAAGCTTTTTTTCTTTTTTGACAAATCCCTTAAAGGCAACTTCAAGATGTTCACTAAGGGACATAAATTTAATAATACGTCATTTGATTATATAAGGCCCTAAAAAAATCACACTTGCCACTTGTGATCAGGGGACCTTTTAGCACTTGTAAGCATATGACCTGAATTATTGCTTGAATCAAGTCATCAAATTAATATTAATTCAAAATGTAATCAAGATATCTCGGCCAATATTTTTCTTTTTTATACTGTATATATACCCTTACCAACTTTTATTCTCTCATTTATTTTCAGCCCCCATAGACTCTGTTTTGGGGGTCTTGGACTCAATTTTAGGTCAAGTAGTTAGAATGGGCTTGTATGAACTCTATCATTATTATCATAGGACTTCTATCATTCTTTTTTAAGTCTTTTCTTATCAAGAAAAAGAAACAAGAGTGACAAGCTTTTTTTCTTTTTTGACAAATCCCTTAAAGGCAACTTCAAGATGTTCACAAAGGGACATAAATTTAATAATACGTCATTTGATTATATAAGGCCCTAAAAAAATCACAAGACTAATCCATTAAAGGTTAAAAAAAGAGTGACTTGCTGACCAGTGACAGTGAGATGGTCTAATCCATCTTTGTTGTTTGATTTTCATCACTATTGTGACAACCCAAACTAATCTTATTGGGAGTTTTAGCTTTGTATTTGATCTTGACTTTCTTTTCTATGGTTTTAGTCCGTTAGCTTTTTAATTAAGAATTAAGGAAATCTTTTTTTTTTAATGGATTTTAAATGGTTTTTTTTTTTTTTTTTTTAGAGAGTTTCAACTTATTGTGTCTGTTCCTTTATCATCAATTCAAGACACTAATTGGTTTTTGATGTAGGTGGAGATTGAACTCTAGATCTCTTATTCAACCATCAAAGACTTTACAAGTTGAGTTAAATGAAACCCACTTTAAATGAGTAGTGATTGGTCTTCTTACTGATTCAGCGGCGAAAGTAGTAAAAGGCGATCCAAACCTAGGTTGAAAAACAAAAAAAAACGCTTCAGTTCTATAGTTCAGTATAAAGAGACATTAGTGTGGCGTTTGGTACGGGGTAATATTTTAGAATTCCTAAGAATGTTTAAAGATTCTCATATTTAGTTGCAAATTATGCCAGGGAATCAAATGCCAGGGGAATCTGAATTCCCCCTTTAAACCCCCTTCAGTAGGAATGTGGATTCCCTTTAAAACAAGTGGGTATCCAAATTCCCAAACTTCAAAGAAATTGTATTTTTTATAAATTGACAATTTTAACCATTTTTTCTTATCATTTAAGCAATTAAGATAAAATATAAAACAAATCATCAATATATTTTCCCTTGTCTTTATCTTGTCCCGCGAAAATAACATAAACAAGATAGACAACTCTGTTGATATACTCTTTAACAAAGTTCTATTTAGGTTTCACGTGTGGGGAAAAAAAATAATTGAAGGGGACCCTCCATTATTGTCAGATATTCACTTTTGCTGTTGTGTGCGTGTTGCTTAACAAATTATTAATAGTTTATATTTTGTTTTTCATTATTTATTTAGAGGAAGTTTTTAAAAAAAAGACTTAGTAGTTCACATCTAAATCTAAGGATAGAATGAGGAAAATAAATAATTCATTTAAGATTCTTGAGAATAAACCAGATACTATCGTCTCACATTTCTAGGAATCTGGATAGAATGAGGAATTATTAAGAAATTCCCCCAAACATAGGAATAACTACATTCCTAGGCATCCAAATTGCAATGAATTATGAATCACATTTCTAAGAATCTAGATGCCAAGAGTAATGTGAATTCCTTCATACCAAACGCCACATAGCAGTGTTAAAAATAAACAAAAATTAAGAGACACAGTCTTAAATTAATTGGTGGTGCACGATTCAGGACAAGAACTTTTTGACAAAGGATGCACATTCTATAGTTTAGCATAATGTATTTCTATGACAATGGAATGACAAAGTCACAACCACATAAAATCCACCATTAATTGCACATATTTTTCATCCAAATAAAATGATTATTCATGCTCAAAGGATTTTTTTTTATCATTTATTTACAATTAATTTTAGAACAAAAATATATTTTTTTTCACCCAAATAATATTTATTTTAATTTTCAAGGATTGTCATTTTAAAAAATTATCCAACAAATAATAACAATAAAGGCTTAGTCTCAAAATTTTGAGGCCGACTATAGATCCTTAAAAAAGAATTTATAATACTCAAATTAATAATTCTTTAGTTACAAGTATTTCCAACAGAGTCATCTAATATTCAATTCTCTACACCCCATTGTAACTGTTGACTATCAAGTATTCAAAATAATAATATGTATAAGATTATCTTTAAATATTTAGATTTACATTTTAAAATTTTGTATCTCTATAATATGATAAAAGTTCAAATTCTAAATAAAACTAAACAAAACAAATATCAATACTCACAAAAATTTTAATCTTGCTAGTTTAAGCCCTCAAAAAGTTATAACTTTCAAGATTTGGAATTCTCAGCAATCGAGCAAAGCCCTATTAGCTTTCAGTTCTCCTCTTGTGATGAGTACCATGTGTGATGTGTGTAATGCCACCATATATAGGAGCAGTACTGAAGCTTGATTTTAAAAAGAAAATAAGATGTAGCAAAATAAGAGCAGGGAATGCACATGATGTGACATGATAAGACTCAACCAGGAAGCCACTTAAATTAATTTTGATCAAACCACGGGAGTGAGGAGTTTTGGTTGTATTCCATTTCCATAAGTCAAAAAAATAATAATAATAATAATACAATTGTCGAAGTGATCCGTTATTATTGGTAGTGAAAAAAATAATATCAATAGTAAAACTAAACGAGAACAAAATAAAACCCATCGACTAAACTGTTGTGAAAAAAATATTGTAAAATTTATTGTCTTTTATCATTTGCATTTACTGAGTTTATCATATGCTACCTGGAGTTCCTTTAAGACCGTAGTGGCAATCTCAGCAGGATAATGACTTACCATGATAGAAATTGTTTTTTCGATCAGAACCATAGGTTTTTTTTTCCCTGTTAGAATGAAAGCAAATAATTGAAAGTATTTTTCTCATGCATGCACCTGCGTGGTTAAAGCCATTTATAAATGCGAGAAACGTTTTCCACTTCGGCGTGCTGTGTCCAAATCACAGTCGACTGTAAGTGTGATGGCGTTGCTTGGAATTCAACAACCTAATAACTGTCCTGCCTCCTGATTTGGACTTGCAAAAGCAATATGAAAATGTATATATACCCTTACCAACTTTTATTCTCTCATTTATTTTCAGCCCCCATAGACTCTCTTTTGGGGGTCTTGGACTCAATTTTAGGTCAAGTAGTTAGAATGGGCTTGTATGAACTCGATCATTATTATCATAGGACTTTTATCATTCATTGTTAAGTCTTTTCTTATCAAGAAAAATAAATAAGAGTGACGAGTTTTTTTTCTTTTCTGACAGATCCCTTAAAGGCAACTTCAAGATGTTGACTAGGGGACATAAATTTAATAATACTTCATTTGATTATAGAAGGCCCTAAAAAAATCACAAGACTAATCCAGTAAAGGTTAACAAAAGAGTGACTTGCTGACCAGTGACAGTGAGATGGTCTAATCCATCTTTGTTGTTTGATTTTCATCACTATTGTGACAACCCAAACTAATCTTATAGGGAGTTTTAGCTTTGTATTTGATCATGACTTTCTTTTGTATGGTCTTAGTCCGTTAGCTTTTTAATTAAGAATTAGAGAAATCTTTTTTCTTTCTTTTTTTATGGATTTTAAATGGGTAGGTTTTTTTTTTTTTTAAAGAGAGTTTCAATTTATTGTATTCCGCCTTTTTATCATCAGATCAAGACACTAATTGGTTTTTGGTATAGGTGGAGATTGAACTCTAGATTTTTTATTCAACCATCAGAGACTTTATCAATTGAGTTAAGTGAAACCCACCTTAAATGATTAGTGATTGTTCTTCTTACAGATTCAGCGGGGAAGTAGTAAAAGGCGATCCAAACCTGGGTTGAAAAACAAAAAAAAAAATGTTTCAGTTCTATAGTTTAGCATAAAGAGACAATAGCAGTATTAAATTAAGAGACACGTGTCTTAAATTAACTGGTGGTACACGATGCAGGACAGGAACTTTGGGACAAAGGATGCACGTTCTATGGTTTAGTATAATGTATTTCTATGACAATGGAATGAGAAAGTCACAACCACATAAAATCCACCATTAATAGCACACCCTTACAGTTCTTTTTTAAAACTATTTACATAAAATTAAATTACATATTTTTCATCCAAATAAAATGATTATTCATGTTCAAAGGATTTTTTAATCATTTATTTACAATTATTTTAGAACAAAAATATATTTTTTTCATCCAGATAATATTTATTTTAATTTTCAAGGATTATCATTTAAAAAAATTATCCAACAAATAATAGCAATAACAATAAAGCATTAGTCCCAAAATTTTGAGGCCAACTATAAATCCTTAAAAAAGAATTTATAATACTCAAATTATTAATTCTTTAGTAACAGAAATTTCCAACAAAAACATCTAATATTCAATTCTCCACACTCCATTGTAACTATCGACTATCGAGTATACAAAATAAGAATAATATGTATAAGATTATATTTAAATAGTTAGATTTACATTTTAAAATATAGTATCTCTATAATATGATGAAAGTTCAAATTCTAAATAAAAATAAACAAAACAAATATCAATACTCACAAAAATTTTAATCTTGCTAGTTTATGCCCTCAAAAAGTTATTACTTTCAAGATTTGGAATTCTCAGCAATCAAGCAAAGCCCTATTAGCTTTCAGTTCTCCTCTTGTGATGAGTACCATGTGTGATGTGTGTAATGCCACCATAGGAGCAGTACTGAAGCTTGATTTTAAAAAGAAAATAAGATGTAGCAAAATAAGAGAAGGGAATGCACATGATGTGACATGATAAGACTCAACCAGAAAGCCACTTAAATTAATTTTGATCAAACCACGGGAGTGGGGAGTTTTGGCTGTATTCCATTTTCATAAGTAAAAAAAAAAAAAAAATACAATTGTCGAAGTGAGTCAAGTGACCCGTTATTATTGGTAGTGAAAAATATGATATCAATAGTAAAACTAGGCGAGAACAAATAGAAGCTCATCAACTAAACTGTTGTGAAAAAAAAAAACATTGTAAAATTTGTTGTGTCTTTGTCATTTGCATTTACAGAGTCTACCATATGCTACGCGGAGTTCCTTTGAGACCGTAGTGGCAATCTTAGCAGGATAATGACTTACCATGATAGAAGTTGTTTTCTCGATCAGAACCATAGTTTTTCTTTTTCCCTGTTAGAATGAAAGCAAATAATTGAAAGTATCTTGCTCAAGCATGCACCTGCGACCAACAATAAAACGAGTTATAAACATCTAAGAACTCAGGTGACAACCTTCATCAACGTACCGTGCTCTCGTGCTCTCGTGCATGTGGAAGCAGTAGAAAGTCTTGCAGTTCTTGCAAGAAGTAGCGTGTCCTCCCCTGAGTGAGGTCTGGTGTAGTTTTTTTCCTTGAGGGTTCCCCTTCTGTTTCGGGGAAGAGAAAGGCCATGGCAGAGGAGCTAGAAGTTTTATGGAAGAAACTCTCTTTCACGGAGGAGGAAGATGAGGATATTGAGATAGATAACAATAGCACAAGAACTGCCAAGGAGATAGGGAAGAACTGTGCGATGATGAAGATTATGTCCCATAAAAGTATCAGTTTAGATGCTTTGAGGAAAAATATGAGGATGTTGTGGAAGCCAAATAAGGGGGTCCAAATATCTGAGGTGGAGGAAGACCTTTTCCTGGTAGAATTTAGTGATGGAAAAGATAAAAAGAAAGTCCTAGATATGTGTCCATGGCACTATGAAAAACAGTTAGTTCTTTTACAGGAGTTCGATGGTGAGCTATCTCCGAAGGAAATAGAGCTTAAATGGGCACCCTTCTGGATTCAAATATTCAATCTCCCCTTAAAGTGCAGGACGAAGGAAATAGGATGGGCAATTGGGTCCAAGCTGGGCGAGGTTTTGGAAGTGAATGTCTCCGAATCTGGGGTTCAATGGGCAAGATGTCTACGCGTGCGAGTGCGTATCGATGTGACTAAGAGATTGGTCCGGGGGAAGAAGATAACAATAGAAGGGGGGGAAGGCAGATGGGTTCAATTCAAGTATGAGAGGCTCCTTAATTTCTGCTACAGATGTGGCTTTCTTAGTCACGCTCTAAAGGATTGCCCAGAACCTGGAGAAAGCAATAAGGTGGGCGAGAAGGAGGAACTACAATATGGGGCTTGGCTGCGAGGAGAATTTTTGCGAAGAAATAGTCAAGACTCAGCCAAGGTAGATATGGAGAGAGGTGTAGGCAATAGACACGGGGAGTCCGGTGCTGAGGCGGAGCAAGGGGAGGGGATGGTTCAGGCACGTGTGAGCTCAAAGGTTGATGGTAAGGCTCACGTGCCAAACCAAACGTACCTTGAGCCATGCCCCCTGCCTGACGCATCGAAACAACAGCCAAAATCCTTGCACGAAAATGGAATGGTCAAGGGGTTGGTGAGAAAGCAAGGGGGGAAGGAAGTAGTTTTGGACGAAAAAGCATTGGACCAACCAAAAGCCCAGTCTGGGGTAACAGAAAACATGCAGTGGGAGACAGCAACTTTTCACGAGGGAGCACCAAATTTCAATTTTGTTTTGGCGCCAAACCCAAGAATCAACAATGAGGGGGGCAGCCCATTGCCATTGAGTGCGGAACTGGGCCCTTTAATTGAGAACTATGACTTGAGTAACGGAGGGAAAGTTGTATACTTAGGCCCAATTACAGGTGATAATGTTAAGGAAATGTCTGCTTCTAGTTTTAGTGGCCCAAACCGAAAGTTAAACCCAAGTTCAAGAGAAAAAAGAACCCGAGCCCGAGTTCAGCCCAGTACTAGAACTAGTCAGGGGAAAGGTGAATCAAAATTACTTGGTACGAAGCGCAATGCTAGGGATGCTTTTGAAGAAGAAGAAGATCGTGGCAGGGGCAAGAAGCAAGCAGTGGAAGATGTTTTTATCAAAACGGCGGCGGCTGATGCTCAGCCCCGCCGACACCAATGATTTCCTTAGCTTGGAACTGCCGGGGGCTTGGGAACCGCCGGTCAGTTCGTGAGCTTGTGGAAATCGTGCAAGCTGAAGGTCCCAAGATTGTGTTTCTTTCTGAGACTTGGTCAGGTAGGAAGCATATGGAGAAAGTGAAGAAGGAGTTGGAGTTTGATGGCTTGTTCACCGTTCCTAGTGATGGAAAGGGCGGTGGGCTGGCACTGTTGTGGAAATCGGAGATGGCTGTGTGGGTTGATAGTTTTTCGAAATTTCACATTGATGCGATTGTTAATGGCGGATCGCAAGAAGCGTGGCGGCTGACTGGGTTCTATGGTGAGCCCGACAGAGATAGAAGGGAGGAAGGTTGGAATATGCTGAGGATGTTGCGCTCGAGGTCGGAATTGCCATGGTGCTGTTTTGGTGACTTCAACGAGCTGCTGAAAGTCGAAGATAAAAGAGGTGGTGCTCCCCAGTCGCATAGCCAGATGCAGCGGTTCCGAGATGTCCTTGACTACTGCGGTTTTGTCGACCTTGGTTTCTCTGGCCCTGCTTTCACGTGGAGAGGTAGGCGTCGGGGTGAATGGGTTTGGGAACGATTGGATCGGGGAGTAGTGAACTACGACTGGTTAGCAAAATTCCCAACAGGTAGGATCCGAAACTTGTCCTGTTTTACTTCGGATCATTGTCCAATTTTGCTAACTCTGGACACAGAAGGAGAAAAGTAACGGTGGAAAAGAAAGCCCTTTAGATTTGAGGCAATGTGGCTCACTGATTTAGGCTGTCACCACACGGTCTCAAGAGCATGGGACTCTAATCCGAGTGGTGCTCCTATGTTCAGAATCTCGAAGAAACTGAAAAAGTGTAAGAAATTGTTGAAAAAGTGGAGTAAGGCTCAGTTTGGAAGTGTGCTAGTTCGGATCAGAGAAACTAAAACGGCTTTATGGAAGGCAGAGGAAATGGCAATGAGGGGGGGTGATTATCAAGAGGTGACTAGGCTAAAATCAGAACTAAATTTGCTTTTGGATAGAGAAGAGCAGATGTGGCATCAACGAGCACATGTGAAGTGGGTTCAGTGCGGTGACAAAAATACCAAGTATTTTCATGGTACAGCAACCCAACGAAAAAGAAAGAATTTTATTAAGGGCTTATTGGATGAACAGGGGGTGTGGCACAGGGAGGAAGATGCTGTCTCGGCCTTGTTTGTTGGCTACTATGAAAACCTTTTTACTTCTTCAGACCCGCATAATCTGGATTCAGTCTTGGAGGGGGTTCAAGCAGTGGTTACTGAAGATATGAATGCTAAGCTTGTTGCGAGGTACACAGCAAAGGAGGTGGCAGCTGCAATCAAAGAGATGGCTCCTTTAAAGGCCCCCGGTCCTGATGGCATGCCACCCTTGTTCTTTCAGACTTACTGGCCCGACATAGGTATGGACATAACTGAAGCAGTACTTTCTAGTTTGAATTCTGGTTCTTTGCTGAAATCTATAAATCATACATTCATTACCCTAATCCCAAAGGTTAAAAATCCTGAAAGAGTAACTGAATTCAGGCCTATTAGCCTTTGTAATGTGATTTATAAGATTATTAGCAAAGTTATAGCAAACAGGCTTAAACCACTGCTTAACTCTATTATCTCAGAAACACAAAATGCTTTTATAGCTGGCAGGTTGATCACAGATAATGTCTTGATTGCATTTGAGTTACTACATCATATGAAAACCAGTTGCCTCGGGAAAAAAGGATTCATGGCACTCAAGCTCGACATGAGTAAAGCTTATGACCGGGTGGAATGGGTTTTTTTGAAGAATATATTGCTGAGATTGGGCTTTCAACAGTCTTGGGTTGATTTGATTATGGAGTGTGTGACGACGGTCTCTTATTCTATCTTGGTGAATGGGGAACCAAAAGGAATGATTTATCCGAGTAGAGGATTAAGACAAGGGGACCCTCTCTCCCCTTATCTTTTCCTTTTCTGCGCCGAGGGCTTGAATGCCATCCTGAGGAAAGCTACCATTGCCGGGGAAATTGAGGGGTTTTCTCTATGCAGACTTGGACCAAAGATTACCCATCTTTTCTTCGCGGATGACTGTTTGTTATTATGCCGCTCCACCCTAGCTGAATGTGAGAAAATTCAAAAGCTGCTAGCTGTTTATGAAGTTGCTTCGGGTCAGATGGTCAACAAAGATAAGACCACTCTGTTTTTCAGCAAAAATACTGATGATGAGACCCAGGAAGTTATAAAACAGTCCTTGGGTGTTCCAGCGATTCAGCACTACGAAAAATACCTGGGGCTACCCTCCTTTGTGGGGAAAAACAAGAAAGCGTGTTTCACATCAGTCAAGGAACAAATTTGGGCACGAATGATGGGATGGAAGGAGAAGTTGCTCTCACAAGCCGGCAAAGAGATCATGATCAAGGCTGTCATACAATCGATACCAGCCTATTCTATGAGTGTGTTCAGACTGCCTACTAGCTTGTGTAAGGATATTGAGGCTATGATTAGGAAATTTTGGTAGGGGCAAGAAGAGAAGAAGAAAATTCATTGGGTGAAATGGAGTTCATTGTGTTCCTCGAAATCTGTGGGTGGTATGGGGTTTAGGGATTTTCAGCACTTCAATAACGCTTTATTGGCTTAGCAAGTATGGAGGCTTTTTCACCAAAAAGATACCCTCCTTCATAGGGTGTTCAAATTGAAGTTCTTCCCAAATGGGAGTATTTTTGATGCTGCTATACCCGCAAAATGCTCATACGCTTGGCGAAGTATATTGCAAGCTAGGGAGGTTGTTCAGAAGGGTGCTATTTGGCGTGTTAGTGATGGTTTATCAATAAAGGTGTGGGAGTATAGATGGCTACCTGATCCTGCTCACAGTAAAATTCTGTCTCCTAGATTGAATTCTGCCATCTCACAGGTTAGTGAACTTTTACTACCTAATGCCCAATCTTGGAATGTAGATTTGATCGACCATACTTTTATGAGTTGGGAAGCTGAAGAAATTAAACGGATTCATATCAGTGGACTTGGTCAGGACGATGCTTTGGTTTGGCCTCTTACCTCTGATGGGGAATATTTTGTCCAGGGTGCATATCATATGCTTGTTTCGGATTCAGTTAAGGTTGAACAAGCTTCAACTTCGTCAGGGGTGCAGAAGATTTGGAAGGGCATTTGGCGTATCCATGCCCCTAATAAAATCCGTCATTTTATATGGAGAGCCGTCAAGGATTCTCTGCCAACCAAGGAAAATCTGCACAAGAGACACATTCCATTAGATGTGACTTGTTCCCTATGTGAAGAGCAGCAAGAAACAGCCTTGCATGCTCTCTGGCTATGTGATCAGGCTAAGGCGGTTTGGAAATCTGAGGTTAGTTTTGCTTTGCTGTACAAGACCCAATTCCAGACTTTCATGGATCTATTTGAAGCGGTATTGGGCAGAGGATCAGTCTTCCATGTGGCATGGTTCTCCACGATTGCTTGGAGCTTATGGCAGAGACGTAATAGACTCCGAGAAAAGCAACCTTCTTGGCCCCTTCACGAAGTCAGCTTGCGTGCTAGGAATCTGGTGATAGAATACTTTGAGATCCACAAGCACCCACCTAAGATTCAGAGGAGAGCTGTCCAGACGCGTTGGCTACCTCCACCTGAAGGCGTGTATAAAGCTAACTTTGATGCAGCCTTCTTTGGCAATTCGGGCATGGCAGGCATTGGAGTCGTTGTTTGTGATAGTGAGGGGGAAATAATTGCTGCCCTTAGTCAGAAGATTCGTGAGCCTCATTCGGTGGACGCTGCTGAAGCTTTAGCTTGTAGTAGAGCAGTCGCTTTTGCAGGGGAGTTAAGTCTTTTCTCTCTGATTGTTGAAGGCGATAGCATGCGGGTTGTGCAGGCTGTCACCAGCAAGAGGGAGAACCTGACACTTTTTGGTCATGTAATTAAAGAGATTCATGGTTCATGTTCTAGTTTTACTAGGATTAATTTTCAACATGTTAGGAGGGAGGGCAATAAATTAGCCCATGCCCTTGCACGTAGAGCAGTTCTATCTGCTGACACTGTTGTATGGGTAGAAGAACTACCCACTGATTTGGAGGATGTATTCCAAACGGATTTGGTTGATTTATAAAAACTTCACTTATCTGATTCTCAAAAAAAAAAAAAAAAAAGCATGCACCTGCGTGGTTAAACCGTTAAAGCCATTTATAAATGCGAGAAACGTTTTCCACTTCGGCGTGCTGTGTCCCAATCACAGTTGACTGTAAGTGTGATGGCGTTGCTTGGAATTCAACAACCTAATAACTGTCCTTCCTCCTGATTTGGACTTGCAAAAGCAATATGAAAATGTTGGGTAGGTTGGTTACACCCGCATAAAAAGTAAAAGAAAATGAGAGATTTTTTTCTCTTTTGATCAGTTAGATTTTTCAAATAAACTCCTCTTATATATAGATAGACTTTTTTTTTTTTTTTTTTGCCAAAGTGCTACTCTAGCTTAATCTATATACATATAACTCATTCTTAGAAAGTTGAACCACAGCACTTAAGCCCCTCCAATGGCGGCACCACGTTAAAGGCAGAGTGATCACTGGACCACTGATCTGAAAATTAAAAAAAAAAAATTGTATATAATATATTTAAAATTTTATGATTTGTATACCTTAAAGAAAAAATTGACCACCCTGAAGGAAGAAAAAAAAAAAAAAAAGACCAACTTGAGAAAAACCTTTAGACAACTATTTGATCGACTTCTTCTTTAGATCTTCATCGTCATCTTCTTGCTCAGTTCATGTGCTTTGTCTTCTTCAATTCTTTCTTCTCTATTTCATTTTTCACTCTTGCTGTTGTCCGGCCCTCCCCACATGTGAACAAAGTTATTAGAGTTTGAAATTTCAATAGATAGTATACTACTATTAGAGAATAAAGTGACATAACAAATTATTGACTTAAGCCCCATCTGGATTGGGCTTATTGCGTGTCTGCGTTTTGAGTTTTACGTTTCCTTCTTTTTTTTTTTCCTTTTTTTAAGCCGCAATTGTGGACTTTTCTCCCGTGTACAGTGCACATATATGGGTCTCATGCACTGTTTAGGAGACTTACAAACTTCACTTTTCAGTAACTTTTTTATTAAAAATAGGTCTCACAGTACTATTCACACATTTAAAAATTATTTTGCTACAGTGTTTTCAATTTTCATTTTTCAGCTTTCAGCAAAATAAGTTGTATCCAAACGGACCCTTACTCTTTTTATGAAACTTGGGCCTCAATTAGAAGGCTTTAAAGTTATATGTTATATTACTTATTGAATTATTGTGATATTCACATTAATTTGTGCTTTATTTTTATTTTTATTTTTATTTTTGTCTATTTTAGCATAGGAATGTATCTTTTATATTTTACACAATCATTTTTCAAAACATCTCATATCAGATTATTTATTTTACATTATATTTTATTAAAATATTATTTTATATCAAAATTTTTTTTTTATTCTCCCAATTCATATATCTTTTCTCTTATTTTTTATTTTTATTTTATCACTTTACATAGCAATGGTAACAATGAAGTTCTTTTCTCGCTTTTTTTGGTTACACAAATTTTTTAGCTAATCAGTAGGTGAATTTTAGGGTTAAATGTAAAAAATAACCTTTTATACTATTTTCAGTATTTTGCATTAACCTATGTGAGTGCTCTTAGTACGTTTACTATTGATTTATTGTCTAATTGTCTCTTGAGTGGAGCATGCGTGGGAGTGGGGTAGCAATTGTTAAAGACAAAAAGTAGACTAGTTGAAGTCATTGGGGGTGAGGCAGTGTGTTTATAGCTTTTACACGTAGAAGTTTTAATAGAGTAACACTATTTACGAAAACAAAATTAAAGTATTAAGAAAAATCCATAATGATATGCATAAAACCAAAATAATGTAATAGCAAAAATTAAAGTTGAGTTGAATTTTCATCTTAATTGAGTAATGCTACAAACACAATAGTGAATGAATGATTACTTAGTTATGTACATTGAAGAGATATAGCTTATGACATTAGTAATGAAATTATCATATAACGAATTCAAAATATAAAAACTTGTAAAATAAAATTATAAAACTTCATGTATTTGCATGCATATTTTGTGATGTTGATATATTCAAATTTTTTTTATTAATTTTTGTATAATTTAAGTTTCTTAATTAGTGACCACCCTAAAAAAATTTCTTGGAACTGCCACTGAAGCCCCCCCACCCCACAAGAACTTGTACTTGTGGAGTAAGAACTGAGAGATTAATGTAAAATAATTAGAAAAATACATAAATTTAAGTTTTTAAATTAAATAATATCCTTATAAATTATATTATGGGCTCAATAATGATTGTACATCTCGGCCTATTTGGCCAAGCAAGAGATGTTGGATTGTGTGGCCAAATTGCCATCAATGTGTGCAATCATTAAAGATTATTTTATATTATTTTATATGTAATAAACTTTGCAAAATATTGTACATTAGTTAATAAATTATTATTATTTATAAAATAATTAGAGGTTATATTGGGCCATGATTGGCAATATGGGCTGGGTTTGACTTAGTCAAACATATAAATTTTGAGTAAAAGGATCATTTATATATATATATATATATATATATATAATTTTGAAGATAAAATTATTATCTTTATAAATTTTAATATACACAAATTTTGCAATCAATATATATAATAATTAAAAAATTACCATTATTTTTTATTATAATTTTTTTGAGTACTATCACTCTCTAACATTAAATCTCCTCAAATTTTTTTTTTTTTTTTTCATTTAACATTTTGAGTTAATTCAAACATTGATAAACAATTTGAAACTTAACAACAGCAACAAAAAGCTTAATTCCAAATAATAAAAATCTGCAATAGAAAATTGTTTTATTAAATACTCACTATATGAACTTGGCGGTTAAAACTTACCAAATAAGAGAGGGGAAAAATAAAAAATGAGAACCGTTGTTTTAGTAGTACTTTCTTTTTTGGGGGTTAAAAAATAGACAGTCGATTATGGGTTTTATATCACTGATTAGTTGTTTAATTCATTAAGAGAAAACCATATACATTAAGAGAATTTTAAATAAAAAATTGGGCGGCCCATGGCCTCCAAGCTATGCTATGGGCCTATGGCTCCGCCCTTGGCATGGTGCATAGCCCAATCAAATCCTCATCTTACAGCCCAATGTTCATCATCTAGATAGGAGGCTTTAATACTATCTTTACAATATCTTCATTAGAGCCAATATTTAATTTCACTATATTGAAACACCAACTACAGCCAAACCAAATTGCCATTGCAACATGGAAATTTAAAAAAAAAAAAAAAAAATTGCCTTATTTCTACTTCTTCACAACATAGTGCACAATTAGCATCATCAGTCCCTAATCTCCTCGAAAAATTATCTTTGGTTAGTAGCAAATTGGATCTGATCCTCTACAATAACATTTTGACCCTTTCATTGACCTTGATCTTCCATAGTTTTTGCCAAGGTATAGGAGGATTAACAGAGCTCCCTGGCTGGTCTTGGCTAACTTTACACACAGATTTCACAGAGAAGATTCTTTTTGTGTCCTTCACCCATATAAGCTTGTCAAGCCTAGATCTTAGAGCAAGGGGAATCTTTAAAATTGCTTGGGTAGAATTAGAATCAAACCATTCTTGCAACAATAGTCTAGTCCAGCAATGAGTTCCATAATTGAATAGGCTAGACACCATCAAAGGATTCAATTGAGTTGATTCATCCTTTGGTGTTGGTTTGAAATTTTCTAACTAAGGCACCCAATGATCCAACCAAACATTAATAGAAGCACCATCCCCAACTATATAACATGCACCCTTTATGATCAAGGATTATGTCTTCTGTATAACTCTTCAAATTGGCGAAGCATTATTTATAGGCTCCTTTTGAAGCCAGTCATCTCTCACCTTGTATTTACTTCTTACAACACTCATACACAAGCTCTCTCTTTTTTAGGCAATCATCGAACCAAGTTACAATAGTCTAGTCCAGCAATGAGTTCCAGAATTGAATAGGCTAGACACCATCAAAGGATTCAATTGAGTTGATTCATCCTTTGGTGTTGGTTTGAAATTTTCTAACTAAGGCACCCAATGATCCAACCAAACATTAATAGAAGCACCATCCCCAACTTTATAACATGCACCCTTTATGATCAAGGATTGTGTCTTCTGTATAACTCTTCAAATTGGCGAAGCATTATTTAGAGTAGAACATTATAACCAGAGTACATAACATGAGTGATGGCTGGGCTACTAACATTCACCTTCAGTGTACTGATTCTACCCTCTCTAAATTCTTTCCCCAATAACCTAGAAAGAACTTCCTAATCGATAATGAACAGGTGAGGGGATAGAGGATCCCCTTGCCTTAATCCTCTCACAGGCTTACTGTTGAAACACTCTCAATGATCCAATTCATAAATCTTTCATTGAAACCAAAGTTGATGAGCACGCTTGAAGAATTTTCGATTAAGTTTAAAAGCCATCAAGCTAGCCTTGAATTTCCTTGATCTGAAACTATATTTTCCAACCCATTACATGGTGAATTACAAGACTATCCATGTGTATTATTTAAACTAGTATGCAACCTATACTAATGCACGGGAATAATAAAATTATAGTGGTGCTATTGATGTTAGGTTGGGTTATTAAATCTATAGGACATTAGTTCGATCAGAACATTTAGAGGTACTAAAATGATTTTTCCTTGCAATTTTCATGATATATATAATTTTAAAAATCACTATTGGATACTACATATACAATATCAATTTACAATCATTGTCCGTGAAATTCTACTAAATACAACACAAAATAAAAAAATAAATTGATCTAATAGTATTTCACTATTTCTTATTGGGGATATGTGCATGGGACCAATCAGCTCTATTATAGTTTATTATGTTCAAGATCTTCGCATACAAAATATCTGAATGAAAACCGTTTAAAAAATATACACATTAGTTTAGAGATAAAATAACAAAAACATCATCCCATAAGTGAATCAGCTTACCATTACCCAACCAAAGTCTAACTCAAGTTTTGCTTGAAAGTCTTTTTGTACCAAATAATACCTTTCTAGATGCAGGATACTTAGACGTGGGATGTTCAATTTATTTTTGCCATGAGAGAGGTACGTAACAGCCAATATGAGCACCATGGCCTTTTCTTTTCCTTTGGAAATCTCCATTGCCACTTCATAAGAAGGGCTGGCTTGGTTGAAGTCCAACTTCTTCGTTAAGGTGATTGAAAAAAAATCCAAGCCATAAATTGTGATGCCTCAATTTGATTGATTGTGTGATGTGTGTGGGTGTGTGAAAAGTCCCACATCAAGTATTTACTGGGTTGAACTGGGCTTTATTAACAACTGTAAGGAGCCTCAATTATGACTAGTCCTTTTAAGGTATAGCGCAGATGTGGCTAATGCTTTTCCTTGGGTCGTTACATAAGGTATCAGAGCTGGCCCGATAACCCTATGTGGGCTCAGAGACACTACCGACAAAGTGGGCCCTAACAAGGACGTTAGGAATTTAAGTGGGAGAGATTGTGATGCCCCAATTTGATTGATTGTGTGGTGTGTGTGGGTGTGTGATGAGTCCCACATCGGGTATTTACTAGGTTGAACTGGGCTTTATTAACAACTACAAGGAGCCTCAATTGTGACTAATTCTTTTGAGGTATAACGCAGATGTGGCTAGCGCTTTTCCTTGGGTCGTTACACTTAATTGCATTGCGTGTCCGAATGATCATTTACTAGCTTAATGTTCATTGAAGTCATTCTTGAATGACTGTTCCTGTTTGATCAAGTTATGTTTCATTGTTTATATAGTGTTTATTACCTTGATCGCATTTTACTTGCTTATATATGTACCTTGTATTCAACTTGTCATGAGCTTAATGAAAGTTTTGTTTGTGTGTGAGTGTTTCAGGATACAGGTGTATACATGCAAGTACTTCACAGCTTCTAGATTAGGTGTGAGTGAGTTTTACCACTATTCCCAACTCACATTTAAGTCTAGAGTCTGTTTTAGGAGTTTTGTCACGGAATAGCCAAAGGGGAAGATTGTAAAGTTGTGATTTACAACTATTTTGTGTTGGCTTTAATTCTTTGTCAAATTTGATTGTAATTTTGTTCAATCTTATGTACCCTGTATTTTATGTGGGATTTCTTTGTAAGGGTTGAGTGTGTGAGAAAGAGAGTGTGAAGACTCAAGGCAAATTGAAGACCAAAGAAATTTTCACAGGTAGCTCGCGAGAAGCCTTCCCGCGAAATGAAGCCATATGCTCAACACATGACTGAAATGCGAAGAGTCATGACAGATGTTGACAGCTGGTTTTCGTGAGTATTTCACGGGTAAGGCCTTCCCGCGAGATACCCGCGAAACATTCTGTTTTGCTATTTTATCCACAACCCTTGAGAGTTAGAAATTGTCATATCCACAATCCTCTACACAATCCATTGTGGTTTTCCTCAACTCCTACCTCTCCATATCCAAATCCTTGAAAGGTTGATAGCCCAAACACTTACCACACCCATTCTGAGTGTAAAGTGAGGTTTTGGTGCTGCTGGGAAGCATTGAAAGAAACCATTTTTTTGGTGGATGCAATCAGGCTGAATTGCGTGATCCGGAGAGCTAAAGAAGACAAGACTTGGCGAAGTCAGTTGGTAGCAGGAGCTTGGAGGGATCAAGTACATGGGGTAGACTAGGCTTGGAGGGTCTTTTGTCATTCGTGTACTCCAACTTTATTCTCTACTGGATCGATTTACCACTTGGAGGGCGGCGAAGAGGTTTTTTGCCGAGTTCTTCAGTTTCCTCTTCGATAACACATCGCGGTATTATCTTGTGTTTGCATCCTTCTTCCCTACTCTTTTAGCTTTCATTTTATTGTTGATATTTGATGAATATGGCTTAGAGTAGTTTGTTTGTTCACTCACATTTACTCTATTCCACACTTAGTTTAAGTTAGAGTAAAATCAACCGAGCCGTAATTTTTAATTTGGGGGTCTAAACAGCTCTTGTGTTTTCACACATTTTCGAGCTTTCACACACAAATTCGAGCTTTCAAACTTCATCATTCATGATATAGACCTTATTTTTCCACAAAGTTTGTTGTCCTCACCAATCATCCAAGTAAATTTTCAATTTAAATGAGGCCATTGCCACAATAATTAACAGCTATGTTACCGACTATCGATGACACAGTATGGAGTTATTAGTTGATATAATGAGTATAATCTTGAGTTCATTATACATATAAGAAAGTGATGCTATAGTCTTTGGTCAAATTATTATACTCCCTACACATGAGATATCTCGAAAATCCTATGAACCAATTTGAAATATTTTCTCCCACCCAAAACATGTGAGGAATATCATATTTTGGGATTATAATATATGTATATATGAAAAAAATTGGATCTTTCTCGTCAAGCCACTACTACCATGAGAGTCACAGCAGGCATTATATGTCAAATGACATATTTTGAACGTGAAACAATTACAATTTCATTAAAACTATTAACAAAAAGTGTTTTGGAAACCTCTTCTAAAGTTTAAAGAAATTTTAAAAATGCTACAATTGACTTCCTAAGTTTTGATTAATATGTGTTAATCTGAAAACTAATTTAGATAATGATTAGATATTGAAAATTGATTTTGAAGTATAGTGTTGATTGTAATACTTTGTAGTTTATAGTGCATATTAGAAATGCTTCCATAATTTAAATTAGATAACTAGAATTAACTTTAAAACAAATTAGTTTAATTGCTTTTTTTTTTTTTTTTTTTTTTTTTTTTTTGGAGGAAGAAACTTGTAAACTTATATTAAGAAAATTTTGCTAAATTAGCCTGAAGAACGGAAATAAATTGTGGTAGAACATCCTCTATCCACACAGCAAAATCTAAGATATGAATAGTATACCTAGTTAGACAATGAGCAACCTTATTGCATTCTAGTTAGACTATGAGCAACCTTATTACATTGTCTCCTAGTACGAGAGTAACGTAATTGAAAAAACAACCTATAGATTAGTTAACCTTCACATCTTCAATCAAAAAGCCATTCAGAGCCAGAGAGACTTCATCACTTTGCAAAGCCTTCATTATCATTGCCGAGTCCCCTTCCCGAATTACATTCGAGACACATACCTCATGACAAGTCGTGATCATATAAATATTAAATAGTGGACGGACTTTACATCACTTCTTCACCTCGCAAAGTCAACAAAAGCAGTTAGCTGGAGCTTTGAAGTTTTACTTAATTTGAGAATCATATTATTTGTTTAGCCAGTTAAGAAGCATGCATTGCAGAAAATTAACTGCATGCTTTCAAGTTTCAACATGTCTTTATTATGTATAAGTAGGTAAGCCAAAGTTTTCAAAGAAGATGTAAATAAATGGTAAAGTTGTGATTTACAACTATGTTTTATGTTGACTTTATTCCATGACAAAAAGTTGCTTTAATTTTGTTCCTTGTATTTTGTGGGATTTTATTGTATTGGGTTTAATATTAAGTTAATGAAGAATCAAGCATAAAATGAAGAATCAGTGGATTTCGTGAGTGTCTCACGGGTAAGGCCTTCTCGCGAAATACCCGCGAAATTCTCTGCTTGGAGGATTTTAAAAATGACTTTCTTACCCTTCACCTATACTATATATACCATAATTACCACAAAAGTATGAGAGGCCATTTAGGGACAAAATTGGCTAATGCCCTTTTCGCCCAAATTATATAGCCTTTTGCCCCCCTTCTCAAACTAATTAGGAAAATGCCCTTCTTTTAAAATTCAATTTGCTCAAAATCGAGTTAGGCCCTATAGTGGCATTTTTAAAAAGTCTATAGTGACATTTTAAGGACCTATAGTGGCATTTTGTAACTCGAACTCCATGAACTCGAGTTATAGGTAAAAAAAGTTTTTTAAAAAATAAAAATAAAAAAATTACCTATAACTCGAGTTCATAGAGGTCGAGTTCAAAAATGCCACTATAGGTCCTTAAAACATCACTATAGGACCTTAAAACGTCACTATAGGATCCTTAAAACGCCACTATAGGGCTCCATAATTTTTTTTTTTTTTTTAATAACTCGATTTTGAGCAAATCGAGTTACAAAAAAGAGGCATTTCCCTAATTAGTTTGGGAAAAGGGGCAGAAGGCTATATAATTTGGACGAAAAGGGCATAGGCCAATTTTGTCCAGCCATTTAGAGAGAAAAACCCTAGATAGGTTTTCTACAACACAACACATCCATCTTTTAGAGAGAGAGCTACTCATCCTTAATGAGAAATCATTATAGCCTCTTCTCCTTCCCTCTCCCATTGTCATACCTTGAGAGGAGATTAATTTGTACCCAAACACAACTCACACATTTTCAGAGTATAGAGAGTGTTTTGGAGCTTGGGAAGCTTTGGGGATTTGCCAAAAGAAGCCAGTGAGGCTTAGCGGATGCAATCAGGCATATTGCGAGATCCAGAACGTTAAAGAAGACATGACTCCGAGAAGTCCGTTGGTAGCAGGAGCTTGGAGGGCTTAAGTACATTGGGTAGACTAAGCTTGAAGGGTCTTTTGTTATTCATGTACTCCAACTTTATTCTCTAGTGGATCAATTTCGACTTAGAAGGTCGCAGAGAGGTTTTTCGCCGAATTCTTCGGTTTCCTCTTTGATAACACATCTTAGTGTTATTTTGTGTTTGCATCTCTCTTCCCTTACTCTTGTACTTTACTTTTATTGTTTATTATTCTTATGTATGCGCTAGAGTAGTATCGGTTCATTGCGCACATTTACTCTTGTTCCACACTTCAATTAAGTAAGAGTAAAAGCAATCTAGCCGTAATTTTTAATTGGGGGTCTAAACAAGCTTTTGTGTTTTCACACAAATTCGAGCTTTCAGAAATGAAAATTACTTTTTTCTTTTTTTGGACAAATTTTTATAGATATTATATATCTTTGCGGAATATCTTTAAAACTGTTAGGTTCTAAATGTTTAGAACAATTGGCAAATCGTGAACACAAACTTGTCTAGATATAGATCTTAGAGTCTATAGGTTTTATTAGACAATGCTCAAGGTGATTCAAGTCAAGATTTAAGAACATACAAGCTGCAAGAAGAAGACTTCATATTCTGCCTGGTTCGATCGATCGAAGAACAGGCTCGATCAATCAAAAATCGTATCTGCAGAATTTTAAGTCAGCCCAAACAGCAGCTTAAGCCCATTAAGGATTAGGGTTTCAGATCTACTTCTCCCACTATATAAAGGAAACCCTAAGCCACGTTTTTGAGACTCTTGGGAGAGATTAGAGAGTACTTCTTTTGTATCTAGGGTTTTGTACCCAAACCTCTCTAAGTCTTTGTTGCTCATATTTGCGGTTTGTGTGAATCTCTTGTGAGATCATTGAGGAGCTTTCCTTCACATAAACTTAGGGTTTTCAAGGTAGAGATTATTTCAATATCTTGATGATCAACTTGGTTGCTGCCATTGGAGTTTAAAGAATAACAAGCATGGGTGCTTGTAGCTGATTGGAGAATCCAAGAAAGAAGGAGTCCGTGGATTCAGAGCTTGCACGTGATCGTGTTAGTAAGTTCTACTGGTGGGTAGCATTAGGAAGTCAAGCGGGGAGCTTGTAAGTCCTTTTGTATGAACTTCGATTCTTTCGCATAGTGGATTCAGGTTTACCTTGAGGATAGCTAGGTCAAATCCTCCCCAGGTTTTTACCGTGTGGTTTCCTGGGTGATCATATCATTGTGTCTTTTATATTTCCACTGCTTTATATTTTTTATATGATTGTATGTTTGTGATAACCTAGAATTGCATAATTTGACTAAGTTAATCACTTGGCTAATCAACTAGGTTAATCTGGTTAGTTTAAGGGGTCTAAATTTCTATCAAAAACATAGAGCTCCTTTATGCTTTATTTTGTGACACTTACTCAATTCTAATTTGCTTGGTTATAGACATTTCTATTTTGTTTAACCAAATAGATCTATAGCGACTGCTCTATTGCGACGTTTTTGAACGTCGCAAAAAAAACTTTGCTATAGACCATTTGTGTCTATAGTGACGTTTTTTGGGTTTTTAGTGACGTTTTTCAAACGTCGCCTAAACCCAGATTTCTTGTAGTGATTCTTCCTTAAGTTACATTGTGGTGAGATGGGATCCCCACAGATCTAGATCTTGGGTATGAGCTTCGGAGTTTACCATGGAAACAACAACCAACTTTGATGGGAAATTAATGAAGATTGTGACTTTGATATTATGTTTAAATATAAAAGGAAAAAAACGATGTAGAAAGAGAAAGTTAGAGAGAGTGAAACTAAGAGAATTAACATAGTTATGGATGGCCTATGTCCGCAATGGAAAGAGTAGTTAACCTTCACATCTTCAATCAAAGGGCCATTCGGAGCCAGAGAAACTTCATCACTTTGCAAAGCCTTCATTATCACTGCCGAGTCCCCTTCCCGGATTACGTTCGAGACGCATACCTCATGACAAGTCGTGATCATATAAATTGTCATTATCGTTTATTTATTTATTTTATATCTTCTTTGACAATTTTGGCTAACCAACTTATACTTAATAAAAACAGGTGAAAACATGTCATTTTCGTTTATTTATTTATTTTATATCTTCTTTGAAAATTTTGGCTTGCCAACTAATACTTAATAAAATCATGTGAAAGCATGTAAGTCAATTTTCTGCAGTGAATGCTTCTCAAGTGGCTAAAACAAATAATATAATTCTCAAATTAAGTTAAACTTCAAAGCTCCAGCTGCCTTAGTTCAACATAGTTCTTAGAAATATCACCAGATAATGTACTAAGCTACAAATTGACATTTCTTTTTAATGTATTTGTTTGACTAAATTAAACTGATTATTTGACTCTCATACAATTTCACAATGACATTTGTTTGAATCGAGAAAGGTGAGAGGTACAAATTTTGAAACTTTTCTTGGTTTTATTAGGTGCTGAAGGTGACATATTGCACGTTGTCCTGATCAGTTTATTATGGTCCACACTATTTTTTTCTTTCTATTTTTTATTTGGTTTGGAGTCAGCATTTGAGTTCTCAAATGGACAAATAGTGATAAAAAATAATAATAATAAAAAGTAAAAAGTATTTCTGTATCCACTCCTTCCCAATGTTAAAAAAGAAAAAGAAAAAAAAGTTTAATGGCATTAGTATTGGTGACCTAGGGTTCTTTAGGTCTCATGCGACTTTTGTTTCGAATCATTTTATTTGGTTTTAGGTAAAGAAAATTAAATGACATTGTAATTTTCTGGTGTGAAAGACGAGAGGATTACATACAACCAAAACTGGAAGATACTTTGTAGATACTTGAAGAGCCCAAAATACGTACCCACATTCTTGAGCACAAAAAATAAGAATAAGATTAAGAAGAAACAAAAACCGATCCAATTTGAGGGGCGGAATATAGTCTAAAGAGAAGTCTGGTGTAGGGATGGCAATTTTTGCCCGACCCGCGGGTATCCGGCCCGGTCCGACCCTCATGGGCCGGATTTTACCCTGTCCGATTAGGAATAGGGTCGGGTATGGGTTTAAAAAAAAAACCCGAAGCGGGTCTAGGTCGGGTCCGAGTTTTATCAAAAAAATCCGAAACCCGACCCGAAACCCGACCCGAATAAAACCCGGTTTCCCTGAAATTACAAAAATACCCCCTATATATATATATAGCTATAATCTAACCCTAAAACCCTCATTTCCCCTCAGCAGTAGCTCACGCCTCCCTCAGTCCTCACTGCCTCACTTTCCTCTCCCACTCTCACTCACTCACTCTCCTCTCCTCTGACCACCACAGCCACAACCAAGCGTCCAAGCCTCACTCAGTCTCCTCTCTTCTCACCACGACAGCCCAAACGATGCCCAGAAAACCCGTTCATCCGACGGACAGTTCGCACTCAAGATTTCCTTCACCCTTTGATCGAAACCTCCACTGTTCCTCAGCGAATTCGAAGCCACCAAACCCCCAAACAACTTGTCGTTGAAGAACATCTGTCGAACCGCTGTACTGCTTCTGCAATTACCGAGAAAAGAAGCTGAGAAAATGGGTTGGTTTGTTAGATCTTGGATCTGTTTGGATGGCAAGAAAATAGCCAAGATTCTGTGTTTGTGATTTTGGGATTTAAACATGTATATTCAATGATTTAGATCTTGTGATTTTGGGATCTTTGATCTTTTATTTAAACATGTATATTCAATGATTTAGATATTGTGATTTTGGGATCTTAGATCTTTTATTTAAACATGTATATTCAATGATTTCTGTGTTTGTGATTTTGGGACTTCTGTGTTTGTGATTTTAGTTTTGTTAATTATGTACTGTCTCTGCACTTTTAAGATCAACTTTCCTATTGTATGAAGCAGTCCAATCGTGAGATTTGATATATGTAAATCATAGTTTGTGAGGGTCGTGAGATTAGATTTTCGTTACTCTGTTTAGGCTTCGATTCTCTTCTTCTTCTTCCCTTTTTTTTTTTTTTTTTTTTTTTTTTGGGTTGGGCCCAAATCTGGTTGGCCTAAACGGGGCCCGGCGGGGGCGGGTCCGGGCCCCGGAAAAAAAATCCGTTTAGTAAACGGGCCAGGTCCGAGCCACGGGCTAAGACCCGCGAGTCGGGTCCGGGTATGGAAAAACCCGGCCCGAACCCGACCCGTTGCCATTCCTAGTCTGGTGAGCTAGCTGCTGAGTCTTCTCTTCAATAATCTACTATTTTTCTGAAAGCTTTTCTCTCTTATTATAATTGCTTGAAATAGAAGTCTACCTGTATCGGGAATAGAAAGAAAATAACATTTGTTTTATAATGAATCCAAGGCCGCAGTCCCCACAATGAACTCAAAAGATATTTGAATTTGTGCTTGATATTTGTTTGGCATATTCCTCGCAAAAACTTAAGTACATTGAGTAGCACATAAATCGTTGGACTTTCATTTTTATTTTGAAGAATGCATTTAGGTTACGGAAACACTATTCTTTGCATTAATAGTTAATACAGTTGACATTTCATTCACTCATGGAAATGGTGTCTCGTGAGCCTATAAAGGTAAAAATCATATATATATATATATATATATAAAGGGGGAAGGGGACGCACAACTAAAGAGAAGAGAGACGGAAGCACAGACAAGATACAAAGACACAACAACACTATCACCGGCTAGAAAAGAATGGCTCTGATACCATAAAGGGGGAAGGGGACGCACAGCTAAAGAGAAGAGAGACGGAAGCATAGACAAGATACAAAGACACAACAACACTAGGAACAATTCTTCTTGATCATTATCACCAATGTTTAACATGTTAAATTTATTTTTTAACTTACCAAGTTTTTGTTTACAATCTTTACTGAAATGACCAGGTTTTTCACAGTTGAAACATTTACCTTTTTCCTGATCTTTGGTTAACATGTTTTTTAGAAACATTTTTCTTTTTAACATAAAAATCATTAAAATTAGTTCTGAATTTTCTATGTTTTTTATGGTTATAACTTTTGTGACTTTTATCATGTTTCTTACCCTTTTGCCGAGAAGGAGCAATTGGGGGCAAATTATATTGTTCACAAAAATTACCCATTTCATATTTAGCTTTTCTTTTATTTGTTAATTGGTGTTTTAACAGTTTTTCATCATTGCACGTATCAATTCCAAGTTTTTTAATAGTGCTTAAAATATCACCATAGGTTAAATTATCATAATCAATGGAATCATTTTTACCAACTAATTCTTGTTTTACCTTATGAGCAAAGATAGGAGGCAAACCGTCAATAAACTTTTCTTTCCAATAAGGCTTGAAACAGTCTTCCATTGCATTACTCTAGAAATGAAAACATCTTGATACCATCTGTAATCAGACATAGTAGGACATCTCAAATTGTTTAGCAAATCAGAAATTCGAGATGAAACATTATATGGAGTACCAACAAAATGTTTGATAATAGTATAAATCAAGGTATTAACACCATCAAGAACACCTCGACCAATACGATCATCAAAAATAGGCAAACCTTCATCATTCTTTTTAACGGCATGTTTAATAGAGTCTCTGGATTCTTCTGTGAGATATGAATCCCACCATCCATGAAGAGTACCAGAAAAACTAGTAGCAAGCAAATCAACAATTTCAGGTTGATCAAAATCATGATTATTTTGGTAAGCAATACCAACCATAGACATGTGACCCATTTTATTAATAATTTCTTGTTCAAAAAAACCATCAATATTCCATTCATAAATTTTATCAGCAGACACAGAAAACTGAGTTTGAAAAGGTCTTTCTTCAAACTGAATATCAAGAGGAGTTGGTTTTGAATACCAATTTTTTTGTAAGAAACATGGGTTTGGAATTTTCGACAAATCTTTTAATTTCTGGGAAATCATTATCAAAAACCTTTTTAGCAGAAACAGAAGAAACATTATCAAAATCTGTATTTTCATCAGAAACAATCTCTTTTTCATTTCTTGAAATAGTTCGAGCAACATGAGTACTTGTAGAAGTACCCTCAGTTTTAACTTTTAAATCAACAAGCATTTTTTCAACAGTTTCAAGAATTTTAGTTTGAGAAGTTTTAAACTTAAATTGGTTATCATGACTGGGTAAATTAATCAAAGGTTCCTCAGTCTTCATAGAAACAGGTTTTTGAACAGAAGCAGATTTTTCAACAGAAACAATTTTTTCAACAATTTTTTCTTCAATGCGGTCAAGCTGTTGACCCATAACATGCAAAGACTCATTAGCAAAAAAAATTTGTTCAATAAGGCTAACAATAGGAGTTTGATCATCAGCAATTTTGAAAGGAGAAGCTTTAACATCAATGTTGCCAGTAGTTAACAAAATAGTCTCAAGGGGTGGATGACTAGACCTAACAATGGTTTTGTCACTTTTAACAAAATTTGATTTCTTTATCACATTCAAATGATTTTTTGAAACTTCATCTTTTGAAACATAATAATTTTCAAGGAAATCAAAGAACAAAATATGTTTTTTCAATTGATGCATCTTTTCTTTCCATTTTCTTTTAACACGATCTTTTTCAGACTGAGCAAAATTATTTTGGAAATATTTTCTTTTATTTCTATTTTTAACAAGCATGAATTCATTATACAGGGAAACCATATCAATTTCAAAGTTTTCATTCAAAACATTTAAAACTCTTAATTGATTTTGGTAAACAAGGTTTTCAACAGGAGTAATATTAGGAGAACAGTTGAAATAAACAGAACCATCATTCAGAGAAGCAGTATCTATACCAAGAATGTTATCTTTAAAGTGCTTAGATCTAGCAGGAAACTCATTATCTTCAACAGTGTGATCTTCCTTATCTATAATATCAAGAGGACAACCAGTCCTGGAGCTAATAGAGGAGTTGGATCTCCACAACTTATCCATACTATCCTAGTTTTAACACTCAGTTATCATGTTTTTCTCACAACCGTTGCATTTCGTAACACATACCCTAAGCAACCCTATACCACACACATGCCCTACACACCCTCTCTTGGCTCAAACGGGCCTTACAGTCAGGTTTTGGGAATTCACTTTACACCTAGGGTGGCGCCAACGACGGTAAGAAGGGGACACAACAACGGAGTACCAAAGGTTCGAGTAGACACAGACAAGATACAAAGACACAACAACACTATCACCGACCAAAAAAGAATGGCTCTGATACCATAAAGGGGGAAGGGGATGCACAGCTGAAGGGAAGAGACGGAAGCACAGTATAATATAGGTTGAAAGTAATGAAAGCAAAGTAAATGAAAGCACAAGTTAAAATGATAATAATAAGGCAGTAGAACCAACCAAGCAGTATATATCAAAATAATTCAAAATAAATTAAAGCAATTTAGAACCGTCCGATATGGCGGTAATCCGTCCAAGGTGGCGGTAGCAACAAGTAGTATAATGAACATAAAACTAAAAATACTTGTTTATTGAAAGTAGAGTTAAACACTTACAGTAGTAGTGAATACAAGATCTCAACAGTAGAGGTTAATAGTTACAAAGCTTGAACTAGTCCTAGTTACAAGGTTTGTAGGAACAAGGTAGTAGTAGGAACAAGGTAGTAGTAGAAACAAGGTGGTAGTGAACAAGGTAGTAACAAGGAATTCTCTCAAAGAAGGCTTCTAAGGAGGAAAACTCTCTCTAGAAGAAAATTCTGAGAAAAAATTCTGAGTTCAACATTAGGGACAGCCCCCCTTAAATAGGCAAAGTTCTGATTAAACAGTAAAGTAACATGAACAGTAAAAGTAAATAGTGGTCAGTAAAATCTTTGACCAAAACATGCCGAATAGTGGACTCGGAATATTTGAAAGCAGTCTTGGAAACATGAAGAATCTTCTTTTCAGGACCTTGGAAACATGAAGAATCTTCTTTTCAGGATATTATTATAGCATAGGAGACAACAGTAGCAGTTTTAGCATGGGAACAAACAGTAACTTCTTGGCCATTGTGCAGGCCAGGCAAATAAGGTGAATCAATCAATTTTGAGCTAGGTCATCAGCATCATCTTCATCATGTCCAAACCACTCTTCATTGTAAGGGTAGTAAGGATCTTTTGTAACAGAGGCTTCAGAGGACCGTTCATCGTCTGAACTAGCTCTTTCTCCTTTTTACATATTAATGAGAGCATTCAAAGCTTCAGGGTCCTTGCGGATTTCATCCAAAGGAGAACTCACTTTTCTAGGTTTAATAGATGATTTAACAGATTTAGAAGAGGAAGCAGGTGCATCAAGGACAGGGGATTGACCATGTGAACAGTCCTTAGCATTGGGAAGAACAGCAGGAGATGAAGAATCTCTGGAGATTGTAGCAATAATTTTTTGAGCATGAGGGAATTTGCCCCACCATTTTACATACCAATGTCTGGAGAGAACATCACCATCCTTTTCATACTGCCATTTTAATATCCAAGGTATCTTGAAGCGTTTAACAAAGTGAAGCAAAGGAGGGAACTTAGCACCATGAGCATCAACCTTATAAGACTTCTTGAAACATTCAAAAGCATTAAGTAATGGTTCAGGAAATATGTCATTAATAGGGCCATATTAAGACCACCAACGGATGAACCAAAGAGGCAGAGAACCAGTGAAATTTTTATCAAAGTTAACAAACCAGGAATGAGACATGTTTTCATTCTGGTGAAGCATAAATCTTGACCAAGCAGTGATGTAATCATAGTAGGAATAGGGGATGGGAGAAGAGGGCATTGTTCTGGTAAAACTGGGGGAAGGTCCCCATTTTTCTTCAGTTATAACATTGATAATGTAAACACCATGGTAAATAATTTTGGAGGCATCAACTTTGTCAGATATGGTGTTAATAATAATAGATTTCTCATGACGCAAGAGATCAGAATAATATTGTAAATTCTTATCTTTATGCTCAGGGATCCAGTGAAATCATGGAGGGAAATAACTTTTAGCAAGTTTGAGAGGATCAGAAATTGAGACTCTGTTGGGTTCAATATAAAACATGTTCTGGAAATACTGTTTCTTGATGTATTGAGGGATATTGGAGCTTCAGGGGAAAACAGTCTTAATAGGACGGTTAACAGGGGTTATAGCATAAGGATCATAACATGAGGCAAGAACAGAGGAGTAATTGGGCTTAGGGATAGTACCTATTGGTGTGAAACGGTTAACAATGTCCAAAGAGGAAACAGGTTCAGTTTTAACAATTGGATTAACAGTGGCAGGTGTCTTGTCTTTCGACCTTCTACTTGCCATTGGAACACTGCAGAAATTCATGGGTAAGGAAATCAGGGATGGAATTTTGAGATCCTTTAATATATTCAATATCAAAATCAAAAACACTTAAAATAGCTTGCCATCTGACAAAAATGTGTTTTGAAGCAATATTTTCAACATCTTTTTCAATAACATACTTAGCGCTTTTGCAATCAATACGTAACAAAAATTTTTGGTTTAACAAATCACTTTGAAACTTTGAAATACATAGTACTATAGATAAAATTTCCTTTTTAATAGTACTATAATTTAACTGTGCATTATTCCAGATTCCAAAATAGAAACGGACAATTTGTTCAGGTGACTCAGGGGAAACTCTCTGTTTCAGAATACCACCATAACCAATGTCAGAGGCATCAGTTTCAACAATTTTGAAAGCATCAACAGTGGGAATACCAAGACTGAACAGTGTCATGAATAGTCACAGGTGAACAGTGCCAGATGAACAGTAACAGGTGAATAGTGACAGGTGAATAGTGACAAATGAATAGTGAAAAAGTAAGTCTTTCATTCTTTTTTACTCCAATTTTTGGGGAAACATGAGGGAATGCGTAGAGTTCAGAGGCCTTCCACTCAAGGGTCTAGGCCTAGGCCACATCATCATTGTCCTTAAAGGAAACCAAACATGCACCATAGTGAGAATCTTCAGAAGCATGCACTTGAATAGTGGTGTAGAAGCTTTTGGCAAGGGAAAAATCTCTGACATAGCATTTTTTGAATATTGTAACATTTTAGGCCATTGTGCAGGCTAGACAAATAGAGAAATCAATCATCAGTCACTCAGCAAGATCAGGAGTATCTTAACCAAACAGTTCTTGATTGTAGGAGTAGCAAGGGAGAGTAACCTCATCAATGAAAACAAGAATTTCAAAAATAGCAGTGCTTTAACAGTAACCCAAGGGAGCCACAACATTAATCAGTAGAAGAAGCATCGGATGGATAGCCATCAAATGGGTCCCATGGAGGATCATCATTACATTTATGCCTACGGTAAATAGCATACTGATTGCAAGATCCGCAATATAGAAGTGGCTCAAACTCTGGAGTTTTCTCTGGAGTGATAAAACTTCTTGGATCACAATGGTCTGCTATGTGCATATGAGTGATGGCAGGAGCATAAGGTCTGGGGCCAAAAACAAAAATTCTATTTGTACTTCCCATGAAATGATAATGTTTCCATAGGATTTGAATGACTTCAAGAATTTGATTATTGAAATAGTTTCTCCAACACTCAGCAAGGGCGTAGGGGTTTTGGAAGGATAAGTGAGAATCTCCTTCATACCATTGTCCTTGGTGGGTGTACCCATTAATGAGAACAAGATGTTTTGATGGTTGGACATCCATCCAGTTACCTCTTTCCCATTTTGGCAGGGTGCTCCAGCATCTGATGGAAATAAAGGGACTTTCAAAATTTTTAATAGCAGTTTGAATGATTTGTGGAAGCTGGCTGGCTTGGTCAAGACTTGTTAATTTTATGAGTCTGATAAAGCCATACTCAAAAATTTGGGAAAGCCAGCTGGGGCTTTTACCGGCATCCTCAGAATCATCACCATAATTGACCAAAAGGCCAAGAAACGGATGTTTCTTCTTTTCATATACTCTGGGATTGGTCCCAAAGTGTTTTCTCCAATCAGCTTGTTGAAGGATATCACCAACATCATCTGAATTAGCAGGATCAAAAATAGCAGTTGTAACAAGTGTTTTGAAATATTCGAACCATAGGTCAAAAGACCTAAACATTACCTTGCTTTTTAGAATACGAGATTGTATATCTGTTGGCAAGTTAGCAACAGCACTTCTTAACTGAGATTGGGTCTTAAGACTCAATCTAGCATAATCAGTGTCCATTATAGTCATTTTATCCATTGAATGGATATCCTCTTTGCCAAAGAGTTGACTAATGTAGGGATCAATTGTAATATCTGGATAGTTAACAAGATGGCTTCTAAAAGCCTCATTTTTTGGAACAAGGTTATTTTCTGGAACAAGGTCAACATAATGGCTCATATAAGCCTCATTTTGAGCAGTAAGGTTAACAAGGTGAATTTTCAGTGCTTGAAGGGTTTGTTGAAATAGGTTATGGTGGTTTCTAGTAAAAGAAGCTTGAAGGTTATCAAGAATAAATTTAATAGAATTTGGAAGTTCTGAATAGGCTCCATTGTGGAATTGTAATATTTTAGATAAAACTTCCTGCAAAGCAATTATCATATCACCACTGGAATATGTCATCGTTGCCGGGACAAATTCCTGAAGGGATGTTGATCCACTGGGTTTTATCCCAAAAGATGCGCCTTCATGCATTTTATTTTGAGAATAGTCCTGTGCAGGAGCTTTTCCCTTGTTTTTCCTCTCTGTCGAGGGAGCCATAATAATCCACTTACTAGTGGTATAAATATAAATATTATTATTATCCCACTTATTAGTGGTATTTATCCACGCATCATTGCCTGACTCCTGCAAAGAATCATTAAGAATATTAGGGTGATTCGCAATAGTTGACAATTTGGCACTACTAGCATTACCTTGAAAATTGCCTGTGAAATACAAACTCATCCATGGTTCATGAATAGGTTTATCAGTAGGAAAATCATAAGACAGATCTAAAGCATTATTAATATCAATTTCAAGCTTTGAAGCAAATTCGAACTTTACTTTCTGTCCAAAAGGATCAATAGTAATTCCATCATGTTCAACTAGAAAGGGATACAAAGCATTTATAAATGGCAAACCCAGAATCACTTTATCAGTCATGTTTTTGACAAGAACAAAAGGAATCTTGAAACAGACATTATCATGATAAATATGAGCATCATTTAGTTCATATATAATCTTCATTTAAGAACCATTAGCAGAAACCAATCTTTCAGTTGATTTTTCAAAATATTTGGGAGGAATCAATCCTTCTTGGATACAATTCTTATCCGCACCAGAATCAATCATAGCAGTAACAATGAAATGATAATCATAAGAAACAACAATTTTAACTTTTGTGAACCATTTTGGAGGAAGTATGTTATTAACAAGAGCAAGTTGAGAATCATCAACAACATTACCTTTATCAGAAAGAAGAGCCTGTTGACTGGATTCATCTCCATCTATGTGCTCATCTTGTTCATTATCAGACTTATTTTGATCAATATTTTGATCAATTTTTAACATCAACAATTCTTGTTTAAGATTATGGTTATCACTTTTCATATTTTTAAATTCATTTTTTAATTCACTTATCTCTTGTTTAACAATATTAATTTCATGTTGAACATCATTAACAGTTAAATCTTTGGATTTCTTTTTATTAAATCTTTCCAAAGTTTCTTCAAAACTTATAGTTGATTTAAGTTTTTTACTAGTTTCTTCCTTTAACAAGTTTTTATTAAACTTATCCAAATATTCTTTTTGTAAATCAGGGTTTTCAATTTGACTTATCAATTTAACCAACAAACTCTCATTTTCTTCACTTTTAGTGAGAGTATTAACAGATTTAACAACATTGCAACAGGAATCTCTACAACCAAGTTTAATATTAAGAGAATCAGAAGAATCATCAGCAGAATGATAACAAGAATCAGTTGAAGAAGAAAAATCATCTTCCAAAGAATCAGACGAATTGTTTGATTCAAGGATTCTGAATAATTCTTCTTGATCATTATCACCAATGTTTAACATGTTAAACTTATTTTTTAACTTACCAAGTTTTTGTTTACAATCTTTACTGAAATGACCAGGTTTTCCACAATTGAAACATTTACCTTTTCCTGATCTTTGGTTAACATGTTTTTTAGAAACATTTTTCTTTTTAGCAAAAAAATCATTAAAATTAGTTCTGAATTTTCTATGTTTTTTATGGTTATAACTTTTGTGACTTTTATCATGTTTCTTACCCTTTTGCCTGGAAGGAGCAATAGGGGGCAAACCATATTGTTCACAAAAATTACCCATTTCATATTTAGCTTTTCTTTTATTTTTTAATTGGTGTTTTAACAGTTTTTCATCATTGCACATATTAATACCAAGTTTTTTAATAGTGCTTAAAATATCACCATAAGTTAAATTATCATAATCAATGGAATTATTTTTACCAATTAATTCTTGCTTTACCTTATGAGCAAAGATAGGAGGCAGACCGTCAATAAACTTTTCTTTCCAATAAGGCTTGTAACAATCTTTCTGATGCATTACTCTGGAAAGAAAAATATCTTGATACCATCTGTAATCAGACATAGTAGGACATCTCAAATTATTTAGCAAATTAAAAATTCGAGATGAAACATTGGATGGAGTACCAACAAAATGTTTGATAATAGTATAAATCAAGGTATTGACACCATCAGGAATGCCTCGATATGAATCCCACCATCCACGAAGAGTACCAGAAAAACCAGTTGCAAGTAAGTCAACAATTTCAGGTTGATTAAAATCATGATTATTTTGTAGGCAATACCAACCATAGATATATGTCCCATTTTGTTAATAATTTCTTGTTCAAAAAACCATCAATATTCCACTCATAAATTTTATCAGCAGAAACAGAAAACTGAGTTTGAAAAGGTCTTTCTTCAAACTGAATATCAGGGTGAATTATTAGGTGCAAAAGTCAAAGAGTCTAAATTCAATTAGATTCTAAATTGAATTTTAATTGGAGTTCAATTTTGTGCTATGTGTCCCATTTAATTTTTTAATTTTTGTGCAAGCAAATTATAGGGTGCAAAAACTGAAAAGTCTAGTTCTAATTACATTCTAAATCACACACACACACACACACACACACACACACATATAGCCAAAGTTAAGAGAAAATCCAATTAAATTTTACTATTGAAGTCTAATTTTGCATCATGTGTCCTAAATTGTTTATTTTTAGAGAGAGTTTTATTTCTTAATTTTGGAGTCAAGTGCGGGATCACATCATAAATATTCATTCAAGTGAGTTATTGAGTACAAAAATCAAAGAGTTTAGAATTAATAAACTATAAAAAAGAAGAAAAAAAAGTGCTTCACGTTAACAAAAATTAAGAAGTAATAAAAAATAAAATAAAGTAAACAAATACGGACAATTTACATTTTCTACATAATAATATCTTTACAAGATTTTTTAAAGAATTAAAAAATATATATAAGAATGACTATCAATAGTATCTAAATATTGATAGTCATTCTTATATAGATTTTAATTTAAATACTATAGATTTTAATTGGATTCTCAATTTTGTGTCACGTGTCCCATTTAATTTTTAATTTAGTGCCAAGTGAATCATTGAGTATAAAAATATTCTAAATTGGATTTCAATTAGAGTCCAATTTTTAGCCACGTGTCTATCTAAATTTTTAATTTTTGTGGCAAATGAATTATTGAGTGCAAAAGCTAAAAAGTCTAAAACCAATTAAATTCTCTCTCTCTCTCTCTCTCTCTCTCTCTCTCTCTCTCTCACACACACACATACATACATATATATATATATATATATATAACCATTACATATTTTAGAAATGTATGTTTTAAAAAAAGTGTAAGTTAATACCATTTATAATTTGAACATCTTCTAAAAAAATGTATAATTTGAATCATATAATTGTGATTGTTTTTTAGTGTACCCATGCATATGCATGAGGTTACACACTAGTATTTAGTAATACAAGAGTACAATGATACGTTATTTTCTCCTCGTACATGAATAGTTGATTCTAGCATGAATTTAATTGGTAGGACTAATTATTATGTGAAATGAAAATATAAGAGTAATTTCTTACTCACGTCATAATTTGTTTGTCTTATTTCAAAATTTTAACTTTTTTAGGATATATCATTTATTGTCTTGTTTGCTATATAAAAATGGATAAGTTTCTAAAACTATCCTTAAATAAATTTAGCAAAAATGGTTTTGGAAATAAAATAAGGGTACAGTAAAAACATTAGTAAATTAATAGTTTTTAATTTTATATAGGGGACAATATTTAAAAATATACCAAAATAGAATAAAGGATAAATAAATTGAGACTGTTAGGTTCTAAAGATTTAGGAATTTATGTATTTAGAACTCTAATTTGTATTGTTGGCAAACCATGATCAAAACAGGTTGTTTAGTCTTGTTTAGGCTTGCTCAAAGTTGTGTCCTTCATGTAAAGTTGGAATCGAGAGGCTGCAGATGCATTGGTGCATTTCGGCCTGGCTCGATCGATCGAAGGAAAGACTCGATCGATCAAATCTCGGCCAGAATGTTTTTCTGCAAAATTTTCCAACTCAGCCCTAACTCATTAAACGTTTTGGGTTTTCTGTTTTTACCCTAGGTATATAAAGAAAAACCCTAGCCACATTTTGAGAGTTGCTCCTGTTGTATTGTTGCTCATACTTTTCTGTTTTGTGTAAATCTCTTGTGAGATCTAGAAGAGCTTTCCTTTACACAAAGCATAGGGTTTTCAAGGTAGAGATAGTATCAACATCTTGATGATCAACTCGATTGCTGCCATTGGAGCTTAAAGAATAACAAGCGTGGGTGCTTGTAGCTGATTGGAGAATCCAAGAAAGAAGGAGTCCGTGGATTCGGAGCTTGCACGTGGTCGTGTCAGTAAGTTCTACTGGTGGGCAGCATTAGGAAGTCAAGTGGGGAGCTTGTAAGTCCTTTTGTATGAACTTCGATTCTTTCGCATAGTGGATTCAGGTTTACCTTAAGGATAGCTAGGTCAAATCCTCCACAGGTTTTTACCGCGTGGTTTCCTGGGTGATCATATCTTGTGTTATTTATTATTCCGCTGCTTTATATTCTTGATATGATTGTGTGATTGTGTTAACCTAGATTTGCATAATTTGACTAAGTTAATCACTTGGCTAAATAAACTAGGTTAATCCAATTGTGTTTTAAGGGGTCTAAAACCTATCAAGTGGTATCAGAGCGGGTAGCTCTCTTGTTTGAGATTTGTTGATCTCTGAGCTGATCCTTGACCCCTATTGTCATGGAACACGGTCACTCTCTTGTTGTTCCTCTTCACTTTGATGGGAATAACTATGCTTATTGGAAAGTAAGGATGAAAACATTCCTGAAATCTATTGATGAGAGAGTTTGGAATTCCGTTGAATACAGATGGGAGAAGCCCACTACTCCTGTGAGTGAGTGGCAAACGTTTCAAAAAGAAGCAGCTGGTTTCAATGGCAAAGCTATGAATGCCATTTTTAATGCTCTTTCTATGGAGGAATTTAAGAGAATCTCAAATGTTGAGGTTGCTCATACTGCTTGGAAAATCCTCCAGACTGTGCATGAAGGCACAAAGGCAGTTAAGATAAACAAACTGCAGCAATTAACTTCTAGGTTTGAGAGCATTAGGATGTCTGATGATGAATCCTTTGATGAATTTTATGCCAAACTTAATGACATTGTTAATTCTGCTTTTAATTTGGGTGAAATTTATGATCAACCTAAAATTGTTAGGAAGATTCTTAGATCTTTAACTGAAGACTTTAGACCCAAAGTGACTACCATTACTGAGAGCAAGGATGTGGACTCCATCCCTGTTGATGAGCTTGTAGGATCTCTTCAGTCCTATGAGTCTGACCTACCCAAAGCAAACAAATCCAAATCAATGGCTCTTAAGTCTGTTGATGATGTTGATGTTGGTGGATTTGATGATGAACTCTCTGCTACAGAGATTGCGTACCTTGCCAAGAACTTTAGAAATTTTCTTAGGAATAACAACAGAAAGGCAAGATGTACAAACACTGCTGAACCTAGAAACTTTAGGAAGAATGATCCCACTAAGGTTAATAACTTTGAAAAACCTAGAGAAAAAGTTGGTCAATCTTCAAACAATTCTTTGGGTGCTCAGTGTTTTGGTTGTCAAGGGTATGGTCATGTTAAATCTGAATGTCCTACATTCTTGAGGTCTAAGGGTAAAGCTATGGTTGTAACCCTTAGTAATAATGAGGTTTTTGATGATGAGTCTGGATGTGACGAGGATGGAAATTTCATTGCTTTCACTGCTACTACTGTAGTCAATGAAAGTGTATCTGTTGAGGAGAACCCTTCTGATGGGGAACTCTCTGAGGATGCAGATCTTCAAGAGGCCTATAATAAACTTTGCAAAGTTGCTGCAAATGATGCTATGAACGTTGAACTTGGCCTGAAGAAAATTGATTCTCTTGAGCTTGAAAAGAAAAATTTGCTTGTTAAATTATTTGATGCTAATGATCTTTTGAACCATGTGAAATCTGAGAACATGCTTTTGCTTGATAAAGTTAAAACTTTGGAACATGATTTATCTGTTGCTAGATCTGCTAGTTCTAAACTTAATCAAATGCTGAATGCTCAAAAGTATCCTTCTGATAAATCTGGTTTAGGTTATGTTGAAAGCATCTGTGTGTCTGCTCCTCATTCCACGAACTAAGTTCCTTCATCTTCTTCTGAACCTTTTGTGAGTGAGGTTATGAGTGAAACTGTCAAACCCCCTGCGAGTGAGGGTGTCAAACCTGTAGAAGTTTCACCACCTAGGAAGATTAGGGTTGATCTAGGAGAGACTAAACCTAAGGAATCTACCCTTTCTAAGGAAAAGATGCATGGTAAACCTGCTTGGGTTTGTCATTATTGTGGAAAGTCTGGACACATTCGTCCTAACTGTTACAAGCTTCAAGCTGCTAAGAGAGCAAACAAACCAAAAGTGTCTGTGCCTCAAGCACAAGATCCTATGGCACTCATTGGTGAATTGGTAAAGGCATTGAACCTTTATTCCAATCCTGGAGTTGGAAATCACTCGAATGTGAATAAGAACTCAAACGCTCGTGGTGCATCTAAAAGATTTTGGATGCAAAAGACTCGATCTAATTGAGTCTTTCTGACATGGTCCTTGTGCTTCATTGCTCTTTTCTCTGTGACCATTGTTCTTTGGTGTTTTTTTTTTCTAGGACTTGCATTGCATTACATTCAGGCATTTCATTCTAGGATTTATTTGTTTTCTCTTTTAAAATAAAAATAAAAAAAAATAAAAAAAATAAATAAATAAAAAAGGAGAAAAGCAAATTGTGTTTGGCATTATTGTTCTTGGTCTTTGAAAACAAGGTTGGTCAATTTATTTACACATAACATGTCTTGTGTACCTTGTTTAGCTTTGATGAGCTAATTTATTGCACTTTACTAGTTGAAGCTTTGTAGTGCATGTTGTGTGGGAAAGATGTTTATGGTGTTTATCACTTTGTCTTAATCTTGAAGTCACATGTTATTTGACTGTCGGACTTGATCCTTTTGAGAAAGGCATAAATAACCATCTCACCACTGTTCACTAGCCAATCATGAACACCTTAATGCATATCATAAGATTTTGTGCTCGAGAAAGTGTAGCACATGCACAAAAAGAACATAAGGTGTAGCCTCGGTAAATTGCTTAATGATTAAAACTGGTGTGTACTATTAGGCTTGATGCCAATTCACTTGATTAAAACTGGTGTGTACTATTAGGCTTGATGCCAAATTTCATCTAATTATGGGGCAAAATTCAAGAAACTTGCATGATTGCAAGCTTATGTTCTAGGAGTTGTGGGAGTTATATGATGTAACTCTTTAGGTGATAGTCTCTTTTGAATTCTATGTGATGGATTTTGTAGACTTTGTGATTTATTGCTATTCACATATCACCTCACATGTATCTTAAGTTTTTGCTAGTTGCACACACTACACAAGTTACTCTTTGCTAAACATTGTACATGTTATTGTGTGTGTTTTTGGTCTGACCAACCAAGTTTGAAAATACTTAAAGTATTATGCAAAAAAAAATTTGCTTGAGAATGTAAAGGGAGAATGTTTTTTGGGGGAATCGTCCTTCCACACTTCATGAACCCTTTAGTTAAACGGGAAACATGGTCCTCCAACCTTCTAAGCCCCTTCGATAACCTTGCTAGGATTGTGACCAGGACTTGGAGGAATGGAGCGGCTCTAGATGAGGGTGAGGGTAAGCAAACCAAAGGTCCTCCCCCCTCGATTGAAAGCCGCAGCGGTTGTAGTTCGCGTCGGACTGCCAGCGCGGCAAGGCTTGGGCGTCACCCTGATGGTATCGTGTCTGGCAGCTGGGAGAGGGGTCCATGAAGTACATAATGCTTTTCTCTAGTGCGCGTCCGTGCCTGCCCTTCAAGCTGGTAGTGACTCACGCCCAGCTTACCCGCCGATGGAGGCTCGCAAGATTACGTCATGTTCGGTGCCCAGGTGTTGCCGCCTCTAATGTTTAATCATCATAAGGCTAGGGGAGCATCAAGGGAACATCATAGGGCGGGGCCATCAGGCACCTTTGCATCTGCTCCTCTCTTCTCGCCGGTACCATCCATACCGGCCCTGGGGTTGTTGGTAGCCTTGAAGCAAGCCTGCCTCAGCCCTCCTTTTTAGGGTTAGCTTTCGAACAGGCCCGTCTGGGCTTCTGTTTGTAGAGTTGGCTTTAAAACAAGCCTGTCTGAGCCTCTATTTGTATAATGCATTTATTTTTTGTTTAATAAAATGCTGCAATGTTTATTCACTTTTCCTTTTCTCTGAATCTTTTACTTTTCTGCAATGATTGTTTCTTGTGCAAATGCGTCGTTGTTTGTTGTCTCTCTTTTTTTCTTTTTTTTTTATGGGATTCGAGATCGGTGTCGTTGGCGGTGACGAAAAACTGCCTAACCTTCTGTAAACTAGCCACCTAGGAACGATTGTCCATTGCGCCTGCTTGTGCGCAAGTTCTCCTCACAGACGGCACCAATTGTAGGGACTGGGTTTGAGCACTTCTACTGTTAAGTGAGTGGACTCAAGCCCAGCTAGCCCAATACAATGAATTTGTAGAGAGCGGGTTCAAGAACTAGGCCCTAGCAAGCGGGCAATGCCCATCACAGTGTTTTCCACCGCCGAACGCCGGAGAACCAAAATCGTCCTCAAAAATCTGCCCTCGGCCCGGTCCGAGGAGCTTGTTAGTCGTCCTTCTTCCGTAGGGATCCATCCCCCCTCTCAATCTGTTTCTCCCACTTTATATAGTCCTCCTCCAACGATCCCTTTCCTCCACTTGTTAATCATCAATGCCTTCTCCTGACAACCTATCCCATCAGCCACTTTACTAGACCTCCTGTGAGTCGCAGTAACCGAGGAGGCACTACCCAGGGGTCATTTCCTCATCAATGCGGCCACAACATTGGTTGTGCCTATTTAATGTGGAGGTGACAGTTCATCCTGGATTGGCTCCTTCACCATGCTTCCACGGCTGACGTGTTGTACTTGTTCTTTCTCCTTGGATGCCCTAAAAGGCTGCTTTAAGTAGCTCATTACTTCCTAATTCCATGGTCTCCGTTTGCCGAGGACAGGGTTGTCCTCGGCAAGGTTCCTGGACAATTTGGACTTTCGCACTTCATCCTCGGGAGTTTCCTCATCCTCGGCATGGGCCTTGGGCTTGATATGAAATGGGCCGGGGATACCGAATCCTCTGGCCCCACAATAATATATATACACAATGGTATAATATATAATCTCATATATTAACACATTTATAATAAATGTCCATTAATAATTATCATAATTATCAAATTTGATATTTAGACAAAAAAGTAAAAGAGAAAAGAATCCTATTATGTTTTTCTTTTTAACCAAAAAAAAAAAATTGTATTGTGTTAAAGTTTCCCATAAATTTCATGGGTTACTAATAGTGGGAGGGATAGTTAAGAGAAGAGATGTATATAAAATTATTAAAACAAAGTTATAAAATAAATAGTAATAATAAATTATAAAATAAGTACATAAATTTAATTAAAAAAATTCCTTAAGTTCTAACTGTTTAGATTTTGGACTTTATTAGTGTTTATCTATTTTTATATTTGAAAATTCTCTTTGTGCTTTGTGTTAATTTCTTAATATGAGATATGGAATGATTTTGATCATTTCTATTTCGGTTATGTTTAATCTATGCTCTAGTCAGTACAAACAATAATAAACAAAATAGTTCCTCAATACAAATTTTTTTCTAGTTATAGTCTAATTAAAAAAATCAACACACTCACAAATTAAATATAATACCCAAAACCCAAAATCAAAACATACACAAAAGAGTTTTAAAATTAAGAATAAATAAATAAAAAACAAAAACAAAAACAAAAACAAACAAACAAACAAACAAAAAAATTACATAAGAGAACCAAGAACTTTAATGGGTGTCCATTTTTTTGCTTTTCTATAGTAAACTTCCTTTGACATAATCTCCTGCATGCAATTCAAAAGTAAAAAACAATAAGTAAGATGAATTTATTAAATTAAAACATAAGCTTAAGTTGCATCTTAGGAAAAACAAATCTAACAACGTGAGGTGTTTTGCGTGGGATTTAATTATAGGGGTGACTTTATTGGTTAAGAAAGATTATATCGAAAAGTCATGGCTTCATATATATATATATATATATATGAAAATTTTGATAATAGACCATTAGTTGGAGTAGAATTTAAATTTCTAAAACTTACATGATAAATTAAAGTTTTATCTAAATTAAATTATTGTTAAATCTTATTCCTTAGTCAAAAGTCCTGTAACTTAATATCCTAAATCCTAATTGTAGGGATATTGGACCTGGGAGCCCATTGTTTGCTCATATTACGAGTCTGTGGCCCAATCCGAGGACAAAGGGTTGTCCGAGGATGAGGAATCTTATTTAGTGAAGACTGTATTTGTAAATAGAGGTTAACTTTAACCATAATGGCTTAAGGGATAGGCCGAGGATAAATTCTTCCTCGGCTAACCAATGCCGATGTCCAAAAAGTTTGTCAGTCACTCGGAATGAAGTTCCAAGAAGTCTCGTCGATGTTGATAAGCATTGAAAGAGTGGTGAACAGGGCAATACCCTAAAATATCTAAGGAGGAAAGCTGCTACTTCTGCATTAAATGCACTGCAGTTAACACCCTGGCCGAATTAATGTGGAGGTGATACCTGAACAATAGATTACAACCTTACAGCTACTACATGAAGATTAATGGAAAGGAATGATGGGACAAGTATTCGCAAGAACTATCTAGCATGCACGTGTGAAGTGAGAATGAAGGAAGAGGATGATATAAAGGAAAAAGGAGCAACTAGAGAGGGGGATCGGAAATCACAAGAAGAAAAACTGTAGCATTCAGGAACCAAACTTGTAACCCAACTTAAGAATAATATACAAGAATAGTGTACCTCGGACTTTGCCGAGGATTATTTTTCTTCAATAGAGCCCTATTTCTTTTCATTCTCTTATCATCTGAATCTATTCCAACGTTTGTTTGATCGACTAAATCCCAGTGTTTTTCAACCCATTCTCTATAAATTTATTGTTTTGGGCTTTTTGGGCTTGAGACCTTCCATGCAGTGGACTACGAGTTCAAATCTGGTCCTTACACTAATAAAATATTAATTTAATAGGATGCAACCTGAGGAAAAACAAAAACAAAAATGTGAGTTGTGTGGGATTTAAGTTCAGAAAATTTTGATGATAGACTTTTAGTTTTATTTAAATTAAACAGTTGTTAAATATTATCCCTTAATTTGAAGAAATATATCATAACATATGATATAAAATTAATTTACTAATTAGTTGTTTTTAAAATGTTGATAATAGACTTTTAGTTGGTGTAGAAGTCAAAATTTTTTTTTTTTTTTTTAGAAAGAAAACATGAGTTGTTTTTTGGGAATTTAAGTTTAGTATTTTTTATAATAGACTTCTAGTTTGAATAGAATTTAAATTTTAAATGTATAAAATTAATTTGATAATTAGTTATTCTTAAAATATTGATAATAGACTTTTTGTTGGAATAGAAATCAAAATGTGGGGTTTTTTTTATTTTAGAAAGAAAACATGGGTTATTATTTGGGATTTAATTTAGAATTTTTTATAATAGACTTTTAGTTTTGAATAGAATTTAAACTAGTTGATGTGGGTTTTTTTTTTTTTTTTTAGAAAGAAAACATGGGTTATTGTTTGGGATTTAATTTAGAATTTTTATAATAGACTTTTAGTTTGAATATAATTTAAACTAGCTGAAATTTAAATAATAATGTTTTACCTAAATTAAAAAATTGTTAAATATTAACCCTTAGTTTGAAAAAATATATCCTAACAAATAATATAAAATTAATTTACTAGTTAGTGGAAGTAACCACTTGACGTAACCCCAGCTTCTGAGCTCAACTTTTATTATATAGCATATGAAATGATATGATTTTTTGCTTATAGTGAGAGGATATAATGTACTAAAGAATAAGGTTCTTGACTAAGTAGAGAAAGAGATAACCCTTGTTGGGTAGCCCATAAATAGTAGACCTCTTGTAGGCAAAATGGAAATTATAAGCAAAAAGATAGTAATTGATTTCCTTCACTGATTCAAGAACTATTTTAATCAAACGTGGCAATCATGGTAACATGTCGTCTTATTGAAGTATTCATGGCGTACACCAAGGCATTTTCAATTTTTAGAGATATAATATGTATACAGTTACACATAATTTTAAACTTTATTCCTCCAAATAAAAATAATCTATTTTTAAACAATGTCACATGCACCATATATGCTCTTAGATTTTTTTTAAATAATATTTTGATCATGAAATATTGAGAGTCTTGTAGTTTTTTTTTTTTTTTTTTTGAAGAAGAAGAAGAAGAAGAAGAGTCTTATCGTTTAGCAGCATTGTTTAGTTCTTCCATATAATTTATCATTTTAGAGGTTTTCTGGAGAATTACTCAGTTTAGAGTTTTTGAGAGTATTTATGTAATTTTGAAGGTATCAATGGGTTTTTGAGACTTTGAAGGTATTTTAATATTTTGATATTTTGGGAGTATTTTTGTTATTTTTAAGGTTTTATTGGTATTTTTTTCATCTTGAAGGTTTTTGAGGGGGTATTTCAATTATTTTGTAGGTTTTGAGTTATTTTGATAATTTAAATATTTTAAGGATATTTTTATAATTTTGGAGTTTTCCATGGTATATATTGTGGTGAGAGGAGGAGGGTGCTATTGTTTTACTCCTTTTTAGAGGGGTAAAGCATTATTAGTCCAAAAAATGATGTTTTTCTTAATTGATAGTAAGTGATTTTGTTTTGACCAAGTTTTCCGGTTGACCCAAATGCTCTAAAATGATGAAATGATTTTTCTGAAAAAAAAAAAATGCATTATGTTGAAACAAAGATCTCCCCATTTTAAGTAAAGGGTAATTGTAAAGTTTTCATTTAGGGTCTGTTTGGTTGGGAGGATGAAAAATTGGAAAGATATAAAATGGAGAGGGTGTAGAAAAGTGAAAGAATATAAGAGATTTTAGTTTTTACTAGGTGTATTTTGTTGGAGGGATAAAAAAGTGAAAGGATGAAAAATTCTTTTATTTTGTTGAGGAGAAAAGTGGAATGCTAGAAAATGAAATTTATATAAATTTACTCTTACTTTTTTATTACTTATGTATAAAAAATAATTTCTTTGTACTCATTAAATAACAAAAATATTATTTTTTATCAAATAAAATTAGTAAAATAACATCTTATAAAAATTAACACATTTTCGTAACACATCATGATATTATATTATGCGCTTTCATTTGTTAATATATTATATTATATGTTATTTGTATATAACAATTTAGGTGAACTTCATGTTGCTGATACAAAAATAAATAAATAAACGATCTGGACACGTGCACCCTACTACGAGCATTCACATCAGTCTTACCAATTTAATATTTTAGCAAATATTTATCTAAACTCAACCAAAACAAGTATGCATCAGCCTCACTAAATTAACTAAAGTTTTTAAAGATGATAGTCTCATCTCTACATGTACTGAGCCTTTATACTTGTTACATTAAATTTCAATGTTGATAAAGTATTGAAGCTTGATGAAGCGTAGATTCGTCAGTAAGATTGGTCAGATGGAAGCAATCTCCGGCCTTCAAAGGTGGTCACCGGTGTGGTGCCTGCCACAACGCCTTCGATGCCAAAGTCAGTATAAGATGTTATTCGAGAATGAACAATGCAAAGTAACAGAGAAAAAGAAGTCTCTTAGTGTGTATGTACCTTGTTCTTGGCAATGTGTGGGCTTTATATATGTTTTCATGGCTTCTAGCCGTTGGAGTAGTTATGGAGGTCTTAATGCTCCTCTTGGTAATGTTTGGTGTTGTGTAATGTGGCATCAATGTGCTCCAACGGTTCATACAGTTGGCCTCGTAACCGTTCTGGGTTTAATTGGCTGCATTGAATGGCCTAGCTATCTTCGTTAGTAGCGTGGATAATTACTTCGTCTGGCCTAAGGGTGTTTGCGTCTATATTGATGGGATTGTCCATGTGAGACGAACTCGTCAGTCCCGTCAACTGCCCCCCGATTCTGTGTTCGTCATGTCATGACGATCATAGAATGTGAAGGGTTACAGGTTGCAAATGACTTTTGGGGTTTTGCTCCGTATTAAGTGCGAAGTGGCGGCACTCCATAGATCATGGCATACGTGGCACGTGCTGACTAGTGGAGTTAATGTTCCAACTAGTGGGACTATTGGGTTTCCCGCCGGTTTTTCCGTTTTTCGAGCCTTTGTTTTTAAACTCTTCCTTTCCTTATTTTTTCTTTTCATTTTTCGAAAATCTTCAATCATTACTTCTCCTCTGTTAGCCTTCTTCTGCTATTCTTCTTCAAATTGGTGTGCTGTTTGGCAGTGCTTCCTCGGTCCGCCATTGTTCAAGGTATGTTATTCTTCTTTTCTCGCGTTTTCCTTCGTCGTTTTGCTGTGGTAGTGTTTCTGATTTCCTTCTTTTCCTTTCCTTTTTTCTTTCTATTTGCTTTCGATCTCCCTGGGGTTTAGTTGTATCGTTCTTCCCTGTGCTTCTTTTTGGGTTTTTCATGGTTAGTAACTCTGAGGTTAGAGTTGCTTGCCCCTCGGTTTCTTTTCTTTTCGCACGTTTAGGGGGGTTTTTAGGCACTTTTCCAGGTCTTGAAAGCTTTGTTTTTTAGGGTAGTGGTCTGAGTGTAGTATTGACTGAATTGTTGCCTTTAATACGACAATCAATTGACTGGTTCGAGGGTCAAGAGAGGGAAAAAGACGATGTCTGAAGTTAGGTTTAGCGATCTCGAGACAGGGTTATCGTCTAGCGGCAATCCAGTGGAGAGGCATACCGCCGTCTCTAGTCCTCGGGTGGTTAGGGCTTTTCATGCTCTTGAGGAGGTCTGTGGGTTGGACGCTGAAACAGTGAGTAGATTCAAGGATAGGTTTCAGTTTCCGGAGAGGGTTCACGTCCATCGGCCCAGTGACGAGGATAAAGCTTGTCACTTTTTTCCAGGTGAGGTGTGCTTCTATGAGGCCGCCTTCACTTGTGGCCTTAGATTTCCCGTCCATCCCCTCCTGATGGAGATTTTAAATCATTTTGGGATTGCTCCTAGGCAACTAATGCCCAATTCGTGGAGGATAGTGGTTAACTGTATGGAAATATGGTTGGCTGCTAACGGGGATATGATCAAAGTAGGTGAGCTCGTCCACCTATATTGTTTGAAAGAATCCAAAGAATATGGATACTACAAGTTAGTACCTTGGGAGAGGAGGACCAGGATTGTTAGAGGGTTACCTTCATCCTTCAGGTACTGGAAATCAAGATTTTTCTTTGGGTCCGAGGATGATTTTGAGACCCCCTCCAGCCAGGATTAGGGTGACATTCCGAGGTTGCTTCGTCGGTGGGGAACCCCGACTTTAGGTGCGTCAGTATTTCTTTTTGTTGCTTTAGTTCTACTGCATTTGTTGTTACCGTCACTAACCTCTTAATGCTTTCTCTTTCGCAGTGAAGAGACGACTTAGACTTAAGGGCAAGTATAATGCACGGGTTGAGCAGGCAATCGAGTACACCAATACAATTGAGAGCTGGGAGGACTTGGTAAATCCGCGGACTCTTGCCTTCTACCATCTTGGTCCGGACCCGTCTTCCTTCGTCTTGCGCAACGTTGAGATTGAAGGGAAAAAGAGTAAGTGTTAAACTCGTCGGAACCAGTTTTTTTTTTTTTTTTACAAGTATTCCCTTCTGGCAGAAATGACGACCAAATTTAACAAAGATATTTACGCGAAGATGAGATCAAAGAAAGATGAGTCCTGTCGAATTTGGGAAAGAAGATAGTGCGCGTCATTGGAAAGGGAGGCCATGCTGCTCCAACTCCCTCTGTCCATCCAATTGTTTCCGTGGGTGAGACGACGAGGACGGCTTCTCCTGCGACATCCGTGGAGGAAATAGGTGGCACTCCCGTCTCCAAAAGGCCGCGGTTGTTTGAAAAGGAGAAGGAGAAAACTGTCTCTCGCTCGTCTACCCTTTGGAATGACGAGAAGATGGCCGTGGACTGGGCCCACGAGGTAGTGACGTCTGCGGACTTAAGGGCTTTGTCTGGCGTCCCTTTTAGTGAGGTTGCAGCTCATCATGTTCATAAGCTCGTCCAGGTATATTGTCTTGGATATCTTCTTCTTTTTTCTTTTTCTTCTTCTTTTTTTTTTTTTCTGACTGACGTCTTTTTTCAGGTGTTAAGGGAGAGTCTACATCTTTCTTCTAAGTATTTTACTCAAGAGGCTAAGGTGACGTCTATGACATCTAGGATGGAAGTTTTGGAGGCGGAGAACTCGACGCTGAAGAAGGACCTTATTGCCTCCATGGGTGAGACCAATACTTTGAAGGAGCAGGTTAAAAAGCTGAACGACAACCTCAGGGTTAAGCGCCAATTGACTACGGAGAAGGACGAGCAGCTTCTTGGAGCCAGGGAGAGTCTTAAGACCATAGCTGCCAGATCCGTTGAAGCCTTTCAAACCACTGACAAGTACAACACTGTGCTACTTAGTTGGTATTTTAAGGGTTTCGAGCTCCTGAGGAGATACCTTGTGAAGCACCCTTCTAGAGTGAATATGGAGAGGCTGGACCTGGAGGAGGTGGATCAAGAAATGGCTGCAGACGAGGCTGCTCAATCTTCTGCTACTGAGCCTGAAGCCCCTGTGGATGCTCCTGCTAACGACGCCCCCACTGACGATGCTCCTGCTGACGATGGTGCTGCCCAGACCTGATACTTGACAAAAATTTCTTTCTTTTTGGGATGCCCTTTATGTTTTGGGCAGTTATGTAAATCTAATTTCTGAACAATTTTACTTTCTATCTATTTTGGGAACAATATTTTTAGCCCAGTGTTTATGGGCTTTTAATTGTAAAAACAATGGTGATTTGCCAGTCCGTTTCAGACTTTAATTTAATTTAACTTACTTCTCTGTGCTTACTTGCATTCGTGATTGCACGTTCTTTAGTTTGAGATATGCTGGTGACGTAATTGCCCATGTTGTGCACTTGATGAACCTCTCATAACTGGTACCTCGGCAGTACTTTATATTCGTTTAGGAGCCTTTTAGTCGTCAGTAACTTACATCCGTCTAGGCGGAATCTTGTTACTCAACCATTTTTGTCTTTTTGTGACTCATACCTTTTTTAGGGATCTTGTCCTCGTTCGTAACTTATATCCGTCAAGGCGGAATCTTGTTACTTAGCCATTTTTGGGCTTTTGTGACTTACACCCTTTTAGGGATATTGTCCTCATCAGTAACTTACATCCGTCAAGGCGAAATCTTGTTACTTAGCCATTTTTGGCTTCTTGTGACTTACACCCTTTTAGGGATCTTGTCCTCGTCAGTAACTTACATCCGTCAAGGCAGAATCTTGTTACTTAGCCATTTTTGGCTTCTTGTGACTTACACCCTTTTAGGGATCTTGTCATCGTCAATAACTTACAATCGAATAGACCTGCTCGCAGAGAAACATTAGCTGAATAACTTCTTTATTGATTTCAATAATGAATACATTTAACTGTTACGTCTATTGATGGTATTTCTTCAAGTATTCAATGTTCCATGGCCTCGGGAGTCTTTGTCCGTCCAGGGTTTCCAGGTGGTAGCTACCCTGTCTGGAGTAATGAACGACTCGATATGGTCCTTCCCATGTGGGCTGAGTTTTCCTTGAGTAGGATCTCTGGTCGCCGAGGTTACTTTGCGCAGGACGAGGTCGCCTATGTTGAGTCGCCTGAGTTTCACCCTTCTATTGTAATAGTCCATCATTTTTTTCTGGTAGTCCGTCACTCTGCTGCAAGCTTTGTCTCTTACTTCATCTAGACAGTCCAGGTTGAATCGTAGACGATCATTATTGGCTTCCTCGTTGAACATTTCTCGCCTGGTGTTGGTTACTCCTACTTTCGACCAGGATCACTGCTTCAGTCCCGTAGGTGAGCCTGAAGGGGGTCTCTCCCGTCGAGGTTCTTGCTGTTGTTCTGTAGGCCCACAAGACATTGGGCAGTTCTTCTGGCTAGGCGCCCTTCGCATCGTCCAGCTTGGTTTTTATGATCTTGAGCAGCGTACGGTTCGTTACCTCCGTCTGTCCATTCGCCTGTGGATGTCCTGGTGATGAGAACTGGTTCTTGATGCCCAGGCCTGAGTAGAAGTCCTTGAAGCCTTGGCAGTCGAATTGTCGTCCGTTATCTAATATGATCGTCCTCGGAATCCCGAACCTGCAAACTATATTCTTCCACACGAAGCTTCAGATCCTGCTTCGGTGATAGTCACCAGTGGCTCTGCTTCAACCCATTTCGTAAAGTAATCAATAGCAACTAGTAAGAATTTTACCTGGCCTTTGCCTAGGGGTAATGGGCCAACGATGTCAATTCCCCATTGTGCAAATGGCCACGGGGACGTTATCGTCATCAGTCTTTCTGCTGGAAGTCGTTGGACATTCCTGAACCGTTGACACTTGTCACATCTCTTGACGAACTCCATTGCGTCCACCTACATAGTAGACCAGAAATAACCTGTTCGAATAACCTTGCTTACCAGGGATCTAAGGCCAGCATGGTCCCCACAAATTCCTTCATGTATCTCTCCCAGGATATACCTAGCTTCTTCTCCGTTAACACACTTCAAGTAGCGCATGGAGAAGCCTCTCTTGTATAGGGTGTCGTTGAGGATTGTAAATCTGGCTGCCCTCTTCTTAATCTTCCTGGCCTCGTTTGTATTCGGAGGGAGGTGTCTGTCCTGGAGGAAGGATACAATGGGCATCATCCAGCTGTCTGTGCTCTGGATTGAGAACGTTGGAACTTCTTCAATGCTAGGGTTTTTCTGAATTTCCATCATCAAGTCCACATTCGTCATAACTTCTTCTGACGAGGCTATCTTCGAGACTTCGTCTGCCTCCATATTATGGCTCCTTGGTATCTGTACGAATTCCACTTCATTGAACTCCTGAGCCAAACATTTCGTCAGTCTGAGATACTTCTGCATTCTCTCTTCCTTTGCTTCATATTCTCCCTGGATCTGCCCAATTGCCAGTTTTGAATCATTTTGAACTAACAGGTTCTTAGCCCCAAGCACCTTTCCGAATCTTAATCCCGTCAAAATCCCTTCATATTCGGCCTCGTTGTTGGTGGCCAGAAACATTAGCTGAACTCCATACTTTAGTACTTCTCCATCTAGGGTGACTATGACGACCCCTACTCCCCCCTTCTTTCGAGCTAACGAACCGTCGGTCTGTATCGTCCATTTCTCAACCTCGTTGGTGAGCTTATCTTTGTCCGGGGAAGTGAACTCGATGATGAAGTCCACCAAGGCTTGTGCCTTAATGGCTGTCCTGGGATGGTACTCTATGTCAAATTGGCTGAGTTCAATTGCCCATTGGACCATTCTTCCAGTTGCTTCAGGCCTGTTCATGGACTTTTTGATAGGTTGGTCTGTCATCACCAGGATGGGATTTGCTTGGAAATATTGTCTTAGTTTTTGGGAGGCCACTATTAACGCAAATGCAATCTTCTCAATCTTTGGATACCTGGACTCAGCCCCTTGGAAAGCTTGGCTGACGTAGTACACTGGGAGCTATTTCTTATCTTCTTCTCGGATCAGAGCTACACTCACAGCCGTATTTGATACTGCCAAGTACAAATACAAGTTTTCCCTTTCTTTTGAAGGACTCAAGAGGGGTGGGTTGCTCAAGTAACGCTTTAGCTCCTGAAATGCTGCTTCGCATTCGTCTGTCCACTTGAATGCCTGTTTCAAAGTTTTGAAGAAGGGGAGGCACTTTTCCGTCGCTCTAGAGACGAACCTGTTAAGAGCTGCAATTCTTCCTGTGAGCTTTTGAACTTCCTTGACGGTCCTGGGTGATACCATGTCAATTATGGCTTGCACCTTCTCCAGGTTTGCTTCTATTCCTCTTTGGGATACCATGAATCCCAAGAATTTGCCTAGGCTACACCAAAGACACACTTACTAGGATTCAGTTTCATCTGGTATTGTTTGAGGGTGGCGAACGTCTCCTTCAGGTCATCCAGGTGGACGAGTTCTTCCTTACTCTTGACGAGCATATCATCCACACAAACTTCCATATTCCTGCCAATCTGTTTGCTAAACATTTTGTTCACTAACCTCTGGTAAGTAGCTCCTGCGTTCTTCAGCCCAAAAGGCATTACCTTATAGCAATAGAGCCCCTGGCTTGTGATGAAAGCAATCTTCTCTTGATCTTCGTCAGCCATTTTTACCTAGTTGTATCCTGAGAAGGCATCCATGAATGTCAACAACTTATGTCCGGCTGTAGAATCCACAAGCTGGTCTATCCTTGGTAGAGAAAAACTATCCTTCGGGCATGCTTTATTCAAGTCCGTGAAGTCCACACACATTCTCCACTTCCCATTTGCTTTCTTCACGAGGACGACGTTTGCAAGCCAATCAGGATAGTACACTTCCCGGATGAATCCTACCTTCAACAGTTTATTTACCTTGTCTGTAACAGCCTGGTCTCGTTCTGGAGCAAAGACCCTTCGTTTCTGCTTGACGGACTTCTTCTCTGGGTCCACGTCCAGCTTGTGCTGGATGACTTCTGGGGATATACCAGGCATGTCCTCATGGCTCCAAGCGAAGATATCCTGGTTCTCTTTTAGGAACTGGACTAGCCTTGATTTCATCTCAAGGCTTAGCGTCGTCCCTATCCTTGTCGTCTTGGTTGCCTCTTCCTCGTCCAGCTTCACTATTTCTAAGGCTTTCATTTTGTCTTCTTCTTTCTCTTCAATCATCCAAGTGTGATTCTCCTTTGCGGCCAAGACGGCCTGGTAGCATTCTCTGGCCAAGACCTGATCACCTTTCACTTCTCCGACCCCGTTGTCCGTTAGGAACTTCACCTTCAGGCAATAGGTGGACGTGACTGCCCTCCATTTGTTGAGTGTGGGTCTGCCAATAATCACGTTGTAAGATGAGGGGCAATCTACCACCAAAAAGTCTATTTGGCGGGTTAACTACCTCGAGTAAGTCCCACTGTTACTGTCAGCGTCACCATGCCCTTGGGATATACTCTATCTCCACTGAAACTGACTAGAAGGGAGTCAAACGGGTGCAGTCTCTTTGGATCTAACTTGAGATGCTGAAATGATGGGAGGTAGATGATATCTGCTGAACTACCATTGTCCACGAGGATCCTTTTGGTGTTGAATCCTTCTATGGTGAGCATGATGACCAAAGGGTCGTTGTGAGGCTACTTCACTCCCCTAGCATCTCCTTCACTGAAAGTCATGTCCTATTCAGTTCGTCTCTATTTCAACGGGGGTGTCATATGGACGTTGTTCACCTGTCGTTGATATGATTTCTTAAGGGACCTGAATGATCCTCCATTGATGGGCCCCCTTGTGATCGTCTGTATTTCCCCGATCACGTTCTGAGGAGGTTGGAATTGACGGTCATCGCCCCTGGATGAGGACTCATGCTGGCTCTTATTTCCTCCTTGAAATTTTTTGTACTCTCCCTTCTTCACAAACTTCTGCAATTTCCCTTTCCGTATCAACTCCTCTATTTGTTCCTTTAGGTCTCGACAGTCTTCTATGTAGTGGCCATGATCCTTGTGAAATCGGCAATACTTATTCTTATCTCGGACGTTAGGAGATGAATGCAATGGCCGCGGCCATTTAAGGTAGTGTTCATCCTTAATCTGCTTTAAAATTTTGTCAACAGGCATAACAAGAGTGGTAAATTTTACCGTCCTTGGGGTTTTATTGTCTTTCCTTCTGTTCCCGTCATTGATCCGACAATCCTGACGATCCCTCTTTTGTCCCTTGTGCTCGTCATCCTTCCTTCCTTTGTCTCTTGGTTTCTCTATGTCCCTTATGGCTGCTAAGGCGTCTTCAGCATTCATGTACTTCTATGCTTTCAGGAGCATCTCGGCCATCGTCTTTGGGAGATTCTTTGCCAGTGATGCAACGAACTCCCTGGATCTGAGTCCCGCTTTGAAGGTCGTCAGCTGTACCTTATCGTCAGCCTCATCTACCTCCAGCATCTCCCGAATGAAGCGTTTCACGTACGACCTCAGGGTTTCCTTCTCTCCTTGCCTGATGGTGAGTAAGTGGTCGGCTAGCCTCTTCAGACGTTGTCCTCCAATGAAGTGACGCAGGAAGGCGTTGCTCAACTACTCGAAGTTGTCAATGGACGAGGTAGGCAGCTTGGTGAACCATTCCCTTGCAGCTCCTTTAAAGGTGGTGGTAGGAAAGGAACGGCACAATATCTCGTTAGGGGGCTACTGAAGTCCTAGTGTCGTTTTGAAGGTGTTAAGATGATCTTGTGGATCCTTGAGCCCGTCAAATGGCTCAAGTTGTGGCAGCCGAAACTTCGACGGTACTGGGCATCCTAAGACCGCTGCTCTGAAAGGCGAGTCTGTTGCCCTTACCAATCTACCCACGCTCTGGTCTGTCTTCTCCCTAATGGCATTTCTCAATTCGTCCATCTCCTTTCTCATCTCCTGAAGAAGATCTGAATTTTGTTCTACTAGAGTAGTAGGCCTTTGATGGTCGCTCCTTCTGTGGCTGTTTCCCTCATCCTCCATGTTGTTTTTGGATCGATTCTCCTCCTGTTGAAACCGTAGTTTCATTTCCTAATTTTGCCTGATGAGTTCCTCGACAGCAGCTGCGAGAGCCTGAACCTACTGGGCTAAGGCTGCGAAATCTTGATTGGACTCCATCTGAAAGTAACAGTTGATCGGAAACTACTTTTTCGAGTCTGAACACAAAAATGTCGTCCCCACAGACGGCGCCAAACTGATGAAGCATAGATTCGTCAGTAAGATTGGTCAGATGGAAGCAATCTCCGGCCTTCAAAGGTGGTCACCGGTGTGGTGCCTGCCACAACGCCTTCGATGCCAAAATCAGTATAAGATGCTATTCGAGAATGAACAATGCAAAGTAACAAAGCAAAAGAAGTCTCTTAGTGTGTATGTACCTTGTTCTTGGCAATATGTGGGCTTTATATATGTTTTCATGGCTTCTAGCCGTTGGAGTAGTTATGGAGGTCTTAATGCTCCTCTTGGTAACGTTTGGTGCTGTGTAATGTGGCATCAATGTGCTCCAACGGTTCATACAGTTGGCCTCGAAACCGTTCTGGGTTTAATTGGCTGCATTGAATGGCCTGGCTGTCTTCGTCAATAGCGTGGATAATTACTTCGTCTGGCCTGAAGGTGTCTTCGTCTATATTGATGGGATTGTCCATGTGAGACGAACTCGTCAGTCCCGTCAAAGCTGATATATGTGTATGAAAATAATAGATAGCTAAACTAGCAAAAATAAAGTTTTTTGAATTAGTTTAACTAAATATTTAAGGAAACTGATGTGAATGCTCTAAATACTCCAATAAATTTAGTTTAAAACCTAGTAGCTTCTGCTCTTAACTATTCATATTAAGTATTTTGTGCCCTCCACTCCATTACTATTTTATGTCAGTTAAGCAAAATTTTAAGTTTAAAAAAAAAAATTATGCCTTGAACATATACTAAATTAACCTTAATATCCTCATCACTTTCTTATAACTAACAAGGAAATATTGGAATAACTAACAAGGGAATAATGGAATTGTTGAATACTTAGGGTGAGTTTGGCAACAGCTTTTAGCTTTTAGTTTTTATGTACAATTTTTTAAAACCTCACTTTAGCATTAAGGTTTTCCCTCATTTTCTCACTTTTTCAAATTTTTTCAAGATACAAATATACTTTAGCATACTTTCAATAAAAAGTTTTCAGTAAAAAGCTAAATAAGCTGTTTAAATAACAAAAATATTATTTTTTATCAAATAAAATTAGTAAAATAAAATCTTATAAAAATTAACACATTTTCATAACACATCATGATATTATATTATGTGCTCTCATTTGTTAATATATTATATTATATGTTATTTGTATATAACAATTTAGGTGAACTTCATGTTGCTGATACAAAAATAAATAAATAAACAACCTGGACACATGCATCTTACTAAAAGCATTTACATCAGTCTTACCAATTTAATATTTTAGCAAATATTTATCTAAACTCAACCAAAACAAGCATGCATCAGTCTCACTAAATTAACTAAAGTTTTTAAAGAGGATAGTCTTGTCTCTACATGTAGTGAGCATTTATCCTTGCTACATTAAATTTCAACGTTGATAAAGTATTGAGGCTGATATATGTGTATGAAAATAATAGATAGCTAAACTAGCAAAAATAAAGTTTGTTGAATTAGTTTAACTAAATATTTGAGGAGACTGAAGTGAATGCTCTAAATACTCCAATAAATTTAGTTTAAAACCTAGTAGCTTCCGCTCTTAACTTTTCATATTAAGTATTTTGTGCCCTCCATTACTATTTTATGTCAGTTAAGCAAAATATTAAATTTAAAAAAAAATATATATGCCTTGAACATATACTAAATTAACCTTAATATCCTCTTCACTTTCTTATAACTAACAAGGAAATATTGGAATAACTAACAAGGGAATATTGGAATTGTTGAATACTTAGAGTGAGTTTGGAATCAGCTTTTAGATTTTAGTTTTTATGTACAATTTTTTAAAACCTCACTTTAGCATTAAGGGTTTCCCTTATTTTCTCACTTTTTCAAATTTTTTTAAGGTACAAGTATACTTTAACACACTCTCAGCAAAAAGTTAAATAAGTTGTTCTCAAACAAACCCTCAATGGTGGCAAATTATAATCCATCATTTTTTTTTTTGTTTAATTATTATTATTTTCTAAATGATTATCATTGCCAACACAATTGTGGCAAATTACAAATCATCCACCATTTTTTTTTTTTTTTTGGTTTTAAGTTATACATTTTACCGCAACACAATTTTTAATTAAAAAAAAAAATTGCCACAACAAAGTTCAACTACTCTTTTTTTTTTCTTCGAAAAAAGTAAAAATAAGATGCCAATATCCCCCCCACCCCCCCCCCCCCCCCCCAAAATATATATATATATATATAAAACACATCAATTCAAAATTTCAAAACTGGAATAAGCCAATCCAACACAAAAACATTGTCACGTTCCAAAATATATAACGTATCATCACATTGCTAGCATGTATGGGAAAAATAAAAATAAAACAACAAAATGAATGATTGTAATTTGTAATCTTCTACCATTAAGCATTTTAAGGTCCTTTTAATTATACACCACTGTAAGTTTCTTTAAAAAAACTTTATTCTCTCTCTCCGTGCGTGTGTGTTAATTAAAATTACTTAGTATTCTCAACAACAAAAAAAAAAAAAAAAAAAGTATTTAACCGTTGCAATGTTCCCCCTTAATTATAACATAGTGGTGATGATATTAAGGTCAATTTAGGATAGGTATGGACAAAAAATTTTATTAAAAAAAAAATCATTAAAGAGACCAAAAAAAAAAATAGTAAAGAAATGGTCAAAAATGCTTATTATGGGAAAATGTAAAATTTGGCCAATAATATATATAAAATCCAATGAAATCCTTTTATATATAAAATCCAACGAAATTTTATATTTTTAATCTAAAACACAAAAATAAAATTCTAAAATATTAGAACTGGTTAAAAATTAAAACAATTTTAATAGTAAAATGCTATTGCAATTGGGTTCTTAATTTAATTAACGTCAACGTGTAGCATAAATTATTAGTATCACACACCCTATCTTACCAGTTATACAAGTCCAATGAAATCTTATATTTTTTATTATCTAAAACACAAAAGGATTTCTAAAATATTAAAATAACTTTAATAGTAAATGCTATTGCAATTGGGTTCTTAACTTAATTTATGGGTTGCATAAATTATTAGTTTTTTTTTTTTTTTTTTTGTGTTTTTGGTAAATGTAGTGACTGGGTTTGAACACTTCTACTGTTGAGTGAGTGGACTCAAGCCCAGCTAACCCAATACAATGAATTTGTAGAGAGCAGGTTCAAGAACTAGGCCCTAGCAAGCGGGCAATGCCCATCACAGTGTTTTCCACCGCCGAACGCCGGAGAACGGAAATTGTCCTCAAAAATCTGCCCTCGGCCCAGTCCGAGGAGCTTGTTAGTCGTCCTTCTTCCGTGGGGATCCATCCCCCTTCTCAATCTGTTTCTCCCACTTTATATAGTCCTCCTCCAACGATTCATTTCCTCCACTTGTTGATCATCCATGCCTTCTCCTGACAACCCGTCCCATCAACCACTTTACCAGACCTCCTGTGAGTTGCAGTAACTGAGGAGGCACTGCCCAGAGGTCATTTCCTCATTAATGCGGCCAGAACATTGGTTGTGCGCATTTAATGTGGAGGTGACAGTTCATCTTGGATTGGCTCCTCCACCATGCTTCCACGGCTGACGTGTTATACTTGTTCTTTCTCCTTGGATGCCCTGAAAGGCTACTTTAAGTAGCTCGTTACTTCCTAATTCCATGGTCTCGGTTTGCCGAGGACAACCGGCAAGGTTCCTGGACAATTTGGACTTTCGCACTTTGTCCTTGGGTGTTTCCTCATCCTCGACATGGGCCTTAGGCTTGATATGAAATGGGCCGGGATACCAAATCCTCTGGCCCCACAGTAAAAAATTATTAGTATCACCAGCCTAGCTTTCAAGTTCACATTGTTTGTCTATCAAAAAAAGAGAAAAAAAAAAGTTCACATTGTTTGACTTTGATAATGCCACTCTCAAAAGTCACACCAAAATTGTAGCCCACCCCGGCCACTCTCTGGACGCCAAAACAAACTGCCTATAAAATGCCACACCTATTGCCATATATCCCTCAAACAAACCACACACACAACCAGTAACATTTTGCACCAACAAGCCACAAAAAATGGAGCAAAATTTCTACCTATCCCTTCTTCTTCTCTTTGTTTCCTTCATCACTCTCTCCCTCTTCTTCCTCTTTTACAGTCATAGATCCAGCTTCACTGGCCCAAATCTCCCACCAGGCAAAGTTGGGTACCCCATGATCGGTGAGAGCTTTGAATTCTTCTCCACAGGATGGAAAGGTCACCCTGAGAAGTTCATCTTCGACCGCATGTCTAAGTACTCTTCTGAAGTGTTTAAAACCTCTCTTTTGGGACAACCAGCTGCTGTGTTTTGTGGTGCTGCAGGTAACAAGTTCTTGTTTTCCAATGAGAACAAACTTGTCACTGCTTGGTGGCCTGAATCTGTCAACAAAGTTTTCCCTAGTTCGCTCCAAACTAGCTCCACAGAAGAGGCCAAGAAGATGAGGAAGATGCTTCCAAATTTCCTTAAGCCTGAAGCTCTGCAGAGATACATAGGTATCATGGATACTATTGCACAAAGACACTTTGCGTCTGGATGGGAAAATCGTGACGAAGTTCTTGTGTTCCCTCTCTCAAAAAAGTAATACTATGTCTCATTTCTCTCTCTGCTTGTTTTTTTTTTTTTTTTTTTCAAAGTCTAATCATAAAGAAAAACGGTGAAGTTGTAATAATTTTACCATAGAAAAAGAAAGAACTTGCATGAATTTGAATTCGTTAAAAAATAATAATAATAATAATAAATAATAATTGTTTTAATTATTTTAATTATTTTTTTTACAAACATATATATCACCAAATACAAAAATGTTCTCGAAAAAAAAAACAAAAATGTAATTTAAACATTTACTTATTATGTTAATGAAGTGACAAAAATCATATTTATTATCACCTCAAATTATAAATTTTTTGTACTAAAATTTGTAATAAAATTAGTATTTATTTTTATAAAGTAGTATTATAGATAATACAAATTTTACTGTATAAATCTTATAAATTGAGGTGAAATTAATTACAAAATTTGAAATGAATTGATGTTTCAAATGTTTTTTTACTAAGTATGTGTTTGGATCCAGATTATTTTGCGTCTGTGTTTTCAGCGTTTTCCTCTTCTTCTTCTTTTTCTACTACTGCACGCATTTCAGTTTAAGGGACAAAGTTATGCACTGTTCACGGGACCCACAACTATTTTATTCTAAAAAAAAATATTAAAAATGAGTCCCACAGCATTATTCACCCATTTAAAAATTATTTTGCTACAGTGTTTTTAGTTTTCAACAAAATAAACTGTATCCAAACGGACCCTAAAACTACTTCATAGTAGATTTAATATACATATATATATATATATATATATACACTTTTTATTGAAAGATATTAATACCTTAGATTTTGTAATATTTATCTAGTAAAATTTGTAATAGTAGTAAAGTAACTCAAATTAATACTTTTGTTATATCATTGTCAACAGGTACACTTTTTGGTTGGCATGCCGTCTTTTTCTTAGCCTTGAGGATCCCAACCACATCGCAAGATTTGATGACCCATTCAAACTATTGGCCTCTGGGATCATATCAATGCCTATTGACTTGCCAGGAACACCATTTAACCGTGCAATCAAAGCCTCCAATTTCATCAGGAAGGAACTTTTGCTTATCATTAAGCAAAGAAAGATTGATTTGGCAGAGGGCAAAGCATCCCCTACTCAAGATATATTGTCCCACATGCTTTTGACTTGTGATGAGAGTGGAACATACATGAATGAACTAGATATTGCAGATAAAATCCTTGGTTTGTTGATTGGTGGACATGACACAGCCAGTGCTTCTTGCACTTTCATTGTCAAGTATCTTGCTGAGTTTCCTCATATTTATGATGGAGTCTACAAAGGTAAATATCATTTTTTTTTTTTTTTTTTTAGTTTTCTTTATTCTTTGCATTTCATGATCTATGCCTATAATTTATTTGATTTTCTATGCCTCTAGATGAAAATTCTGATTGTATAGGTCTTATGTGATTTTTTAGTGTTTGATGGTCTTAACAATAAATAAATAAAAAGCACCTGCTGAGTTAATTATAGATAAATTTCTAAGCCCAAAAAAAAAAAAAATTCAAGAGATCGAATAGAACCATAAATTAAAATTGACTAAAAAAAATCAAGGAAAAGGCAAACAAATTAATGTTATCCCTTTTGGAAAATCAAGTTTATAAAAGTTGCTTTCTGGAAATAGTAATCTGAACTAGACGTGTGATCCTGACTGGATCAACCATGTTCTAAAGTCAAACTCTTATATGTTTGAGTACAAGAAATGTTTTTATATTGATGACTAAAATAGCATTTTCAAGTAACCAATTTTAATCTAAGCCTAAATTAGGGATACAACTTTTCACAATTTTTTCACAATCTTTCAAAAATTATAAAAAAATATTGCATCTAAGTTATTGTTTATACTGCATCAAAGTTTTTTTTTTTTTTTTTTTTTTTGGTAGAATATATTGCATCTAATAATAATTAAGTTATTGTTTATTTTCTTCTCCAATAAAAAAAAAAGTTATTTTTTTTAATTTAAACACGTTTAATAAATCTAGAATTTGACTTTGCAAGTCCCATGACCCAACAACCAAGAATTGGTGTCCACACCATTAATGGTGATACGTAGTACGTACTAAGCATCTTCATTTTTATCGGTGAAAGAGAGAGATTTTGCCTTTTGCACATGGACATCAGGACATAGACTTTTTTATTTTTATTTTTAGGAGTAATTTTAAGACTATAAATTATTCTACAATTTTTTTTGTCACAATTCTAATATGGCAGAATGTGAGTAGTTAATTATCACTTACGCATGGATCTACCATTTTTCTTTACCAATCACACTCTATCACATCATAATTGTGATAAAAAATTGTAAAAAATTATGTGCTCCTAAATTTTTTCTTTTTTGATAAGCTCAGAACATAGACATAATTGACTAAGGATGCTATGTTAGGCCGTCTAGGACTAGCAAATAAGCCAGCAAAGAATATGGATCATCAAAGGCAGGGACGGACCCACTAAGGGGCTGGGGGGCGGGGGGCGGGGGGCGGGGGGGCAATGACACAATTTTTAAAAAAAATTTAAATAGTATATACTATATAGGATGAACAAAAAAATCCCAAATTCATCAATATCATAATTCAATATAAAATCTCATAGAAAAAAAAATCCCCTGACCGGAGTTACAACAATTTATATGACTTTTTTAATTGATTTATAAACTATGAAAAAGTGAATTACAATATTTATATTTTTTTTTAAAGATAAAATGCCAAAATTCTTTTAGAAGCCAATATTGATGACGTAGCATTGCCAATTCTTAATATTTATATCCCAATTTTTTAAAATCCTCAAACAAAGTTTTGAAATACTTCATTAGTGTGATTTTCAATTGCATCCAAAAGTATGAGATTATCATATTGGTGAATTAGTCAACATGATAAAATCAACATATTAATTCCAATTACCCAAAATCTAGAGATCTAAAATCCTCTTCTTCTTTTTTTCTTTTTCTTTGAAAAAGGTCTAGAATATCATGTTCAACTTTTTTTTGTTCATATTATATCCTTCTTGACTTAAATATTTAGGTGATAAAGTGTAATTTTTTGTCTACCATGATTTTTTTTTTTTTTAATAAACCATGTCACATGAAATTTTTTTGGTTCATGCTTTGACCCCCCTAAGTTCAAATCCTGGTTCCGTCCCTGGTCAAAGGGAATTGGAATTTTTTTACTTGACATTAATTGAACTCTATCTTTATTATTCCTTTTTGTCTTTGTTCAGAGCAAATGGAGATTGCCAAGTCGAAAGCACCAGGGGAGTTGTTGAACTGGGATGACATTCAAAAGATGAAATACTCATGGAATGTTGCTTGTGAAGTGCTTAGACTTGCTCCACCCCTCCAAGGTGCTTTCAGGGAAGTCATTAATGAGTTCATCTTCAATGGTTTCTCCATTCCAAAGGGCTGGAAGGTAAATCAATTCAGGAAAAAAAAAATTGATAGAGATACATTACTTTTCACAACTACCTGTTATAATTGGAGTAACATCATTTTCACTTAAATCTACAATTGAAACAGACTTCTTACATGCACTAATCACAACATATCATGTCAACGGTTGTTAAAAAAATTGTGAAAAAATCTTTAGATTTATTGAAGAAAGAAAAAAAAAACATAAAGTTGGAACATGGCTAGCTAATAATATTTACAAAAAAAAAAAAAATATTTACGTCATAAAAGTAACTTAAATGCCTCTTCTTGTTGTTGTGTATGCAGTTGTATTGGAGTGCAAATTCGACTCATAGAAGTGCAAAATACTTCCCAGAACCTGAGAAATTTGATCCAAGTAGATTTGAAGGAAGTGGACCTGCTCCTTACACATTTGTTCCCTTTGGTGGAGGACCAAGGATGTGCCCAGGAAAAGAATATGCAAGATTGGAAATACTTGTTTTCATGCACAATTTGGTGAAAAGGTTCAAGTGGGAGAAAGTTCTTCCTGATGAAAAAATTATTGTTGACCCCATGCCCATACCTGCAAAGGACCTGCCCATCAAACTTTTCCCACACAAAGCTTGATTTATTGGGATTAAGAACTTAAAAATCTTAGGTCCTTATCCTCCTTGGTCATTCTCACACACAACATAAGGAAAGCAATTAAACCTTATCCTTTTTTCTTTTTCTTTTTTTTAATTTTCGTGCTTGTATTTGTTTTTTAATGTTGTGTTTAAGTTATTCCTCTTGATATTTCAAGGACATAAAAATGTATAATGGAAAAGAATAATTAAGTTGTTTACTCAGATGTCATATGATGTAAGTGTATAACGAAATTGTATTAATAATTATTGGTTATGGCTTTGGTATACAATATTAGTCACTAAATGGAGCCAATCTTGACTTGGTATATTAGTTTTTTTTTTTTTTTTTTTCCTTTTTGTTTATTGACTTGGTATCATAGTTAAGGAGCTATATAAGTGCACCCACCCCCTCCAAAGAAACAAAAGTCTGCAAAAATATGATGGTAAAACAAGAAAACATCTATAAATGCAAAAATTTGATATACACTGATATGATAAATTATTGTTAATAGATGAAAAAGTTATATAAGTAGTGAGCTCAGAAAAAAAACTAATACAAACTTGTCAACTTTTATGTTGTAAAAATTGTTGTCAACTTTTTTTTTTTTTTTAAATGTATGTAGCAATATTCCTGGGTCAAACAGTCATGGCCGTTAACTTTGACAGCATATTAGCGCCGTTTACTTTTTGGTAAGGTGGAATGTTAGCCACCTGAGAAAGCTTTCACGCTAATTGGTTAGCTAGTTATGGTCACTCTTTCAACTACCATTTTAGAATGCACTTTGCACTAAAGAATTACAATTAATTTTTAAATAATAGTACAACAATTAGTGTGAAAGCAACAGCAAGAACTTTACTGATGAACCTTGAGAAGTCATTCTTCCTTGGACCACAAATCAATGAATTTGATGTGATATCTAACTAATTTTTTATTTTAGTAAAAGTTTTATGATGTTTCATAAAAAAAATTAGAGTAAAAGAAAAATATGCCAACTAGTATATCTTTAGATATGGCAAATAAATTGGCTTTCAGTCTCAAAGAAGAGACTTATCAACCATTGTCCATGTTGGGCGAATTGGTATTTCCCCTTGTCGTGAGTGCTTGGGGTTATTCATGGGCTCGTTAGCTCGATTCCTGTGAGTGGATTTGAGGTGGGGCTTAGGTATCAGAATTTATAAACTTGCCCAAAAAAAAAAAAAAAAAAAGACTTGCCACTTGTGATCAGGTGACCTTTTAGTACTTGTAAGCATATGACCTGAATTATTGCTTGAATCAAGTCATCAAATTAATGTTAATTCAAAATGTAATCAAGATAACTCGGTCAGTATTTTTCTTTTTGTATACTGTATATATACCCTTACCAACTTTTATTCTCTCATTTATTTTCAGCCCCCATAGACTCTCTTTTGGGGGTCTTGGACTCAATTTTAGGTCAAGTAGTTAGAATGGGCTTGTATGAACTCGATCATTATTATCATAGGACTTTTATCATTCATTGTTAAGTCTTTTCTTATCAAGAAAAATAAATAAGAGTGACAAGTTTTTTTTCTTTTCTGACAGATCCCTTAAAGGCAACTTCAAGATGTTGACTAGGGGACATAAATTTAATAATACTTCATTTGATTATAGAAGGCCCTAAAAAAATCACAAGACTAATCCAGTAAAGGTTAACAAAAGAGTGACTTGCTGACCAGTGACAGTGAGATGGTCTAATCCATCTTTGTTGTTTGATTTTCATCACTATTGTGACAACCCAAACTAATCTTATAGGGAGTTTTAGCTTTGTATTTGATCTTGACTTTCTTTTGTATGGTCTTAGTCCGTTAGCTTTTTAATTAAGAATTAGAGAAATCTTTTTTCTTTCTTTTTTTATGGATTTTAAATGGGTAGGTTTTTTTTTTTTTAAAGAGAGTTTCAATTTATTGTATTCCGCCATTTTATCATCAGATCAAGACACTAATTGGTTTTTGGTATAGGTGGAGATTGAACTCTAGATTTTTTATTTAACCATCAGAGACTTTATCAATTGAGTTAAGTGAAACCCACCTTAAATGATTAGTGATTGTTCTTCTTACAGATTCAGCGGGGAAGTAGTAAAAGGCGATCCAAACCTGGGTTGAAAAACAAAAAAAAAATGTTTCAGTTCTATAGTTTAGCATAAAGAGACAATAGCAGTATTAAATTAAGAGACACGTGTCTTAAATTAACTGGTGGTACACGATGCAGGACAGGAACTTTGGGACAAAGGATGCACATTCTATGGTTTAGTATAATGTATTTCTATGACAATGGAATGAGAAAGTCACAACCACATAAAATCCACCATTAATAGCACACCCTTACAGTTCTTTTTTAAAACTATTTACATAAAATTAAATTACATATTTTTCATCCAAATAAAATGATTATTCATGTTCAAAGGATTTTTTAATCATTTATTTACAATTATTTTAGAACAAAAATATATTTTTTTCATCCAGATAATATTTATTTTAATTTTCAAGGATTATCATTTAAAAAAATTATCCAACAAATAATAGCAATAACAATAAAGCATTAGTCCCAAAATTTTGAGGCCAACTATAAATCCATAAAAAAGAATTTATAATACTCAAATTATTAATTCTTTAGTAACAGGAATTTCCAACAAAAACATCTAATATTCAATTCTCCACACTCCATTGTAACTATCGACTATCGAGTATACAAAATAAGAATAATATGTATAAGATTATATTTAAATAGTTAGATTTACATTTTAAAATATAGTATCTCTATAATATGATGAAAGTTCAAATTCTAAATAAAAATAAACAAAACAAATATCAATACTCACAAAAATTTTAATCTTGCTAGTTTATGCCCTCAAAAAGTTATTACTTTCAAGATTTGGAATTCTCAGCAATCAAGCAAAGCCCTATTAGCTTTCAATTCTCCTCTTGTGATGAGTACCATGTGTGATGTGTGTAATGCCACCATAGGAGCAGTACTGAAGCTTGATTTTAAAAAGAAAATAAGATGTAGCAAAATAAGAGCAGGGAATGCACATGATGTGACATGATAAGACTCAACCAGGAAGCCACTTAAATTAATTTTGATCAAACCACGGGAGTGAGGAGTTTTGGCTGTATTCCATTTCCATAAGTCAAAAAAAAATAATAATAATAATACAATTGTCGAAGTGACCCGTTATTATTGGTAGTGAAAAAAATAATATCGATAGTAAAACTAAACGAGAACAAAATAAAACCCATCGACTAAACTGTTGTGAAAAAAATATTGTAAAATTTATTGTCTTTTATCATTTGCATTTACTGAGTTTATCATATGCTACCTGGAGTTCCTTTAAGACCGTAGTGGCAATCTCAGCAGGATAATGACTTACCATGATAGAAATTGTTTTTTCGATCAGAACCATAGGTTTTTTTTTCCCTGTTAGAATGAAAGCAAATAATTGAAAGTATTTTTCTCATGCATGCACCTGCGTGGTTAAAGCCATTTATAAATGCGAGAAACGTTTTCCACTTCGGCGTGCTGTGTCCAAATCACAGTCGACTGTAAGTGTGATGGCGTTGCTTGGAATTCAACAACCTAATAACTGTCCTGCCTCCTGATTTGGACTTGCAAAAGCAATATGAAAATGTTGGGTAGGTTGGTTACACCCGCATAAAAAGTAAAAGAAAATGAGAGATTTTTTTCTCTTTTGTTCAGTTAGATTTTTCAAATAAACTGCTCTTATATATAGATAGACTTTCTTTCTTTCTTTTTTCTTTTTTTGCCGAAATGCTACTCTAGCCTAATAGATATACATATAACTCATTCTTAGAAAGTTGAACCACAGCCCTTAAGCCCCTCTAATAGCGGCACCACGTTAAAGGCAGGGTGGTCACTGGACCACCCTGATCTGAAATTTTTTTTTAAAAAAAATTATATATAATTTATTTAAAATTTTATGATTTGTATACCTTAAAGAAAAAATTGACCACCCTAAAGGAAAAAAAAAAGACCACCTTGAGAAAAACCTTTAGACGACTATTTGATCGACTTCTTCTTTAGATCTTCATCATCGTCTTCTTGCTCAATTCATGTGCTTTGTATTCTTCAGTTTTTTCTTCTCTGTTTCATTTTTCACTCTTGCTATTGTCCGGCCCTCCCCACACACGTGAATAAGGTTATTAGAGTTTGAAATTTCTTTTTTTTTTTTTGGTGAAAAGAGTTTGAAATTTCAATATAAATAGTAAACTACTATTAGAGAATACTAGAGAATAAAGTGACGTAACAAATTATTGACTTACTCTTTTTATGAAACTAGGGCCTCGTGTAGAAGGGTATATTACTTATTGAATTATTGTGATATTCACATTAATTTGTGCAATTTTTTTTTTTTTTTTTTTTTTGTCTACTTTAGCATAGGAATGTATCTTTTTTATTTTACACAATCATTTTTCAAAACACCTCATATCAGATTATTTATTTCATACTACATTTTATTAAAATATTATTTATATCAATTTTTTTATTATTCTCCCAATTCAAATATCTTATCTCTTTTTTTTTTATCACTTTACATAGCAATGATAACAATGTAGTTCTTTTTTCTTTCTTTTTTGGTTACACAAATTTAGCTAATCTGTAGGTGAATTTTAGGGTTAAATGTAAAAAATAACCTTTTATACTATTTTGCATTAACCTATGTGAGTGCTCTTAGTATGTTTACTATTGATTTATTGTCTAATTGTCCCTTGAGTGGAGCATGCGTGGGAGTGGTGTAGCAATTGTTAAAGACAAAAAGTAGACTAGTTGAAGTCATCGGGGGTGAGTCAGTGTGTTCATAGCTTTTACACATTGAAGTTTTAATAGAGTAACACTATTTACAAAAACAAAATTAAAGTATTAAGAAAAATTCATAATAATATGCATAAAACCAAAATAATGTAACAACAAAAATTAAAGTTGAGTTGAATTTTCATCTTAATTGAGTAATGCTACAAACACAATAGTGGATGAATAATTGCTTAGTTATGTACATTGAAGAGATGTAGCTTATGACATTGGTAATGAAACTATCATATAATGAATTCAAAATATAAAAACTCGTAAAATAAAATTATAAAAACTTCATGTATTTGCATGCATATTTTGTGATGTTGATATATTCAAGTTTTTTTATTAATTTTTGTATAATTTAAGTTTCTTAATTAGTGACCACCCTAAAAAAATTTCTTGAACTGCCACTGAAGCCTCCTACCCCACCTCACAAGAACTTGTACAATTGTGGAGTAAGAAACTGAGAGATTAATCTAAAATTATTAGAAAAATGCATAAATTTAAGTTTTTGAATTAAACGGTGTCCTTGTAAATTATATTAAGGGTTCAATAATGATTGTACATCTTGGCCTATTTGGCCAAGCAAGAGATGTTGGATTGTGTGGCCAAATTGCCATCAATGTGTGCAATCATTAAAGATTATTTTATATGTAATAAACTTTGCAAAATATTGTACATTAGTTAATAAATTATTATTAATAAAATAATTAGAGATTATGTTGGGCCATGATTGGCTATATGGGCTGGGTTTGACTTAGTCAAACGTAGAGTTGAGATTTCTCAAAGATAGAACACTAAGTGATAGCAATGAGGTGGATAAGAGAGCATAAATCATTTCAACGTTTATGTTTAGAAATTTCAATAATTTGTAAGAACATAAATGAACTTTGAGCATTTTTGTGAGTCTTCATAAATAACCTAGTTAAGCTCTCTAAAAGTAGATAACTACACCAAAATCCTAAACAGGAAATACCCAATGCAACCTAAATGCTATATTCACTTCTTATCTCTCCATTATCTAGTTCTAAAATTCAGATGTTTGTGGCTTAATTCTTAATTAAAAAATACTAAGACCACAACAAAATCTACAATTTTTGCTACAAGTTACATACATAGCAAGTTATGAGTGTTGGAGTACAAATGATGAGCCCATATGGGTTCACAACTCCCCCACCTATAATTCACCACGTGAATAAGTTGTAGGTTTAGTTTTTGTCCTAATATTATCGTTCTTAAATAGCCCTATTTCATTATTGCTTCACGTTTTGTATGCCAATCCCATGTTTAGGATTTGGCGAAATTATACCTCTAGTTCTTAAGTTTCTAAAAGTGTCTTTGTCCACAAGTCATCGTAACTAACGGCAGGCCTAGCAATGATATTCTCCTCATCAACATTAGGAGCATCCCACCCAACATCGGCAAGAAATTCATTAACCCAAATCAGTAAATTTGAAATGATCCTTTTACTCAAAACATTCAATCGTGGCTCAATAGAAAAAATAATAATAATATATATATATATATATATATATATATATAGAGAGAGAGATAAATTACAACTTACTCACCTGTAGTTTGGCTGAAATTATATATATATATATATATATATATATAGAAAAATTCTTAGTTTACATTGTACTATTAATGTAAATCTTACATTGTAAACTAAACAAATAAGTACAATGTAAACCTATAATTACCATTTTAAATATTTAGTAGAAGATTTCAAATAACCTAATATCAAAATTTAAAGGCTACTAGAATCCAAATTCCAGAAACAAGTTCATACACGGTTTGTACCTCGGCCAAGTTCATTTCTGGTCACAGCAACAAGGGTGGTGAATTCCTTTGTAACCGCGGCATCAACATTGAGTTTTATGTAATCACAAGGTGGGGTTTCCCAGGTGCCCTTGCTCTCACTCATCACCCTATCCTCCACCTTCATGAGTTAGTATATTTCAACACTTTTTCCCATGTTGCATATGATATTTATAATATTAACCTTTCCACTCTTATAACAATCTGGTTTTGGAGATGCAATATAGATTAATCTAGAGTAAATGCCAACTATACGGTGCCGGGATGGAGTTAGAAATTTTGATTTAAAGGGACCAAATCACATATTAATAAATCAGTAGAGAAAATTTCAAAACATATACATTACATTTACACGTGTGTATATATATATATAATTTTGAAGATAAACTTATTATCTTTATCAATTTTAATATACACAAATTGCCTACTTTGCAATCAATATGTATAATAAAAAAAATTACCATTATTTTTTATTAGTAATTTTTTTGAGTACTATCACTCTCTAACATTAAATCTCCTCAATTTAGTTTTTTTTTTTTCATTTAACACTTTGAGTTAATTCAAACATTGATAAACAATTTGAAACTTAACAACAACAACAACAACAACAACGAAAAGCTTAATTCCAAATAATAAATATCTGCAATAGAAAATTGTTTTTATTTAATACTCACTATATGAACTTGACAATTAAAACTTACCAAATAAGAGAGGGAAAAAATAAAAAATGAGAAACGTTGTTCTAGTAGTACTTTTTTTTTTGGGTTAAAAAATAGACAGTCAACTATGGGTTTTAGATCACTGATTAGTTGTTTAATTCATTAAGAGAAAACCATATAGATTAAGAGAATTTTAAATAAAAAATTGGGCGGGCCATGGCCCCCAAGCTATGCTATGGGCCTATGGCTCCGCCCATGGCATGGTGCACAACTCAATCCAATCCTCATCTTTCATCCCAAAGTTCATTTTCTAGGTAGGAGGCTTTAATACTATCTTTATAATATCTTCATTAGAACCAAATTGTCATTGCAACACGGCAATTAAAAAAAATATATTGCCCTTATTTCTACTTCTTCACTACATAGTGCACAATTAGCAACATCAGTCCCTAATCTCCTCGAAAAATTATATTTGGTTAGTAGCAAATTGGATCTAATCCTCTACAATAACATTTTGACCCTTTCATTGACCTTGATCTTCCATAGTTTTTGCCAAGGTATAGGAGGATTAACAGAGCTCCCTGGCTGGTCTTGGCTAACTTTACACATAGATTTCACAGAGAAGATTCTTTTTGTGTCCTTCATCCACATAAGCTTGTCAAGCCTAGGTCTTAGAGGAAGGGGAATCTTTCAAATTGCTTGGGTAGAATTAGAATCAAATCATTCTTGCAACAATAGTCTAGTCAGCAATGAGTTTCAGAATTGAATAGGCTAGACACCATCAAAGGATTCAATTCAGTTGATTCATCCTCTGGTGTTGGTTTGAAATTTTCCAACTATGGCAATCAATGATCCAACCAAACATTAATAGAAGCACCATCCCCAACTATATAACATGCACCCTTTATGATCAAGGATTGTGTCTTCTGTATAACTCTCCAAATTGGCGAAGCATTATTTATAGGCTCCTTTTGAAGCCAGTCATCTCCCCACCTTGTATTTTCTCCTTACAACACTCATACACAAGCTATCTCTTTTTTAGGCAATCATCCAAGCAAGTGTTTCTAGTAAAAGCTTTCTTAAATGGAAATTGCTACAGCTACAAACTTTTTTACAAATTATTGATGCGGTGAATGATTATTGATAAGTGAAAAAGTTATGTCAGTAGAGGACTCAGATGAGGACCAGTAAGAGTTTGCCTCAACAACAATTTGTAAAAATATTGTAAAATAATATGTGGTTGTAACATTTCTCTTCTCAAATTATTTGCTCTTTTTAAAACTAAGGGCCCCTCTACTCTTAAGGTGACAAAGTTTGTCGCAAGCCAAGTACTTGTCATTTGAATTTTTTGAATTCCACCAAAACTTTGGTCAAAACATCTAAGTTGTCACACACTTTTGAGGGAACGTCAAAAGTTGACATGGAGTAAGTTGGAATAGCTTTAGCTACAGATTTAATCGTGGTGCATCTCCCTCCCCAAGAAAGACTCTTCTTCAACTTTTCAACTTAGTTTCTAACCTTTCTTGTAGGAACTTAAAATATTTTGAGGTTGCCTTTGAAAGGAATAGAGGAGCACCCAAGTACACAGCATCATGTTGAAGGGAATTTCATTTCGAAGATTTGTTTAATACCCTACGTGTTTGTTGGTGAGTAAGTTTGGAGAAGTGAACCCCTTATTTATCTATGTTTAGTAGAGTTGACCAAACCATCTACAGTGCAGATCAAGATAATCATTGATAGCAGATGCTTCCCTTCTACTAGCTTTTTAGAGTAGAACATTATAATCTGCGTACATAACATGAGTGATGGCTGGGCTATTAACATTCACCTTCACCGTACTGATTCTACCCTCTCTAAATTCTTTCCCCAATAACCTAGAAAGAACTTCCTGATTAATAATGAACAGGTGAGGGGATAGAGGATCCCCTTGCCTTAATCCTCTCACAGGCTTAGTGTTGAAACACCCTCAACGATCCAATTCATAAATCTTTCATTGAAACCAAAGTTGATGAGCACGCTAGAAGAATTTTCAATTAAGTTTAAAAGCCATCAAGCTAGCCTTGAATTTCCTTAATCTGAAACTATCTTTTCCAACCCATTACGTGGCAAACTACAAGACTATCCATGTATATTATTTAAACTAGTATGTAACCCATACTAATGCACGGGAATAATAAAATTGTAGTGGTGCTATTGATGTTAGCTTGGGTTATTAAATATATAGGACATTAGTTCGATCAAGACATTTAGAGATACTAAAATGATTTTTCCTTATAATTTTCATGATATTAGTTACGCCAAATTTCTTATTACACTATTATTACATATATAATTTTAAAAAACACTATTGGATACTACATATACAATATCAATTTACAATCACTGTCCTCGAAATTCTACTAAATACAACACAAAATAAAAGAATAAATTGGTCCAATAGTATCTTACTATTTCTTGTTGAGGATATGTGCATGAGACTGTTCAGCTCAATTATGATTTATTATGTTCAAGATCTTCGCATACAAAATATCTAAATAGAAATCATTTAAAAAATATACACATTAGTTTAGAGAAAAAATAACAAAAATATCATCCCATAAGTGAATCAGCTTACCATTGCCCAACCGAAGTCTAACTCAAGTTTTGCCTGAAAGTCTTTTTGTACCAAATAATACCTTTCTAGATGCCGGATACTTTAGACATGGGTTGGTCAATTTATTTTTGCCATGAGAGAGGTACTTAACAGCCAAATATGAGCACCATGGCCTTTTCTTTTCCTTTGGAAATCTCCATTGCCACTTCATAAGAAGGGCTGGCTTGGTTGAAGTCCACCTTCGTTAAGGTGATTGAAAAAAAATCCAAACCATAAAAAAGATGTTAAGATGATTGAAAAAAATCCAAACCATGAAAAAGATTTCATTTTTTTATAGGATGTTAGTAAGGTGTACATGACGAGATCTTATTGCATTACTTAAAAAAAATTTGAAAACTCAAACATATCTATCTCAATAGGAAATCCAATTTATACACTAACTTAACTCATTTGTTACAAAAATTTAAAAACTTAGATTAAATGAGACACATGACACAAAATTATACTCTAATTGAATTCCAATTTGAAATCTAATTGGATTTTCCCTCAACTTTGTCTATATATATATATATATATAGACAAGTCACCTGACTCGTTAAAAAAGTTATGTCACTAAAGCTACACAAATGATCTCTCAAATAGTAACATGATAAGTAGGAGCAAGATAGCTCCAAACCAGTTTGGAGGAAAACTTTTTCCCGCACTCAAGTACCCATTTAAAAGCCTAGGACATGAACTTCAGGAGGAAATAAATTGCAGTCCAATACCGAAAGAATAAAAATAAATAAATTAGGAGCACTTTTTCCTTGGATTTAATGAACAATTTAACTGTCAATCAACTCCCTATTTCAAATGAGAGAACCAGGGACAAGTAAGCAATCAAATAGAAGAAAAAGATGCTAAAATCAATTTACTAATAAAATGAATGGGTACACATTTATAGCTACACCTCACAAGCTGTATATGCTACAAATTTGGATATAATTTGAACATGTACATGATACAAATAAGAACTATAAACAAAGGATCAACACAACTCAATCTCCAAGGAACTTCCACAACTGGAAATCTGGATGCTTTGGAGTCTCCGGTACATGGCAAAAAGGCAGTGTGAAACTTTCAAGAAGCATAGACAAGACCACCACCCAAATGAAACTCTAGCAGGATGTATGACCCGATAAAGAATGAGGACTAAATTGCTGAAGAAATGCTCAATAAACACACATGAGATCATATTGCCTCCTAAATAATGAAAAATGAGAAATGATGGATGAAACCTAGTTGCTACATACTCAAGATTGATTAACATATAAGACTGGCACCAACCCAGCCATCTTGCCATCCCTCCCAGGGCGTTTCTTCTTCACCTGTAACAAGAGTGATGGAATATTAAGCAGAGACTTTACTAGTAAAACTGATATCCTATATCTCCACAAAGCAGTCAGTAACATTAGCAACATGTTCGAAGATATTCAATTACATGTAGCCTCTTGCTATCTAGACTCAGCACTAACAAGTAAAAAAACTTGGGTATCTTTTTTCAAATTTTTATCCCTTAATTCCATTTACTTACATAGAACCAACCATCCACTTCGTCCTCGATTTCTACCTCTTCTCCTGCTGTTAAATTTAACTGCAAGAAAAAAGACATTTAATCATATACATGTTTGTACCCGAAGCAGTCAACAGGTTAAACTTTCACAAGAGACATAAATGAATGAGCAATGTAATCGGCAAGGAGCTCAACTGAATTGATTGTGAATGGTTTGTTGATTTAAAATAATAAATAAATAAATAAACCTAAGCTTTCAATTTTCCACAGAATCAAAAGCATCAAAGGGGTAGTGTGCATGCTAAAACACTGGTGGCCAGACCTTCTTGAATCATTTGCCTAACAATTTGTAGTCCAGAAACCAGATTAAATCAACAGGACTCAACTAACCTCATCATCTCCACCTGCAGTGAAGTCATAGAGTGCCGTTCCAAACTTTGGATTTCCAGATGAAGCTCGTTCCTCTTCTTGGGACCCAAAACTCTGGGATCCACGCCCAGCTAAGGGGTTCTCATATGACTCAAATGAGTATGGAGGAGGCTCTTCTCTAATCTGATGGAAAGGAAAAGAAAAATAAATGGTGAATTAACAATTTAAGTCTGATCATACAATAGTAAACTAGTTATATGTTTCTCTTGATAAGTACAAAAATTGACAGAGAAAAGGCATTGAAACTAACCGGAGAATTTACACCCTCATACATAGAGGTAACACCTGTTGATGGATTGCTAAACCTGCTCGCCATTGGCCTCTCCTATTATAGGGTAACTGAAGTGAGTCACAATTAATCCTTCAAATCAAAAGGACGTTGTATTTGCAGTGACAAAGTTCAAAACACCAAAAGAGGCTACTAAGCAATGCCTTGCATCCGTACTAGAGCTATGACTGAAGAGGATAAAAAGTGGATTTCCATTAGAATTACAAAAGCTGGGCCTGACTGCTACTTTTTCGCCCAGATTGCAACACTATGTTTCATGGAGATATAAAAAGCAGCGATGCCAGGTCTGTCTTGATCAATATCTGATAAGATGCGCTTTTTTCTCTTCCCTAATATTTCAATTTAGGCTCAATCTTCTGGAAGTTAAAGAAAAGGAAAGAAGTACTTGGAGAATTTAAAGTATGTGGGGTAGAAAAAAGAGACTTCGTGGTGGAATGAAGAGGTTCAAGCAGCCATTTGATTAAAAAGAGAGAGAACTATAAAAACATATCCAGTGTAGAGACAATACCGCTTCTGAAAATTATGAAGTGGCAATGAAGTAGGCAAAGCAGGTTGTCAGAGAGGCTGGTTTAAGGATTATGATTAGGTGTTTAGCAAGTTGGGGACTACGAATGGAGAAAATAATATTTATAAACTTGTTAAGACAAGAGAAATGAAGTCAAGAGATAAGTGTTTCAAGTGCATTGAAGTTTGGAAATGTCTGGGTAAATTGGGTGTAGGATGTTTGTCAACCTTTTCAATAAGATCTTTAGCATCAATAAAATGCTTAGTGAGTGGAGTAAGGGGTCCACAAACTCCCTACTACATTTGCACATATAACACCGATCTATCACAAGCAAATGTCTCTTATGCAGATTGTCTATAATCAAGATTTTCCCCAAAGCCACAGTCCACAAAAAGAATGCAACTCTGGGTGGCACCTTCGACCTCCAATGCTTTTCCATAGAAAAGACATGTCACTAGTAGAAATCAAGGAACAACAGGAAAAAAGGTGTTCCTAAGTACACTAAAGTGATTAAGGATATGTATAACGAAGTTGTAAATAGTGTGAGAACAAGTTTTGGCATCACAAGCGAGTTTTCAGTCACAATAGGTTTACATCAGGGATTAGCTTTGAGTATATATCTCTTTGCACAGGTTATTAATGAACCTACTAGACCAGTTCAAGATGAAGTCCCTTTAAGTATGTTTTTTTAAAAACAATATAGTTTTAATAGATGAGACTAGACATTGAGCTAATCCCAAAGTTGGAAATATGGAGGGATCCTTTAGAATCTAAAGGTTTTAAGTTAAGTAGGTCTAAAACATAGTACATGGAGTTTAAGTTAGGTAAAAGTAGAAACAGAAATAAAGGATTTGTAAATTTTGATCATCAAGAAATACCAAAGAATGAGTATTTCTTTAACTTTGATTAATAATTCATAAGAATGGAGAAATCGAAAATGATATGAATCAAAGGATAAGATTAAGGCGGATGACTTGGAGAAGTGCACCAGAAGTATTGTGTGATCACAGAATATCTAATAAATTATATGGGATGCTTTATAAGCTACTATAAGATCCACCATGCTATATGATATTGAATGTTATACTGTTTTAAGAAGCAACATGTTCATAAAATGAGCGTAGCTGAAAAAAAAGTTAAGATGAATAAGTGAAAAATAAGGAAAAATACAATACAAAATGAAGAAATTTATTTAAAAATAGAGGCAGCTCCTATCGAGGAAAATATGAGATAATGTCATTTGAGACAGTTTGGTCATATGCAAAAGAAAGCGTAGCTAAAATGAGAATCTAAAGATAATAAGTGCAAAAACAAGAGAAGATGAAATACAAAATGAAGAAATTCTTATAAAGATTAGGGTAGCTCCTTTTTAGGAGAAGATGAGAGAGTCATTTAAGACAGTTTGGTCATATGCAAAAGAAGAAATTAATACACCAATTAGGATGAGTGAAATACATAAAGGGATCAAAAAGAGGTAGAGATAGAACTAAAATAACACCAGTAAAAATAGTAAAAAAGACATGTTAATTCATAATGTGACAGAGCATTACTTCCTTTTTCTTTTTTTATAGGAGTGAAAGACAGAGTATGACTTTAGATAGAATGAATGACAAAAGAAGAATACATTTGATCCACCTCAATTAGTCTCTTAACGATGCATACCTGACCTCAAAAGTTTTTGGAAAATGGCTTTGCAGTTGCTATTGTTGTATTAAGGAAATGAAAGGAATGGAATAGAATAGAAAGGGATAAAGTATTTCCTTCTAGTGTGTTTGGGTGCTATAAATTAAAGAATCGAAAGGAAAGAAATACATAATTCACTCTTATGCCCTTTCCATTTCACGGGTTTTAAAGGGTGTAATTTATTAAAGAATTGAAAGGAAAGAAATACATAATTTTCTTCATATGACCCTTATATTTTATGGGCTTTAAAAGAAAATGGACAGTAACATAATTTCCTTAATTAATGGGGGCAGGGGATCAAACATTCCACCCAAAAGTAAAAATTTTGGACACAGCCCATTGTCTATAGTGGAATGGATAATTCCATTCCATTCCTCAATTCAACACGGTATCAAAACTTACTTTAGCTTCCTCGTGTTAACATTGCTTTTAATTTTCATCTTTCAACTGTACAGTCTGTACTAATGTACAATCAAGGGACTACTATGCACTTTTTTTTTTATAAGGAACTACTATGCACTTTATCAGTCTCCAAAAAAGAAAACAGCTCGGTATTGGTGCCGTGTTGTTCAAAAGTGTGCCAAAAGCACAAAATGTAAAAACCCCAAGGCCAACCGCTTTGCTTGCCTGATAAGTGAGGTGAGTTATTTTTTTCTTATTATTATTTCTTTGGTAAGTAAGGTGAATTTCATTGCAAAGAGACTATGTACAATAGACACAGAGGAGTCTAAACAATACAAAAAAAACTAAACTATGAACAGAGAGACAACAACTCTATAATTTCAAGAAGGGAACTGGTACAAGTTATTGTATGTTATATGTTACAAATATTTCTATTAGAAGTAATTGAAAATTATGCATTTTACTTCTATCAAGTGTGCACTTGCCGAAGTGTGCCTGACACTTTTAAGTTTTAACAAAATTGTCCTAGGAGCTTGACTGATAAAGATAATGAACAAAGAAAGAAAAAAGAAAAAACAGAGATGCATTGCATTGTCGTACCGAAGTTTGTGAAGCCCCATATGTGGTGGGCTTTGAACTGAATAATGAAGGGTAGTTCATTCCACCAAAGTGGGATGATATAGAAGATTCAACTGATCCTGTTGACTCTGGTGAAGATGTCCCAGATGACCTTGCGTCATCTTCCTGTGAGCCAAGAAACAAAGTAAGTCAATAAGAGTTCTATCCAGGAAATCGTTGGAGATATGTATACTTCCAAGCTCCAGCATTTTGTATGCTAAACCCAAGTTTAGGATTTGACAAAATCATACCTCTAGTTCTGTAGTTTCTAAAAGTGTCTTTGCCCACATATCATCATAACTAACTGAAGGTCTAGCAATGATGTTCTCCTCATCAACATCAGGAGCATCCGTTCCAACACCAGCAAGAAATTCATTAACCTAACACGAAGTAAATTTGAAATGATCCTTTTGCTCAAAATATTCAATAGTGGCTCAAAATCAAACCAAAAAAAAAAGTGTACAATTCAAAATTTAGCAGAAGATTCTGAATAACTCAATATCAAAATTAAAGGCTACTAGAATAACTCAATATCAAAATTAATAACTCAATATTAAAGGCTACTAGAATCCAAATTCAAAGGCAAATAGAATCCAAATTCCAGAAACAAGTTCATACACCGCTTGTACCTTCTAATCAACAAATAGTACTGCAAATTTTTTTTAGGCACAAAAATCATTCAGAAAAGAGAAGTAAAAGGCCATTCTCAATTTATGTAAGACACAGTTCGCCCATACCAAGATCAAAGACAATTACATCCAACAAAACTCTAAATGACTTCTCAGTAAAATGGCAAAATCCTTTATAGATCCAAGGAGATCAAATATACAAACCATCGAGGTGGAGAAAAACTTATTTATATATTCACTTATATTTGAATGGCAAATAGTAATAGACATGAGCAAAAAGAGCACGATTATTTTTTACGTAAATAAACACTCGCTAAACTTTTCACTTGTCTCTTCGTGTAAAAGGCCCTTGATCTGGTGAACAAAGACCCATAATTTTATGTATAAATTGGTGATATCAATCTTTATGTGGCACAGCCCCATCACAGATTATCCCTGTGCATGAACGCGCGTGAAGTTCCCACTTCCAACACTCAGAAACATTCAGAATGTTTTCTGGAGAGAGGAAGCTAAGAATATAATGCTCCAGCCCCATGCTTAGTCATTAACACTTAAAAAAAAATACAAGAGTGACCACATGTACTTTCTAACCCATAATTAAAAAGATGAAAATCCCTTTTTTTTAATTCAACAAGTAATGAAAATTCAGTAAAATGCGGAAAAGGGCAACAAGCTATGTACATGGGAGTATACAGGAGAATCTGTATAAGTCAAAAAGGATATGGAAGTAACTCAAACTGCCCAATTCAAATTTAACAGAAAAGTAAATTCTTACCCTGTTCATTGCTGGTGCATTGTTTCCCAACAAGTCATCATCGCCAAGGTTTGCAGCCCAAGCATTTACTAGGTCATCATCAAGTGCATCAGGCTCAGCAGGGGCAGGTTTAGACTCATAGACAAGGTCAGAAATTCCAGTAGCAACAGCAGGATCACTCAAACCAGTCGATGCACTTATATTGTGCCGTGTGCAATAAATGTCAAGAAGTTTTGCACTTTAGGTTGAAAGAAGAGGAGTGGGTAGAATCAAAGATCAGAAATGTGAAAAGAAAACATTAGAAACTATATTAAACATGAAATTAAAGAAAGATCGGCCACAACAGAACAGAAATAAAGCAAATTCATAAAGTTCTCATCAGAATTTCAATCACAAGATAAAACCTCAAAGCATAGATAAATAAAACACTTCACACACTAAAAGAAACACTAAGGTCGTCATTGATCTCAAACTTTTCAATTACGACAAGGGATTATCATCAATCAAGTCAAGCACATATGGATAAATGTGTACCTTATTGGCCCCAAAGGTAGATATTTTGCTCTTGGAACATAACAAAACAAGGAAACTAGATCTAGCAACCTCTCATGGGTTTCATAAAGTTTCTTGAGTTCTTCATCTGTCCATTCTTTTTTAGCATTGTCATGATTCCGTATTTCCCTGTTTATCCACATTGGAACTTTTATGAGTTTTTATAAGACCAATGATACATTTTAACTAAGCGACAAAAAAGAAAACAATTAATTAAAAAAACAAATACCAAACTCTTACTTGATCAAATCATCTTGCGCTCTGTACATTTCATCAAGAACCTTTATCATAGGACTTATTAAAACTCCAATGCCTGTGCCACTGGCACCTTGATCTTCCCCATTACTGAGATGCATCTCTGAAAATTGAGACTGCAAACCACCCTGGGCTAAAGTGTGTAAGAATTCATAGATCTGTAGCCTAAAAGGCTCACCAGACCTGATTGCCATGGTTGTAAGAGCTTGAGCAGCAATGATTCGAATCTGCAAGTGTCCATTTAGTACAACCCATATAAGAAAAAAAAAAAAGTAATATTCAAAAGTATATTGACAATACATAGAGTACTCATCTAGAAAATAGAAAATGATGCAATTTAGGCAGTTAACCTCTTAATATAAAGTTTAAGTTAGATTAGTTTGACAAATAAAATTCATGTTTGTTAGTCAAAAAGAGACTCATAGCACACTTGTACACACCCATCTATAAAGCACAATAAATTAGGGCAAGGCTTGTCAATGCTCTAACAGACATTATAATTCTAATTATCAACATATAAACATTCCACAAATCATTTAAAACGATTAATGTATGATCAGGTGAGCACCGTACTGAAAGGGGTAGGTGGGGAGCTAACCATGTTTAGAATACTAAAATGCATCTCAAAGATATATGCAGTAAACAAGTAACCATTGGATGACCACTCAGGTGGGAATTTATACCTCCCAGCTGCCACTGAAAGCACATCTCTGAAGTCGAGTCAATGCACCAGCTAGAGTAGGGTTACGTGAACTGGCAGCAGCGACCATTTTATCTGCATCTAACATCATCAATGCTGTACCAGGTGGGGTTGCAGATTCCCAAGCATATTCAGAAGCAGCATAATTTGCATTTTCTCCAAGAAACCATACCTGCAAATATATTTGCTCCACACATATTAATTCAGCGATCAATAAGGAATGAAATTTAGCCTATAGGACTTGCAGAATAAATTTTAACTTCAGAACCCAATATATATATATATAGTATTAGTCAAATGCTTACAGCTGCTTGTACTAGCCTCTGTAAGGCCAGAGCCGCCTTTGGATCAGATGCAGAAACACTGTCAACTGAAGTAAGCCCCAACATTGACCCTGGTTGAGGTGGTGGCAGATCAAGAACTATAGTGACTGCCTCTAAAGCTGTGTGTTTTCCATCAGGGCCAGCTCCAACAAGACATGTCTGGAAACAGAATTATAAAGCATATAAACATCGTTTCTGGATACTTTCAAAGTAACCAAATAAAGCAAAACATGAGGCAACTAAACAAAGAAAGTAGATGGTGTGTTAAGACAGAGGAGATAATAGCCAACAAAGGACAAGCAAATAGTAAAAACGAAGAATGATAATAGCAAAGAACAAGAGAAATGACAACAACAAAAAACTAGCTATAATAGACCAAGGCATCTAAAGGACTCATTGTATTACATGTGTATCCTACTCAACCAATTGATGAGCATACTCCACTTAAAGCTTATTGTACATCATATAATAGTTAATAATAATAATATAAAATAAAAAATAAAAAAAAAGCAGAAGAAGAAGTTGACTTTATGTTGAACAGAACCACTATATAAAAACGAATGCAAAACCAGTGGGCCGTGGGAGAGTGACCCTCCCTCAACTATTATAGATAGTAACAAATATATATGAGTTGGGTTCAAGTTACACCTTGTGTAACTTAAAACGAGTTACACATTTTTTAAACTAATGATTTCTATGAAATCTAATGGTTAAAAAATCACTAATACCATGTCATCAATTTAAAATCAGTGACTTAATAGCATTAAATGTCGTTGCAAATCTCTCTCTCTCTCTCTCTCTCTCTCTCTCTCTCTTGCCTAGACCTCTCTGAACTCACCTTCACTGGACCCCGTCGTCTTGTTCATCTTCTTCAAATAGATCCATAACACCTAGTGCAGTGAGTACAAAATTGAATTTTTAGCATATACATAAATCACTATAAATCCAGAGGATGCCAATGCTCAAAGCTCCAGTGCTTGAAAAGGATTTTTGCTTGCTGCATATATGCATCAGATTTTTCTCATCCATGGCTTCGATGTTTTCCACGAGGAGAGAACATGTTTCCTTCTCTTCTTTTTCTGTTGTCACTGTATTTTTTTCTCCAGCTGTTTTGGCTTGTTAAAGGCGTTGACAAGCTGTAGGAATGGAGTCCAACAACAAGTTTATATTGCCTATACTAATTCTTATCTTAGTTACCCTTGAATTAAAATTTCCACCGTTTAAGTAAAAAAAAAAAAAAAGACTTTCCAGTTTTGATTGATGTTTGATTTTATCATTTATTTGGTAATGGGTTAGATCTATTTTTGGTTCAAAAAAGAAAAAGATGTTACACCAGGCTAGAACTGCCAGTAATGATTCCAAATTAAAGCTTTGAATCCGGCTTTAGTTTTTGCGGTGATGCATAATATTTTGATTGATATGGAAAATACACTGTAATTTAATCCTTGCAACTACAATTCCAACATCCAAGTATAGTCACCAGAACCTCTATCTTGTTAGTGGAGTCTCAAAGAGCTCCAGGTAGCAGTGTTGTTGAAGAACAGCCATTTATCGTTGAGAGAGAGAGAGAGAGAGAGGATGTACCTAGAGAGGAAATAGGGTGGAGAAAGAGTTAATGCTCTTAAATGATACTAAATCATTAATTCTTAAATGTTGATGACATGTCACGTGTTTTTTTAACCATTAGATTTATAGAAATCAATGGTCTAAAAAAGATGTAACTCTTTTCAAGTTACACCAAGAGTAAGGAGTAACTTGAACCTCTCTCTCTCTCTCTCTCTCTCTCTCTCTCTCTCTTTATATATGTGTGTGTGTGTGTGTGTGTGTTACGAACTATATGGTTATCGGAACAGTGAAATTCACATTAAGAATTTGAGATTGCAACAAGTTGGCATTCTAGACATTTGCAGAAGGGATGACTTCAAAAGCTCATTGCAGTGGCTCTTTTCTTCCTGTTTGGCAGGAAAGACTTGTTCATGGAATGATAACTTCAACTGGGAGTAGTGTCAGTCAGCACAAAGTAATCATTTAAAAGGCATTTTGAGTGAGTTATATCAAATCCATGCATTCTTTCCTTTAAACCAATGTAAACCATCCTTTCCCATGTCAACAACTGCTTCACGCAGGCTGACCATCAATCAATTTATAAGCAGCAATTGCATACACATGGAAGAGATAAAATTGGAAGAATCAATAATACCAACATGCAGAATTTTGCAGTAGGAAATTTTCAAATAGTATTTGGCTGTTTTCATAAAAGGGTGTTCAAACCCTGGAATAACCCTAAATTATATAGTACGTATTTGTCATCATTTACATAATTCATTCAAGACACAAAAAATGCATAGCCCTCATACAAATGTGTGTGTGTGTGTGTGTGTTGGTCATCAATTTTTCTCCATGTCAGTACCTAAAAATACAATAAAACAAAAGAAAAGCAGGAATATATATCTTTTTTGTGTTGATAGCAGGAATATATATCATTAAAGAAATAAAAAGAACTAGAAAAACGTAAGGAAAAAAAATTATAAAACAAAGAGGAACAAACTATTGTAGGTCAAGCTCGCACGAATACCCACTTTCCATAGTAGTTGCAACACATCAGCATCGATCTTCCCAGGAACTTTAGTAGCAAAAATCCTTGCAATTTCAAGAAGAGTGACAGCCATATCTGGAGTTGCCTAATGAGCCAACAATGAAATTGAGGAAAATAAACCATTCTTATTACAGTTGGGATATAGCAACTATGTACACAACATAAAAGGAAGTACACATTCTTGGATAGCCAATGATTGTACAACGGAAGAAATTGCTCAAAAAATATGATTCATAATCAGCCTCATACCACAACTGGTACTTCTCTAGACTATATCATTGACTTTGTCACAAATTCTACCCTTGGCTAAGTGTACGATATCAAAAACTTAATCAAAATTCAAAGTGGGACACGTCTAATGTATTTTCAAACATATTAGAGAAAATTCAAGTTTAGACAATATCCAAAGTGGGAGTAGCTCCTTGAGCAAAGCATCAATTTTAAGACATTTGAATAACAAAAAATTAACATCAACATCAAATATTTAAAAAACCTTTAATAAGTGAACACAAATATTTAAATACCTAATCAGAAAGTCCCTTTTTAATTGACCACAAATAGAATTAGTACTAGATTTTGCTGTTTTGTCTAACCAGGTCAGTACCAATAAGCATAACAACAGAAAGAGAGGCTTTTAAAATAATTAAAACCAGATTTGCATTGGAGAAGATTTTTATTCCATTCTTTATATTTTGCATTGTGATTATAGAACTGGAAAACTAATAATTTTACCCTCAATTTCCATTAATTCTCAAAGGTTTCCATATATAGTGTACAAGAAGTGAAAAATAACAAAAACAAAGAAGTCTGCTGACAAGGCCCCATGATCATCTAGTATCTACAAAGTAGTATTCCCCAAAATATAGGATCCCAGAGCATCAAAAGGCCAACAGATTGACATTTATTTCTCCTAATCAACTCTACCCCGTAAAATGATAGTTGAACAATCAGTATGTTAGATAATGTCTCAAATTCCTAATTTAATTTGGTTTGGGTTTCCTTAGTGTGAAAGGAAAATCTATTCCTTATCCACTAAGGAAAGGTATTCCTTGTCCACCAAGAAAAGTATTCCATGTCTACCAAGAAAGGTATTCGTGTCCGCCAAGGAATAGGTATTGAAGTCTTATAAATAGGCGATACCACGGAAGGTTTTGTGGCTTTGCCAAAAGGTCCTCCCACATATGGAGACTTTGGATTAGTTTGAGAGCACCACAATTAGAAGATGAGAGAGATCTCTTTGGCAATCTGTGTTTGCAACTTAGTTATGCAACTTGGAATCTAGTTCCCCTATACCTGCTGTAGACACTATGGAGAGAGATGAATCATCATACTTTTGAAGATGTGGAGCTTTGGTGGTTCAACTAAAGTCATTTTTTGCTAGATTATTCTTCAAACAGTCTCGTATTTAGGGATTTAGTGACATTCTCATTTAGATTTCATTGATTTCCTTTCACTCCACTCGTAATTCCTTTTTCTTTTTCCCCTTTTTTTGGCATTCTTTAGACTATCTTATGGTCACATTAAACATACATGGGTGGTTCCTCTTTTTCAATAAAACCTCATTACTTATCCTCCCCACACCCCCCCCCCCCAAAAAAAAAAAAAAGACAACAATTGTTTAATCACAAAATATATAATTAGTAAAAGAGATATTGGCACCATATTACAATAAAAAGCAGGAAACTAGAAGGTCAAGTTAAAAATTATTGAACCAAATGCATTAGAAGAATGTCTTTGCAATGAAAATTCCATACCTTAAGACGGAAAATATGATTTTTTGTCTTTACATACCTTGAAACGAGCATGCAAGGTGAGTAAAATATCATTCAATAGCGTTGCTGGCCAAGCTGGATCTGAGAGCTCTGATGCAATAATTGATTCTAGTTCATCAAATGAATCATGTGGACTTTGCATCCATATCAATGCCTTGATTACCATTGCTCGAACATAAACGCATTCACATGCTACTGTTGTACGCACTACTTCCATCAATGAAGCTAGTAAACCTGCAATTGTATCCTTGCCACCTGTTCCATTAGATATAGAAGACGCTTTTCGGGTACCTAGAGACAGAGAGAGATAGAGAATGGAATGCAATCAGATAAATGATCCAAAATAGAGCTAATTCAAGCCCACCTAAAAAAAAGGTGTACAAATAAAATAAACATAGATCATATATATAAATATTTCACAGTGCAAGTGCAAAGAGCAGAAGAATTCTTCAAAGGAAGAAAGTTTTGCTTAGCTATCAATAACAATTATAGGCCAGAAGTAACATCTGAAGTGTTCCAATCCATTGCTGCATATTATTTTGACAAAACCATCTATAGCGTAAAGAAATATTGAATTAAACATGACTTTCAACTAAATATAACTTAACTGATAAGTGCATACAGAAAATACACATTAGATGATGTAAATAATGTCATGGAGGGAGCCAAGATACTAATCTTGCCACATAACTACATTTGCCTATAAACCAGCCTCGCTCTTCCTCTTGCAGTATTTCCTCCACCTCCATGACATAGTATTTGCATCACTTGTATGGGTTATGTACATCCTAGAAACAAGTACATATGCTTCAGGTGCATGTGGCTTTTAATTATTTTTTGGTCACATTTGGTAAATATTCCTCTTAAATAATATATATTTAGGGGGAGGGTTGATGCCATCATAGAAGATCAATTAGTTACGACTTCGTAAATCTGTCTATTTAAGATTTTATTTTATGAGGCCCATGTGTGAAGTCCAATTGAAGTAAAAGTAGTGTGATTTAAAAGGTTTAGGTATGAGTCTTTGAGGTTAAAACAGTTTTTCTTTTTTTCTTTTTTTCTTTTTTTGGGGGTGGGGGGGGGGGGGGGGGGTGGGTGTTTATTTTATTGGTTATTGTCAATTTTGTATTTGGGGGAAAATCTTTAATTTCTGCAATTCCTGCAAACTAAGGGTATATTGGCCATTTCTGCAATCCCAGGTATCTTAGGGGTCTATTTGGATAGAGCTGAAAACTGAAAACACTGTAGCAAAATAATTTTTAAATGTGTGAATAGTATTGTGGGACCCATTTTTAATGAAAAAGTTGCTGAAAAGTTATGTTTGCGGGTCCCATGAACAGTGCACGGATGCACTGTTCACGTACAAAAGTCAACATTCACGGCAAACAAAAAATAAATAAAAAAAAAGGAAGGAGGAAACGCAGACGCAAAACGCGTCTGCTTTTCATCCATATCCAAACCAAGCCTAGGTTTCATTTTTTGTTGAGTCCAAGTTAGTCTTTCGTTATGTTTTTAATTTACTAGTTAAACTAGGAGTCCTAATACTATTAGTACAAGATAAATTCTTATATATTTGTGCTCAATGTACTCAAAGGAGGGAGTTGATTAATAAAATTATTGAGTGTTTTAAGCATTGAGGCATGTTGACCTTTCTGTGTTCTTTTCTCCCTTTCTCTTCTCTCTTTTCTTCTTTCCTTTCTTGTGATTTTGTTCACAGGTACTGGTCATTCAGCCCCTAAAATCCTCTCTTTTCATTCTTCCTTACAACCCCAAATCAAGCCCTTTCTTTTACCTATCAAAACCTTAAAACCCCACATACTCTCTTCTAACAGATAGCGATCAAATTCAAACTGAATTTTAATTCCTAACACAACCCCATAGCCCTTTCTTTAACAATTCTAAACCATAGATTCACAAATTCTCCTAACCCTAAACCCACCATAAGTACACATAGACTAAATCCCCCATTTGTCCTACATCAGGTTGCAGAAGGCTCTTCCATCAAAAAATCACTCAAAGTCAACTAGAGTTAAGCTACAGTATAAACACCAACCACTATGTAGAAGAAACTAAGCAACCTAAACCACCATATACAACCTTTGCCAAACCAACACAATTTAGCATAGTTGAAATGAGAACATCACAGTTAGATTCTAACATGTACTATAAATGACACTATCCAAGTCACAAACCAGAAAGCAAAGAAAAAAATTACCTTCAGAGTGTGAGTTCTCATTAGTATCTGAATCGTGGGAGTCTGCAGTCTCAGCAAATGAATTAACATGAGCTCCTTCATCAATATCCTGTAAGCCTACGGCAAAAGCTGCAGCCCGACTTTTTCCCATCTCCTGCACAACTCTTGCTGCCATATGAAGTACTGGCCTAGAGAAACTACGGAAAGAACTCTCCAACCTGAATCAAGCAACAACCAGGAAAAAAAAAAAAAAAAAGAAACAAATTTCAAATTTAAAAACCCATAAACAAGACAAGCACTGACAAAACATTTAACTGAACTTGAGAACTTCAAATAATCCACCACCTGAAGAACCTCACAGAATAAATTTTCGAATACCAGAGAGAGAGAGAGAGATGTTTCTACCTTCTCATTACAAGTTTAATAAGGGGTTGTGGACGCTTTGCCTTTTGAGATTTTTCTTTGGAAGCTTCCTTTGATGATACAGATGGTGCTTCTGGCAACTTAAGAATCTCTCGCGTTAAACGATACCACCCAGCAGCTCGCTCTTCAGTCCTACAGTATGTAAATGTAAGGAAAACTGTATCCCAGCAAATTATCAAAGCAGTGACACTAAACTACTTGCCATGTAATTGTAACCCTGTAAAAGATGAGAATATAATAAGAAAGAAGTGCAGATACAAAAGTTAACAAAACAAACCTCTCTGTGTTGTCGCTCTTTCCCAATACACATAAGATTGCCTCAAAACAGACTCTCTCGCTAGGATCCAGGAGGAGTTGATATAGCACCGAGTTGAATTGAGATTTAATATCTGGCCTCTCTATTGACAAAAGTTTCAAGAAACCAATTTCTCAAACACTGAAGGAGAGAAATACCACTTTGGATATAATATTTTCAATTACTAACCATCTAGTGCTCGAGCTCTAGCTATTGTATGGCACAACCTGGCTAGTGAAACTCTGGCAAGAACATCATGCAAATGGAGAACATCCTGCAAAGCACCTGCTTCATATAACATCCAAACATGCTAAGGTTGTATGAGAAGCTTGGACAAAAAAAAGTCCTTACTCTCCTAGAAGAAGCAACTAATACAATAGAAGCAAAACAGTGATTTCTCATTCACATGATCCAATTAATACTCGAAATAAGTTCAATGCAAAAGCCATCATGTTACACATCTTAGAATAGACTTAAGACTTTTCTTTGCCTCTTATAAGTAGAGCAGAAGAAAAGAAACATCAACTTGCATTAATCTCAGAAACTTAAAAGAACAATAAGGTTTTGAAATGAAATGCTGCCACATGCACCTAACAATTGTACAAAGATCCCAAAAGAAAAAAAGGATTGGACCTAATTTGAACAAAATCTCAACATCTGATATTTCCCTTCTCCCCACAAGGTCCATAAAATGGGGCACTGGTCAAAATTTTGGCCTCAAAATCATGAAAAAATGGTGAATTGTCTCTAACATGTGTCTTGGCAAAGAAATTCATTTTCATTTGATATCCAGTTCTGTTACTTGACAACATATTCTCATGAACGTGACACAGCTATACAGAACTGACAAAAATGCAGATACCAAGGGCTAGATGTACTTTATGCACTTGATTTGTTTTTGTCTTTGATGTATACGTCCTGTATACTCAGGTGACACCCTTCTTCTTTTTAATATATTCTTATTACTTATCAAAAAAAAAGATACCAGGGGCTAGACAATCATGAAAGAGTTTCTGATACGCAACTGTGCAACTCAAAAAATCTGATGAAAATTGGAAGAAATATGCATAAAAAATCATGTTTGCTCTTGATTTGGACAGCCGCATGGGATAGGATCCTCACGGGTGATAACTTGCGGCTTAGAGGCTTTGATTTTGTTGACTGGTGTATTATGTGTCGTTGCTGTGGTGAGACAGTGGATCATTTGTTGTTACATTGTGGAAAGGCTTATCGGCTGTGGTGCTTTATCTTTAAGATTTTTGGGATTTCATGGGTTTCCTCATTTACGGTGTCAGATTTTCTGTTTAGTTGGTGGAATTGGTTGGGGAAGCATTCATCTTACATTTGGAACTTAGTTCCATTGTGTTTGATGTGGTGTATTTGGAAGGAACGCAATCGTCGGACATTTGAGGATTTGGATAGATCTGAGGACCAAATGCATGCTTTCTTTTCTGGTTCTCTGTTTGATTGGGCTAGGGCTTGGGGACTCACATCTAGTGACTCTCTTCCTCTTTTCCTTAGCTCTCTTTCTTTGTAATTTAAGTTTTTTATGTCTTTGCTTTTTCTTCCTTTTTGTAATTTGCCCTGCTGGTGCTTTTTGCATCTAGCAGTTTTTTAATATATTTTTTCTTACCTATCAAAAAAAAAAAAAGAAGTGGAGGAAGCTAAAAGACAACAAAGATTGATTGGAAAGAATACCTCCAGGCTGTGCAAGCTTTCCTGCGCAAGGGTTATACCGGTACAGTGTCAGAATACATTCTAACAACCAACTTTAATTCTAATATTACATCATGTAAACAAAAATGTTCTCATAACAACGAACACCATTAAATTGTGAAAGAGTTTAAGAGTCAAACAATGAAACCTAAGGCCATCGCCACTGCATAAGGGTCTCTAAGAGCTAATTCAGAGAGAATTTCCAATGAATGCCTCACAGCAACAGGATCAGCAAATGAAACTCTGCAGACAAAATAAAACCACCTCATTATTGACAACAAAAAACAAAAACAGAGGAGGAATAGTTAAAAGATATCATCCAACTGAGACAAAAACAAAAAATTTGAATCATAAAACCAGAGTTTCTAAAATGAAAGCTATTGATCCATTGTGACATACAGCCACCAATGTACATAAACATGTAAATACAAAGCATGAAAGGTATAAACAAACGAAAACAAAATATATTAGCAAACTGACATAAACAGAAATTAGACTGCAAGATCATAAAATCACAATTAGATATATGACACCCAATATACACAGCTCAAATTCGTAAATATAAAAGGATATGGCTTTTATAAGTAATAAAGTTGATTAAATCCCCTAGCTTTCAATGAGAAAAAAAATCATAGAATAAGAGCTTAGATCAAAAGGACAAATTGAGCTGCAACCATAAACTTCAGTCATGAGTAAATTGACTGATGAATGTGGCAAGTACGGAGGGAGAGGAATAGGAGGACATTTGAATAACAATGACTTCAAAAATGAATGAAACTAAATTAAAATAAATATTAATTTTCTGTTCCCACATTAGGGCTACATCCCCAGACCTCTTCTAAAGGTAATATCCACTAAAGGTAATTTACAAAATCTGAGAAATTAGCATTGCTAGTGACATGTTATGGTAGCTCTTTCTCTCATTGGAAAATTTCACTACATTGAAATCACACCCCAAACACCAAGCCTAATCATGTTTCCTTCTAACCATCTTCAATTCCTACCATAGACTAATCCTCTCTCTATTATCATTCAAGCACAAAGGCAATCCCCTCATTTTCCCTTCCTCCTCTCCCAATATATTTCAGGTTTGATTCTGGGCCTTGTAAAAATTAATGAAGGTTTGGAAATTTTTTGGCCTATTATTGTTTTGACAATCTGGGTTATTGATAGCCTCAAACTCCTCATCAGGCCCAACATGCCATTAGCTCATGCCATGTCTCGAACGTGAGTTTAGGTTTCATTCATATTATTTTGGACCAAAAAACAAAGATTTTCCCAGTGCCCAATGGTTGGTCAATGGTCTTGGACAAGCCTACAACCATGGTTAGGTCCAATCCACCATACCAGTTGTTTACCATCCTACCCAATTTCTATCTTAAGCAAGTTTTTGAATGTCATCCTTGGATATGTGCTTTGAATCAAGGAAATAATGATGAAAAAAAACTTATATTTGCATTTTAAAAAGAAAATTAAAAACAGCTTGATAAGTGTGAATTAAATGAAATCTCCAACATACTACAGTCCTATATGCTACATGTGATCAGCACAACGAAACTACTCAAAATGACGTTACCATGCAACAACTGTATGCCATCAAACAATGAAGACCAGAATGAAGAACTTACCCCTGTGCAGCACGATGTAGAAATGCCGGATTTCCAGGATCCAGAGGAAGTCTTCTCAAAGCACTCAGTGCAGCATATTGCAAATTACTCCGAATGACAGACTAAAAATTAAAATAAAAATTAAATCAATAAATAAATAAAACTATACAACCAGTTATCCAAACTCAAAAGAAAAAACAGATAAAGAATTTCATATAAAAATAAATAGAGAAGAAATGGAAAGCATACTTGTTTCTGAAATTTTTTTTACTTAACCACTTGATAAGACAATCAAATCTAAGACACATACAAGCAATAACAAAGCTATAAAACTAGCAAAAATGGGTGACAAAAAACCAAATCAAAGTCTGGCATCATTGCAAGGTTCTATACATAGAAGTGTGGCTCCTTTGGTTGCTGATTGCAATGTTGATTTAACTTACTAACTTTACAGGAGTCATCATTTTTCATTAGTCATAAACATCACCAGGAATATGAAAATGAACAGAAACTGCATGTCAAACCTGGTACCAGAAATCAAGATACTATAACCAGAAATCAAGATATAATTATTCTTATTTGCTACCAAGATATCATATTAATCAGCATGGTAAGTAAAATTACAAAAAACATGCAAGGCTATGACATAATAGAGCATAAAACAAATAGACAAGTTAGCAATGAATTATAATTACCTCCTTATCACCACCTTTAGTCCCAAACATGCCCTTCTTACGTTTTTGCGGGCCATCAGCAACCTAAAAATCAAAATATAAACGTTAAAAACATGATAGTTTAAAACATGATTTTGATATAACTAGAATAATGTGATGAACAAAAGAACATGTCAAGGAGGAAGACGCGCACGCGCACTACATTCTGACAAGGCACACATTACAATGTATAAATAAGTTAATACATAATTATCCTAGAAACGTTCTTGAAATCAAAGAATATAATGCCAAATCATTGGTGAGTAATATATTTAGGCAAACCATAAATAAGTTCTATGACCGTCAATCAGTTTCACTTCACATCCCAGCTAGAGACACAATGGAGGTTTTCATAATTGAGACCGTTTGGTACAGCTTTTTTTTCAGCTTTTTTTTTTTTTGGATAGATAAGCTTATTTTTCAGCTTTTTGAAAATGGAGTTGTTTGAAAAGACTGTAACTAGAAAAAAGTAAATAAAAAAAGTTGTACTTTGAAAAAGTGCAGTTTGAAACTGCATTACCAAACGGGCACTACATCTACTTCTAATTTTTTTGATCAGTTTTGGTCCCAAGAGACCTGGGAGATTCAAACTAGTGACCTCTTCATGAGGTGTAGTCCCTAACCATTTTTCATTCCCAACAAAGAAAAATTTGGCTATCCAAATCCACATACTCCACCATTACTACAAAGATTAACCCAAAATCATTTCAACATGGAATATCTAACAGCTTAATTCTTATCCATATTTTTTATACAAGTGGCTTCATGTCAGCTATATTGACCTTGTCCAATGACAACTTCAGTTTAGCTACTCAAAATATGGCTCCAATCTTACCAATAGTCAAGGCTTAATTGTCTTTCTTTCTCCCCGTGGCTAACTCAATATTACAATAACACCACCACCGTTGGTTTTCTTCATAAGTTCATGAGTCTTAACAATAGATACTCCTCGATTTTAGAAATGCTTTGGATCATTCCTTGAGTTTCAAAACAAACCCATTCTAATGTTGTGGTCTTACAATTCATCTTCTTCTTTTTTATAAGTAATAATGATATATATTCAAGAGCACTACCTTATGTAAAAAAAAACATAAGGCAGAGAGAAAAATACAAAGGGAAAAGAAAGAGAAGAAAAAAGAATGAAAAGAAAAGATACTAATGACACAAGAGAGAGCTAAGAAAACTAGGGAGAGAATCACTAGAGTTGAGTCCCCAAGCCCTAGACCAGTCAAACAGAGAGCCACTAAAGGAAGCCAATAGCTGGTTATCCGAACTATCCAAGTCCTCAAATGTCCTCCTGTTTCGCTCCCTCCAAAGACACCACATTAAGCACAACGGAGCTAAATTCCAAATGCTAGACGAATGCTTTCCAGGCCAATTCCATCAACCAAAAAGAGTACCCGCAACCGATCTTGGCAAGACCTAAGAGATCCCAAAAGATCTAAACACCAAGCTCCACAACCGATTAGCCTTACCACAGTGAAATAACAAATGATCCACCGTCTCCCCATTACACCGGCACATGATGCACCAGTCAACAAAATCCATCCTTCTACCCCTCAGATTGTCACCTGTAAGGATCCTATCCCATACAGCAGTCCACACAAAGAAGGAAACACGCCGAGGAGCCTTAACCTTCCAAATGCCTTTCCAAGGAAAAATAATGGGCAATTGACTTCTCAACTTATTGTAAAATGATCGGATATCAAAATCTCCATTCTCTGTCAACTTTCATCGCATACGATCTCCATTCTTAGAGGGAGGTAGATTTGAGTCCAAGGCATGGAGAAATTCATCCACCCCACCCATTTCCCAATCATTAGGTCTCTAAATAAAATGAACATCCCAACTTCTCCGTACCTCTATCCCCAACCGTTCAAGAGAAGAGGCCACCGATGCCTCTTTATTGGATGCAATCCCATACACACTCGGAAAAGTCAATTGAAGTGGAGAATTCTCACACCAATGATCTGTCCAAAGCATAACTCTATCTCCCACCCCAACCTCAAAGCGAATATTTTTGCTAAATTCCTCCCAACCCATGCGAATACTTCTCCACAAGCCACACCCATGTACCCCTCTACCTAGCTTGGATGACCATCCCCCCCATTCTTCCCCAAACTTTAGAGCTACAACCCTTCTCCAAAGCCTTGTCTCCTCAATCCCAAACCGCCAAAGCCACTTCCCTAGTAAGCTTTATTAAAAGTAGTTAATTTCCTTCATCCTAACCCACCATTTTTCACAGGTGTACACACCTTATCCCAACCCACCAAATGAGTCTTGGAGTCCCCCCACAAGAAATCCCTTAGCAACCTCTCAATTTTATTGGCCACATGCATAGGGATGATAAAAAGAGATAAATAATAAGTGGGAAGACTAGATAATGTGCTTTTAAGCAACGTTAGTCTTCTACCTTTAGACAAAAACATCTTCTTTCAACTGGCCAACTTACCGTCAAATTTCTCCAAGATAGGATTCCAAACAATGGGGGACTTATGGGCGCCCCCAATGGCATACCAAGATAAGTCATAGGCAAAGACCCAATCCGGCATCCCAAAATCTCTGTCAAGACATAGACATTAGGGACCTCTCCAATGGGAACCATCTCACTCTTCAACGCATTAACCTTTAAACCTGTCACTATCTGGAAACAAAGAAGAAGCATCCGAACATGTAGAATCTGCTCTTCATCTGCATCGCAAAACATAATCGTATCATCCGCAAACAAAAGATGCGAGACCCCTACCCCTCCACCCTGTCTACTAGCAGCCCTAAACCCTCGAAGCAAACCAGCCCCTTTAGCTCTTTTCATCATCTTACTGAAGACCTCCATCATAACCAGAAACAACATGGGAGATAGCGGGTCCCCTTGTCTCAAACCCCTCGAACTCTCAAAAAAATCAACAGGAGACCCATTAAACAAGACAGAGAATTGGACTATAGATATGCATGTGCGGATCCACCTACACCACCTCACCCCAAATCCCATTCTCTTCAACAAATCAAGGAGAGCCTCCCAGTTCACATGATCATAAGCTTTCTCAATATCTAATTTGCAAGTAACCCCCGGAATCTTACTCTTCACCCTACTATCAACACACTCATTAGCAATAAGAACTGAATCAAGAATCTGTCTACCACCCACAAAACTGTTCTGAGACTCAGATATCAGCTGATCCAAAACCTCTTTCAGGCGGTTAGCCAACACCTTAGCCATAATCTTGTAAACACTCCCCACCAAACTAATAGGTCTAAAATCTCGAATATTGGATGCACCATTCTTCTTAGGGATTAAGGCTATGAAGGTTGCATTAAGAGATTTTTCAAACTTACTATGTTGATAAAACTCTTCAAACACCGCTAAGACATCTCTTTCCACAACTCCCCAACAATGGTGAAAGAAAGCCAAAGAGAAACCATCAGGACCTGGAGCTTTATCTCCTTCGAACCCCTTGACCACTCGAAGAACCTCCTCCTATTCAAACCTCCGTTTGAGCCAGTCCCTCTCCAACCCCTCAATCTGATCAAACTCCAAGCCTTCCACAAAAGGCCTCCACTCCTCTGTCTCCTTGTACAAGTTTTTATAAAACTATACAACTCGGTCTGCCATCTTGGATTCGTCCTCATAAATAACCCCATTCACCTCCAACATACTAATATGATTATATCTTCTCCGAGAATTGGCCATCTTGTGGAAAAATTTGATATTGTTATCTCCTTCCTTAATGCAAAGCATCCTCGATTTTTGTCTCCACGAGACTTCTTCCAATGAGATAAGGTTCTGTATTTGAGATCTCAACAAAACCCTCTCTCCTAACTCCACTTCAGAAAGGCCATACTCCCCTTCCTTAACATCCAATAATTTCAAAGCCTCCAACAATTCCTTTCTCTGACGCTCTACATTTCCAAACTCACTCCGGTTCCACTGAATAATATCTTCCTTCAATGCCTTCAACTTCTTGGCAAGTACAAAACTGGGAGTACCTGAGAAGGAATATCGATTCCACCAAGACTGAACCCTATCCTTGAACCCATCCGTCTTTAGCCACATGTTCTCGAACCTACAATTCATCTTTTCCAACCTATCAACTTTTAGTATGATCTGATCTAATTATTGTTACGTAGAATTCTCTTTGCATGTACACTAATTCAATTTGGGGCACTCAAGAGATTTGCAATTTAGTTTCCTCTGTAAACTATGGTGCCAGAAGATAAGGAGTATCATGAATGGAGAGAAAGCCCCAGGATTGGATGGTTATTACAAGACTTTCTTCCAGCCATGTTGGAGTATAATCAAAGAGGACACTGTGTGAGTGTTTCAAGTTTTTCATGAACAAGGTACGTTTGAAAAAAGCCTCAATTCTACTTTTATTGCTCTCACTCCTAAAAAACCTAAGCCAGTGAATGCGAAGGACTTCTAAACTGATTGCCAATATATTAGCTAATAGGTTCAGGGTGGTAGTAGAAAATATCCTACTGAAGTGCATTTGTTAAAGGCAAACAAAATTTGGATTCATTCTTATTGTCAATGAATGTCTAGATAGTAGACTAAAACAAGGAGTTCCAGGATTATAATGAAAATAGGATTTGGAGAGAGCTTATGATCACATTAATTAGACTTTTCTTATTTACATGCTAAAAATATTAGGTTTTAGTCAAAAATGGAAGTAATGGATTTCATATTGTATCTATGATTCGCTTCTAAATTTTGGTTCATGGTAGCCCCAATGTTTCTTAATAGCTTGAGCTATTGAGTAAAATGATGGTTAAAGAAGTTGGAGGGGTTAATTTTTAGTTTTATGGTTTTTTCATAAGTGATAATTTGTTGACAATCTCACATTTTCTCATTCTGGAAAATCCGATGATATTTGTGGAACTAACCTGGATCGACTTTGGTATTTGAGATATGTGTTCCATTGGTTTGAAGCTATACAGAGATTGATTTTTTTTTTTTAATAACCATCTAAAGTTACATGTATCTAGAAATTCCTCCAAACTAGAAAAATGAGTGACTTTATTAAAAAGAGAGGGAAAAAAAACAAATTCAAATCACATCCCAAGTACACAGGAAGTTTACTATGAAAAAAAAAACCAACAACAACTTAACAGAAAGTGCACAAATCTAAAAACTCTACAAATGAAAAAGAAGACAAGTCACTCAAGCTCAACATCCACTCAAACAGAGTATATGGAAAAAGAGTTCTTTTCAGTTCAAGAGTGGAAAGTTCCTTCCCCTCGAAAGTGCAGCAGTTCCACTCTCGCCAGATCAACCACATTAGGCACAAAGGAGGATCTGAAGATTGGAAGAGACTTTATCTATCCAAGGCAGGTAGAAGTACTTTATTTGTACACTATCAAGGTCTTCAAAGGGTGAGAAAGACAAAATATAGGCCTGATAATCAAATTCCTATGATCTGTCAATGAGAAAATGATGGCCTGATAATCATATTCCCAATCTTGATCATGTCTCACAAAAGTGGATACCAATGAACCCCACCATTGTCATCTCCCATTTTTTAGAGCATTGCATGAAAAGATGCTTGCTTTTGGCTGCATCCAATTTTCTTCTATTTTAGATTTCATAGATCAGCTGAATTTTGCATGTATTTTTTAAGTGAACCTTCTTGTATGCAACTTTTATACTAAAGGTTTTCGTTCATTCTAATAAAATCTTAGTATTACTTATCAGGGGGAGAAAAGACAGTCCTGATTCAACATAAACAGCCTACTTGAATAGAGCCTACTACTGTCCTACTTTTTTTCGATAGGTACCTACTATTGTCCTACTTGTAACATTAAACAAAGCCCACCACCCCCACCCCCCAAAGAATTTATGGAAAAGCTCAGCAAGTGCTGTTGCTCAAAGGTGTTTCCACTTTTTTATGACATCTGATTACATCAACAGACCTAAGAAGTTTTCACCACATATTTTAGTCAACTATTTTTTTTTTCCATTAAAATAAACCAACATCCACTTGATCCTCTAAAATGATATTTGCCAAAAATATATTATATCGAGTTCTAGGAGTGCAAAAAATTTAGCAAAAAATTTTTATGTGCTCTAAAGCTTCATATCCCAGTTCAAAAGCTTCTAAAATTCCGGAACGACATTACTCAGTCCTTTAATCATGAGTTACCATTACTTTTGACACTCATCAATGTGTCTATGTTGTCTCAAGCTAGTGGACACACCATAAAACTTCAACATTTTCTCCACCAATCAAAATCTATTAATGGGAGCACGATAACAATGTTCCACCTTTTCCCCATCAACATAAGCTTTTGTAAGAATCAGTCATCCAACATGGTATTACAACTGGTTTTTCTCTATTCTCTCCAGTTCAAGCCATGGTATCCCCTCTTTCTGTTAATAATCCTAGGATTGTAAATCTGATTTTGTTGTGGGCTCCACAAGCAGTTTCATGACTTATGGTGGTTGATCGTTAATTGTGAAACTTAAGTTTTGTATGAGCACAATTTTTTATGATAATTGGTTATCCAAGAAGAACAACAGGCCAAACTTGCTCATTACCTGCGTATTCTCTTTCACCACCAAGTTAAAAGAAAATAAAAATTACAATCATACAAACATTAGTGATGAAGGACAAGGGGGAACTAAGCAAAATCAGATTAAGGATTTCTGGCTCAGATCTGGGCAGTGCTGGTATAGCTTCAATTTTGAGGAATTAGTGTTAGGGTTAGTGCGAAAAAGGTTGTAAAATAATAAGGATTATAGGGTTTTTAATGGAGGGAAGGAATAGTAGGATTTGAGGATGAAACAAAGGAGAAAAACCAAGATTTGAGTTGCTATTCTGGTGCTGTGAACAGTAACTGTGTGAACGGTGATGGGGCTTTTGAGGGTTTTTTAGGGCTATTAGATGAATGTGTGCTTTAGGGTTTTTGAGTTTAATATTTTAGGGTTTAAAAGGTGAATTTACAAATGGTAAAATAAAAAATAAAAATAAACATTAAATAAAAAGATAAACTTCCAGGCATCACACCTAGACTTCCTAAGCATCACACCTCGGAGAAGGTTGCATGTTGCATCACACAAACCTCTAACAAGCTTCATAGCTTCTCTAAAAAACTGAAAAACTTAATATCAATAGAAAGCATTACATCCCTTTAGATAGAAGACTAATACTTATTCCTAGTAGAACTTGGATTTCTTAAGAAATTACAAAATTGCCCCTGACATTTAAAAAGAAAAATAAAACAAAATAAAATTTGCTTCTCACTGCCTGCATCAACTAGCCTCTAGTAAATGTAAAGAACAAGAAAAAAGTAGCATTCTCTAGGTAGACATTTATGGAAGGAATCAAAATTGGACAAACCTGATCAAGTATGCCAAATACAATTTCATACAATCTGGACAAAATATCAGAGTTGCTTGAAGTAGCATATGTAAGAGCCTTTAAAGCTTGCAATCTCCGTGCATGAACTTCAAAAATGATGGAAGAAAAATGTCAAATCATTATATATAACCACTTTAAATAGGAGTCAAATTCCCAATCTCAAACATAACAACCACTTAATTAGTAAGGAAGGACATTTTAAAAAGAAAATGCAATCACTTTCTTCCCTCTTGGATGATAGTTTCAATTTTGCAAACTAAAATAACATTACAACTTTTGATAAGAAAAATAACATTACACCTATGTTACCATTTTCTCAAACCAACCAGGCCTCTATATCGTTTGAATTAGGCTGGCTCCTACAACCACCTTAAATTGAAGCCATATTTCCATTTTTATAAGTGACAAGCAGTTTATTTGTAACAATGCCATGGCCAATGAGCTCTAGCTCAATGGCACCTCCTCCACTTATAAAAGTAAGGTGGAAGGTGAAGTTGTAAGTTCAAGGCCACTGGTTGCACGTGCAACTTACCAATCAAAAAATTGTACGAAAGGACAAGTTAAAGAGACAATGAAGCCATTTTCTTTGGGCACCAGTTTCCATCTTGCAATGGAAAACAAAATTATACCTATGTTACCGTGAGTCTATCACATACTTGAGATAAATTTAAGTAGTCATTTGGTTCAAGGTAATCTTTTAGGATTCTCGGAACCTGGGCACTCTCATAGTTGGTTGCAAATAGCTTAAGGAAATCCAGATGCCTATGGGCATCTAAATTCCTACTAATCCTCACCTTTTGGGGAATGTGGATTCCCTTTTAAAAAGATCAATATCCACATTCCCATGGTTAGGGAAAGATCTACTTTCTTCAAAGTGACAATTATACCACCAAATTAATACCCTTTAACTAACTAGAATATAAATTTTCTCATCAATTGTTCATGCTATGTATTCAACCTTTTTTTTTTAATTCAATTGTTAACATAAATGGGGGAGGCGATTCAAACCTAGGTTCTCCTCATAAAGGAGACCAAACAATGTCACCAAGCTACAAGGCTCTTGACATATACTCAAATTTATATATATATATATATATATATTTGATAGATTACAAAAAATTTTACTAAAAAAGAAGCCAACCCAAGTACATTGGGGATGTACCGTGGAGGCAAAAATCAAGAACTAAGATTACAATGATCGAGTAAAACAGGAATAAGAACAAGTAAAATGCAATAGAGCCACACTCCAAACAAGGAGAGTATGGCAGAAAAAAGATTTAATCTTTAGTAAGGACCATTCACATCTCTAGAAATATATATATATATATATATATTATGGTTATATTCACCATTATTTATTGTTATCTCCTATTTGGAATTAATTGTGCCTCAAAGAACAATATTATGAAGTAATTTTTCTCTAATTAAAACTATGCTGGTGCTATGCACTCGAACAATCAGATAAACAATCATAAAAGAAAGATAGAATGGTCAGAGCAAGCAGAAGCTCAAAAGGAATTTCACATGAAAAGTTAAACAAAGAAACGACTTTACATTCAACATCAGCATTCGAGGCTTCTGCTGTAAGCTGTTCTACTATTCGGGGTACAACATCAGCTCTAGTCACCCCCCCAACAGCATCAATGTCAGCCAGAGCATCCCAATTTGGAGTAGGAATCCCACCACCTGTGCTTAAACCTTGTGCTCCTGTATCTGATAAAATTCTGGCCAAGTAATAGTAGACATACCGTAGAACACTCCTATCTTCACATTGCTGATTGAGCTGCAGAAAGAAAAAAGAGGGAGATTGAAAGAGAGAAAACATATATCATCAACACAGTAACGAAGATTGTTTCACTCCATGACAGGTAAACATGTCAATGCCAAATGTTAAAGTTGTCATAGTATAAATTCAATAATAAGTAATACAATCAGCATAGCATACACAATTTTTCCACTTTCCAAATCAAGTCACACCAATAATCCATATGTGATATCTAACCATAAAGGAATTAAAATGACAGACAGAAAAGATATCCCTTTTCTTGTTAACCACGAAACCTTCTTTTGTTTATTCTGTTTGCTGCTCCTAGAAATTTTAATTCTCACTATTATATTCTGATCAACCAATTCTTTGTTAAGTAAAATATTTATCAGAAGTAGTGAAGAGCGCTACCATGCACACATGGAGTATACAAGACATCCCCCCCCCCCCACATATATGTTAAGGCAGGGGGAAAAAAAAAGATGACTTCCTCTCATTTCCATATAGTCATTAGCGTCCAAAGCTATCACATTAAAAAATCACCAAACCAAATGTTCTGAAAAAATATTAATGAATTTTCAAACAAAAGGTTTTACTATATTCTATAAATGCCATAAAGATCCCAACTGCACCATGAGCAGGTCAAAGTCCTCAACGATCTCATACCCAGAAAGTTCAAACTTTCCAAAGCACATAAAACAGTATTTCATTGTAGATCATATCTTTAAATCATGCAACATCAAACAGAACAGGCTATTACAGAAACAGTTATACTTTTAAATAATAATTATAAATAAAAAAAATAAAAAATAAAAAATAAAAACCCTAATTCTTGCTAAACAGGGAATGACATCTAAAACGAGAGAACAATAATAAGAGGCATCATACCATGAGTAGAGATGGCGCCAACGAAGGGTCAACAGAATTGTACACAGCAAGTTTGGGAAACACATGATGCAGCAGCTGCTTCTGAGAACTTTTCTATACACAAGCAATGACAATTAAGAAAGAAAACAATAAACAAATAAGGAATGGAATTTTCCAATCAATATAATAAACAAAAAACAGCTTAGCGAATCACAAGGAGGGTGAGGCTGATGCTTACTTGATCAGACGTAGCAGCCAGTTCATGAATACTCCTAGCAAGTTGCGAATATGAAACAGGCTGTAAACACGAAGCAAGTTGCATTTAAGCACCAATACAGCAAACCATACAATCCAACCAAAAAACTAATTTACCAACAAGAGATTTTTCTTGTCTCTAATTACACGCACACTCAACTCTGCCTATGTCTATGCTTATTGTCATTTATTTTGTCAATAAACAGTCCCAAGCCCCAAAAAAGGAGAAGGGTTGTTGCAGTAGGTTGATGGCCAGCATAAAATTTAGTTACTCTATTATGAATGGATCTACTCAAGTGTTTCCACAAAAGACCCACCAAACAGAGCCTAAAACACATGAGTAGATCTTTATTTAAAAATTAAATTAAATTTAGGAACAGAGAGAGAAAGAGCAACTCCACATTCTTAAAACGTATTTCAATTTTCTCACAGTTTCTTTTTTTTCTTCTCCAATAAGTAACAATTTCAGAGAGAAATCTGAATTGTGTTATATTTTGCAACATTTTCTCAGTAATCAAACAGAGCCTAAAAAACCTGAATAGATCTTTCTTTTTTTTTTAAATAAATAAACTTTAGGAACAGAGAGAGACAGAAAAACTCTACACTTTTAAAGATAAAATCTGAATTGTCTTACGTTTTGCAACATTTTCTCAGTAATCAAACAGAGAGCAAGAGATAGAATTGGACAAAAAACTAAATATCATCTCAAATTTTCTCACAGTTTCTGAGCTACCAAACAGAGAATGAGATTCTAGAGAGAGAGAGCAACTCCACATTTTTAATTCACAGTTCGATTTTTCAAAATTTCGAAGAGAAATCCAAATTGTCTTAAGATTCGCAAACATTTTCTCAGCAATCAAACAGAAAAGAGAGATAGAATTGGACATAGAACTAAATATCATTTCCAATTTTCTCACAGTTTCTCAACTAGAGAAAACTGAAACATTTTCTATCTTCTAAAAAAACCTGAATGGATCTTCTTAAAATAAAAAAAACCTCCACACATTTAAAGATAAAATCTGAATTTCCTAAGTTTCGCAACATTTTCTCAGTAATCAAACAGAAAGAGAGCGATAGAATTGGACAAGAACAAAATATCATTTCGAATTTTCTCACAGTTTCTCAACTACCAAACAGAGAGTGAGATTCGAGAGAGAGAGAGAGAAAGCAATTTCAAAGAGAAATCCAAATTGTCTTAAGATTCGCAAACATTTCCTCCGTAATCAAACAGAAAGAGAAATAGACAGAATCGGACATATAAACCAAACATCATTTCCAATTCTCTCACACTTTCTCAACCACCAAACAGAAACCGTGAAAGAGTTACCTTCTTTCTCTGATGCTTCTGAGGCATGATATTGGTACGGACTGGATTGAGAGCAGCCTTAGCAGCCGAAACGGTGTCGCTATGGATCTGCATCAGCGCCGATCTCCTCGACCTCTTCTCCCCGGACGGCTTTCCCAGCGCCGTCGGAGCCTGAGTCGCCGCCGTCGAAGACGGTGCTGAAGCCGCCGACGCCGGAGCCGGAGCCGGAGTCGGGTCCGCCGTTATCAGATCCATCAGAGTCGTACCCGACGAGTCCTGTAGCACCACAACAACAACAACTCGTATGTGAGTTTCGATTCGAAAATTTTTTTATGTTAATTTATTTATAAATAAATAAAAAACATGTAGAAATCAAGCAGTGGAGGTGGATCTGAGGGGAGTGTAATTACAGCCATTGTGTGCGGAAGCTTGTGAGCTGTAATTGGAAGAAAGAGAAAGACGACTCTTCTTCTATTCGGTTACTATGACCATATCATCGTCATATTATTATTCTATGTTCGTCTCTATGTTAAACATGAACAAACAACCATGACTATCTCCTCTTAACGACCCTTTTAATATTTTCTTTTTTCTTTTTTCTAATAAATATTCTTTTTGCTACCTCAAATTTGAGTTACTTTTTATTTTAAGCATTCCAATTTTGTTAGATTTTATTAGTGCTAAAAAGAGAGGTGTATGGTTAATATTATTTACTGGGCTATAAACACGCACGCTCTTCTATATTTTTTGAGTAAAGATTTAATATTTTGCAACGATTATAATTTAGAATTATTATAATTTTAGGTAAAGGTTTATTTTTTTTGTGTTTCTTTTATACAATTTCATACTTTTCCAAATTGTATAGTTTGTGTTCTAAATTCAGTCTGTGTTCTATTGTAATAGTAATCAAAGAAAAGCATCATACTATTGTAATCAAAGAAAAGCAATGAGAGCTTTAAGCCTTTAACCCACAAACGCATGATAAAAAAAAAATAAAAAAAGATAATCATAAGAAAATAAAGAAATGAAGAAGACTCAAAGTCCAAAATAGAAAGCTATTGATTTCTTTATAAAAACAAAATAGAAAAGAGCAATGTACATTGACATACCTGTTGAACCAGAACAATTAGAACTGCACTTTTGTTTTTGTAAGTAAAGTTTTTTCTTTTTTGGATTTTGAATTTAGAAAAGATGATGATGATAGTGTAGAGAAAAAGAACATAGAATTGAGAGGAATTGAGGAAGAACTAAACTGAAGAAGTTGACTAGTCCTATTTTCTAGGCAGTGTTTTACAAGGGAATTATAGATTATTTTTAGCATGTTATCCTTAAGTTTTATCTCTACTTTTTAGTTTTTTTTTCTTCAAAATCAAAACAAAGAGATTTGAGGGAAAATAAAAATAAAAATAAAAACCAAACGTTAGATGAGATTAAGGAGCAAGGGGAACTGGGTATTAAAAAAAAAATCAAGTCTTTTTTTTATGCAAAAAAAAAAAAAAAAAAAAAGTTAAGTCTTGATAAAGGAAAAAGGGAAGGAAAAAAAAAAAAAAGTGAAAATGTGGAGTAATGCTTAGTTTGAAAACATGAGTCTTGGAACTTCCCCAGGCACCTACATGCCAGAGCAATGATAAAGTGGGTCTACCTTGGGGATTTTAATGAGATATTACACTCCACCGAGAAGCAAGGCCGTCCCCTTAAGCCATTGGTTCCGATGCTCGCCTTCAAGGAAACCCTTCTTCAGTGTGGCCTTGAGGACCTAGGATTTCAAGGACACACCTTCACATGGCGAAATGGCCGTCCAGGGGACACTTTTGTGCAAGAAATGTTAGATAGGGCTTGTGCCACCACACCGTGGCAGGTGATGTTTCCGGAGGAACAGGTCTTCCACTTGCAGGTATTGTACCCGGACCATGACCCGATACTCTTGAATACGCAGTTGGTTACCCAACAGCATCAGGCTCAGAAAAATCAACTTCATAGGTTCGAAGAGAGATGGGTAGCACACCTAGATTGTGAAAATGTGATAAGAGAAGCTTGGAGCCGAAACTCGCTAAATGGCAATCCAATGTTCAAACTGTTTGAGAAGATAAAACATTGCTGCCATAATCTGGTTGCATGGAGTCGTAGAATGTTCGGCAACACAAAATCCAAGATTGAAGAAAAGCAGAATGAATTGAAAGAGCTTATCAACCTAGGGTATGCAACAAACTTGGAACAAATCCATAAGGTGAGGGATGATATCAATGACTTAATGCACCAGGAAGAAGTGTTTTGGCAAAATGGTTAAGAGCTATATGGCTTCCAGCGAGAGACAAGAATACTGACCAATTTTGGCAGCAATGGTCAGGACACTTTCTAAGCAAAATGAACTTTACTCGTATTTTACTTATACCAAAAAAGAAGGAACCCCAATCCATGTCAAACTATCACCCCATAAGCCTGAGCAACGTGATTAGTAGTCTCGAAGGTTTTGGCCAATAGAGTTAAACTATCCTACCATATACTATATTCAATGCTCAGAGTGCTTTTGTCCCGGATAGACTTATTACTGATAATACTTCTGTAGCCTATGAGATGTTGCACAGGTTGAGAAGGAGTTGGTGGATAAAGGTACAAAGCAATGGGACTGTGATAAGATTGCCCAATGGTTTGAGCCACTCACATGCAGGGATATTTTACATATCCCCTTAAACAACATGCATGCAAAGGACACCTTAACATGGAATGAAAATAGAGGTAGGTCTTTCTCTGTTAAAACGGCGTACAAGGTGGCGATGAGATTTCAACACCCATCGTCAGGTGACCACTCCCTAGCGAGGCAGGACAGAAAAGTGTGGAGATCTATCTGGGCTTTCAATACCCTACCAAAGGTTTGGAATTTTCTACGAAGAGCTTGTGCAAATGTTCTCCCTACCCAAGCCAATTTGCAGAAGTGCAAGGTGAAGGTGGATGTTCACTGTGCAATATGCCGACATCATGAGGAAACGGTCACCCATATACTTTGGGAATGTCCGTTTGCAACAAATGTGTGGGCACTATTTCAAGGAAAGGTTCAGAAATGCCATGCACAGACCCTATTTTTTCTTGCTGATACGTAACCTTGTGGCAAAACTGACAAAGAAGGAATTGGAGAGCTGGGCCATTACAACGTGGGCAATATGGAAACACTCAGGTACACCCCGAGGCTATCTTGTGTGGGGCAATGTCTTTTCTTGATGAGTACCAGAAGCTAGTGGCAGATCAAAGGACTTAATAGCTGATGTTTTTAGTTTTTGCATGTTGCTGTCATTGTTGTATGTCTTGTCCACGGGTTTAGACTAGCTAATTCAGCACAGCTAGCCCGTGGACCCCCCTTTTACTTACACTTGTAAAAATCTATTTATTTGAATAAAATGATTCTACCTTTCTCAAAAAAAAAAAAAAAAAAATCAGTTAAACGTGGGAGTTAAACATTCCTATTTTGTAGGCAAGGTTACACGTAGGAGTTAAAAATGTATTTTTATTATGTTATCCTCAAGTTTTATCTCTACTTACATTTAGGCTGTAAGGGTATTTCGGAACCAAAAAAATGCCCAGCCCAAACAGGGAAACCCCTTAAATAGTATTAAAGATATAGGTAAAGTGTAATTTGGAAAATGATGATCCTCTTTGTTTAAAATTAATCATTTCATTGTTCAAATTATGTATAACAAAATCTAAAAGTGTATCTAGTATCACTTCATTTAAAATTTTAAATAATGTGGTACTATAGAGATAGTCAGATTTAGGAATTGAGTTCTTAATGGTGAAATTGACATTATTTTGTTACTTACCCTGTTACCCATCAAGTCATTACTAGGGGTGTCCACAAGTCGGGTCAAGTTGGGTTTGGGCTCATCCTATACTCGACCCGATCCCATTAGGTTGCAGAAAACGAGACCTACCATCAACTAGAAAGCAGCAACAAATTGAATTAATTTGATTTTGTTGGACAACACTTGTGCAAAGTCATCCCTACTCCAACCAAATCTACCCAAAATCCCCAATTTCAGAATTCACAACATCTAAGTTCCTAAATCTTAACATCCTATGACAAATCTAAAACACCCTCAAAATCATGGCATCCCTTTCCCAAAAATTAATAAAGGAGGTTGTTCCTTTGTCATGAAGTCAAGTAAAATACACAAATTATAAGATGTACTTTGGTTCTTATTAATAATGGTTTTCCTTTTGAGTTATTGAATATTGACATTGATTATTGGTAATTTTATGTGGTATATATATATATATAAACAGTATGTCAAAATAGGCAGTACTGAAATAGTTCCAATTAACAAACCAAAACAAGGTCTGAAAAATGTTATTCAGAACTTTAGTCCTCGTTACTAAACAAGTTAGTATCATCAACAACAAAACATTATGCATTAAAAAAATTTCCCAATAAACCGTTTGCTAACCAAGAAATCACCATATGATTTCACTATATTAAACTAAGTTGAAAATCTAACTATTGGAGATTTTCCTCATTAAACTCTTTCATTGGTGTCAACTATTCAATGTTCATCATATTTGTCAAAAAATGATTATAAAAATCCCATACATGTCAATACATGAAGATGAATATTTGGCATATGATGTTAGAGTAGGCTCGATATGCATCACCAAGGTTGTACCACGTGTTATCTTCATGCTTGCAAAATGTTAGTCTTGATAGGTTGCCTTAAGTCACCACAACAATAAAGTTCTTGCAATGAGATAGGTTGGCATAAAATCATATTTTGAAGAGAAAAATTTAGCGTGATAATTCTAAAGATTAGCTTAGTGGTGTAATAAAGCTTATACTGACGAAGGTGGTAGGCAACCAAACAAAATTTTTCTCCAAACTAATTTAGAGAGAAACTCTTCAAACTCCTCATATATCTTTATATTGAGTGTGAATTTTGAAAATTTAACTGTTGGATTGCATGTTCTTATTGTATCCTTCATGCTTGAAAATTTTCAGGAAAATCAAAAATCAATTGATATGTCATCAAACAAATATTAAAATTTCAAGTTTTTATATTCTAAAATTGTGTATAAAAAATAAGTTTATAATCGAATAATAAATAACATCCAATTTGAATGAAATTTGATACGTATGTTAAGAACATAAGGAACATGAAATTTAACGGTTAGAATTTCAAAATTCAAACAAAAGAAGAGATATATGAGAAGTTTCAATAGTTTCTCTCCAAATTAGTTTGGAGAGAAATTTTGTTCATAGGCGATCTAAGCTAGTTCGTAATAGGTTTACTCTATTAAAGTGTAATTTTCCTTATATGTAGTGAACTTGTTATTGAGGAAATAAATGGCTATTTCCCTTCATTTTTCCTCAGCTAGTTGTTTGTGTATCAATCTCATGTATTTTTTTGTAATGTTGAGGTGTGGGAACAAAATGTCATAGGGTTAGTGAAACCAACACTAGTGGGTTAAGGATATACAATTCGATCTTTTTTTTTTTTTGAATGCCTTTTGGCAATTCACATCCTATTCAAATTTGGTATTCCTTTTTCAAGAGTTTGAATATGGACTCATACATTGAGAAGAGTTTTACAATGAATCAAGCAACACAATTGACCTTTCCTAGGAATTAAGTTACAAACTTCATTTTTTGTGGTGAGAATGGACATATCATTGATAGTATATATTTTGGCAAGATCCATCTCTCTTTTCTTTTTCTTTTTTCCCTTCTTATTATAATAGTCTATAAGTTGCCCCAAAAACACTTTTTTTTATTTATTTATATGCAACTTAAATTTCCTCAGTGCTAGAAGAGTTTCCAAAGGTCAACAATGTGTAATCTACATAGAGTTCTATTTATTTGTGAATTATGTCACAAAATAATAACAATATGTTGCTCATACGTTTTTTAGCCTGAGAGACACAACATGGTTCTTTATGCATTATGCCTAATGTATGATTAACACAACGTTATTTAGGTAAGGAAACCAAAAGTAAAGATAGGAAATTGAAAGGAAATAAGTTGATTTAGGAAATCATGAATAATATAAATTTTTTAAGAACACTTTTTTGAATACTGAGCTCTAAAAGCTCACTTTTAATAAAGGAAAATTTTTAGATACAATACCTTATATCTTATATCTTATGTTCCCCTGTTAAAATTAAGTCGCTTGGCTATTTAAGAAAATCAGTGAACGGTGTTAAAACACCTTCTATTTTCTTGTCATAAAACTTGTGTCCTCTTTCTTTGACACGTTGAACCCAACAAGTTTTCTCTTTTAGTCCCTCTCCTCTCCTTGCTAGTAAAGAAGCACTCATGGCCTCTTGTCTCTTGAACACAAATCAAGCACTAGGTTACATTTAATTGCCGATCTTGTTGCTTTCTACTTGTAGATTTCCTTTCAAGTCTCTTTTTTTCACCAAATTTGTCAATAAATAAAACCCTAATTCGATTGATAAGATGATTTTTTTAAGGCAAAAAACGAGTCAGAATGAAGGCATTCTCTTAAAACTTAATCTCTATGAGTAATGTTGATTGGGGAGGTTTTAACATGTGGAGAGTTGTTATCTACAAAGGTTGGTTTGTTTCTCAATAAAATTCTTTGAACAAATCCTAGAAAATAAAGAGAAATAGAGAAAGACAGATGCAGTGGTGGTATTCTGATTCCAGAGGCAACTTGTCAATTTTAATTTCTTTACATTTAAAGTTTAATTTTTTGGGCAGTGATAAAATTTTAGATATATATGGAAATTTATTGTGTGTGCACCAATTGCTAACAAATAGATGAAGAAGATGACAGAAAGAGGTCATAGGATTTCTCATGGAGGAAGTAGGATGTATTTTAACACTGTCTACTGATTTTATTAAATAACCTCATGGTTTAAGTTTAAGAAGTGAACTTAAGGTACAAGACATAAGATACCGTATCTAAATTTTGTCATTTAATAATAAAAAAGGAGACTATTTATACATCATAACCCACAAGCCTACCTTTCATAAATTTGATGGAGTATTTTTTATCATCTTCTTTAATTTTATGGATAACTTCCAAATCTATTATGTGCAACTTTAGTCATATAAGAAGGCATTCAAATTTGAGCGGCAAACGGTGCACGATATTGATATCTAGGGTCCGTTTGGATACAGCTGAAAACTGAAAACTGAAATTGAAAACTGAAAAACACTGTAGCAAAATAATTTTTAAATATATGAATAGTACCGTGGGACCCATTTTTAATGAAAAAGTGGTTAAAAAGTAAAATTTGTGGGTCTGTAAACAATGCACACTGTGCATTGTTCACGGGAAAAGTCAAACTTTCCGTCTGGGAAAGCTGAAAAGTAAAAAAGAAAAAAGAAAAAAGAAAAAAGAGAAACACAAACGCGTCTGGGTGCGTTTTGCGTTTCCCAAACGCACACCTAATCTTGGCATTATCTTATATGACCATAGGATTGAATACATATAAGAATCTTTCAGTAAATTGACCAATTTATTTTTCATGCATTTAGAGACCAAAACACATCTTAACGTCCTTCTTTGTGTAGTTTTAGACTTTTAGTTAAGATCAATAGTGATTGTTTATTCAATGATTGTATTAGATTCTTTTTCACTTTTTCCAACATTTCAAGATTGACTTTTGGCAATTTTAGTTGGGTCCAGTTAATATATGTCCTTAGAGCATACATTAATTATCTATTTCATGAATCTTTTTATAGAAAATTGAAAAAACTGTAAAAAAAAAGTTAGTTATTTTTTCATAATTTTTTTTCCCTAAAATGGTTTACTAATATATGCCCTAAGGTCATATGTTAGTATAACCCATTCTAGTTTGCGATGCACGGCTTGATAAAGATTCATATGTAAGCTCAAAATTTTTAAAATAATTAAAACTAAATTATTAAATAAATAGTGTAGGGTCAGTTTTTGTAGCCCAAGCCCAAAAGATTCGGATTATGAGCCCAACAAACCCAGAACAATGAATTTGTAGAGAGTGGGTGAAAGAGCTGGGTCGGTTGTGAATTAAACAGTAATTAACTATGGTATTTAGGAATGAATTGACATGAAATCATGCTTGAAAAGCTGAACAAATGAACGTCCAAAGAGGCGTTATATTGAATGAAAGGTGATTACAACTCTTAGAGCTACAGTAAAGTTATTTTCTACTTCTCTCTTTCTTTTTTCCGATCCCCCATTACCAGAGGCATCTTCTCCTTATATAGCACCATCTCTCATCATCTTCATCGTCCACTTGTTCTTCATCTAGGCATCCACTTGAGTACATGTCCCATCAGATACCTTCTTTAGCTTTCTGTGAGTGGTGGTAGCTGAAATTATACTGTTCAGGGGTCTTCTCCACATTAATGCGGTCAGAAAAGTAGATGCAGTGCATTTAATGTGGTGGTTGCAGCTTGTCTTCTAGATATTTTTTCGTTCCTACCATCTCCATACGTGTCTGAAGCCTTCCCTTATCATCAAAATCATTAGAAAGATTATTTGAACCTCCCAGGTGTCTGCTCGACCACGGCTTTTTATGTCCGAGGATGATGACCTCTTCGGACCAATGGCGATCTCTTCGGACTATGCTCCTCATTTACCTCCAGGTATGCTTCTTCTACATGGGCTCTTTCTCAAACATTTTTCTCTCTTCGGACATACAGTAATCTTCAAATAGGGCCCTAAGCCCAATACGTAAGGTTGGACTTTCACCCCCCACAAATAGTAATAATAAATTATCAAATAAGTAAATAATTTTAATAAAAAAATTACTTAAAGTTCTAATTGTTTAGAGTTTAAACTTTATCAGTGTTTACCTATTTTTATATTTTAAAATTCTCTTGGGCTTTATATTAATTTCTTAATATGAAATATGAAATGAATTTGATTATTCCTATTTGGGTTATGTTTAATCTATGCCCTAGTCAACACAAACAATAATAAATAAAATAGTTACTCAATACCGATTTTTTTCCTAGTGATAGTCTAATTGAAAAATTCAACACACTCACAAATTAAATACAATAACCAAAACCAAAAATCAAAACATACACAAAAAGTTCAAAAATTGAGAATATAAAAAATTAAATAAAAATTTACATAAGCGAACCAAGGACTTAAATGAGTGTCCATTTTTTTGCTTCCTTATAGTAAACTTCCTTTGGCATAATATCATACATGTAAATTCATAAGCCAAAAACAAGAAGTAATATGAATTTATTAGATTAAAACATAAGTGTAAGTTGCATTTTGGAAAAAAAAAATAATAATACAACAATGTGGGGTTTATTGTGTGAGATTCAATTATATGGATGGCTTATTGGTTAAGATGGATTGTATCAAAAAACCTTGGTTGGATATATATAAGTTCTGAAAATTTTGGTAATAAACTTTTAGTTAGAGTAGAATTTAAATTCTAAAACTTAGATGATAAAGCTTTATCTAAATTAAATTATTGTTAAATTTTATCCTTTTGTCAAGAGTTTTGTAGCTTAATATCTTAATAAAATATTAGTTTAATAAGATGCAACTTGAGGAAAAAAAACAAAAACAAAAGTGTGGGTTGTGTGGGATTTATATTTAGAAATTTTTTATAATAAAGTTTTAGTTTGAATGGAATTTAAATTTGTTTTAAATTATTGTTAAATCATGCAATTTGAGGAAAAAAAAATGTGGGTTGTGTGGGATTTAAGTTTAAAAGTTTTTGATAATAAACTTTTAGTTCGAATAGAATTTAAATTTGTTTTAAATTATTATTAAATATTAGGGCAAATTTCAACTTACCCACTATGATTTGGCTGAAATTTAAGTTGCCTACCTATGGTTTAAAGTTTGATACTTTACCCACTTAAGGTTTGACTGAAATTTAAATTGTCTACCTGTAGTTTGAAATCTCATGATGCAAGTGTTCAGCTGGATTCTTTTTTATCTTATTTTATCTTTTATTTGTATGTTTATTGTGTTTTTGGAGAAGAGAGACGTTAAAGTGGAGCAAAATTACATATTTAGCCCTGTTTTTAACAGAGTTGGGTTAAGGAAATCTAACTGAGCTAACCTCAAGTAGGTAAAGTGTCAAATTTCAAACCACAAATAGACAATTTAAATTTCAGCCAAAACATGGGTTCTTGTTTTTTTTAGAAAGAAAATGTGGGTTATTGTGTGAGATTTAAGTTTAGAAATTTTTTTTATAATAAACTTTTAGTTTGAATATAATTTAAATTTGTTTTAAATTATTGTTAAATCATGCAACTTGAGGGGGAAAAAAAAAAAACAAAAACATGGGTTATGTGGGATTTAAGTTTAGAAATTTTTGATAATAAATTTTATTATGAATAGAATTTAAATTTGTTTTAAATTATTGTTAAATATTATCCCTTAGTCAAAACATGGGTTGTTATGTGGGATTTAAGTTTATAAATTGTTTATAATAGACTTTGAGTTTGAATAGAATTTAAATTTGTTGAAATTTAATAATAAAGCTCTACCTAAATTAAATAGTTGTTAAATATTATCCCTTAATTGAGGAAATATATCCTAACAAAAAATATATAATTAATTTACTAATTAATGAGAGTAGCCACTTAGTACAACCACGATTTCTAAGCTCAACTTTTATAATATAGTATACAATATAATGTATATTTTAAGGTCATATGTTAGTATAACCCATTCTAGGTTGCCAAAATGATGGGCCAGTGAGTCATCTTCAAAATTGGCATGAGTGTTTGAAACATCTAGATATATTGATAAAGAAAACAATGAAAGGAGATTTTTAGAAAATTACCTCAAAATATGCAAATATCTTTACATATTTGTTACGTAAATTGTTCATCTTTGCCCATTATTCATTACAGAAAATTGAGCATCATAGACACCATAAACTAAGCACTTTTTATTGCACTGTCAATTAGGGATATGTAAGATTTCATATTTCTAGTTGCTGAGGCTTTCACTAGATCAAGAAAGGTGGATAACTAGCGTAGGCTACTTTGAATTCTCTAGGTTAACATATAACATTTATTCAAATAATGGAATAAAGTTGTCCAAATACTCGTTGACCCATTTGTTTGATTCTTGATATATATTTTCAGTTGGTATTAGGAATCTTTCTTCAATGTCAAGTTTCCAATCTCACATTTTTCTTTTGCTTCCAAGGAAGATATGAACTTTTGATTGTAGTTCCATGGAAGATTGAAACTCTCCCTTGTGTATCACATGGGAACATTATGAATATAAATCTTCTGTACCATTTTTTGTATTCCACTTTATGTTCCATCAATTACAACTTATTGTGTATTTGTTTAACTTTCCTTATAAAATAGCCAAAGTTTGAAATGGAAAAAAAAAAAAAAAACATATGACAAGTTGTAATTGGTGGAACATAAAGTGAAATACACAAAGTGGTACATAGAATTTACATTCGAACATTATAGCTTCTAACCACAATAGATGATTATGAAAGTTCAATTTGTTAAGCCTCTTCATGGTGTGGAAATTAGTTATGGAGGTCTTCGATTGTCCTATCTTTTCTCTACTAATGATAATATTTATAAATAACTGACTTCTATACTTAAAAGTTAAAAGAGGAGTTAAAGTCTCAGAAAAAGAAAAAAGAAAAAAAAAAGGCGTTAAAGAGGAGTTATGAGGTAGAGTCCAAAACTAGAGAGAGAGAGAGAGAGGAGCATAAATAAGAGTCCAAAGGGACCCTGTTTGTGTGAGATTATACAAAAGAGAGAAGGCGTGAAAGAAAAAGAAAGAAGGCGTGAGAGAGGTGTACAATTTTTTCCGTCATGTTTGGTCAAATCATGTGTGTCCCACGATTTTTAATATATTTACAATAATACCGCTCAACATTGAAAAGCTAAAAACTAATTAGGACGTATGAGTTCTCAAAATATATGTTTAAACACTTAAAATTGAAAACGGTGACTTAAACACTTTTACTTAAACACATTTTTTTTAACCACAGTTTTTAGTGTTTAAACACTAAAAACTATTGTTTACAATTTGCTACCAAACAAACCCTTAATGGGTGCAATGTTTTTTATTTATTTTATTTTATTTTTGTTGAAAGGGGGTGGGTGCAATGTTTTACATCTAGTTTGAGATGATAGGTTAATAATAGACAAAGCATACAAGTGTAGTTTGATAAATGTTTTCAACAACCAACATGCCCCATTCAATGCTTGTGCTTACGATCTTATTGAATAAGGTGCAAATTAATGGGAAAAAAAACTTCAGTAATTGATTGTGTGTTTTTGCATCATAAAGCATCACTTATTATGTATATTCCTTTGGGCTAGTCTAAACAGTGTGATTTTATTTTTTTGAAGAGCTATTACGAAATATGTTTTCATAGTGCAATGTGCTTATCGTTTATGTAATTGACTGAAAGATGTCAATAGGTGGAGGGGAAATGTTCTACAATGGTTTTGGGCTTTCATAGATGTAAATTTGTTTGGGCTTTCATGTGGAAAATTGTGCATGTTATTCTTCCTATCGATTAAGGATTGTTTGTAATGAAAATCATTTCTTTCAACACTTGTCCAATTTGTAAAGATGATGAGGAAACTATTACTCATTTTTCTACCATATTACTCTTTTTTGCTTATGCCATGTGGACTATTTCTTTCTTTGTAGATCCTGACTGCTAGTGGCTGTTAATTGGATTTTTGTTTTTTATTCTTTTAGACTATGTGCTGTGAAACTGGGATGAATTTGAAATTGTTAACTTTAAATTCTTGATGTGGCTGTTATGGTTAAATCTCAGTGACATTAATAATGGACATAGGCGTTTCGTTTATAAGTTGTTGCCTATTATTAAAAGGGTTGGGCTTGTGTCCAGTGGACACGGTAGGATACAGACACGTGTTCGCATTTCAACGTGTCCAGTGGAACTAGCCACTAGATACAAACCTTAGCCTTATCAAAAAGCATTGAAGTTGGCAACAAAATTTTTATTTATGCATGTTAACCGAATTCATTCCATAGATGCAAGGCCCCAATACTGGATGGCTCCAGTTGGTAACACTAAAGGTAAATTTTGATGCAAAAGTTCTTGCTAGGTTTAACAATAGAGACTTGGGTATTCTACTCCAAAATTGTAATGGAACAGTTCTTGTAGTTAAAAGTGAGGTTTGTCTAAGTTTAATGAAGAATGGTGCAATGAAAACAATGGCATTGTTTAAAGCATACGTTTTTGCAAAGCATTGGGCTTGAGAAATGTGATTTTTAGGGTGATTGTAAAATTACAAGGGAGCCTTTTGATGTTCAATGACACAATTTGTTCTCAGTGGGTCATATTATTGCTGATATCAGTCAAATTGATATGGAATTTGATGACATTCATTTTCAAGGGGGGGTGTAAATCTTGTAATCAGACAACTTGCATTTTGGCTTTAGACCCGAAATCTTTTATGTAAAGGAGTATGTATTATATAATTAGAATATGAATGAAGTATTATGTTATTATTATTGAAATTTCAATAAAAAGTTATTTAAACTTCATTTTGTTACCTTGAGATCCCCACATTTGGATAAATTTTTATTTTGTGTAACAGGGATATATAATATTTATCTCACATGGTGGATACCACCTCTATTTGGAGGGATTCGAGGTTTGAATATTAATGGAAGGGAATGGAACAAACATTATCTACTATTTATTCCATATCGATTTCCTCCTTTAAAATTCTAAAACCGAGGACCATATGGAATGATTTTTAAAACCCCTTTATATCCCATTTTGTTTTCCTGTCACAAACAAGTTGTAAAATCCATCACGTAAACACTAAATATTCATTCTTTTCCTTACAAATATTTAACGAAGAAATAAATGAATGTTTTTTTTTTTTTCAATTCATTTACGTTCCCTTATGAACTTTGAAAAAGTGCTGTTAATCACATGCAATTTATTGTGTGGGTTTGAGATAGCTCAACTCAATTATCGTCAAACAGAGGAGCTAAGAGCAAATATCATTGAATGAACATCATAAATTCAAGTTCTTTCGTAACTATCTAAGAAAGTATATGCGTACTAAGGTAATAACTAACAAACACAGTTTACTTGAATTTCTATTACTTTTTACTTTATATTAGAGAAATTGACGAAGAAGATAGGAAAGATGACCGGAATATACTAAAATATTAATGAAGAAATAAATAAATTTTTTTTTTAGTTCATTTTCACTATTTTATATTCTCATATGAACTTTGAAAAAATGCTGTTAATCATGTATAATTTATTGTGAGTTTGAGATAGCTCAACTCTCTTATCGTTAAACAAGAGAACTAAGAGCAAATATCATTGTATAAACGTCATAAATTCAAATTCTTTCATGACTATCTAAGAAAGTAAATACCTACTATGATAATAACTCACAAACATAGTTTAGTGGAATTTCTTTTACTTTTTACCAGAGAAAATGCCAAAGAACTAAGAAGATATGAAAGATGATCGGAATATACTAAAATATTATTATACTTAGTGAAATAACATTTTGGTCTCTATTTCTGTCCATTCTAAACATATTTTTGGTAAAAACAAAAAACAAAAATGAAAAGAATCAAAAGTTTCAAATTCTATGGAATCTATAAAAAGAAAACCCCTAAAAATTTACCCAGAAGACAAGAAAAAAAAGAAAAGAAAAAAAAAAGAAAGAAAAGAAAAGAAAAGAAAAAGTAGTAGTAGAAGAATAGCAGTGGCCAAAGCCAAACAGTAATACACATTATTTTAATACTAAAACTCTCATAAAAACCCATTTTCTTTGTTTCTCTCTTTCTTTTATTTGTTTGATCCTTCTTGTTGGTCGCTTTGGTCGTCGTTTTCTACGTTTACACACACACACACACACAGAGCGAGAGAGCTAGAGAGAGAGAGAGAGAGAGAGAGAGAGAGAGAGGGCTGTGGTGAAATCTTGGCCGTTGATTTGCATGTGGTTACTATCCGATTCGATTAGAATCGGAATCGCACGGCCGAGCGCTTTCGATCGAGGTAAGTTTCGCGAGAATTCGCTAAATCGAAGCTCTTAAAATGATGAATCTTAGGTTTTAGGGTTTATGGACTTTTTTTTATAAAAATTTTCGTTTTGATTTTCTCAATTTTCGTTATTTGCTGTTACTTTAGTGCTTTGGTTGACCAAAATTGTCGCATATATATCTATATTTTTTGGGGCTATGTTTTATGGTTTTATAGCTATTTAATTTTGGTAATAATCTGTGAATTGAAAGCTTTGATTTTTCATATGGGTTTATTTTTGTTTGATTAGGTTAATTTTAGTTTGGGCTTTATCAGTATTTAGTGTGAAATTGTTTGATTTTATCTAATTGCGCTCTTGGGTTTTGTTTTAAATTTGGAAAAAAAAAAGGAGGGTTTTTAAAGAAATCTCTGATTTTGTTGTATGGTATATGTTTTTTAATTGGTAAGTTAACCCAGAATTTCAGTCTCTATAAGCTTATATATTTTACTTAATTTAGTAGCCATATAACTGTCAAATAAATGAGTCACTTTTTATATTGGTAAGTTACACACGCGCCCAATGGGTCTTGAATCCACAGCCACACCCTCCACCCGGAACTTATAAGTTGAGGTGCCAATTGAGCTAGAGCTCATCGACAAAATTAAATGAGACGCTTTGTTTGTGTTTGAAACATTCACTCTATAGATATATACTGTTTTTAATGAAAGTTTTTTTGTCTCATAAATAATTTACAAAGAAAGTTCTTGAAATCAAAAGTTTTCGCAATAAATGTCATTTCAGTAAACAGGACGGTTTTTTTGGTCAACGAGTTAAAGCTCAAATGGCACGTTCTTTTCCTAAAAGAGTGGATGGAGGTGAATGTTATGAATTCAAAAGCCATTGGGTGCACGTGTAACTTACTAAAAAAAAAGAGTTCAGTTTATTAAATCAAGCATAAGAAAGGAAATATGGAAGTTTGAATCTCATGCTTAATGTTTTTTGTTTATCACCAAATAATGGAAAACTCGGCTGATTTGAGTCAAATGATTTAATATGCACAGTATGTTGGAGCAAGATGTTTAATTCAAACTTATTTATTTTCTTTTTCCCTATCCCAGTAATTGTTTGGTGGAGATTTAAATTTTTCCCAGAAAGGAATAATTTAGAAGACCTTTAGAGCATAAGTTATTTGCATATAAGGTTTTTATTTATTACAATCAAGACTTGGTGCTGAAATCTTGTGGAACAATTGTAGTTTTAGGGTTTTGCTAAGGGGGTTTTGAGTTTGGGATTTCGAATGTTGAAGAAATAAGAGACTTAAAGGTTCTGCTGCCTGGGCGGGAAAATGTTGGAAGCTAGTCCAAAATTCACTGGAATTATAGGTCTGAACAACCAGGACAACAACTATTATGATTTGTCACAAGGATTTTACCATAAACTTGGAGAGGGTACCAACATGTCCATTGACAGTTTTGGAAGCCTGCAAACAAGCAATGGTGGAGGTTCTGTTGCAATGTCTATGGATAACAGCAGCGTTGGTTCAAATGACTCACACACTCGCATTTTGAACCACCAAGGGTTGCGGAGGCGTGCTACTGACAACCACTCTGTTGCACTGAGTGTCAATCGTCGAGGAAGAGTCACACATGCTCTGAGTGATGATGCACTGGCCCAAGCTTTAATGGATAGCAATTCCCCTACTTTGGGGCCTGAGAACTTTGATGAGTGGACAATCGATTTGAGGAAGCTTAATATGGGGGCAGCTTTTGCTCAAGGGGCTTTTGGGAAACTTTACAGAGGTACTTATAATGGGGAGGATGTTGCTATCAAGATCTTGGAAAGGCCAGAAAATGATCTGGAAAAGGCTCAGTTAATGGAGCAACAGTTTCAGCAGGAAGTTATGATGTTGGCCAGATTGAAGCATCCCAATATAGTTCGGTTCATTGGTGCCTGTCGGAAACCAATGGTATGGTGCATTGTAACAGAGTATGCAAAGGGGGGTTCTGTTCGGCAGTTTTTGATGAAGCGGCAGAATCGGGCTGTTCCATTGAAACTGGCAGTCAAACAGGCCTTGGATGTTGCAAGGGGTATGGCATATGTGCATGAGTTTGGATTGATTCACAGGGACTTGAAATCCGACAATCTTTTGATTAATGCGGACAAGTCCATAAAGGTAGCAGATTTTGGAGTTGCCCGCATTGAAGTGAAGACTGAGGGAATGACACCAGAGACAGGGACATATCGCTGGATGGCTCCGTAAGACTTCTGATCTTTAGCTGTCAACATTTTCATGCTTTTTCCTTCTCTCTCTTTCTGTTCTCTATCTGGGTATTTTTTCCCATGCTTGCATTACATATAATATATTTAAATTTAATATAGTTAGTGGCATCCATTACTTACCAATGTTTCAGAATTACTAATTGCTACCTTCTTCTGATTTTTCCTCTTTATCCTATATTTGAATTGCTTTTAGATATCAAAGTTTTTAAATCTCTTTTGTAGATAGAAATGCATCTTGTTTTTCTGAGTCTTTGACCTCTAGTTTCCAATTCTAAGCTTGTTCACACATTTTCTACCACAATTATGTAAGATATTTGAAAATGCTCATGAAAATCAATGCCATATATAAGCTTGCTGTCAGATGATATTGGTCTGATGTTTTGATTTAGACCTGAAAAATTTCTGGTAGCTCAACTTGTATAATAACATGGCTATATGCGTGTGAGTGTGTGTGCACCAAGGGTAGGTTTAGTTGTGCTTGTTTTAACTTTAAGATCATGCAAGTATTTTAGAAGATTCATTTGATCACCATTATGTCAGATCTAATTGTCTTGTGAGAATCATTCTGAGAACTTAATTGCATTGTTCCTTGGTTACAAATATTAGGGTTACAGCATTGTTGGATGGGTGTATGATTCTCAAAAAAAAAAAAGAAGGGTTACAGCATTGTTCATAGCTAGTGACTTCGATTTTTTTTTAATTAATATTTGTTTGTTTTTGTGTTAGAGCACGTAAGCTTGCATTTAGTTTTTTCTTTACTTCTTGTCAAAATTTAAGGCTTTTGGTTCAGGTATGCAATTACTAGTAACCTAAGGTCTAGTATCCATGTTTGTTGAATTAGATGTGGTTTAAAACTGTTCCAATAGAAGTTCTATATTGTCTATAAAAGAGAATGGGTTTTGGTTTGCAAATGCTAACATGATTTCCAAGTTGCTTATGTAGGAAATCATGCACCATTATGATATTTATTACTTTACTTTTTTACTTATCAAAAAAAATATATATATATATATTTATATAAATTGCTTTAAATAATCTTTGGAAACAAATCTATGATTATCTAATAAAAAATCACCATCTTTTGGCTGAGGTTGCAGTTGTAAATTTTATACATGAGGATATCATGTTCAAGGAAAAATTCAATTTATTTTGTTCATATTACATCTAAAGAAATCATGAATGTTTGAAACTCATTTTATTGCAGTAGGAAAAGTGTCAATGTTAATACTTTATAATATTGTTCTAGGTCATGGATCCGTGGTTTACTCCCCGGGGGTGGGTCCAAAGGGCCCTGCCTTGGTGAGGTTCCATGTCATAAAAAAAAAAAAAAAAAAAAAAAAAAACTTTATGACATTGTTCTAGTAAATGTAACTTTTCCTTTTATTGGTTGAAGTTGTTAAATACAGTGAAAGTTTAACTTTTTCAAAAGTGATATTTATATTGATTCCTTTAGCTATCTGCTGATTCTGCTTTTGAAGAATATTTTGAGTAATATTGTAACGACTAGAGAAAAGCTCTAGTCACATATGCTTACACTCCAAAAGGACTAGTAAAGTTACAATTGGGGCTCCTTGTAATCACTTATAAACCCAAGATCCACCTAGCCGCACAACACACACTCAAACAATCCAATCCAATCAAATTTGCACAATTTGGGGTATCACAAATATTGTATGGTAGTGAGGGTAATTTGGTCATATTGTTTAATTTATCCTTAAAACTATAAGTAGTACATGTGGATTAGGGTTAATCAGATTTTAACCCTAAACATAAATTTCAGAAATTACCCAATTACAAAGAACAAATTGAATATGCACGTGCCTCATTCTCACAGTGCCAAATCATGTCTATGTTTCTTTTGGGGGGCAGGGAGGGTGTGTGTGTTGGGGATGGTTGTGTGAGAGAGGGAGAGGGTGGGCAGTATATATAATATCGCAAAATGAACTCAGAATTTAAAGGATAATCTGGATTTAAAATTCTCAAATCCTTCTATATATATATATATATTTTGGATAAGTAATAAAATTATATAAATCAGGAAAACGAGTCACCCAAGTATACAAGAAGTATACTGGGGGAAACAATCAATTTTCTGATATTATATATTGATTACTATGTGGTAGATACTATGATTTTAGGCTGTGGAAGGTCCTTGATTAATTGATATATGTTTTCTGAAAGAAAACAACATACGCTAAGAAAGTCATCAAGGATACAAACTGAAAACTGACTTACATTGAGCAATAAACACTTAATTAGGGACAATGCATCAAATTGGAAAAAAATATTAACAAAATTTCATAAATGAATGCATTAATTTATTTGACTTGCTTTACTGATAAATTGCCTGGGTTAATTGAAGTGGTATAATTGGTGATTTCAGGTTGGTTGATCAGTTGTATTAAGTGACTTAAAGCAGTATCATTTACACCGTACTATTAATTATTAAATACATTATGGCCAAGTGATGTAAAAACTAAACTAAACTAAAATAAAAAATCTTAAATCGAATTTTTACATTTTGTGTGATAAACAATTAAAAATAAAATCCACGCTTGAGCATCCAAACAGATTTTCTCTTTCTTAGTGATAGATCAAATGATCCAACTGATTTCTGCAATAGATTGGTTAGTTTTTCAGGGTGCACACACACTCATATATCTCTATTTTGTATGTTTAATTTCTTATGTTGGGCATTTGAAATATTCTTTCTAATGAGACCTCAATGTCAGAGTCAAGTGAAGTCTATTATACTAAAGCGTGCATACGGCATTTTTTTTTAAGCTATTTTAAATTGGATAGTTTCCCCCCCTATTATAAATTATTATTATTATTATTGTAGGTTAGATATATATAATCACTGTCATAAATTCCTCTCAATCAAGACGCTGTTGATACTCCACCCCCCCCCCCCCCCCCCCCCCAAAAATGTTTGGGATTGCCTTGTCCAATTGATGTTGGTTGTACCTACCAATTTATGCACTAGTCTTTTAACCATTGAGCTTTCTTGGAAGTAGACAATCTGCTTTTGAATGTGATTGATATGATTTTGTTCCTGACAAGTGCTTAGAACCTGGGTGTTCTTTGGTCAGTTGGTCAGTATTAGTACTTGGGTCTTGGGTTGATATTAGTTTAGTTGTATTCTGAGGTGGCACAGTTTGTATTCATTCATACTATATAACTGATGCAAGGACTAACATTTATTTTGCTTGTCTGTTTTACTACTCTATGCTAAATGACTGCTCTCAGTTTGTACTTTGTAGAAGCATATCTCAGCTTTTTATGGGAATACTTTACTTGCAATCTTGGGCTTTGGTGGTGGTCATGTACCACTTTGAAATTTTTGATAAATTATTACCCATTTAGGTATGTATGGTAAACTTATTTGCATAATCCTAAGCCAATTCTGTCAGTTTTCATTAACTTATCAGCCAAAAAAAAAAAAAAAAAAAAAAAATCTGTCAGTAGTCACCCATATGATAGAGTTCAGCACAAGGCATCCACAGCTTTCATTTCTGTGCAGGCTGTGGCTGCATTATTTGTTAGCTGGAAAATGTGAAACAGTTATATTTGTTTGAACTCTTTAGCAGGAGGGTGAATTACACAAGAGCTATGTTTATCTTCATCAAAGTCATAACAGGTCTGGCCTCACATGGGTCAATAGTTATCAAAAAATGGTAGCATAAGTTAAAATGTCAATTATAAGCTGGTCTACCTAATATAATCCCCTCTCTCCTGGCTTTGTTTGAGCCGTGAAAAATAGGCTTTACACCTGCCTTGTGCTTTATACGAGTTCAAAATGAGCACATTTAGAGGAGGACATTTGAAAGATATGAGAATACTATGGCAAGGCTCTGACAATTAGGTTAGTGCACTAATATGATGTACAATTGGACTTCGTGGGATAGTTTACTGATGCATTTATTTTTTTGTAACATCATGGAATTGCTATCTTAAGTTGGGTTTATTTCCCAATAGATAGCTCAAATGGCACATCTTCCTCCCATAAGAATGGGCTGGAGATTGAGGTCTTAGGGTTGAGATCCATTTTCCAATGGAAAGATTGCAGTGTATAGTACACCCTTTGCTATTTGTTACCTTAGAGTAGATTACGCACTGTTAGCATTGGAAGTGAAGTCTAATGGTGTGGTGAAGGTGGCAATGAGCTGCTGTGGTGGTACGTCATCGGAGAGAATGGTGGTGGTGGCTATGACAACAGACAAGCAAGGTGGTGGGTATTGTTTAGTTTTAACAATATTGCATTGAATCTTAATGATATTTGTGTCAATGGTCATGTATGAAGAAGTATGGCAACTATATTAGCCCATCTCTCAAAAAAAAAAAGGGCAACTATATTAGCCCATCAATATACAGGCTAAGGCAAGAAGTTTAATTTGTCTAAGGATGTGTTGCAAGGTAGACATGGAACATTTTATGCAGTTTAGGACTACAAAGTTTTTTGAACCACAGCTTTTGGAAGGTGGTCGCTGACATTTATGCTTAGTAACTTAAATGTTGCTCATCCTTTGCTTACTTAAAATTTAATATATTGAAGACAGCTTTGTTGTGGGGTCTATGTGGTAGCTTTAGTAGCTGTTAAGGATCCCAACAATGATCAACCCATAGTTTTTGAATTGTTTGGTTTTCCTCTATATTTTGGATGAGTTTATTTGTCTTTTATTTTTTTTTTTGGTGGGGGGGGGGGGGGGGGGGGAGGAGAGAGGTTTTAAAGATCAAATTGGGGGTAAGGTCGCCTACCATGACCTCTCCCAAACCCCTCAAAAAGTGGGAGCTTTGTGCATTGGGTAAGACATGTTTTGGTTTTAAAGATCAACTAATTATATATAGTAGAGAAGCAATTAATTAGATGTTATTATTAAGTATGCATTTTTGCTTTCAGTGGAGATTTATTTGTCTTGTGAACATCTATTAGTGTAATATTTTCTTGTGGTCTTGTCAGTCGACAATTTCTTATTGGGTAGAGAGCCTTAATTAGATTATTCTTGTTATTAGTAAGTTACACATGCAGCCAATGGGTATTGAACCCACAACCTACCCTCCCCTTCTCTCCCCCCCCACAAGAACTTATAAGGGGAGGAGGTGCCAATTTGAGCTAGAGCTCATTGGCTGCATTAGTTAATTATTTATTTAATACAAGTTGATGATGACATTTTATTGATCGCAGCAAATTTCCCCCCCTCTTGTTATCTAGTAATTATCAACATGTTCTGAACATATTTGATCTTTCTTTCATCTATTGTACTTTCTAACTGAAATTTGTTATTGATGGAATTGCTTTAATTAGATTCATCAATTGCTTGATACTACGAAAACAAAATTACTCTTTTACATCAATATTTTGTTTTATGTTTTAACTGCTATAATCTCGTAATTATGGCATCTTGAGTGAAGATCATTGAATGCATCAGTGAGAATAAGTGTTTTGATTCAAGTTGTCGGAGTGAAGATTTGTAGAGAGAGATTAAAAATAAAACGCATTAGAAAGGACTCATGGGGCTGAACCTTATTAGTTGGGATTGAGATGTAGTTGAATTAATCTAATATTTGAGCTATCAACACCTTGTGAATATCTAGTTACCACAATCTTGTTTTGCTATGCATTAACTATGCTTTGTCATTTTGATTCTTGAATCTAAAATATTTAATGATTTATTGTGCGTTTTGTCTATTTCTTAATATTCTAATTTACAATGTTGTCTACTTGCCTGTGATTTTTGGGTCTGCAGGGAGATGATCCAGCATAGGCCTTACACACAGAAAGTAGATGTCTATAGTTTCGGAATTGTTCTTTGGGAGCTCATTACAGGACTGCTTCCGTTTCCAAACATGACGGCAGTGCAGGCAGCTTTTGCAGTTGTCAACAAAGGTGTCCGTCCGATCATTCCCAATGATTGCTTACCCACTCTCAGTGAGATCATGACCAGGTGCTGGGATGCCAACCCCGATGTCAGACCTCCCTTCACTGAAGTTGTCAGAATGCTTGAGAATGCAGAGGTTGAGATCTTGACAACGGTTCGCAAGGCGCGTTTTAGGTGTTGTATGGCCCAACCAATGACTCTGGATTGATCCCAAGAAGATATTGGACAAGAACACAGCTGTAAGAAAAACAACAGGAGAAGAAATGGGCAGGAGAAACATATTGTACCCTCTAATTATCAAGTTTAAGAACTGTTATTACAACTAGAACTGCTGGTTTTGGGGTTTCTATTTTAATGGATTCTGTTGCTGAATTAGTAATAGACGAGAATTGATGCATATGTATACATGCCCTCTTATTGCGGAGTGTTGTGTTGACCTGACTTGCCTTTTGTTTTTCCGCCTCTCAAAATATCGCGATTTGCTCGAGATCATATAGAGAAACTTAAAATCCATCATTGTAGACGTCTTTAACAGATTTTTGCAGAATAAATACCAAATAAGAAAACTAGGAAGCAAAAATCAACTAGATCAATTTCAAAAAGGAAGAGTAGAAGAGGAGATACAATACAGTCTCAAACAGAGTGTTGGGGTCCAAAGCAAATATTTCCTCTATACTTTTAATTATAGTTATTAAGCCCAGATCAAATGTTAACCCGCTCTAGAAGTCGGGTCAAATAAAAAAAAAAATTAAATAAATTTGAAAATTCATAAAATAAATATGTAAACTGAATAAATAAGCTTGCCTAAATGGTTAATTTAAATTAATTCTAACAAACTAGGCATATTTGACAAGTAAGAACGCTAGAAAACATAAAATATATGGTTAAGCATGCCTAAATTGTTAATTAAAATTAGTTCTAACAAACTAGTCACGTTTCAAAAGTAAGAATGCTAGAAAACATAAAATATATGGATGTCATAAAATTGAGACTAAGTCTTTGATAAATAAAATCATATTACATGTCTTAAAATTTTAATTACAAAAAGATATCTCAAAGTGCAAAGTGACATTCTATGCATATTCCATGGATTATGATTTGAGCTAAAACTTTTGAACTAGGATTTTTAATTTCTCTCTCTACATGCCATAACTCTCTACCAGCCCCCCTTTTTTCCAAAAAAAGAAGTTTGATTATTTTGAAAGAATAAAAATTAATCAATTTTAAAGGATTTCAAGAACAAGACAAAATTATAACAAAGTTAGAGCATTTTTTATTTATTTATAAATTTGAGATAAAGTTCTACTCTAGCCTAATCTAAGTGTATATGTATGCAAAGTTCCTCCTAGAGACTTGAATTTTGGCTCTTGCCCCTTACACCCCATAAACACTTATATTTGTGAAGTGACATTCACGCCAATGGTGCACGGTAGTAAAAAAATAACATTTTTAACACTTTATTTGGGAGGAGAGAAATGAATGAAATGAAATAAATTATTTTGAAGTATTTCTTGCATTCCTTTGTTTGAGAGTTTTAGTGGAGGGAATGGAAAGATCATTCCATTGTTTGGAAGTTTTAGTGAGAGAAAATGGAATGGTAGGAGGGAACAATCAATTCTCTATATTCCTTCAAAATCTCAATTTTCATTCCCCTAAAATTAGGGAAATCAGATGGAATGAAATTAGATTTAATGAATTTTTTACTAAAACTCTAAAAAATACCCCTAGTATTACTAGAGACAATAAAGGAAAACGCTAACCACATTTGTATTATACCTTAAAAGGATTAGTCTTGTTATAATTAAGACTCCTTGTAGTTCTTACTAAAGCCCAAATCAATTCAATATATACCTGATGTGATACTTCTCACACATTTACATCTTAATTAATATCCAATCAATCCAGGAATCACATTATGACTTTATTTCTCGAATGACAACGGAATCTTAAAAATATAGTGAAATATTCTCAAAGGTTCAAATCTATGTAATGTCTCTGTGATTCCCCAAGTATCCAATCATGTCAACCATTCCTTCAAAGTTTAAACTTTTTTTTTTTTTTTTGGAGAAAGAAGTTTAAACTTCACCGTGAAAAAGAATAAGAAATGGGTGAGCTTGACAACTCAGTAAGCACATGTCTATAATATAATTCAAAATAGGATCAAGCTAACTCTTCAGAGAGTTTGTAAAACTGAATATCAACAAAATCGTTCTAAAGCTTATCAACATATCAAAGATACCAATTTATTGAAGGCTAACATGCTTAACCAATGGTCAATCCGAATACATATTTACTGAGAAAACATATTAGAATACACAATATTTGTTTACATAACAAATTTAAACATACTTTCATTAATAGAACATATTCAACACATAGAGACCGAACATTCTCGCTATAGATTGTGGGCACCAGACTCCCATGAGCACAAATATACAAAAAATATACCAAAAACAGGTTTGGAGAAAAATTCTTTAGGGTCTGTTTGGTTGGAGGAGTGGAAAAGTGGGAGGATGAAAAATTATGGGAGGATGGAAAAATATTTGGTTTTCCCTCTTGTGTGTTTGGTTGGAGGAGTGGAAAAGTGGAAGGGTGGAAAACTTTTTTGTTGGGTTAGAGAGAAAAAGGGAAGGATGGAAAATGTAATTTATATAAATTAACTATTATACTATTGTTACATAATATGTAAGAAATAGATTTATTTGTACTCATTAAATAATATAAAATTTATCACATCATACATTTAAATTTGTATTATTATTTTTATTATTATAATGTAAAAATTACAATAGTGTACATATAAATTTAATTGGACAAAAGAATTTGTAACCAGCAAAAACGTGATCAGCAAATTTACACTACATTCAGCCCAAAAAAACATGGTCAGCAAATAATAGAGTCAAATGTTCAAAGTACTTCCACTTGTTCAAACGTGGTCAACAAACTTTTGTGGGCAACAGTTTCTTCACCTGGGCAAATAATCAAACGTTGCTGTGCTGATTAAACAAGGCAAAAAAAAAAAAAAAAAAAAAAAAGGGAGAGAAGAGAACCTGGGACGTTGTTGCTGTGCTGTGAGAAGAAAGTGATAAGGATGAGAAAAGGCAAAAGTCAGGTCATGAATAAAGTGAGGGGTAGGTGCATAAGAGGGTATTTGTGTAAAATGGATTTCTAAGCATTTTTCCCTCTTCATTTTCCTCCCAATTTGGGAGGATAAAAAAAGTGGGCCCAGAAGGGAAAACTTTCTCCCCTATTTTCTGTCTCTCCTATTTTCCTTCTTCAACCAAATAGTGGAAAACAACATTTTCCACCCTATTTTCCTCTCCCTATTTTCCATCCTCCCTGTTTTCACCCCAACGAAACACACCCTTAAACTCTTTCTATATCTTTTTTTTTTATCAAATGTGAATTTTAAAAATTGAACCGTTGGATTGCATGTTTTTTATGTTCTTAACATGCATGTAAAATTTTGTTCAAATCGAATATTATTTACTCTTCGATCCATAAATGTACTTTTTATGCATAATTTTTAACCACAAAAATTTGAAATTTAAACATGTCATTGATAACATAGCTATCAATCTTTGATCTTTTTGAAATTTTGCAAGTATGGATGATATAATAAGAACATGCAATTCAATTGTTAGATTTTCAAAATTCACATCTAATCAAAATATATAGGAGGAATTTGAAGGGTTTTTCTCCAAACTAGTTTGGAGGAAAATCCTTCAAACTCTTTCTATATCTTTTTTTATCAAATGTGAATTTTAAAAATTGAACCATTGGATTGCATACTTTTTATGTTCTTAACATGCATGTCAAATTTCGTTTAAATTGAATGTTATTTACTATTTGATCAATAAATGCATTTTTTATGCATAATTTTTAACCACAAAAATTTGAAATTTAAACACGTCTTTGATAATATAGCTATCAATCTTTGATCTTTTTTAAATTTTGCAAGTATGAAAGATATAATAAGAACATGCAATCCAACGGTTAAATTTTCAAAATTCACATTCAATTAAAATATATAAGAGGAATTTGAAGGGTTTTTCTCCAAACTAGTTTGGAAAGAAACATTTTCCTCTACGAAGCTGCAAGGGCCTTGTTGGCTAGAATTGGCAACTACATATCAAATAAATTTAAATAAAAGATTCAATTGGTTTCTAAATCATACATCGACATATATATTCATAGACATAGACATGTTCAGAGTTCTCAAAATTTTCAAATCAGGTGAAAATTCACAATTTCGATATTGCATGACTCTTTAACTTCGGATACTTGGTTCACAAAGTGCTTGATCTCAAGCTATAAGTTTCTAAATATGATTATCGTAAGTAAAACTATAAACTTTCCAAAATACATAACAAAAGTTTAATGGCATTAATAAATTACTAATTAAGTAAATTGATACTAAAAATGTTGTGGACTTTTGAAAACCAATTGGCATATTATAATTAGAAAATCCAAGCGCTTCGTTCATGTCACAATTTGATACAAGGTTTATACCATGAGAACTAAGTTGATCAGGATATGATTGCCCAAAAGATGAGCTATCTTCAGGTTGTTCAAATACTGCAGGAGTTGTTAATGGGTTTAGGGTGAGTTTGGTTCAGCTTTTTGAAGTTGGGCTTTTTGAAAAAGTTGAGTTTTTAAAAAGTGCATAATGAAAAAGCTGAGTTTCAAAAAGCTGAGTGTTTGGTAAAACTGTTAAAAAGTGCTTTTTGAAAAAGCTGAGTGTTTGGCTAACACTTATAAAAGTTGTAGTTTGAGGGATAAATTACCAAAAAGGACAACATATATATAAGGGAGTTTATTTCATACTTTTTATTTTTTTATTTTTTTATGTGAGTTTATTTCATACTTATTAATATACTTACTAAATAATAATAATAATAATAAATATATATTATTGGTATTATTTTAATAATGTTTGGGCAATTTTTCTTTTTTAGTGTCATAATTATTTGTTATTACCATTAATGACTTCTTATTAATATTAATTAAATCTAAATAATTTTCATCATCATGAAGCACAAAATGAAAATGTAAAAAGATGATAAAATATACACCAATAATCCAAGTTTAAATTGTAATACATAAAAATGTAAAAATATATAAAATACATATCAATAACCTAAGTTTAAATTTTACAACACAAAAATGTAACTTCACTCTCCCAACGGATATAAATAAAAGCTGGGACTCAGCTTTTCAATTATGGAGCTACCCTGATCCATTTTGGAAACGCACATATCCTGAAGGAATATAAAAGCCAACTTTTCAGAAAAGTTGGCTTTTATTCTCACCAAACGCACATTTGGAGCTAGCGTTTTTGAAAAGCCAACTTTTAAGCTTGAAAAGTTGAACCAAACGGGTACTTAGTTAGTGAAGCCAAGTTTTGGGTGTGATGGGCAACAATTTGCACAACTCCAAATATGTGGCTAGTAGCATTAAGAGTAGGGAAGACAATAAAAGCCTGACCTGTGATTACCCGGCCAGGCTCGACCCTAATAGGCTGAATTTTACCCGATTCGATAAATAATATGGTCGGATATGAATTTAAAAAAAAAAACTTAGAATGGCCGGATCAGGTCCGGGTTTTATGCATACCCAGTCCGAATCCGACCCGTATACATATATAATATATATTTTTAAAAACCCTAGATATAAATGCTCTCTTTCTCCCAAATCCTAACCCTCACCTTCACTTCTCACAGCCGCCCCCCTCTCTCTCTAACTCTCTCACAGAGGCTCTCACACACTGCCGCCGGCCACCTACAAACCCTAACCCTCACCTCTCAGCCGCCCCTCTCTCTCTCTCACAGAGGCTCCCACACACTGCCGCCGGCCACCTACTTTTGCTGATCTTCGAACAAACCACAATACAAATCCAAATCCTTGCTGCCGTCGTCATCTCTCATCGCCGTCGTCGTAGTCATCGTCTTTGATTCATTGCCGGCGTTACACCATCATCTTCATCGCAAATCTGACAGCGAGACTGAAACGGCGCCGTCGCAGCATAGAGCCTCTCAACGAACCCATCTCTTCGTTGCTTCAACTCGCAGCATAGAGCCTCCAAATCTTTTTTTTTTTTTTTTTTTGTTAAGGGTTGCATCCAAAGCACACAGAACCGTGAAAAAAAACTAGTATATGTAATGTCAGACTCAGAAAATAAAGCGGCTACAATAGCCAAGTGTGCTGTTGCAGTGTTTGGTGCTGCAGTTCTCATATGTGGTCTCCTATATGGCTCATTTACCACCAACAGGAAGACCATGAAAGCACCAGCTAGAAATCGTCGCATGTTCAGAGATGATTTTGAGAAAGACCCGGCAGCCTACTTTCGCAACCTGCGCAAGTAGTAGTAATATAACTTTTTCAGTTTTCTATATGTATAAAGTTATAAATAATGCTGAGTGTCATTGCTGTTCCCTTTCTTTTTCAGTTTTCTATATGTATAAAGTTATAAATAATGCTGAGTGTCATTGCTGTTCCCTTTGTCTTTATAAGACTTTGCTTTTCTGTAAATAGCCCCGGGCTTATTGAATAAATATTTGGTGTAAATGTATTTTTAGTCCTTATATTATTTTAGTTTTTTTTTTTTTTTTTTTTATTTTGGTTCTTACATTTTAATTTTACTTTAGTCCCTAAACTAATTAACGCGTTATTTTCGTCTTTTCCGTCAGTCAACTGACGAAAACTGAGGTGGTTGTCGGAGAAATTAAAATATTATTAAAAAAATGTCACGTCAACATCTAATTTTTTTTTTAAATAATTAATCAATTTTAACTATATATAAAAAAAAGAATTAAAAACAATAAGAACACAAAAACAAACTCAGAACTAAACACAAACTCAAATTTAAAAACACAAAGAACACAAAAACAAACAAAAAAGAAGGAATTTGAAATCCCAAAATGGCAGAACACACGAGCACAAACCCAAAAAAATCATACAAACCCATAAATCAAACACAGAAAAATCATAAAAGAATATTGTAATAAAACTTGATTGCTTAACACAAATCCAGCTCAACCACAAACCCAGAACCAAACACAAACCCAGAATATTGTAATATTACAATCGATTGCTCAACCACAAACCCAACTCAACCATACCAACACAAACCCAGCGCAATCCCTCTGTTTTGCCCTTTAACCTCCACATCTCATTTTTGTGGATCAAGTGCCGTTCAAGATTCTCTTAGCTTGTAGATTGGAGACTTCAGAAACCCCATCTCTTCCTCGCGATGATGGAGATGTACCGAGACAATCGCGATGACTCCTAGGTGAGCTTCTCGAAGATATTGTTGATGAAGCTGTTCATGATCCCCATAGCCTTGCTCGAAATCCCAATATCGGGGTGAACCTGTTTGAGAACCTTGAAGAGATAGATCTTGTAAGTCTCGATGCTCTTCTTGACCTTCTTCTTCTTCTTCAAATTGCTACCGCCTTCCTTCGAGATCTTCTTCTCGGCCTTCGTCGAAGCTTTCTCCGCTGCCACTGGCTTCTTCTCTGCCTTTGTGGGTGCTATTGATTTTTGAGAGAGAGTGAAAATTCTAGAGAGAGATTCGGAATGTGAAAAAGCTTGCAACGAAAAAAATGTGACGAAGTGGTTGGTGGGTTTGGGAGTAGGTTCTTATTGGAGGATAGGGTTTGTGTTTGAGTTGGGTTTGTGGTTGAGCTGGGTTTGTGTTGAGCAATCAAGTTTTATTACAATATTCTTTTATGATTTTTTTGTGTTTGATTTTTGGGTTTGTATGATTTTTTTGGGTTTGTGCTCTTGTGTGTTCTGTCATTTCGGGATTTTGAATTCCTTCTTTTTTGTTTGTTTTTGTGTTCTTTGTGTTTTTAAATTTCAGTTTGTGTTTGGTTCTGGGTTTGTTTTTGTGTTCTTATTGTTTTTAATTCTATTTTTTCTTTTTTTTTATTTAGTTAAAATTGATAAATTATTTAAAAAAAAAAAATTAGATGCTGACATGACATTTTTTATAATATTTTAATTCTTCTGGTAGCTACCTCAGCTATTTTCGTCGGTTTACTGACGGAAATGACGAAAATAACACGCGTTAATTGGTTTAGGGACCAAAAGTAGTAAAATTAAAATGTAGGGACCAAAATGAAAAAAAGTCAAAATATAGATACTAAAAGTGCATTTACGCCTTTATATTTTGGAACTTATCATCTTTGAATGGAGTATTAAATTCCATTGTTATCTTCTCTGGTCATTTTTGCCTTTCTCTTTTACTTTTTATTTTTTTGTTGATCTTAAATTTATAGTGTTGATTAATGCCTGCTTGCTAAACTGAAATCCAAGTTTAACTTCAGCATCCATGAAAATAAAATGATTCCCCATGGTGGAATCTGATGGCCCAAACCCTAATATACTGACAACTTTAAATCATTGAATTGAAAAGAGAGGAAAAAATATCCAATTTGATTGGCTTTGCACGTCCATGACCATGAGTATAATATTGTCTTATTGATTATCTTTTGCAGTGTTCTTTGGCAATGAAATTATATGTGGTGACACTGATTCAGATACTGGGTTGCCGACAAAAGGAAGTTTCATCGTAATTAACATTTAAGACTTTCAACATTGAAGATAGCACTATTTGAAGATAAAATAGTTATTAACATCCGATTAGAACTATTTAGGTCCTTACTCCTTACTGCTTAGATGAGGCTGAACAAGTACTTCAAATAAATAAGAAAATGATTTTGAAGCCCTTATCAACATACCATTACACATTTTGTATTTTCTCTTTTTTTTAAAAAATTTCAAAAACCCATTTTTACAATTAAACGTACCATGCATACTGACAACTTAGTTAGTTAACACTTGAAACTTGAGAGACTAATGGTGGTATATATTGCTTCTTCGCATTGCAAAAGTCTCATTCTCAATGATGGTATTGCTGGATCGTTAATTTACTTCATATCGTCATATTTCAATTTAATTTATCCAAGCAAGGGAACACAAAAGATTCATATTTCTAATGCCTTCCCATGATTCTCTTCTCTTTCTAATGCCTTCACGAGCTACCCCTTTAGCTTCACGTTTTACTTGTTAATTTCTGCAACTTTCTCTTCTCAGCCCGTTCACGATCTGGATCATAATCTTTACCCTTCACAAAGCTGCAAAATAACATAACAAAAAATGTTCAGTTCCAACCAGTTATTCTAAGTAACATTATCCATCACAACAAAGTTTTAATATGTTGTTAAGAGCTTGGGGAAAGTAAATTACTTCTCCTCGAATTTCGGATTCAGCATTTTAACAGGCATTGGCTTTTGCTTTTGCAGCACGTGGTAACACGTATATTAAATTTTTTTTTTTGGGCTCCGCTCCTGCCCAAGAAAGAAACTTATTTCAAGATTCAATTAGTTTATTTCTGCCACTGCTGCAGGTTCCACTTTAGCTTGTTTTTTTTTTTTTTTTTTTTTGTTATAGATCACTACTTTATGGGTCACATTCATTGGTTTTTGCTCAATTTTTTGTTTATTGCCAGTCTCACCCCACCTTTTTTTTGCTACAATAATTTTAACAAAACAACAATCAACTTATTTTATTTAGATTCTCAAAAAAAAAAAAAAAAAAAAATTAAATTATAGTTTTTATTTACAATATTTTTAGCAAAATACTAAATATATAAGTTGTTTTCAAATGAATACTTAAGGGTTCATTTGGGAATCACTTATTTTGATAAAACTGAAAACTTTTTGGTTAAAGTATGTAGAAAAAAAGTTAAAAGTTGACTTTTGGAGTAATGAGACTCACCTTAGGGGCAAAAATAAGCTAAAAAGTAAAATAAACTAAAATTTTCTCAAATCCCAAATGCAACCTTAATATAATTTTTTTTCAAAATAAAGATCAAGAAAGGGTCATAGTGAATTGGAATTAACCACACATAAGACAATGGTGCATATATTTCATGTAATTAATATTTTAAGGTAGTTGAAGTCACCTGTTAGGAACCTCAATTGCATTGTATCATTTACACATGTACTGTGACTGTTGTAGTAGGTAGTTTAGTTACCATTGGATTAATTGGTTGATTAGGAGTTAGTTAAGCAAGTGGTTACTTAGCTAACTAACGACTAACGTTCTGTTAGTTGTTAAGCAAGGACTACCTACAGGTATAAAGGGATAAGAACTGAATGTATAATTCATTGATGAATAATATTGTTAGACAATCTTCTCTCTCTCTCTCTCTCTCTCTCTCTTTGGAGGCCTAGGTCCCCTTGAAGTGGCTTACACAATTCTCTCTTCCCAAATTTCATAATTAGATTCTCAACATTTGGTATTAGTGCCAACTACCACTCCGATTAATTGGGACGTGGCTCATTGAGTATGGGATCAAAAGAGTTGCGGCTTTGTGGTCTGATCCCAGAAGGAGCAACCTAGAGGCTAGATTAAAATTGCTGATAGGTGAGTGGAGCCACCAAAAGAGAAAGGACTACTATCGAGTCAGTGTCGATTGAGTGAGCCTTCGTGGACGTCAGTTGCGGAGCGTGGTAGTATGTTATGATCCTAGTGTCTCACATTGATTAAGTGTAAGCTTAACTATGTGTCTATAAGCTCTTAGACACCCTCCCTTTATAAGTCGATTTTCAAGGGTGAGTTCTACCAATGAGTTCCTAACATCACCCCTAACTTCAATGTTCCTACTAATTTTATTAATTCAATCTTCATTCGCTTTTCATTTAAAGGTAATATTTCTTGCTAAAAAATTGTTACACACAGTTTTACACACATCCTATTTTTGAACTAAAACCGTGATTTCATTTATTTTTCATTTTTCTTCCAAGCTATCAAATCCTAAGCTAACTACCAACTGAAAGAAAAAGGCTACAAATCCAAAGATGTTCCGTGCACTACGTGTGGTATGTAAAAAACTTGACCTTAACCTATACGGATAATTAAGAGATAAACACTATAAAATAAATTATGATCAACTAAGAAATCCTTGACCTCAACAGATTTTTTTGATGATTTTATTCAAATAAACTACTGCTCCTTTTATACAAGATAACCCCTACATTTTAGGAACAACATATCCTAATAAAACTCAAAGAGTAGCTCCACTAGCCGTTACAACCCAAACACTTGATTAATAAATTCCCTTATCCTACTAAATGCAGTGCACATTTTATTGTCAATTCTAGCCAGTCTTCACAATGAGTGTAGCAGCACTTGAATTCCATGTTGTGGGCGAAGGGTAAAATTCTGAATTGGTGAGTGGACATAGGTTGGGGATAGGGTGAAGGCAAAGCGCTGTAGAATCATTGAAAGAGCAATCTTTGCTTCATTGGTGGTAAAGTTCATGCCTACACAAATCCGAGGTCCCATTCCAAATGGAAGAAAAGTAGCTATGTTGTTGTTAGTAGCCTTGGCAACACCTTCTGAGAATCTCTCTGGTTTGAAAAGATGCACGTCCTCTCCCCATATTTGAGGGTCATGATGAATTGCAAGAGGTGCAATGTACAACAATAGATTAGCAGGAAGAATGAGCTTCCCCAGTCTAGCTTCCCTTTCAACTTTTCTTACTATTGAAAGTGCAGGAGTATATAACCTCAAACTCTCATTGATGATCATGCTCATCTGCATATGAAAGAATATCGGAAAAATTAGAATTTAAGATTTGCAGTGTTAAAAATCTTATTAGTGTCTCTCTGTCTCTCTAGAAAGTTTTCTCTTCTATCATTGCCCACACTTGGTAAAAACACCATCTAGATTTCTATATTTTTCTACAAGCTGTTCTGAGCTAAAAAAATCACCACCATTGATTTTTTTGGAAGTTTGGATCAGAAAAAATTTACTAACAATAAAAGAGGAATTTAGAAGCTTTGAAATCGCTGGCTTTACTGACTTGAAGCAAGAATTAAAAGGGGGAGATGGTGCCTATGTGTGTGAAGCAAGTGAATGAGTGATAATAGTGTGAGTTTATAGGGGTCCAGAGACTGAGGTGTGTGTGCAAGTGTTTCATTGAGTGAGTGAGTGATCTATATAAACACTTAAGTGTGTTCAGGGTGCTAAAGTGATATAGAACAAGTAATTGATATGATTTTCAGAAGTTCTTACAGTCTTGAGTTTTGTGATGCCATCAGGATTTGGATTTTGTTGGCCAAAAAATTCGAGCACCTCCTTTCTTGCTTTTTCTTGCCAATCAGTGTGGATTGCTAGGAGAAATACAGTCCAGGCAAGCAAAGTAGTAGTGGTTTCTTGTCCAGCAATGTAAAATGTCTTACACTCATCCACTATATCTTGTACTGAAATCTTTCGGCTAGGATTGGCATCATGATGAGCCTTTAAAAGTATTTCAAGAAAATCATCCCCAACACTGCTGCCAACCGCTCTAGTTGTTACCTTCGTTTCTCTTTTCTTAATCATCTCTAATATAGACTGGCGTATACCATTTTCAAGCTTCTCCGATTCAATTTCATCATTTGTTTTATAAATTTTACTGTAAAAATAGACAAATGCTTAATGTTTAACTAAAAGGACTGTATCTGATGCTAGAAAACCCAAGTTTACAAGGACTTTACCTGATGCCGGGAAACCTGTGTGTATAACCATTGCTGCTTGTTATCGAGGCCAGTTTCATCAACATCTGAAAAATGTTCCTCCCTTCTACGTAACTACTCCCAAAAGCAGTCTTGGAAATTACTTCTGATGTAAATACTCTAAATTCTTCGAATATCTCGATCTCTTTGCCTTCTTGATGTTTCCACCGTTCTAGCATTTCCTCCACACTTGTGATCACTGTTGGAATCATATTCTGCATTCAAAAGTAGACTTCTTCTTACAATTCAAACTAAGTTATTAATAATTTAATAAGCTAGTTTGTTATTGAGTTTAGTGACATTTAAAAATAATACCTATTTATAGGAACAAGAGAATATTCAAAACTGTATCAATTACCATGGAATTAAACTTCTAAGCCATACTATAAAACTTTGGGAAAGAGTGACTAAACATAGATTAACACATGAAACAACAATATCAAAGAATCAATTTGGTTTCATGCTAAGATGATCTACCATGGAAGCTATAGACATCTAATGGAAACATATAAAGAGGCCTATAAAGATTTTCATATGGTTTTCTCATTGAGTTTATAAGCTCTTGGGCACCTTCCCCTTGTAAGTCGGTTTTCAAGGTGAGTTCTACCCATGAGTTCCTAACATTTAGTATTAGAACCAACCACCATGTTGAGTAATCGGATGTAGCTCATTAAGTATGTGATCACATGAGTTGCGGTTTTGTGGACGAGTCTTGAAGAGAGTGACCTAAAGGCTTGATTAAAATGACTTACTAAGTCATTGAATAACTAATAGGAGAGTGGAGTCACCAACAAAAAGAAAAAGAAAAAGAAAAAAAGGGATATCATTGGGTCAATGTCAATAGAATAGGTTGTCATGAACGTCAGCTGCGAAGCGTGGTGGTATGTTATAATCCTAGTGTTCTATATGGATTAATTGTAAGTTTAACCACGTGTTTATAAGCTCTAAGACACCCTCCACTTTTAAGTCGGTTTTCAAGGGTGAGTTCTACCCACGTGTTCCTAACATTTTCATAATAGGTTTTGGTGAAATTTTAAATTTGGATAACTGCTTTTTATTTTTTGGATAATTACTTGATAATGGGTTAAGTTAAACTTCTATGGTACCGTTTGCCCTCCACGTTTGCGTCCGCGTCTTGTGGAGTCCGCGTTTCAGTTTTTTTTTTTTTTTTTTTTTTTTTTTTTTTTTTTTCTTTCAGCCGCAAAGGCTGACTTTTCCCCTGTGAACAGTGTATTCGTGCACTGTTCATGGACCCACAAATACCATTTTTTAGCAACTTTTTCATTAAAAATGGGTCCCACGATACTATTTACACATTTAAAAATTATTTTGCTACAGTGTTTTCAGTTTTCAGTTTCAGCAACAATAAGTTCAATCCAAACGGACCCTATGTCTCTATTTACTACGGTTATTTATTTTAATTTTTAATTTCCCTAGATGTTTAATATGAGAGAGAGAGAGAGAGAGAGAGAGAGAGATTATCAACAAAAAAAACGTGAGAGAGAAAAAAAAAAAAAGCTATTGTATTTATTTTTTGTCATAGGTGGAGGAGACAGAAACTGGTTTAGAGAAACTACTTTTTTATTTTATTTTAAATTTAGCTAAAATTTAGGAGTTAAAAAAAATGTGAAAGAGAGTGAGAAAGAAAAAAAAAAAAAACTGAAACGAATAGAAAGCAGAAAGGTGGTCAGGAAAAACTTCTTTTTTAAGATTTAGAAGTTTTTAAATTAGTAATTTTATATATCTAACCCTATTATTTAAATCTTCTAAGCAAATGAATTTGAGAATACTTTAGGCATAAAAAATTAAGAGTCCAATAGGAGTCCAAACCGAGAAAGCTCATTCAATAGTAATATAGAATAAAAAGAGTTCTAATTTTTTTTTTTTAAAGAAAAAAAAATAGGTTTGTTTTGAAGACAAGGGTTAGTAGGAGAGTCGTTCTATTTTGTAGGCAATGTTATATGTGGAGTTATAAATGTATTTTTATCAGGATGTCTTTTAGTTTTGTCTTTTTTTTTTTGATGGGTTAGTTTTGTCTTTATTTAAACTTAAGGGTGTATAGATATTTTTGAACCTATGAAATGTCTATTTCAAACAGAAAAAACTTATTAAATAGTAGAATAGATAAGTAACAGAAAATATGATTTTAAATAAAATAGAATAGAAAAAAAAGAATATATATTGACCCTAGCTAATGGGTTGAGAATTTGTAGCAGACTAGGGCTTTATTTGTTGTTGTTATTATTGTTGTAAACTTAAATATAAAAAATTAAACATGTTTTTCAAAGCCAATAAGAGATTACTTTCAGGCTCTCGGCATGGAAGGCATGAGTGGCCAATTTCTTCATCTTTGTCCATTTTTCACCTTCAGATACTGAAAGCCCATCTCCAAAGAGCCTCTTCAAATAGCCCGTAGCCTCTTCCTTCGGATAAGCGTTGTCTCTATTATTCAGTATCTCTTTGATAAGCTGTGGTTCTGTAATGACCAGTTGAGGTTGAGTGCCAAGCCATTGAAGATAAATCTTCCCTGCACCGAAGAGAGAGAGAGAGAGGGGTGGGGGAATGTAAGAAAATGAAAAATGATCAAGTTTAATAAAATATACATAGTTGGAGGTTTTTTTTTTTTTTTTGGTTACCATATGTGTTGATCCATGAGTGAATATGAGGCTGAACTTTGGACATCATGTCATGTGATAAACCCATAGGCCTGTTCTTGGCTTCGATTTTCATGTTCAAAATATCATTGTTGTTTCCATGGAGGAATCTGTAAGAAGGACCTGTGATTCCCTGTAAACGCATTTGATGTTGTATGCGAGTAGGGTTCCACCATAGTTTGTGAACAAACCGGATTAGAGCCAAGACAAAGTAGAGACAGAGAGAGCTTGAAAGAAAGATTGCGAAGATTCCAATAGTACCCATTTTTTCTATTTCCATGAAACTTTTTGGAACTTCACTACAGAAATCAGTATATATTTTTCCTCGATGTAAGTTTCAAGCCGGTGTGATGGAATATATATAGTGGGAGAGAAATGAGAGTATTTATAGTTGCAGACGAGATTGAAGTTGTGCTACCAAACACACTGAAGTGAATGTTTTTTTTTTTTTGAGGGACCACTGGAGTGAATGTTAGTTGTAACATGGAGGCCCAACTCCATTATAACTCCAAAAAAAATATCTAATTGGACGAGAGAGAGAGAGAGAGAAGGAAAGCATGTGAATTTTTTTATTGACGGAAGAGATAGAGATGTTACTATCACATCACACGGTAATTACTGGTAAAAAGAGGGGTACTTCTGAACTTTTAGGGGGTGTTTGGTAGAGTAGTTTAAAAATTGTTATTTGTAGTTTTTTAAAATACGTGTGGGTGAAAAAGTGTGTTGAAATACGTGAAATGCTGTTTAAAAACTAAAAAATGTTGTTTGAAATGCCAAACCAAACGGAGTCTTTGTGTGGGTCTCAGCTCCATTTCTCTGTGTTCCCATTTTTTGTTTTTTTGCTGTGTTATCAGTGTTCTCGAAGTATCCAAAGGAGATCATAAATTGTGGGTTTCAGTTAGTTCAACTGGTAAAGTCTTTGATGGTTGTATAAGAGATTTGGGGTTCAATCCCTGTCTACACCAAAAACTGATTGGTGTCTTGGTCTGATGATAAAGAACTATCATCAGGAACGGACGCCATAGGTTGAAACTCTCTCAAAAAAAAAAAAAAAAAAAAAAAAAAAACAACAACAACAAAAGAGATCATAAATTTAGAAATTTGCCTCTACAAAAAAACAACTTTATTGAGTATGCATTTTTATTTTGCAACTTTTAACAGGTATTTTAGGGATGGCTTAATAAATAATATATATATATATATATATTCAAAACTGAGAAAAAATACAAATAAATTCTAAATTTAAGTTCATATTTGTGTGACTTGGCCCATTTATTTATTTATTTAAATATTTGCGTTAAGTGAATTATTGAATGCAAAAATTGAAAAGTTAAAAAGCAATTAAATTCTAAATTTAAGTTCAATTTTGCGTTACGTATCCTATCTAACTTTTTAATTTTGTGGCAAGTGAATTATTTGATACAAAAACTAAAGAGTTCAAATTCAATTAGATTCTAATATATATATATATATATATATGTATGTATGTATGTATTAAAAATCTATGACTTAAAAAATGTGTAAATTTTAACTCTTACACCTGGTATAATTTGAACTTATATATATGTATAATTGTGATTTTTTTTTAATTATACTCGTGTATATGCATAGGGTATACACTAATTTTCTTGTAAATTTAGAGAAGTTTATTTGTAATAAGAAAGTTTCAATGTTAATTGTAATTTTTGGTGTAATCAAGGATGAAATCAAGATCCATTGAGTGAAATAAAGTAATTTAAATATTTTTAGAAAGAAAAGGGATTGAAATCTATGCAATTGCATTGTGTAATTAATCCCCTCCCTCCCACAACATGTATTTACTATTTTTACTTTTTTTTTTCAATTTTTTTATTCACTAGTCGGGATCTGAAGTTTTTTTTTTTTTTTTTTTTTTTTGCAATTTTAATTCTTAGTCATTCATACCCATTGCTTCGGCTACAATAGCAATGTGACCCCAATCCAAAGAAAAGACCGACTGAGTAAAGCCCTCTCTGACTCTGACTCTGACACTATAGATCTTCTCTTCTCCCTCATTCCATTCTCAACACACAACATGTACAACAAATGACACAACCAGGGGCAGAGCTATGTCATACCATGGGCCCCCCAAAATTTTGAATTAAATATATATACATATAATTATTTTAATGTTTTCAAAATTTAGTTTACAAAAATAAGAATTCCCCCAAATATTTGAATTAATCCAATAATACTCTTAAAAAAAATAATTGGTCTAACAGTTATAGAGATATAACTTTATTTTTTGCAATTCTATTTTTTGTTGTAAAATGTGCTCTTATACTTGTTAAATATTTGATAAAGTTTGACACCAAACATGTTTGAATTTATATTTTTCAACCTGTTATGTGGCGATTAACAAGTTGTTGACTCATTAAAAAAAAATCTTATTACTAAAACTACACATGAAATGTCTTTTTAGTTGCCACATAATGGGTTAGAGTAAGATAGTTTCAAATATGTTCATAACTTAACTTATTCCTCCAAGTTTTGGATCATTCATGTTTTTGAAAATTTTATTAGTTCAATTGAAAGATTTTTTTACTTACTTTAGTATAAAATTTGATAATTTATATTAAAAATGAAACTTTTTAAGAATTTCACTATGAAAGTGGTAAAAATGAATTTTATTTTATGAAAGATTGCCATCAAACATAATTTTGATTGAAAATATTTAACTTTTTTTTTGGGTGTGTGAATATATAACTTATCAAATAAAAAAGTGTGTGTATAAAATAAAATAGCATGTGTGTGTATATATATATATATGTTTGTATATGTGTGGAGGGTTGTATTGATAAATATATTAGTATCGCAACTTGGCCCTCCAAACAAAAATTCCTAACTCTGCTCTGGACACAACAAAAAGTCTTCACCTTTTTCCTTCTCTCTCTCTCTGTCTGATTGGAGCTCGATCTCTTCTCTTATCTTCTCTCTTTCTCTGTTTCAATTGGAAAATAGTAACCTCTCCATGGAGGTAAGCTAGAGTTATCAGGTAAATTTTGACGTTTCGGTATTTTCTAGGAGTTTTGACCTTTTGTAGTTGCTTCTTTGTGTAGATGGATTATTTTGATTTTTTTTTTTTTTTTTTTTTTCATGTGGGTTCTAGAAAGTTTTTATTTTTATTTTTATTTTTTTAATGCTATGTTTGGTGGTGATGTTGTATGCGATTAGAGCCAAGACAAAGAAGAGACACAGAGAGAGCTTGAAAGAAAGTGCGTTGTTTGTGGTATTGCGGATGAGACTGAAGTAGTAGAACGTGTTACCAAACTCACTGATGTCTAAATGTTAGCTGGAAGAATTAGGAGGCTCAAGGCTCAACTCCATTATTACTCGAAAAGAACATGTTGGTTGAAACAGTGAGAGAGAAGGAAAGATACTGGAGATGTTTCACGTGATTACTGGATCAAGTAATTAACTCTTATTAATAGACTTCTAGAATAGTTTGTGTGGGTCGACTCAGCTCCATTTGTCCTTGTTTCCCACCTTTGAAATTTTCCATAAACAGAGGCAAAAAAAATACTAGATTATTGCTCCTCAAGATTGATTTACCCCCTCCCCCCCAAAAGATTTTGTAGGAAATAAATACTAGATTATTGCTCCTAAAATTCAAACTTTTAAAATTGATTTAGAAAACCTCAAGAAAAATTTGAAAAACGTTTCCAAAAAATGCATTTGACACGTTTTTTTTAGCCTATAACCTCTCCAAAGACAAACAAAGAAATAACTTTAAAAATTTTCCATATAAAAAAAAATCCCTTCAAAATTAATTCGGATTCTATGCAATGCAACTGAGGACGTGAATCCCTTCAAAATTAGGCTGCTTTCCAATATCTTTTTATTTATTTTTAATTAAAAAGCATCTAATTGTTTACAGCTTGCTTGCACTATTAACTTACCTTATTTTATTTTGATATTAAATTATTTTATTTTATTTTAGGGCAAAACCTTATGTTCCCTACTTAAAATTTTGACATCTATCCAATTTAAGAATCCAAACAAACGGGGTTAAAACTATTTTTTTTTTTCCCTTCTTCCTTCTTTTTCCTGTACTGCAATTGCAAGAGAACCCACGGCTTCAAATCTCCAGTTGCCTCTGATTGATGAAGCTACAATGAAGATAATAAAGGGAATTCCGAATTCCAATCAAAAACTCAGAAGCTAAAATGCAGAAGCAAAGCTAAAATGAAGCTAAAATGCAGAACCAAACAGGAAAGATCAAAAAATCAAAAAATAAAAGCCAGATCTATTGGGTTTCAAATAAAAAAACAGACCCTTCTCCCTCATTTTCTTAGTAACCAAACAGGAAAAACCAAAAAATAAAAGCCAGATCTACTGGGTTTCAAACCAAAAAAGGGACCCTTTTCAGCTATACCCGAAAATTCCACACTCTTAACATCAACAAAGCTATCGTCACAGCCTCTTTCATTATTTTGTCGAGAGAGAGAGAGAGAGAGAACAGTGGTTTTGCACACACACACACACACACACATATATATATATATATGTTGGGCCCATTTCAATCAATGGCCCAAATGTAAGAAACAAATCCAACACGAACTAGCTCATTCAAGTAATAGATACAAAATCTCAAACAATTAATCAGGCTCAATCCCCTTCTTGGCAATCCCCAAGGTAATGTCCGAACTATCGAGATAAGTCCTAGCTTGGTTCAAAGGTAGCATCCGAGCTACCGAGGTAAGTCCTAACCTAGTTCCGAGGTAGTATCCGAACTACCAAGGTAAGTACCATAGAAGATCAACTACACCAAGGAAGTTGTCTGAAAGTTTCAGATAATTTTACAACCCCCGCATTAAATGAAGGTCACATGCCTGGCATCACCGCATTTGATGAAGAAAGACAAGCTTAAACAGTAGGAAAAGCTCTAGAAGTCTCCATTCATGATGAAAAACCTACAAAAGAAAAGCTCGATAAGATCAGAAGTTATCCAGGTGAATGCCGGAACAGTAAGAAGGACCTTAGAAATCTCCTTTTTATGATGAAAAATAAAAAAAGAAGAGTCTGATAAGGCCAGAAGTTATCCAGGTGGACTAGGACAGAATACGAAGAAGAAGGAAATGACTCATATAAAAGGAAGGGAAGAAAGAGAAAGAATAGAGACTAGATAGAGAAGAAAGCAAGAGAGAAAAAAAAAAAAAAAAAAACAAAGAAAACACTAGAGAGAGATTCATGTAACATATCACATTGGAATTAATAAAAAAAAACTCTGGTAGTTTATGGGTTCTTGTCCAAATTTCCCATTGTGGATCAATATCAACCCATAATACAAATTAATTGTAACATGTGTTTTGCTTAGTATCTTAAACCATAGAATTAGGGGACACATTCCTACATATATAATAATAATAATAATAATATAAATATATTATTATTATTATTGTTGTTGTTGTTGTAGGGATGATAGGCCCAGTAGTACATATTGGGCCAGGGGCCCGATCAGAGGACGCCTAATAGTTAGAGGACTGTTAAACGCTGTCATGGAAGTCCGCATTAGTGAATGAGGAGATGGGGTTTGGTCATAAGAGTCCAAGAAGGTGGTCTGAGGAGGATTACCTCCTTGGCTGAGCAAAGCAGAAGACGAAAGGTATGGTTTGCCATCCAGGGCAAAGTTCCAGAAGATTCTATTGATAAGGATACACATCATGAAAGTACAGGACAAAGGGGAACTATGAAATATCTAAGAGAAAGCTGTTGCCACCGCATTGATTGCTTTGTAACTAACTCTCTAGCCGCATTAATGAGAAAGTGATACCTAAACAGTAATTTTCAGTCTTACAGCTACTCTCAAAGAGTTCAGGAAGGTACTGATGGAATAAGGATCAACACCAATAATCTAATCTACATGTGGAGAATGGAGATGAAATAAGGAAAGAGTATAAAAGAGAAAGAATACCCTGAGGGAAAGGGGAGGAAAAAGAGAGAGAAAAATATTGTAGTAACAAGAATGATGTTTGTAATCATATTCAAGGGATATATATAAGAACTGATCTCCTCGGATTGTACTGAGGACGATTTTTCTTTGAATTAAACTATTTTATCTTTGCTTCCTTGTCATCTGGGCCAACTATAGTTGCTGCATGATTCATCTGGGCCAACTATAGCATTAGTGGTGCCAAAAATTTTAGCTTTTGGCACCACAAAAAATTAATTTATCTATTTTACTACCTCACTTTACAAAACATCAAACATCAATAGTTTTATTTTAATATTCAACACATTCAAATAATATAAACAACACAATAAATAATATATTCACTACAATAAATAATAACCACAACCACACCCAAAAGGAAATAATCATTATAATAATAAGAGGACAAATAAAATATATTTTTTAAGTATAACATCTAAGCTACGTTGCACAGCCAAAGATGGATGTGCATTGTAGCTCAAGAGCCAAAAATTATACCTTTAGCTCCACTAATGCAACCCTATTTTTCTAATATTGGTTGTTAAATTTGGCAATATGGCAATTTGAGTCATTTGACACCACCAATGCTAATGCTCTTAGTGGTAGAAAATCTTTAGTTATATTTCACAATAGTTTTAATGTTTAAATTGTAAAGATATTGAGATAAATTGTTTGATTATATACATTATACTCTTTAATTTTTTTTAAAGAATATATATGTAGATTAAAATTTAATAGTTATGTTTTGAAAGTATTAATAATAATTTATGAGAAAATTTTAGTACCATGAAAGATCACTAAAAAATTTAATTTAAAATTAATTATTTATGATTTGGAACTACGAAAGAATGTAGGGTACAACTTTATATAGTTAGGGGCTAGAAAAGAGAGCTTTATTATAATTAGCTTGGCCCTTCCTAGTAAAAATTCTTGACTCCATCACTGCTCATAAACAAAACTAAAATCTTCCTAAATCTAAATACTCAAAGTAGTCATATCATAGAAAGAGATTAAATATAGGAGTGATATTGAGTATGCACCTTCCATTTTGCGGCTTTCAACAGGTATTTTAGGGTTGGCTAAGTAAATGACATATATATATATATATATTAAAGTCAAAGCTGTGAGAAAATACAATTAGAGTCCAATTTTGCGTCATATGTTCCATCTAATTTTTTTAATTTCTATGTCAAGTGAATTATTGGATGCAAAAATCGAAGAGTCTAAATCCAATTAGATTCTAAATTGGAGTTTAATTTTGCTTCACTTATCCCATCTAATTTTTAAATTTTGTAGCAAGTAAATTATTTGGTACAAAAACAAAAGAGACCAAATCTAATTAGATTCTAAAATATATATATATATATATATATATATATAAAATGAGAAACCATTACACATTTTAAAAATCTATGACTTAAAAAAGGTGTAAATTGTAACTTTTACACCATGTATAATTTAAACTTATATATGTGTATAATTATGATTGTTTTTAATTGTACCTGTGCATATGCACGAGTAATTTACAAGTTTTCTTGTAAATTTAGAGAAGTCTATTTGTAATAAGAAAGTTTCAATGTATTTGTTTTTAATGTTAACAGTAATCATTTGGTGTAATCAAGGATGAGATCAAGATCCATTGAGCGAAATAAAGTAATTTAAATATTTGTCCGACAAAAAATTTATCAAATAAGTTGTAGACAATCAAATCTTCGTTTGTGCACCATATAAGAAAGAAAAACAACCCTAATATCCTAGACAAAAAGACGGCCACAAATCTCATTGAGAAAACGTTAGGAAAGCCAAATAGTTTTTCATCCTCTCCAATTGTCATATACTTGAGAGGGGTTTACCACTGCAAATACAAGATGACCACTTGTTTTGTTGTGAAACCATAGAGACTGTTGCAAAATCTTCAAGTGGCCTTCAAGCAAAGAGAGATTGGTTTGGCGGTCGGTGATTAACTTGTAGCATTGAATCCAAACAGGAACATTAACTACAAGACTTTCTAAGCTCCCAGAGTGCTCTATATATAAGCCTTTTGTTATTTTATCTTTTAAAGAGCAGAGAATTAGATTAACACAATGACATTGAGCCGTTTCTTAATTTAATTGCTGACAAGAAAAGCTACATCGTAAAATATATATTTGAAGATTTGGAAGTTAGAATACCATTTATCGGGAGAGTAGTAGGACCTTTGATGATGTTGAACATCATAATCATATAATCAAGAAAATGACTTTGAGAGGTATAACCGTATAAGAGTGTGGAAGGTAAAAGTATCTTTTCCTTCTTTTTTTTTTTTTTTTTTACTAGACTTTCTACTTTCTAGTACTTCTAGGCTTGAGAGACCCAAAGGATTCAATGCTAATAATCTCGGACGATTTAGTTTTGATAGACTTGATGGACAAGACATTGAGTTTGGAAGTGATGGAAACCTCAATGACAGAAAATATATTGAGGAGATGAGATGTGACAAAGGAGAAGCATTTGCTATTTCCACGAGCTTGAAGATCAAATAGACGTGAATTTAGTTGACAATGGATTTACAAGTGTTGGTGCAATTACAATAATAATAGTTGTAAAGAGAGAAATTACACAACACTATTTGGACTGAGGCGCGACACTCGCTCGGTGCAGACCTCCACTCTTCACCTCCCCTTTGCGCACGTATCTAGCCCAAGATCTGAGTCAATACATTTTAGCCCATTAATCACCACAATTAAAAAGAATAAAATAGTATCTCCCATTTTCAATGTGGGATTAAACATTTTTTCACTAACTCCTCATCTCTCACATCTTTACATTTATGTTATAACATTTATTTATTTTAATCATTTAATATTAAAATGCTCCAATAACAAGTGTTGCATTTGATAGGGAACTTTGCAAGGCAAAGGGGGAGCCTACAATCCATTCAATCAAGTCATCACCATCGGGCAGGGACGGAACCCCCTTGGACTAGGGGGGCAATGCCCCCAGATTTTAAAAAAATAATATTATTATATATATGTGTATTAATTTTAGCAATTTTGTTCTATAAAATTACATTTTGTTTTCCTTTAATAATATCATTAATTCTTTTAAGAGTAATGTTATACTTACAAATATTTTTATAACATTTTTACAAACTGTTTTGATAGCAAATTTTTATTGGTTCGTATATAGGCACACCACTCACATCATATTTTTACTTACCAGTAACCACTTATCACATCAGTAATTTATATAAAAAAAAAACTTGTAGTTCTTGCATTTTCCACATTTTAGTTACCATAAAAAAATTTATAGATCTAAAATCTAAAACAAAATATACAAAACCAAACAAAAAAAACTCAACAACAAAAATTACCAGTAAGACTAAAAACAAAATTAAGCTCAATTAACTAATTTTATCCAAAATAAATAACACGCCCTTTAAAAAATTCAAAACAAAAATAATTTTGTTGTTACCCACACAAAAAAAAAAAAAAAAAAAAAAAAACCTTAACAGCTAAGTAGCAGAATCAGAAATTAAAATCGTTACACACAGCCAACAGTAAAACCGCCGCCTCTAACTCAAAGTTTTGGCTTTGTCCCTGCCATTGAGCTTAAGGAGGTACGACATGAGATGCCAAGTGGCAATGTGAGACAATTCGTGCTTAGAGTTGTCAAATGAGTTGCACAAGAGGATGACCAAGAGTCACATGTGCGCCACAAGAATGGACAACGATTTTTTTTTATTTTTTGATACCAAAGAAAACAACTTCATTAGCAGAACCAAAACAGTACACAAACCACACATCAGACCTGGACAAAGTTAGGATTTAGCTTACACCTATGAACAGGGAAACAAGTGGTGATAAAAGCTAAATCAGCTACATGGCTAACAAAATATCTAGGAACAAAAAGGAAGTCTATGTGAAGTCCTTGATTTCGAAAATGATTCAAGTCTGCAATCAAAGTCCTCTGGTGCCAACTTGGTTGTTTGTAGAGCTTGCAAACTTGCGAGAGGCCTTTACAGTTAGTCAAGACTAGAATTTTACTATAACCCATCTCCATAGCTTTAATCATTGATTCTCCAACAGCATCCTGTATTGCAAGACAAAATGGCTTCCGTCCACAACTAGTTCCACTTGTAAACAAGTTGCTTCCATCCACCTTTTTTGCCTCATAAGCATAGCCACTCCTTTTAGTTTTCCTGTTGATAGAAGCTACTACTTTAATGACAATCTGCCAGTCTCGGTTAGTGAATTGCTTCTTTGATTGTGGCTGCTACTGGACCTCTGATTTTTGCTATTGTTGTTGTTAAAAACTTGCTGATACCTCTGTTGTCAAGAAGATTTGCATGGATCAAGTGTTTGGTGCTGTAGAGAACGTTCAACTTGAGAGTAGACATCCAGCCTAGAAGTAGTCCACCACTAAGGCCTTCTCTAGGGACTTCCCAACCCTCCATAAAGCCACATTTTTCCAAGAGTTGTTTTCCTTTGTCCTTATCAAGCCAAGTTTCCATCAAAAACATGATATCTGGTCTGCTATCCTGGGCCTTTTTTTGGCATTGCAGAACTACAGAGGGGCTGCCCATCCCTCTACAGTTCCAGCTTAGGACCTTCATGGTTGCTGGGGAAGCTGTTGAAGGACAGCTTCCCTAAGCCTTGAACTATTGTTTGATTCTGTCTCCAAAGAGACCATCTGATTAGTATTTTCTTCACCATTTTCCATCTCCTTGTCAAAAACAGCACAGAAAAATTTTTGCCTGATATTTCTCCCAAATTTCCCAATTTAATTTCTGATCCTCTTTCTTGAGCACGGTTTGGTTTTCTTCGCGTCAGCAAGTATAAAGCCAGACTCAGTGCACAAAAGATTAGATGTTAGGGCCGTGGAGTTTGGTGATGTGTGTATAATGGGGGGTCCGGGCCCCAGGTTTAGTTGTTCAAAAGGGCCCAAATCTCTAACATTGGGCTCCACTACAGTGGGCATTTCACTGCCCAAATTCCTTTCCTGAAGATCCTCCTGTGCTACTCCTTGTACAGAGTTCCTTCTATGTGATGCCATCAGCCCAGGCCCATTACTTGAATCTCCACATTCAAATCTAAACCTCCCTCTATCCACCCGTTGAATTAGGTTTTCTATGAAAGAGTCAGGGGATTCGAGAATACAGCCTTTATCCCAACCATGGCTCTGCAAGACCTCTGGACGAGTTTCATTTAAATTATCCAGGTTGAACATGATTGTAGTAGTATCACTGTCTGATTCTGAGTCCACATAATATGGGTTAGATCTCTGTCCATTGGTGATGAAAGGACCATTACCCTCTATCCATGTCCATTGTAGGTTAGACTCTGTTGGTGGCTGCTAGGGTGGTCTGTTTGAGATTGGTGGTATGTTGATATCAACAGGGTTAGCATGTGTACTCAGAGTGGCATTTATGTGCTCCTGGTTTGATTCCATTGTGTACTCAGAATGGATAGCGATTTGATGATCAATCACATTTGTGAGTTCATTTTTGCAAAGTGGACTATAAATTTCCAATGAACTACGCAACGCACCAAGCACAGTCCTCTACAATTTAAATTGTAATAAACTTCAAGAAAGTTTTTGCAGCATGCCCCCGAAAAGTTTATTTTGCTTTGATGCTTAAAGATTTAGCCCACAGAGTCTAGACCAAACAATCAATTTTACAATTTACAACCGGTAAGGTGGTAGATTATGATTAATGCAACATATTGAAAAAAAATTTAGCATAATTATTGAAATAGCTTTTATTGTAATTATATAATTCAATCATAATCTGTGTAATTATAAAATTTGATACGAATTTTGTTGTGACTCTAGACTTTACCTCTAGGAGCCAAAAAAATCACCAAAGTCAAAGTTTCCATTCAATGCACTAGATGCCAGTGTGTCCCCTTAAAGGAAAAATTATATTATGTTTCGGGTGTATATGCCATCTCTCTCACAATAGCTGGGTCCCACACAGTTGTGGGACCCAACTGTTGTGAGAGAGATGGCATATACACCTAAGGGTCATCAAATAGCCCATGGCTCACAACCCGACTCAGAAACCCGACGGCCCACCGGGTTAATGGGTGGCCCAGCCTGTTGTTATTAAGGCCCATGGGTAGCCCACTAGCCCAGTGGGTCAGGCCGTGGACTAGTTTTTATGCCCATGGGTACCCGGTGGGCTAGCCCAGTAGCCAACCCGTTGCCCAGCCTGTTGGCCTAACCCATTGGCCCAGCCTAATAACTCATAATTCATAACAAAAATATATAGGAAGTGTATGAAGGATTGATCTTGAGATATTATAGAGGAATTTCTTAAGAGAACTCCCTCAACCAGTAAGATACCTAAAGTAATTGTGCTAAACTTAGTTTACTAAATATATATTTTTCTAGTAGTCTATCAAATTTGAATTAACCACTTGACATTTTTTTTATTAAAGATAAAAATAAAAAACTATTTAAAGCCTTAATAAATAAAAAATTAAATAGGTTTCCATCCACAAAACAAAAATTAAATAGATTTGACTGTAAAAAAATTGTAATTAAGTGTTAAATTCTTTAATTCTTTCCTTTAAAAAAATAGATTGATTATTCCTTTATAAAAAATTGATTCTTTCCTTATAAAAATAATTAAATAATATGCTAACATAAGCCCGTAAGTAACCCATTAAGCCCAACTTGATAACCCAGCTCGCTAAAGACAAAATGGGCATTGCCCATGGGCAGGGTCATGGGCTAAGGTTTCTTCTTTCGGCCCGACCCGACCTGGCCCATTGACGACCCTTATATACACCCGAAACATGATATACTATCTCCCCTTGAAGAGCTTGACCCATCATCAATACAGTTCGCACCAATCCTGAATTAATTGTTCTTCTGTGGCTGCTGAATTGGTGGGTATCCATATCCTGGTTGAGGCAGGTAAGGATACCCATAGGGCTGAGGCATATAATAAGTTGGAGGTGGTGGTGTATATGACTGGTAAATGATAATGGTATGGTGGCATTGGATAATACCCATGTGAACAAAAATATGGTGCACTAGGCTCTACCACTTGTAGACCAAGACCATTTATAGTTCTAGGCACATCCTTTAGCAAATCTGGAACAGCCACAATCTTGCAAAACTTGTGGGAAAATTTCAACATACCCTCTATATTTCCAGAGGGTTTTGTGACCTGGTACGCAGCAAACTGCATGGACTTGCTTGCTGTGTCCTGTAGAGTTGAGAAGCTCTTTGATGGGCACGTTGACTTCACTAATATTATCTTTGTTGCCATGGCTGCAGCCTGCAGGGGTCACAGATGAGTTTGAACTCGATGGTCAAGTTGTTTTGCTGGGCTGGTGACTCATAATAGATAATGAAGTTCATGGGATTTGAGGGTTGGTTCACATTGGTTATGGCCAGAGAGTACTATTGAGACGACCACAGATATGTCCATATTGGAGAAACGGTTCATATCTGTGAGGTCTTGGACAGTGATATATGTCTGAGATTTAGAAGATCTGGAACTCCTCCATCTCTGAGTTTCGAGAGGAAGAGTGAGGAGCTTTGATTGGCAAAGAAGTTGACATTAATTGCTCTACAAGGTCAAGCTTTATATATTGTAACTTAACGTGTGGAATGATTGCCAACCTATTTCTAAGAAATTAACTATTCCACTCGACTATTTATTTAAGTAGATGGTTTTGGCATTTTGGTGACAATTCTAAGGAACTATTCAAATTCGTGACTTCCACAAAATTAATTGACATTATCATTAGGAAAGTTCCTCTTAACACTGCATGGTCATTGTCATTCTGTCAGGGGGAAAAAACAAAGAATTTTGCTAGTGCTTAGGTGGCTGTCTTTGAGCCAAAATTAAAGTGGGATTTACATCTCCTTTGAGGCAATTTTGAGTTGTGACGCGTTCTCTTCTATGAGGAAATTAATATCATTTGATCACTTGCCCAAAACTATTAATGAGTAAACGAATAAGAAATTGACTCCTACTAGATATAGGCCTGTGCATGCCTTGCACGGATTTTCTTTTAATTTTCATTTTTTTAAATAATATGAAGTAAATGATATTTTCGTTAAAAATTCTTCATCTTATGTAGTGCTTAATAATGATATTTTTAAATATTATGAAGTAAATGATATTTTTTAAAAGAAAATATATTAATCAAAATTCAATTAAATTTTGTAGCTATTTTTCAATGGTCTTAATAATGCCAATCAAATAATATGATATAAGATTTTATGATAAAATTTATCAATTTTATGTAATATATTTACATAAAATAAAATTTGTAGGGACTAGGGCCCAAAATTGTATATTGGGCCTTGAGCTTTGTCCGAGAAGGTTGATTGGTCCGAGGACTAATAAACGGTAGTGAGAATGTCAAGTTCAAAGTCTCATGAGTGAGATGCAAATGGAGAGACTGGGAAAGTTAGTCCGAGGAGGCTCACCTCCTCGGATTAGCGAAGCACAGATCAAATACATGTCCTATCATTCAAGGTGACCTTCCTGGATGTTCTGCTAACAGGGACATGTATTGTGAATGCACAAGAGGGATGAAAGCTCAGAAATATCTAAGGAAAAACTACTGTCACCGCATTAAATGTTAAGCAGCTAACTTTCTGGCCGCATTTATGTGGAGAAAACTCCTGAACAGTACTGCCTTGGCTATCCCAACTTACAGAGAGTTAGGGAGGGTGTCCGATAAGACAAACACTCAAGTAGTGGCTTGAATGATCAACAAATAGAGGGCCAAGATCATGAAGAGGGAGATATATAATGTAAGAGACCCTTGGAGGGAAAGGGATCGAAAAACAAAGATAGAAATATTGTAGCAATCTAGAATCAGACTTGTAACCATACTTGAGAACATTTTATAAGAATCAGTCTCCTCAGACATTGCCGATGACCTTTTTTCTTCAGTTTAAACTTACTTATTTTCACTCTTTTATCATCAAGCCTACCTAACTCGTTGTTTGATTAACTAAAGCTTAATTTTTTTAACTCATTCTCTACAAATTCATTGTTTTGGACTTTTTGGGCCTAAATCCATTTATACCTTGGGCTAGGAATTCAAATATGGTCGTTACAAAATTCATTGAACACAAGAGATATATGTAAGTATAATTCAAGCAAGTGCAAGTGCATATGGAAGTTAATTCTAAATTTCACGTCAAGTTTAATTGAGTGCTATACCTAAATTTTTTTCTTCTTCTAATATCATTTTTTGATTTTCATATTCAATTATATTTTTAATTGCATAATTTTTTAGCTTAATTATTGATATAAACTACAATCTTTTTGTTTGATTTGTTTTTATGTATAACTAGTATTATGCCCATGCAATGCATGGCTTAATCAAGAGTCATGTATAAACTAAATAAAATAGGAAAACATTTTTGAATTTAAGTAAAATTAAATAATAAAATAGATAGAACAATTTATCATCAAATTTATCAATAATTGATTCTCAAACCATAACCATATGAATAAGATAAAACTTAATAAATTTAGGTTAAACAAAAGACAAAAAATTATAGGAGAAGAATTTGGATTGTAATCAAATTAAGTTTTTTTATCAACTTGGAAATTATAGGAGAAGAAGATAAGACCAAAAAAATTATATCTATTTAAAAAAAAAATGTAAAAAAATTTCTACAATTTGATACATTAGAACGTGTAGTGTAGTAATTAAAAAAAAAAAAGTTGTTGCTTTTTTTATAATACACTACGCGTAAAAAAATAAGGATTAGTTGAAGAATTTGGATTGTAATCAAATTAAGCTTTTTATCAACTTAGAGATTATAGGAGAAGAAAATTTATATATATATATATATATATATATATTTTTAAATCTAAAAATCTATAATAATAAAAAAATCTGCAGTTTGGTAAAGTTACTTAGCACAATCACGACGTCTAAGCCCAACTTTTATTATATAGTATATGATATGACATACATATGATTTTAAAATATTAATCGACCACAAAAAGTGTGAGTTAAAATGTCTAAAATTTTGCCTAAATAAATATACATATAGTATTGGATATTGCAAAGCAAGCAAAAAAAAAAAAAAAAAAACCTTGCCAAAGAGCCACAGCTTGACCAAGAAAATTACTAATAATGTGTAGTATATTTTTTTGAATAAAAGGTAAATTTATTTTATTTTTTTAATTCCTTTTTAAGAATTTTACAATCTTGCAAATTTGAAACAAGACTTTTAATACCGATATCCTGTAGTAAAAGTGTATAGATAATGCTTCATGAACATTTTTTGGAATTTTCGTTTTACATGTACAATTATGCAGTAAGCTGTAAGCCAGTAGTCATTTATATATCTTTCTCATATATAATTTGTTAAGCTAAAGGGTAATAAACTAGGGACACCTAGCAAAAATGAAATTATGCAGCCAAAGAAGAGGAAATTCGATACGAATGCAAACATCATGTGGAGAGCATTTAAAACAAAATTGTTCAAAAAAAATTTGTACCTGAACATTTTTTTTTTTTTTTTGAGAAAGTGTACCTGAACATTGTTGATATCTATTAATGTTCCACTTTGAATTTTCTCAAAAAATTCCGATTTGGAGCCTAATTTTCTTTCATTTAAGCAACGAAAAGAGAGAAAGTACAGTAATGATATATAAAGAGATGAAAAAAAAAAAAAACATTGGCAAAATAATTGATTCAAAGATAGGAAAATAAAAATCTTTATGAAGTTTTCATCTTCACTTATATGGGCAACTTTGCCTTCACAGTGACTCGGTATGGATGACAAATACTTTCATGGTTATGGCATAATTTTAGCTCTAGAAGCATTTTAGACTGAAGGACTTTGTGCTTAATATACATTCTTTTCAACTGCCTCATAGGCTAACCAAAAAGTTCGTTGAAAAGTAATATATTAATTGAAGACAAATTTCCCAATCCTTTAAATCCAACATTTCCAATTCCACACTCTTCAAATCTTTTTTTTTTTTTAAAGATACAGCCCTGGGGGGCATATTATTGAATAGCTAAATAATCAGATACAAAAGTTTTATGAATATCAAGAGGAACAAATTCCATCCAAACTAAGATAGGAAAAGAAAATCTTGTTCCCTTAGCTAAAGCATGAGCTAAAATGTTGCCTTACCTAAATGTACGAGAGAAAGAATAGCTCTAATAATGAGCTAATTGAAGATAGAATGTCTTTAATAATATGACTAGAGGAAGAATGGGATAGCTTTCCGCTTCGAATATCATTGATAAAAATTCCAACGTCTCCCTCGAAGATTGAAATGTGCAGATCCAATTCCAAAAGAAAAAGTATTGATCTTCTAGCAGTTAAGGAAGTACGCATTTATAATACTAGGCAAACAAAAGAGAAATTAATGGCAAACACAATAAGCCTCAATTCACAATTGTTACTACTGTTTTAAATTGAAAAATTGTATGAGTTAAACCAAAAATGAACTCACGTTCCTAAAAAACTACAAAAAAGTAAGTTTATTCTTTTTTGGGCAAAGATTTGTTGCAAACTAAGTTGCAGCAAATCTTGCAAAATAGTGACGTGTCAATATTTGAGAACAACACCTGTCCTGTAAATTCAACACCTTACCTTGCCTTGCCCTGGACATTGTTGTTCTCAGATATTGACACGTCACTATTTTGTAGGATTTGCTGCAACTTAGTTTACTGCAAATCCTTGCCATTTTTTTTTATTTTTTTATTTTTGCATTGTGTTTATTTATTGTTCAATATTTTTAAGGCATGTCTATTGTCCATTGTCACATATTTTTTTCATCTTAATGTATAACTGATTTTGATAATATAGTACTACTAGTCGACAATTGCTAACCCATGCTATGCACTAAATAAATAAATAAAAAGATAATTAATTAATTTCACGTTAAAAGAAAAAGCTAAAAGAATCAATAAGAACTTGTTTACATCACTTTCCATAAATTAACATTCTATAAAGTACAAAACTTTCCTCTGCCTTTACGTTGTGTTTGGTTGGAAGTGAAATAGGGTGGATGAAAATAATAGAGAAAAAATGAGTTTGTGTGTTGTTTGGTAAGGAGGGGGAAAAGAAAATTTTTGGGTAGAGCCCAAGCATTTTCCACCCAGACCCACACAAAATTTGTCTCTGCAAAATAGAGAGAACAAACATGAAAAGCTTGTTGCTTGTCCAATTACCGTATTGCCCCAAATTAAGTCTCACTTACACTCCTCCAGCACATAAAATACATCTGATATCTCTCTCCCAATTGCTTCTCTTTTGTTTCTTCTGCACAGCCACAACCACGTGAAACAATCAAAGTATCAAACAACATGTGCAGCTCTAGTTTTGTACTTTCCTTTCATTTTTTTTTTTTTTTTTGAGTCACTAATATATCATATATAATATATTATATTATATATAATAATAAAGGAAAATAATATAATGAGTAAAAATAATAATAATTAATATATTATATTATATATAATGTTATTTTATTAATTTTAATTATTAATAGTTAATATTGTCTTCTTCTTTAATGAGTACAAAGAAATTATATTTTACATATTATGTACTAAGGACATAGTAGTAAATTTATATAAATTACATTTTCTATCCTTCCACTTTTCTCCACAACCAAACAAAAAAGATTTTCATCCTGTCACTTTTTCATCCCTCCAACCAAACACACATCAAGGAAAACTAAATATTTTATATCTTTTGACTTTTCTGTCCTTCCACCATTTTCTATCTTTCCACTTTTCCATCCTCCCAACCAAACAAACCCTTATAGCATAAGAACTTGTGTCATAAACATGTAAAGAATAACGAATATACATAAATGTTTATATCTTAGGGAGAGAGAGAGAAAACAATTCAACCTTTCAAATGCAAATTCTGTAGCTATTTGGCTTTAGGTATCTCTAAAATTAACCTTTCTTGTAACTTTATAAAAGCCTGAAATAGCAATATAGAAAACTTAAATAGCCACAACTATCATGAATCAAATATTGTCAAAAGCATAAATGGATAACAAACCAAATCTAGTTTATCAAATTGTTTGAAGCTAAAGGCGATAAGATTGCAGCCCTGTAATCAATAAGATTTTGGTGAGAATCAATTCATGGGCAGCAAATGTTTTGTCATTTGATGGGAGACTTCAACTAATCTAAACATCGATCCAGTAAGTTTTGTATTGTTGTTTGGTAATCACATCTATTGGACCAGCATGTTTGTTCTACCTACAAAAATAATCAAGCAGACTGAGAGCTGGTCCTGGTTTAACAGGTTTCTGTGAAAAGACACTGATTCCTCGGCTTCTGGTGCTAAGTTTTTCATTGAAGTGTCTAATTAATTGCCCATCTGCCTTTACTGGGTGCCAATCAATCATTATTTCTCTCATAAACCATGATAGGGTGGTACACCAACAACAATGCATATATAGTTATATAGACATTAAAAATGCCTCTAATCATAGTATTATATAGATGTCAAGGTGGCCTACAAATACTAACTAAAGGACTTATAGAGTTATTTTCTTTCAAAAACTACAGCTGCTAACCTTAGAGATCAACATTGACAACATATATTAAAAGAGACAAATACATTGAAGAATGGAACATCAATTTAAATATAGGAAGAAGCATTATCAATACCAGAACCTTCATCCACCAATTCCTTGCACTTTCATCACCTTCGACTAACTTGAAAGTCCATCCTTCAAGACTTGAAGTGTCCCACATCTTCTAAAACTTGGTTGCTTCAAGAGGATTTATTTTGAAACAGAGCAGTGTGATTGTTATTGACAACTATAATCAAATGGCAATCCATTAATAAACAATTGAAACAATGCTGTTAGACGTGGAATCTATGATACTCATGTTTAACAGATTCTAAATCACCAATTTTTTTAACAAAAATAAATAAAACTATCTCACGGTACTGCCCCATAGCGCCACCTCGTCAAGCCAATCCACCGCCTTGCCATTCGCTAAACTGTGGTAATTAACTGGTATCTCTCTATTTCCCTCTACCTTTGTCGCCCCTCTCTGCTGTCAAAGATAGCAATTAGCAAGCAGTAACTATGAATGTGAATGGATATTAGTGCTGTACACAGATGTTGAAAGATGTGGCTGAACATTAATTGCTAGAGTATTATATATTCCTTATAACTTTTAAAAATTAACTAGCCTCATTACACGTGCGTGCGACGAGGCTTATTTTTTATTTTTTATAGTATCATAATTTTTCATTCAGGTTTAATGTTTTCTCAGTAATATTACATATTTAGAACTACTAATACAACTAGAGTGTCATGAGGCTAGCTTCAAAAAATGAACAAATATTACATATTTATTTTGTAGCAAAAAAAAAAAAAACCTGCGTTTTTATTTTATATATATATAATTTTTATTTTGAGAATCTAATTTATAAGTAGATAAAGCAATTTGAAAATCAATGCGAAGAGTGACCCTATTTTTTAGCCAATGTTTTAGTGGGAATTAAAGTTGTATTTTTACCAAATTACCCTTTAGTTTTGTCTCTACTTAAACATGGGGGTGTAGGAGCATTTTTTAACTAAAAAAATGAGATCCCAAATGGGGAAAGCCCCTTAAATAGTAGTGTATGTATATATAAATTATTGTTCTTTATATAGATTTTGAGGTAAAGACAAACTTTTGTATAATTGTTCATTTTATTTGACTTCACCCAAACAGTAATTTAGGTTTTGTATTTCACACGTTTTTAAGAAAAAAAAAGTTTTATAAGTAATTTATTATATCCAATCTTTAGGTTTTAAAATTTTTGAGTAATTGATGGGAAAATGGAAATTATCCATAATTGATGATATTTAAAGAGAAAAAAATGTTCAAAATTTTAAAACTTTAAAAGCTACTTTACAATATTTTATCCCAATTGTTGAAACTTTAGATATGTTAAAATTAACTGAACTCTATACTTAAACAAATAAGTGTTGTTTCCTTAGAACGTAAATCTAAATTACAACTACCATGGGAGTACATGATTTAAGCTTGGCCCCCTAGAGAAATTTGCTGCCTCCGTCGCTGCTTATTATACTTTTCAAGTTTTCATACTTCTCTTTTTGATAGAAATACAATTTCTGCCTTTTCAATAAAAATAATAATAATAATAAACAATCGAAACTGAATTTAACTCCAACTATTGAACCAAATTTGGTTTACCAAATAGAGAAAATCAATCACCCCACTAAACATGTGGCATAGTATTCTTAAATTTCACTTTTGATGGTAGTGAAGTTGATGACACTACTAACTATTCAGTACTTGAAGTGAAAAATAAATAAATAAAGGATCGAACCTAAAAGAAAAGGAGGAATGAACCGACTAGAATCGCAACAATAATGGACTGAGAGGGAGTTGAGGATGAACTTAAAGGCGGGGTGCTCTGCTTAACGGAGGGTGGAGAGATAGAAGAGGTTGCGTTATGGTTTGGAAAGCAGAGTAAGTGAATGAATGAGAGCAAGAGATACTGAGCCAAAAGAAACGAATCTAAAAAAGAGGCAGGTTTTCCTAAGAGTTCGTGTAATATTCATACAATAAAAATTAGGCGAAAATGCACTTTTCGTCCCTATATTTTGGGTCAATTCTCATTTTGGTCCCAAATTTGATTTCTTTGCAAATTTCATCCCTAAAATTTGAAAATCGTTTTTAAAATGGTCCCTGCCGTGAATCAACTGACGGAACCCTCCTACGTGGCAGACGGAGTGCTCTTCTTGCTGACATGGCTATTAAAATATTGTTAAAAATAATTATTTGGCATTTTTAAATACCACGTCAGCGCCACGTCAATTTTCTCAATTTTAATTTTATTAAAAATATTATTAAAAATAAAAGCCAGATTTCTCAATTTTAATTTTAATTAAAAAAAATGAAAAACAAACAAAAAAAATTTACTTTTTTTAAGCCCGAAAGATTGAAGCGCAAGAGCCAAACACTGAACATTGAACACCTGTCTCATCTCTCACTCTCTCACACACACTGAACACCTCTCTCGGTCTCAAGAGCCAAACACTGAACCCTTAAATTTTTTTTTTTTTTGATAGACCCTAACCCTTTAAATTGAAGACCCACAAAACCCATCCCACGATCAAACCCTAGCAACCCAAGACGAATCAAGTCGATTCGTGACCGTGCCGATCTAGCTCGGGAGTTGAGGTTGTTGCCTTTTCCGGTGAAGAAGAGCGCCGCCGCTTCGGTGGTAAGACCCACAAAACCCATCCCACGATCAAACCCTAGCAACCCAAGACGAATCAAGTCGATTCGTGACCGTGCCGATCTAGCTCGGGAGTTGAGGTTGTTGCCTTTTCCGGTGAAGAAGAGCGCCGCCGCTTCGGTGGTTTGGGTTTGTGAACGATTTGGAGACGGATTCTTCTCCACCACGCACCGTGCGCCGATCTGAACCTAAACTCTCTAATCTCAAAATCTTATCTCCGCTCAAAACCTTACACCCAATATTGACCAACGACGAGCATATCAAAAGGCTGATCTTCGAGGTTTTGATCATGGAGGCCATGGGTTCTTAATGCCGTGAAAACAATGGGAAAAAATTGGATCTGGGTCTGTGTTTTTTTTTTTTTTTTTCGCTTGTGTTGTTGTGATCTGGGTCTGTGTTTGATCTCTATTTGTGATCTGGGTTTGTGTTTGTGTTTGATCTCTGTTTCTTTCTCTCTTTTTTTCCGTTCGTGTTGTTATGATCTAAGTGTGTTTGTGTTTGATCTCTGTTTCTTTCTCCTTCTTTTTTTTTGTTTGTGTCGTTGTGATCTAGGTTTGAGTTATTGGTTGTTGGGTTTGTGTTCTTGTAATCTGGGTTGAGTTCTTCCTTGCTGGGTTTGATTGGGAAGAACATGAAGAACAAGTGTAATGTTCTTATGAAAATTAATAATAATAATAAGTAATATATTTTTTTAATTAAATTAGATTTAAGGTTTTTTTTTTTTAATTTTAATTTCTTTTTTATATAAATTTTCTGACGTGGCATTGAGTAAAAAAAATTAAAATTGAGAAAATTGACGTGGCACTGACGTGGTATTTTAAAATGCCAAATAATTATTTTTAACAATATTTTAATGGCCACGTCAGCGACACGTCAGCAAGAAGGGCACTCCGTCTGCCACGTAGGAGGGTTCCGTCAGTTGGTTCACGGCAGGGACCATTTTAAAAACGATTTTCAAATTTTAGGGATGAAATTTGCAAAGAAATCAAATTTGGGACCAAAATGAGAATTGACCCAAAATGTAGGGACGAAAAGTGCATTTTCGCCTAAAAATTATATAATTTTTAAAATAAAATTGAAGTGTAAAATTCTAGAAGATACAAAACTGAGGTGGCACACTCTCATGAGGTCAACAAAAAACTAGAGGCTCCGGTTATCTATTTTTTTATTAAATAAATTAATAGGTAAAGGGATCAAAAGAAAGGCAGAGAAGAAACATAAAACTTAGAGAAATGTTACGTTCATAGTATTTTCACAATAAATTTTATGTGGCAAATTATTACTTCTGATTACTAGTGAGTAAGAAAATAATTTCAGTAATGGATTCAAATTAAAAACTTATAATAACTTGTCAACTAAGATTTGTTGTGAAAATATTGTGAACATAACACTTCTTTAAAACTTAACATGTTTAGTGCCATATTTTTATTAAAAACTATTAAATAATTGGAGTAATTTAAGAAAACTCATTTACTTTTGAATTAAATACAGATATTTAAGTAATAAACTTTACGACAAGGGAGTCAATTTCGTACTGGAGGTTGTACCGGTTTGGATAGCGGAACGATATATTTTGGTACCTGAACAGTTTTAGACCCCTTAAAAACAACCAAATTGGTTAGCCTAGATTAATTAGCCAAGTTGTTACTTAGTCAAATTATGCAATTCTAGATTAAAGCAACCAAATAATCATATCAAAAGAATAAAGCAGCGAAATAATAAAAGACACAATGATATGATCACCCAGGAAACCACACGGTAAAAACCTGGGGAGGATTTGATCCACCGATCCTCAAGGCAAACCTGAATCCACTATGAAAGAATCGAAGTTCATACAAAAGGACTACAAGCTCCCCGCTTGACTTCCTAATGCTACCCACCAGTAGAACTTACTGACACGACTATGTACAAGCTTCGAATCCACGGACTCCTTCTTTCTTGAATTCTTCAATCAGCTACAAGCACCCACGCTTGATATTCTTTAAACTTCAAAGGTAGCAACCGAGTTGATCATCAAGATGTTGAAGTAATCTCTATCTTGAAAACCCTAAGCTTTGTGTAAAGGAAAGCTTCTCTAGATCTCACAAGAGATTTACATAAAACAACAATGTATGAGCAACAATACAACTAGAACAACTCTAAAAACATGGCTAGAGTTTTTCTTTATATACCTAGGGTAAAAACATAAAACCCAAAACGTTTAATGAGTTAGGGCTGAGTTGGAAAAACTGCAGAAAACGCATTTGGTCCGTGATTCGATCGATCGAGCCTTTCCTTCGATCGATCGAGCCAGACCGAAATGCCCCAATGCATCTATAGTCACTCGATTCCAACTTTACAATATTTTATCAACTTTGAGCAAGCCTAAACAAGACTAAGCGCATTGTTTTGATCATGGTTTACCAACATTACACATTAGAGTTCTAAATACATAAAATCCTAAATCTTTAGAACCTAACAAACTCCCCCTTTGGCAATCCGTGACAAAACACAAACAATAAGCTCAAAGTTTACAATTAAAAAGCCCTTTACAAAAAAATGCTCATAAAGACTAAAATTCAATCCTAACTACTATCCATCAGTTGCAAGTGTAGACAGCAGCTCAATTGAATCAACCTGTATATTCCTGAAATACTCAACAAACGCATAAACGCATGTGTGACAGAAAATAGTATATAAACAGGTAATAGTATATAAATAGGTATAACATTCTTGTAAGATTCACACAACACAAAATAAAGACATATATCAATGAACAACTCATGAATATAAATCAATAAGCAGTGAATCACAAAGCAACAAGAATAAAAAATAAATCATGTATATCAATATATCAATCAATGTTACTCCCCCTAACATGAATATCCCAAAAATGATATACAAAGTGAAGCACCTAGATACAATCTATAAAACTCCACAAACTCCTCAAAAAACAAAAAAGATCTCCCCCTAACTACAAAAACCCCTCTACAAGTCAAAACTCTACTCCCCTTTTTTGTGACGGAATGCCAAAGGGCAATCATAAGTCATCATCAAAGGGAGGTGGTGAGGGTGAATGAAGATGCACAAAGTCGGCTCGCAGAGCACGAATCTCATCCAGCAAGTCCACCAAAATCTGACCATGAGCCGCCTGAACGGTCATGATAGTCTCCAAGGTACGACGAACATCAAAGTCGGTCGAAGGAGGTGGAGGAACATCAGCAGCAGCAGCATCACCAGCAGGATCAAGAACATCCTCACCAGCAGGACCTGTAGAAGAAAAGGGAGGAGGTGCGGACCTAGAAGGCTCAGACCTAGGGTGTTTAGAGCCAGCTTGAAGATGAGCAGCCCTTTGTCTAAGAAAAGACGCACCTATAGGAGCAATCACATGAACAGGCTCAGAGGAAGGGAAGCCACCAAGATCAAGATAAAGGAGAATCCTATGAATGAAAATAGGATGTACAAGAGCATGAGCAGAAGATGAACTCCTATAAACATCGTTCAAAGAACGAAGAAAAAGATGGGGAAAACTAATAGGAGCATCAGTAACAAGAGCGTACAAAAATACACACCTCTCGAGAGGAATGGTGTGAACATGAGATATAGGCTAGATAGAATGACAAGCTATCCTAAAGAAAAGATAGTGCAACCCAGAAAGCTCAGTAGAGGTGATCCTAGGATCAGAACCCCACTGGACAGAAGTCCCAGTGATGTAAGACAAGACATCACTCAACTCGGGAGACTCATCATAAGGATAGACAGGATTCTGGACCAAAGGTACCCCTAGAGCATCAGCCACTACCTTGGGAGTAATAGTGTACTCTACGCCTCGTATCCAACTCTTGACTAAAGTGTTGGAATCATAGATGCAGATAGAGATGTTCGAAAAGAACTCTCTAATCACGGCAGAAGGTGGAGGAGGATCAGAAATATCCACCAAGGGTAACCAGCCCCTACACTCAAAGTTTGCCCTAATGGTAGGATCAAGTTCATCTAAGAGAACAGAACGCTCAGCCCAAATCTTTCTCCTAACGTTTAGCTTCTCATAAATCTCTTGGTTTTTCTCACTCGGAAACTTCTCACAGTCAAAGGAGGGAGGGGGTGGAGAAGGTGAGGAAACATTCCTACGGGCTCTAGTCTTCCTAGGCATAGTGCTAAGGAAAGGATAGAGACACAAAGTGAAAACCAAAAGAACAAGAAAACAAAACCAAGGGCAGACTGCAAGTTAGCACAATAAAAATATAGAACAAAAATCTATATGATGCATGAACAATAACAATGTTGTGATGCATGAACTAATGCAGTAAACACAGTTCAAATGAAGTTCAATTACACAAAATTGGCTCGAACATAGAGTTTCTAACAAAAACCCTAAAAAATTTGAAAAACCACTTGAAAATTTTGAAACAAATTGATGAATTGATCATTACACAAGGCTGAAAACAGATTAGAATGACCAATTACATCAAAACAACAAGCCAATTTCATCAATTAAACCCAATTGAACAAAATCCCCAATTCGGATCAATTAGAAACCCTAGAATTTGAAATTTTTCACAAAACCCAAAATTGATCAAATTAAACTATCAAGATCATGTTCATAACATGTCCCCACAAAAACCCATTGATCAATTTCACAAAATTAGGTTTGAATCAACATAAATCCCAAATAGAAAAAGTTCCGAAATTTTGAGCAAAAATGCATGAAAAATGTATGAAATGTGTAAATAAACTCAAAAAGGAAGGACAAAACAGACTTACCGGCTTGAGGAAAGAGAAATTTTGCAAAACTTTCGGAGGAAAACGACAAAAAATCGCTGTAGAGCCTTGCCAAGTCGGAGAGAGAAAGAAAAGTTTGAAAAACTTTTTGAAAAAGTGTTTGGAATCAGTCAAAGAACAGTGTTTTAACACCTGATTCGCGACTCTCGATTGATCGAAAAACACATTCGATCGATCGAAACAAACAGTCATTTTTAAACAAATTAAAGCACTTTTTCGATTGATCGAAAATCAGAATGGATCGATCGAAATGGGCAGAGGCTCACAAAAATTTTTAGAAAAAAAATCAGTTTTGAAAAACACAAACCATACTTTGAAAATAACTCCTCAAAGCATTAAACTATTGAAACAAAATGCATGAGTATGAGATGAAATGCTTTTTCAAAAACCCAAGTTTTAATCCCAGTTTCTTCAAAGAAAATTTCAGCCATTCTTCATGTCAAATTCTCAAGCAAAAAAAAAAATGTTTTGCATAATTCTCAAAGTATTTTCAAACTCGGTTGGTCAAACCAAAAACACACACAATAACATGTACAAAGTTTAGCAAAGAGTAACTTGTGTAGTGTGTGCAACTAGCAAAAACTTGAGATACATGTGAGGTAATATGTGAATAGCAATCAATCACAAAGTCTACAAAATTCATCACATAGAATTTAAAAGAGACTATCACCTAAAGAGTTACATCCTATAACTCTCACATCTCCTAGAACAAAAGCTTGCAATCATGTAAGTTTCTTGAATTTTGCCCCATTATTAGGTGAAATTTGGCATCAAGCCTAATAGTACACACCAGTTTTAATTATGTGAATTGACATTAAGCCTAATAGTACACACCAATTTTAAGCATTAAGCATTTAACAGAGGCTACACCTTATGTTCTTTTTGTGCATGTGCTACACTTTCTCGAGCACAAAATCTTATGATATGCACTAAGGTGTTCATGATTGGCTAGTGAACAGTGGTGAGATGGTTATTTATGCCTTTCTCAAAAGGATCAAGTCCGACAGTCAAATAACATGTGACTTCAAGATTAAGACAAAGTGATAAACACCGTAAACATCTTTCCCACATAACATGCACTACAAAGTTTCAACTAGTCAAGTGCAATATATAAGCTCATCAAAGCTAAACAAGGTACATAAGACATGTTATGTGTAAATAAATTGACCAACCTTGTTTTCAAAAACCAAGAAACATAATATCAAACATATTTTTGCTTTCTCCTTTTCTCCTTTTTTTTTTTTTTTTTTTTTATTATTAATAAAAGAGAAAAAAAATAAATCCTAGAATGAAATGCATGAATGTAATGCAATGCAAATCCTAGAAAAAAAAAAAAACACAAATACCAAAGAACAATGGTCACAGAGGATAGAGCAATGAAGCACAAGGACCAAGAAAGCCAAAAACAACTTAGGGACACCGAAGAACACCAATCACTTGACGAAGTGTCTCAAACTTACTTCCATCAAGAGGTTTGGTAAAGATGTCAGCGTTTTGACGATCAGTAGGGATATACTCAAGAACAACAATTTTCTTTTCAACCAAATCCCTAATGAAGTGATATCTAAGTTCAATGTGTTTGGTCTTAGAGTGCTGAACAGGATTTTTAGATATATCTATAGCACTAGAATTATCACAATAGACAACCATGGTATCTTGAGGAATCCCATAATCACTCAAAAGTATTTTCATCCAACTCCCAACAGCAATATATTCTGCTTCAGCAGTGGATAGAGAAACAGAATTTTGTTTCTTACTCATCCAAGCCACAAGATTGGCTCCAACATAAAAACAACCCCCAGTGGTGCTTTTTCTATCATCAGCATTCCCAGCCCAATTAGAATCAGAAAAACCAGCAAGAGACAAATTTGACTCTTTGCTATAAAACAGTCCATAATCACAGGTTCCACTCACATATTTAATAATTCTCTTAACAGTATTTAAATGAAAAACTTTAGGATTAGACTGAAATCTAGAGCAAACACCAACACTAAAAGAGATATCAGGCCGACTAGCAGTTAAATACAAAAGACATCCAATCATGCTTCTATACAAAGTAATATCAACAGACTCACCTGATGGATCTATTGTTAATTTTGCATTTGCAGCCATTGGTGTTCTAGCATGAGCAGCTTTGTCCAGTCCAAATTTTTTGACTAAATTCCTTACATATTTAGCTTGATTGATGTAGATTCCGGACTCTGTTTGCTTTACCTGCAATCCCAAAAAGTAAGTCAGTTCACCAACCATGCTCATTTCAAATATCGCCTTCATTTCATCTGCAAAAGAATGAGCAAGAGAATCATTAGTAGAACCAAAAACAATGTCATCAACATAAATTTGAGCTACAACAAAACTAGTCTTATCCTTTCTCATGAAGAGAGTTGTATCTGCAGATCCCCTTTTGAATTCATGCTCAGTGAGATATGCAGTCAATCTATCATACCAAGCCCTAGGGGCTTGCTTCAAACCATAGAGGGCTCTCTTCAACTTGTAGACATCATCCGGTCTGTGAGGATCCACAAATCCCTTAGGTTGCTCAACATACACCTCTTCTTGTAACATCCCATTTAAGAAAACACTTTTGACATCCATTTGATACAACTTGAAATTTAGATGACTTACTATTGCCAACAGTATCCGAATGGATTCCAACCTTGCAACTGGTGCAAAGGTCTCATCAAAGTCAATTCCTTCCACCTGTGTGTACCCTTGTGCAACAAGTCTTGATTTGTTTCTGATCACAGTGCCATGTTCATCTGACTTGTTCTTAAAGTTCCATTTAGTTCCAATCACATTTACACTTTCTGGCCTAGGAACTAATTCCCACACATCATTCCGAACAAATTGATGAAGTTCTTCATGCATGGAATTTACCCAATCAGCATCTTGAAGTGCTTCATCTACCATCTTCGGTTCAAATTGGGACAGATAACATGAGTGAGTGATCACATTCAAGGCTTTTGATCTCAATCTTATGTTATCATTCAGACTACCCAATATATTTGTGGAAGGATGATTCAATCTCACTCTAGAGGATGGATGTTTAACAAGAGATGTTGTGGTACCTTTCTGTTCAGATGGAGGACTGAGCTCATTTTGTGCCTGTCAAGTGTCATGAACCGGAGTGGATGGTTCTGAACTCGATGGTACTGAGACTGTATCATTCAACACCAACAGCTCTTCCTCACTATGTTTCCCAACATACTCAGTAGGAAGAGAATCATCAACTTCTAAAGACTTATCTTGAGCAGGAACAGTGCTTTCTGAAGATGCTTCTGAACACACTTCATCATTTATCACAACATTTGAAGATTCCATGACTGTTTTGGTTCTTAGATTGTACACTCTATAAGCTCTACTGGTGGAAGAGTACCCTAGAAAGTATCATTTGTCACTTTTTGCATCAAACTTTTCTAGGTTTTCTCTATCACGTAGAATGTAACAGTCATTGCCAAATATCCTGAAATATTTGACAACAGGTTTCTTCCCTCTCCAGAGTTCATAGGGAGTTTTCTTGGAGTCAGGTCTAAAATACACTCGGTTGAGTGTATGGCAAGCAGTGTTGACTGCTTCTCCCCAGAAAGACTTTGGCAACTTTTTGTTGTGTAGAATGACTCGTGCCATCTCCTGAACAACCCTGTTTTTCCTTTCCACAATCCCATTTTGTTGAGGTGTCTTGGGTGATGAGAACTCTTGGTGAGTGCCTTAATTATTGCAGAAGGTAGCCAGCTTGGTATTCTCAAATTCTCTTCCATGATCACTTCTGATTCTGGCTATCACAGTATCTTTCTCAACCTGTAATTTCTTGCACAAATGTATCATCTTCTCAGGAGCCTCAGCTTTATCCTTCAAAAGCACAACCCAAGTATATCTAGTAAAGTCATCCACAACAACTAGAATATACTTCTTTCCACCCAAACTTTGAACTCTGGTAGGACCCATGAGATCAATGTGTAATAACTCTAGAGGTCTTGAAGTTTGAACACTAGTCACAGACGGATACTTGGATTTTACTTGTTTACCCATCTGACATGGTCCACAAATGCACTTATCTATCTTCTCAAACCTAGGTAAACCTATAACTGCCTCACACTTGGAAATCTTCTCCAACTGCTTATGACTGGCATGTCCCAACCGTTGATGCCACAAATCAACTTGATCAATCTTTACACTAAAGCACTTGTTGTTTACACTTAGTGTTATGCCATAACAGTTGTCAGCTGTCCTTACACCAACACACATACAGTCACCTCCTCCATCAAGTATCTCACATTCATACTTGGTGAAAAGAACATTTAATCCATTGTCGCAAATCTGACTTATGCTGAGTAAATTGGCCTTCAATCCATCAACATACCAAACATCTTCAAACACTGGCAATCCTGGAATGTCCACAGTACCAATGCCTCTGATCACAGATTTACTTCCATCTCCAAAAGTGACTGTCCCGATCTTTCCTTCAAAGAGTGTTTTGAATAAACCTTTATTTCCTGTCATCTGCCTGGAACAACCACTATCCAAATACCAAAGACAAGAATCACGTGCCTTTAAGGCGGTTAAAGCAGTATAACATACATAATTCTTATCACATGTGATTATGCCAAGATACTTAAGGAAAGATTTAACAAAAACAACAAAAGGCAAAGACAACAAGTAGACAAGTTGACAAATAAGCAAAAAGATTTTCCAAGAATCCATGACAACAGGGGTCAAGGATCAGCTCAGAGATACAAAATCTCTAACAAGAGAGCTACCCACTCTGATATCACTTGAACAGTTTTAGACCCCTTAAAAACAACCAAATTGGTTAGCCTAGATTAATTAGCCAAGTTGTTACTTCGTCAAATTATTTTAGGTTAAAGCAATCAAATAATCATATCAAAAGTATAAAGCAGCGGAATAATAAATAACACAAGATATGATCACCCAGGAAACCACACGGTAAAAGCCTGGGGAGGATTTGACCCACCGATCCTCAAGGCAAACCTGAATCCACTATGAAAGAATCGAAGTTCATACAAAAGGACTACAAGCTCCCCGCTCGACTTCCTAATGCTACCCACCAGTAGAACTTGCTGACACGACCACGTGCAAGCTCCAAATCCACGGACTCCTTCTTTCTTGGACTCTTCAATCAGCTACAAGCACCCACGCTTGATATTCTTTAAGCTTCAATGGTAGCAACCGAGTTGATCATCAAGATGTTGAAATAATCTCTATCTCGAAAACCCTAAGCTTTGTGTAAAGGAAAGCTCCTCTAGATCTCACAAGAGATTTACACAAAACAGCAATGTATGAGCAACAATACAACTGGAGCAACACTAAAAACGTGGCTAGGGTTTTTCTTTATATACCTAGGGTAAAAACAGAAAACCCAAAATGTTTAATGAGTTAGGGCTGAGATGGACAAACTGCAGAAAACGCATTTGGTTCGTGATTCGATCGATCGAGCCTTTCCTTCGATCGATTGAGCCAGACCGAAATGCCCCAATGCATCTACAGTCCCTCGATTCCAACTTTACAATATTTTATCAACTTTGAGCAAGCTTAAACAAGACTAAGCACATTGTTTTGATCATGGTTTGCCAACATTACACATTAGAGTTCTAAATACATAAAATCCTAAATCTTTAGAATCTAACAGTACCGATTAATACCAGTGTACCGTTTCAAATTTACCGCTATTTAAAAATAATATATATATATATATATATATTATTTGTATATATTTTAAAAATAAATAAATAAACATTATTTGCATATTTATAACTTTAATTATTTGGTAAAAGTTAATTTGTTAAGCAATTAAACTTGTTAAGCTTATAAGTTTATTATAAAAAAAAATTGAACGGAGATAAAAGTATAAGATCAAAAAAAGATAATAAACCAATCAAAAAAAAAAAAGGTGTAATAGGTGTGAAAAGAGATATTACGTGAGAGGGGTTGAGTAGAAAAAGATTAAATAATTAGAAATATTAAAATGATGGGTGATAAAACCAATCACATACCTGATGCCTCTTGCCAGTTGCCTCCCACCTCTATTAATTTCTTTTTCTTTTTCTGATCCACATCACACGCCTAAGACATACAAGTACAACCTACATGTCATTACAATTTCCAACAAGCCTTCATCTTCACACGATTAAACTCATCACTTCACTACCAAACATTTCTTTATTTTCCAAAACTCCATCACAGCTCTCTCTATCTTTCACCTCAGACTCTCTCTTTCTCTTAAAGCTTCAGACCTTCAGCCCCTTCTCTCAAGGACTCAGAGCTTGCTGGATATGTACCGGTGCCGCCGCTCTCCACCAAATGGCATGACTTCATCGTTAGTGTAAAGAGAGTTAGAAATGAAGGGAGGCAGAAAGTATGACTGGCGTGAGGGGAGGGAAAGAAGCATTTTGTGCGTAATTTTGTACCGGTCCGGTATCCACTAATCGGCCGGAATCCAGTATATATCGCTGTATGGCCGAAACAGCTCTGGTATTTAAACCGGTACGAAATGCTAGTGTTTCTGTTCCCGCGAAGGTTTCGGTACGGTACGAGATTGTCTTCCCTGCTTTACGATTGTCAAATATGTATAACAGTAATTTAATTTTGAGTATTTAAGTAAATTCATTATGATGTGTCAAGTACTTATGACTTGTGCAAATAGTGCCGGTTTGGATAACAGTTGCGTTGCGTTGCGTTTTCAGAATTGTTTTTAGAATTCACGTCTCGGATTTTTTTTTTTTTAGTGTATGAACAGTAAAATTATTGTGCAAGAGACAATGATTAATGTTCACATCATGTAGCGCACTGTTCATACAATGTAGCAACACTGTTCACGTATTAAAAAAATATTAAAAATGAGTCCCACGATATTATTCATACATTTAAAAATTATTTTGCTACAGTGTTTTCAGTAACAATCAGTTTTTAGAAACAATAAGTTATATCCAAACGGACTCTTTGTGTATTTACCAATTTTAAAGATTCATCTTTTATAATATATATACTAGCATGCACGCGCGTGAAGAGAGTAAAATTATTTCACCAACAATTCTTGCTACATTTTATGATTTTTTTATTTATTCATAAATATGTGACGAGAGTAAAATTATCTTATAAGAAGTTCTCATTAAATTTCTCTCTTGTAATTTGTGTGGGCCTCCTATACCTAAATTAAAGTCAAAAAAGACATATAACAATCTACGACTATAAATATTAGGTCCTTTTGTAATTATACCCTGGATATGTAATGTATTATAAACTCGGTTTAAAACACTAATATTACTATTTTCGTATATGTCTTAATAAGTATTACTGTTTATTCAAAAAAAAAAAAAAAGACATATAACAAAAATATAATGATAGATAATAATTAAACCTGCAAATTAATTACATACATACAAAAAAAATGCAAAAATAAGTAAATTACAAAAATGTGCTAAAAAAAGAATGAAAATTTTCCCTAGGAAGGAAAGCCTGAAAAGTCTTTGAAGATAAATTTCTATTACATCAATATTGTAAAATAAAACAAAGCAAACCCAACAAAAAATTCATAAGTCTTGAAGACTTGAAACTCACATAATAAAATAGTCATAAAGTTTGAGGTAATCATCCGCAAAAATTTTAGGATCCTATTGCTTTTCTTTTTTGGAGAAACTTCATGAAAGATAGGAAATTTATTGACCAAAATCAAGATAATGTAAAACAAAAGCCTAATCAAATTATCATTTTGTTGAGAGAGAGAACGTTATAATTTTAAGATGTTCAATGGCCTAGAATTCAAATAAGTAAATAACACGTACACAACAATATAAAAATCACATAACATTGCTAATCTGAAAAATAATCTCTGTTTGACATAATCTACCACTTTTTTTCTCATGGTGTACCTTCCTCTCTATGTTAGAAGTTTATGGTGGTTGGCATTAACAACTATCATATTTTTATAGCAAATGATTGTTGGGAAGTTTTGAGAATAACACCTACATGATAAGTGATAACTGATAAGCAGTTTTTATTTTATTTTTTTATTTAACATTGAAAAAGTAAATGAGTAAAAAACGTGAGTAAAAAACAACACAAAAAAGAGTTTTTATTTTTAGAAACACCTAAACTTGTGTTTTTTTTAATCTATATTTATCCTAAAAGAAAAAAGAAAAAAGAAAAAAAAAACATTCATTTCAATTTTCTAACCCAAAAAAAACCCAGGTTCCTATATAAAAAAAAAACCCACGGTAATTTTATTAAAAAATACGTATCCTTATCCTTATCCCATATTTCCATGTAGTTGATTTATTTATTTATTATTTTTATGAGATTATTCTATGTAGTTGAAAGAATATCTAGTTATCTATTACTCTTTTTCACAAGTAAAATTATTATGTTTTAAAATTTAAAATTTTTACTTATAAAAGCTCTTTTTTTTTTTTTGTTTCTCTCTCACCTTTTTCTTTTTTGCACGTGTTCAACTCGAGAAGGTATTTAGTATCAAATGATATCATGTCAGCAATATCAAAATTTAATAAGTATTAGACACATATCAAGAAAAAATAACTAACCCACTAACAAATGAAAGACATGTGTTAGTGGATAGTTATTTTTGCACACATGTCTCTCATTATTGGATTTTGATACGGATAACGTGGTATCATTTGATATAAAATACTTTTCACTCAACTCTATCAAAAATAAACCCAACTTGATATAACCTCAAAAAAATAATAAAAAAAGTGTAAGGAGAGGTAGTGCCTAATTTTATGTGATATGGAGAAATGTGACGAAAAAAAAAAAAAAAAAACTTTTTAAAAAAAATTTACCTAAAAATTAGGAGTTTTATTTAGAGTTCACAACTTAAATGGCTTGAAACCCCCTTAAATATTTAGAGTTTACGGCTTAGAGTCCACGGTTTAAATGGCTTGGAAGCCTCTTAAATAACTGAAGGATGGGATCTTAACCCCCGTCTCGCATGGCTTTGTCATGCCTCATCCTTACCCAACCCTGTATAATAGGAAAAACTTACTTGCCCCATCCCCACCCCTTGGACCTTATGGGGGCCCTACCTTGTAAAATTTTACTTCATGTTGATTTGCCCCACAATTATTACAAATTTTTTTAATAAAACATGTTCCATTAATATTAATATACTTGAAATTACAAATAAATTTATCCCATCAAATAACTGAATCATTTTATCCAAGTGTTTAACAAGACAATATCTTAACAAAAATAAAATTCTTAATATCCATGCATTTAAATAAGCTAGTATTGATTTATTTGTTTAAATAGTAGGGATTTAAGGTATGAAAAATTTACAATTATAGTCCTTATCAACTCGGGGTAGGGCGGGGCGGGGCAGGGCTAAAATGTCTAAACCCATCCTTGCGGCGGGGGTTGAAATCTCGCCCTATTGGGTGGGGAAAACTTGTGCGGGGTGAAGTGGGAAGGGGCAACTCAAGGTGGGGTGGGGCAAAATTACCATCCTTGAAATAGTGCTCACTCAAACATGGCTTAACGTCGTATGAAAAGAGTTGGGCTTTGGATAGGTTTATATATTAGTTGGCTATTAGTTTGAGCCTTAAGGGGCAACTCACTTAATGGAGGGGGAAGGACTGACTCAATGGATCTACTCAAAGGGTGCATGTGTTCGTGGGCTAGGCCTAGTCCATTGAGTATTAACTTATTATTCTTTTTTGGTAAAAATGCAAAATCCACTCCTTAAATTTCCACTTAATATCATTCTAATTAAGCTAAACAATGGTTGTGTTTGACATTTTTCTAATTTATTATTTTTGCAATATCTTAATCGTTTTAAATTCGATATTGACCTATGAGCAATCATTTTAAAGTGAATTCAACTACCTTCAACAGAGACTTGAATTTATCCTGATCAAATGATTAGATTTTTGGTCAAATTGTAATCAATTGTGGGTTAACCTTGCTTAAACTTGATCAAACTTTGGGGAAGTGTTTGGAAGTATGGATTTTGATGCAAAATAATAGAATTTGGTGGTTAGGTGAACTTTTGAGTTCATTTGATTGTCGATTAACTAGGTCAAAGTTTGGTCAACTTAAGATATCCCAATTTGATTGATCGTGTAATGTGTGTGGGTGTGTGATAGAGTCCCACATCGGGTATTTACTGGGTAGATCTGGGCTTTATTAACAACTACAAGGAGCCTCAATTGTGACTAGTCCTTTTGAGGTATAGCGCGGATATGGCTAGCGCTTTTCCTTAGGTCGTTACATATGGTATCAGAGCCGGCCCAGTAATCCCATGTGGGCTCAGAGACACTACCCCACAAAGTGGGCCCTAATGAGGACATTAGGGATTTAAGTGGAGGAGATTGTGATACTCCAATTTGATTGGTTGTGTGATGTGTGTGGGTGTGTAATAGAGTCCCACATCGGGTATTTACTAGGTAGATATGGGTTTTATTAACAACTACAAGGAGCCTAATCCATTTGAGGTATAGCGCAGATGTGACTAACGCTTTTCCTTGGATCGTTACATATATAGACCTATAAAATTGGCTAATTCAACATTCAAATGGGACAAATTTTGACATTTTCTTGATCTCAAGGAAAAAATATAATTTTTGAAATTTAAATTGGGACTGTTGCAAGTAAAGCGAGGGCAGCCAAAATAGAGTATTGACAATCATGAGATTTATACAATAATTTATATTTATACGATAAATTGAATTGAATATATGAGTGAAAATTAATTTTTTTAAATAAAATAATAGGTGTTGAATTTATAATTTTCACTCAATTAGTATAAATCAATTTTAACCTATCAAATAGTAAAAAATGTAATAAAATTTTCCTTTGAATATAAGTTTCTAATTCCCAATTCACAATAGATCCTTATATATACTTCATTAAGTTCTCTCTCTCTCTCTCTCTCTCTCTCTCTCTCTCTCTAACAAATAGAAACGATATTATAACAGCAAAACAGGCCAGAGAAGGGTTGAACAATCAGCCTTCCATCAAGATTACACTTGCAAAACTTGAAGGACCATAAGAGGAAAAAGAACCAACATAAGCATTCTTTGGAGACCAACTCAAAAGCGCCTGTAATGTTGTATTGGTGAATAATTGTCAACAGAATTGATTGATCAATTTTTATGAGACTCTCTATCATAGTATTTCCCAGGAATATAAACTGATTTTATTTTGAGATAAAGACAGAAAATATATAGTTAATAACAATTTTTTTTTTTTTTTGAAGCATTTTTGAAAAAAATTTAATAACAACTAAAAACAAGTAAAAGAGAAAAAATAAAGTAGTATATGTTGGAAGAGATCAAAACTCTAGTATAAAAACCTTCAAACAATATACTATCAATACAAGGAAACCACCCCAAATTAAGGAGAAGTATCAATGAAAATTTTGAGAAACCAAAAAACCAAAGCTCTCCAATAGGCAATAATCCACCCCAAAGCTAACAAAGTCGCTCAGGGGAAAATCAAATCCAGAAGAGAAAGCCCACACTCAGCCATGTTAACACAGATGCTCTATTCTATAGCCATGACTGAGGAGGAACCCATCTGGTGTTAGAACTCTAGCCTTGAGATCCAAAACATTTTGGTGCAAAGAAACTTTAGATTTTCAAATTAGCCCAAGGTTGACTAGACCAAAACTATTCCACAAGGGCTTTTAAGAGCGGTCTACAGAGCCCTGCACCGCAAGGTAGACTCAATACCCATGTGAGGGATGATGAAAAATTGAAAACCGCCACAAAAAAATGTCACCTTTACAACTATCATTATTTGACTTTAACATGAGTACTTACAATCGATCACGTTATGTGTACATTATTTATTATCGATAATTTTAAAATAATAATATTGCCATGTATACATCACTTATTAAATCTAGTAATTTAGAATTAGACAATACACAATAATAAATTAAAATAATAGATGAATGGTCAAGGTTAAGAATATATAGTATATAACAAAAGAAAGTCATGTATTGTAGAATGACCCTTAACTCTAATTTAAAATAAAACAAAAAAAAATTTCACTGATTTAGAATTAATTGTTTAAAATACTAAATGTAATGGTACACACTAATAGATTTTATAATAATAAATGAACAGTTAAAGTTAAAATTAAGAAGATACGACACATGATATAAATAACTGTATAACGTATTATGGCCTTTAACTCTAATGTAAAATACAAACAAAAAAAATTGATTTTTCATAAATCTAAAATTAACTGCTCAAATTCTAAATATAACGAACTAATGATGATCTAATTGACAAAGCAAATTGATTACATTTGTAAAACCTTCATATATTTGATAATATAGGAAACAATCTTTTAAACTCTATAGCTAGTAAAATCTAAAAGCAACTAATCTTACCCACACACCTGGACCAGTTGCTCAGTAATCTGAGATTCACTAGAAATAAGAATTTTTTCACTGATTTAGAATTAATTGTTTAAAATACTAAATGTAACGGTACACACTAATGGATTTTATAATAATAAATGAACAGTTAAGATTAAGAAGATATGACATATAACATAAATAACTGTGTAACATATTATGATCTTTAACTCTAATGTAAAATACAAAATATATATATATTATTAAGAAATCTAAAATTAACTGCTCAAATTCTAAATATAACGAACTAATGATGATCTAATTGACAAATCAAATTGATTACATTTGTAAAACCTACATATATTTGATAAAATAGGAAACAACCTTTTAAACTTATCTATAGCTAGTAAAATCTAGAAGCAACTAATCTTACTCACACACCTGAACCAATTGCTCAAAAATCTAGGATTCACTAGAAATAAGAATTTTTTAAACTTGTGTCTAGCTGGTAAAACTTACTAGCAAACTAGTTGTTGGGTAATCTCGGATATTCACTAGAAAGAAGAATCTTTTAAACTCATCTCTAACTAGTAAAACCTACAAGCAACCAATCACACTCACACACCTGAACTAGTTGCCGGCTATCCAGAATTCAGTAGAAAGAAGAATATTTTAAACTTATACTAATCCGAACTAGTTGCCGGGTAATCCAAGACATTCACTAGAAAGAAGAATCTTTTAAAATCGTCTCTAACTGGTAAAACCTACAAGCAACCAATCCCACTCACACACTTGAACTAGTTGTCAGCTATCCAGAATTCACTAGAAAGAAGAATATTTTAAACTCATACTAATCCGAACTAGTTGCCGCGTAATCCACAAAATATTTACTAGAAAGAAGAATCTTTTATACTAATCCGAACTAGTTGCTGTGTAATCCACAAGATATTTACTAGAAAGAAGAATCTTTTAAACTAGTCTCTAGTTAATAAAACTTACCTAGACAGTTAGTTTTAATTATCAAAACCAGTTATTAGGTAATCCAGGACAGATATCTTAAATAGTAGTCTATATATCTATTTTTTTTTATGAACAGTAGTTCATATATCTATATAAAGAAATAGAAAGGGGAAAGTGTAAGAAAAGGAAGGTGAGAGAGAGAGAGAGCATAGATAGCAAATAGCAATCATCGAAGACCAGAAGAATTGGTAGAGAGAGAGAAAAGACTGACTGAGTAAGCCCTCTCTGACTCTGACTCTATAGACTCCCAGTCCCTCTTCTCTTTCTCTCCTTCATTCCATTCTCAACACACAAACCAACACAACACACACAAAAAAAAAAGTCTTCACCTTTTCTCTTCTCTCTCTCTCTCTCATCGGAGCTCGATCTCTTCTCTCTTATCTTCTCTCTCTCTCTCTCTGTTTCGATCGGAGAATCGGAAACCTCTCTCCATCGAGGTAAGCTTCGTTGCATGCACAATTCCGTTCCTTTTCGAAGCTCTATCGCTCAAAACCGCTGACTTTTTTCGGGTTCTAGGGTTTCGTTTTACGATTTTGCTGTGAATTTGTATTTAGGAAATGAAATCGGAGATAATACAAAAAATGGTTTTTTATTTTATTTTATTTTTAGGGTTATGTGAATTTTTGATGTTTCTTTATTTTCTAGGAGTTTTGACTTTCTGTATTTGCTTCTTTGTGTAGATGGATTATTTTTATTTTTGTAATTTAGTTAATTTTTTTTTCCTCAATTGGGTTTTAGAAAGTTTTTATTTTTATGTTTTATAATGCTATTTTTGGTGGTGATGATGCGAAATTGGTGTCTGTGTATATGTTTGTTTGTGTAATTATAAGTTTGTGTTTTGGTCTTATAATTTTGTGGGTTTTGTTTGGCTACACGAGAAATTCTGAGCCTTAAAGGACTGTTTGTTATGTTGGGCCTGTTTGTTTGTTTTTCATTATGCTAAAATTTCTTCTTTTGGGTTTATTGAAAATCTTGAATTTTTATGTTATGGGGCTTCAAATTAATTGTGGGTTTGCTTTAAATTTCTAATAAAATTTGTTGATTTTGTGTTTCATAAAAATCTAGGATTTTGTTATAAAGACGCTTTTTTTTCTTCACTTAATTATTATTTATCTAGAATTTAGAGTACAGAAAAGAAAAAAGAAAAGGTATGAAATGGTTTAGTGTCAGGCTAATACATGGGAGGGACATGTGATAGCAAGAAAAAACAACTCTGCTCGAATGCTTGATTGAGCCAAATATTTTTATGCTTGCACGGTTGAATCTTTATATTTTTTTTAAAATTATCTTCCAACATATTTCACACAACCTGTTGGAGATTTTAGGTTCTAATGAAATTATTTATATGCCCCAGAGTTTAAGTTGATTACAAATTTAGGATTTTTGTTGGTTATGGGATTGTGATGTATAAGAGGCCAATGCTGAAAATGTTTGTATAAAAATTTTATGTTTCAGGGTTTAATTAAGTGGATTGAGTTTGCAATTTCTGATGCAGAAGAAATAAGGAGGCTTGCTAGATTTGCATTTCAGTCAGAAAATGTTGGAGGGTGGTCCAAAGTTCGCAGGAATAATAGACCTTAACAAAAATGACAACAACTATTACGACTTGTCCCATGGGTTTTACCAGAAACTTGGTGAGGGTACCAACATGTCAATTGACAGTGTTGGCAGTTTACAAACAAGTACTGGCGGAGGCTCTGTTGCAATGTCTATAGATAACAGCAGTGTTGGATCAAACGATTCTCATACTCGCATTTTGAACCACCAAGGCTTGCGGAGGCGTGCTAATGACAATTACTCTGTGCAACACAGCGTTAATCGTCGTGGAAAAGTCACGCATGCTCTCAGTGATGATGCACTGGCCCGAGCTCTAATGGACAGTAATACCCCTACTGAGGGGCTTGAGAATTTTGATGACTGGACAATCGATTTAAGGAAGCTTAATATGGGCGATGCTTTTGCTCAAGGGGCTTTTGGGAAACTGTACAGAGGTACTTACAATGGCGAGGATGTTGCCATCAAAATTTTGGAAAGGCCAGAAAATGACCTGGGAAGGGCTCAGTTGATGGAGACACAGTTTCAGCAGGAAGTGATGATGTTGGCTACACTTAAGCATCCAAACATAGTTCGCTTTATCGGTGCATGCCGGAAACCAATGCTTTGGTGCATTGTGACTGAGTATGCAAAGGGTGGTTCAGTTCGACAGTTCCTGACAAGGCGCTCAAACCGATCAGTTCCATTGAAATTAGCTGTCAAGCAAGCCCTGGATGTAGCAAGGGGGATGGCTTATGTTCATGGACTTGGATTGATCCATAGGGACCTAAAATCTGATAACCTGTTGATTTTCGCAGACAAATCAATTAAAATTGCTGACTTTGGGGTTGCGCGGATAGAGGTGCAGACTGAAGGAATGACACCTGAAACAGGGACATACCGCTGGATGGCTCCGTAAGACTCCTTAACCCATTAGCTGCTAAGATTTATTTGCTGTATTGGTTTTATTTCATTAAAATATTTTGCCAGCTCATGTTTCGGCTGTCATGATTTTATCCCTTGATAGTCTTTCCTGGGGGAGATATATATATATATATATATGTATGTATTATGTATATTAATTATATGTATATGACTATTCTATGTTAGGTTAGTATGCTTTTAACATAAGTTTAAATGTTGATGATGTGCCCTATTTGCAGGTAGAAAATTAGCAATGCACATTTACTATGAATTACAGATATCTTACTTGTTTTAAAATCTGAGTTTGCTGGCTATTGCACATGTATCTTGCTCTGCTTTTGGATATGGCTACTCTTTGTAAGTTTGAGAGTAGGATTTTGTGTCATTGACCATTTTAGAAATTGTTTCTTCTTCAAGCTTCTTCAAGATATGAAGTTGCATAGTTTATGCAAAAAATACTAGCGTAGAATTTTGTACTTATTTAAAATATCTGATAACAAATTCTTTTATTCTGTTCACTACCTAGTTGATCTTGTACACATTTCTTTGATGCAAGGACAGCTTTTGTTTTGATTTCAAAATCAATTAGGCTTTGATTGCTTTGACATAAATATTTTCCACAATATGTTATTCTTCATGTTCTTACACTTGGTGCAACTGACAAACCCTGTCAACAGAAAATAAGCTCAAAATGGGGGAAATGACTTATGCTTTGGCCTTGACATTGCAATCTGAGACAAAAAGAAGGTTATCATGGGGCTTCCAGATTAAGATACAGTACCATCGCAATCTTCTTCTACTTCCTTCTCTCTCACTCTCCTGGTTATAATCTTTTCTTGGATCTGGCTTTTCTCAGATCCAAGTTTTATTCTGCCTTTGCCTCAAATCCTACCCCCTCCACACTGTGAGCCCCATGTCCGAGATCCAAAACTTCCTCAATTTACCAACACTTGGACCTTAGCAGCTCTTCCAGCTCTAGCCTTCAACAAAGCAGATCCCTTAAACACTCCAAAAAATTAGATTGCAAGCATTGGTCCTTTAATCGCTGATCCACCTAAATTCCTCCAAGCCCTTTGCTCAAAATTGATTTGCAAACCCCACCAAATGGGTTTTTGATAATGGTCAGGTTTGGTATCAGATTGGAGAATGGAGATTCTGATAATGCTCCTGTTGTTTCTTTGTAAATTCATGGAAATTGTTATTTCTATGGTTATATAGAGATCCACAAATATATTGAGAATTTGAGTTTTCCATTGCATGCTAAACAACATGACTATTTTCTCAACATTTCCATACATCCAGCCAAACAGTGGAGAATATGTCAATTTCCTTGAAACAGTTTACATTGAAAACTTTTTCTGGGAGAAAATATTTTACATTGAGAAGTCTGCTGTGGCAGAAGACAATTCCCCAGGGTTTCCTGGGGGCTCATTCTATCTGAAACAAGTTGTGGGTCTTTAACCCACTTAAATAATATTCAATTTTATTTAGTCATTAAGTATTAGGCTTCCCCTGCTGCATCAGCTTGGAACCTGTTATTTTTGCATAACTTCCTTCAAGAGTATGACACCTATCATGGCCTTCCCCTTTTAGTTAATGTCTGAGGGGAACGTGTTCACTAAATACTATGTTGTCATTCTTCTAAGATTTAAATGTGTGTTTTTGAGATGATGTTACCTCAATTGTATTACCCCACAAAAAAAATTCCTGACAATTAAGAGCAGGATATAATTGTCCTCTAAAAGCTAGTTTTAGATTTTCAAAGCATGTGACGTAGTTTGATATTCAATGACCATAAAAAGCCAATAAGCCCTAGCTCAAATGCAATCTCCTCCCCAAGAACAGGTTGAAGTCAGGTTCATGATTCATTTTACAAATATATTTATCAAGCCAAAAAAAAAAAAAAAGCTGAAATAGAGATTGGCTGCTTTTTAATTGGATGATGTTGACTTTTTTATGAGATTATGATAACTTACTGTATAGAATTTTTGCTTTCCTTGTTCGATATATTATTCTTATAAGCTCTTCTGCTTGTTTTCTGGTTGTTTCATTTCCTTGGCTTTTAACAAAACGTTCTTTTTATTCAAATTGTGCTTGGATGTAAAATTCTTGTTCTCCATTTGCTTATTTCAAACTTTGACCAGCATGTAGGAGAAAAGTTTTGATTACTACCGTTATTGTCAAAAGAGAATTGTAATGGGTCTCTTCATAGTGGAGAGGTTATCGTAATTCAGATCTCATTAGAAGTTTGATGGTGGTCATTCTAGCATCATTACAACCAAATTGGATGATCCTTTTCAAAATGTGTGAGGTGCATTGCTAATATTTCCCCACTTTGTAGCGTCTGTCAGAGGCGACATAAGTTTGTCCTTTTTCCCTTTTAAACTTGATTCAGAATTTCAATATGATTGTTTTTCCGAATTTTCTTGTGTCTACTTAAGGAAGATATTCTTGGGCTCTTTTCTTTTAATTCTTTCTTAAAGCTAATTGATGTTTTTAACTTGAGAGTTAGGTTGTGATTGTGATGGTCTCATAGTATACAGCCTGTACACTTGGTGTATCTTCTTCTCCTCCTTCTTCTTCTTCTTCTTCTTCTTTTTGTTTTTATTTTTGTTTTTAAGTTCTGTTATTTATCAAAAAATAATAATATGTATATCTCTGGGTTATGGAGCTAATGGGATTTAATTGTAATCAGATTTTGCCTGATCTGCTTAAGTTGGTCAGATATGGTTGCCATTAGTGCATAGTAGAAATATTAGTCGGCTGGTGGCTTGGTGCACTGTCTGTTACTTCCGATTTTCCAAGCTTTAGAATCACATTGCTATCTATAAAATGTTATTGTGAAACCTAACTCTCTATTAATCTAATGAAAAAGTTGGATTAGGTATACTAGGGAGTGATGGATTCAATCAATTTGAGTGATATGGGTGTAAAATATTGCCATTGAGATATGGTTCCATATTGTGAACAACTTTCATTTTTGGAACGGTAATGTTTAGATGCTATTATGTAGGAAAATCCTGGGTATCATGGTAAAAGTAGAATCTCAATCTTTCATCTAATTGTTACTCTTTCCAATTTTTTGCTATTTCTTATTCTTTGCCCTTTCTCATACATTAGTAAACTGGGCCTGCTTTTGTGATTGTACTGAGGATCAACTTGGCTTTCTGCAGTTTTATGTCTACTGCATTTTCTAGTACTATTATCTAGTGAGGGGTTGGGGTCCTGGTGAATAAGGTTGACTTGCAAAATGGTTTAAACATTGCAATTTGGTTTTTCCAGAACCATCATTATATTCTGCTGAGCAATCAAGCGGCGGCTAGGTTTATGTGTTAGTAGTTATGGATTTGTGCTTATAGAGTAGTTGGTCTGGCTTTGATCCTACTTGCCTATTGTAATTGACTTTGTTTCCCATTCTCTCTGATGTTCTGGAAGAAAGTTTGCTTCTTCTTTTCTAGTGAATGGGAGACTATCTTTGTGGCTTATAGATTTTGTCATGTGGTTTTCTTTTTTGATATGTATTGAATTGCTCCTGGTTGTATTAATTGGATTTGTTGTAATGGTAGTTCAGGTTGAAGTAAAAGCAAAACATGTTTGATCATCTTACTAATGGTATTTAGTATTGTACGATATTCCTGAACTTCATTGATCATTATTTTATTCAAAGGACTGCTAACTGAAAAGTTGTTAGATTCTTAATAGCAAAAAAAGAAAAGTTTTTAGATTATCTTTTTGTCATTTTCATCACCAGCTTTGCTTCTTATATTAACATATTAGTTAGTAACTAAATATCTGCTTGTTTAGTATGTTTCCGTTCTCTTTTGATCTAGAGAATCTTAACAATTTGCCATTTGTTGATGGTTGGTATGACATTTCTTGTTTGATGAATCTGACAAATTTACTGATTCTTTTTTGGTATTCTCTCTCTTGAAACTTCACTGAGGATTACTTGAGGGCATTATTATTTTTTATCTGGCTACGCAGGGAGATGATCCAGCACAGGCCTTACACACAGAAAGTGGATGTGTATAGTTTCGGGATTGTTCTCTGGGAACTCATAACAGGAATGCTACCATTCCAGAACATGACAGCCGTGCAGGCAGCATTTGCAGTTGTTAACAAGGGAGTTCGTCCAATAATACCCAGTGACTGCTTACCTGTTCTAAGTGATATCATGACCCGGTGCTGGGATGCCAACCCTGATGTCAGGCCACCTTTCATGGAAGTTGTCAGAATGCTGGAGAACGCAGAGACAGAGATAATGACTACTGTCCGGAAGGCTCGTTTCAGGTGTTGCATGAGCCAACCTAGGACAATGGAATGATCCTATCAGAGAAACATTCAATGAGAAAACAATCAGCAGAACATAAAAAGTAAAAAAGAAACTGGAAAAAAGAGAAAAAGAGGCAGAAGGAGGTGATTACATTTGTAGCCTTGTGTATTTATGAGTTGGAATTTCTTTCTGAAGATAGAAAAAGGAAAAGGTATGATAAAACTATTGGTTTTGGTGTTTCGACATGAATGGATTCCATTTGCTGAATTAGTGATAGAAAAGGAGATTGATGTGTATGTATAATTCTCACTCTGCTATGTATTAACCTATACCTTGTTTAGCTGTTGTGCTTTCTTGAGAAATACAGCTCTCTCTCTCTCTCGTTTGTCCCCCCAAAAAAAAAAAAAACCTCCTGAAGAAGACATTATCTTTTTCTTTTTTTTTTCAAATGGATTATGCATGTTTGGTTGTAATCAGATTTGTCTATATAATGAAAGTGAACTTGAAAGAAGTTAAAGCTGTGAGGTGAATGTAGGCAACTGGGTACCAAATGTGATTGAGCTGTGTGAGTTGAAGATTACGGTAGGTTGCTTTTAGCTAGAAGTTGGAAGAAATTGCTAGAAGAAGTCCCTCTTCTACTAGAATACCAAGCAGCCCTGGTTTTACGTGAAATGGTCTGGCCATTGGGTTATTGAGTTCAAGTTCAAATATTACATCTCTTCTTGCAGGAGCTGTGTGGAAAGGTGGAGTTGTGACTTGTGAGTTCAAAATTCACGAAAGGTGGAGTTGTGACTCGTCCCAAATATCAGAGATGGAGAGGGTGCGAAATGCCTGCTTGCTAAGCGTTAAGCATAGCTTTGATTAAAGTTGCTTAATAATCAAGAAAAGCAAAGCTAAAAACTTTAAAGCACTTCATTGAGTTGAAATTTTATTCAGGAAAAAGAGAGATTTTAGGTCCAGAAAAGAGCCCACTAATGAAAAGAATTTCCCATACAACTTTCTGCCTAATTTGGTACTATTTCTAATTTTGTCTCCCCCTACTTTCTCTCCCTTGCTTTTCCTTCATAACCCCACACAAAAGTTCTCGTAAAAGTTAGCCTCATGAACAAAGTTTGTAAAATATCCATACAACATCAGTTATCAACAGAAAGAAAGGAAGCATGAGTACTATGCCTTTGAGATAAATATACACACACATAATATCCAAGTTTTTTATTTATTTTTTTATTTATGGGAATATCCAAGTTTTAATACCAATACATTACACACACTATTAAAGAGGACTAATCATCTCTTCGAATTTAGCGATTGTATAAATGTTGCCTAGTTTGATATAAGATATATACCCAAAAAAAAAAAAAAAAAAAAGGAACTCATTGTCTTAAAAATGTATAAAATAAATCTCAATAACGATATTTCATGCAATAAAATATATTAAAATTCATCTGTTACCATATTTATATTGAATCATTAAAATTTTCATTTGTAATATAAATTATTACGTTATCTACCAAAGTGCATAAAAAACTTCCAAATGAAGTCTTTCAAATTATGAACCAAAACTGTAAGTGCATGAGAAAAAAATGAAATTAAAAAGAAAATGAAACTGAGAAAAAAAATACATTAATTCTATAATGACTAGGGGCTAGGACTATTACTTTGTAGTCAACTCTTTTTTGGTAGAGCATTGTTTGAGAACTTTTTTTTTGGGGGGGGGGGGGGAGGGGGGGAGTGTGGTAATTTTAGTTCCGCCCTGCGTACAATCATTCCTCATAAAAATATTAATGATTTTGAACCCAAAAAAAAAAAAAAAAGAAGATTTTCTAGTTTATTTTTAGGAAGCAACCATTTTCCAAACACAGGAAATAAGTAGATTTTTCATAAAAGAAATAAAAAATAATTATTACAAAAATTTCCTCCAAAAACAAATGAAGTATATGCAACTCTGTGGGTATTTTTTTTTCTTCATATGTAATTAATTAATTTTTTTAAATTTTGGGTAAAATATATGTTTGGTTCTTAACACGTTGTATTTTAATTTAGTCTTTAACTTTTAAATGTGTCAATTTGATCCCTACAATATCACCGAGGACTAAATTAAACTAAATAAAAAACAACCCTGGTGTGGCATGAATCTGGACTACGACACCCTTCACTCTCTCTTGCTGTGTGTGTGAAAGCCTCACACTTTGACCCACTGTGTTCTTAAACTTGATAATGCAGTAATTTACTTTTTGTAATTTTCTCTTTTTATGTTTGTTTGATGATAAATAAAGGCAAAAATAAAACGCAACCAAATCAAATACAGATGAGATGTGGCTTGGGCCAAGGACCAACCGGTGACTGGTAAGTTTATCAATTGCATACTCTTCATCCACATCATATTAATTAATTACAAGAAAAATGTTGGAAATTTTTTAAGTAAAAATTTCAATTTTTTCCAACTAAAATTCGTTGTTAAAAAAGTTTTTAAAAGTCTGAAATACTAATAAATTTACTCCATTAATAATTTGTAATTAATATAAATTGATATTTATTTGTCCCTTCATATCAAAAGTGATATACATAATATTATATTTGCTTTTTTATTATTATAAAACAATGACAATTTTTTCATTTTAGGGACAAAACAAAATAAAATTTTCACTCTCTCTCTCTCTCTCTCTCTCTCTCTCTCTCTCTCTCTCTCTCTCTATATATATATATATATATATATAAAGGGGAGGAAAGCCCTTTCCTTCCTTTATGTTTGGGGTAGTTAACAATTCTCCCCTTAAATTTTGAAATAGAGTAATTTCTTCCCTTTTGTTATGTTTTGGAAATGAGCGATATACCCCTTTATTGTCAAATTCTTTGATAAATCCCAACAAAATCTTTTGATTCTTGAAATATTTTATTGTTTAATGTCTAAATCACTCCCAACTAATTGCTAAGTACTTTATCCCTGTAATTCATAATCGCCCAAACCTTTGAAACTGAGCAATTTTTCCTTTTATGGTTTGAAATGAGCAAAGCTAGCTAGTACCCCTCTACTATCAAATTCTCGGTTAAACTCTAACAAAATTTTTGATTCTTAGAATATTTTATTGTGTAATGACTAAAACACCACTCCAGAATAATTACTATGTCCTGAAAATACTCCATGCCAAACCCAATCAACTTAATCCAGTTAAATTTAATTAAACCAAGTAATCCACACAACCTATCTAAACCCAAACCTCACTTGGTAACCAAACCAGTTGTGAACATGCGTGAGACTCAGGATTTTCTGTTTAGGTTTGCATTTGAGACTGTTTAGGCATCACATGCAACACATCAATAAGGCTTCTGAAGTAGGCAGCAACATGCTATCTGTTGGTGCTGCAGTTGTTGGTAATTATGAACTCATTATTTTTGGGTCCATGTATGATAATGTACTTGATTCTATGTTTGACTATGTTGGTCATGTCTTTAATTTGTTCATCACAACCCGTAGGTGCTACTGAGGCAGTGAGGCTTTGACAGCTAATGCACAAACAGTCAAACCCAGGTTAGTTAGAGCATTCACACATCTAAAATATTTAGATTTTAGCAACTCAAAATACTACTTTATCTATTTTAACAACTCACTTTATAATACACTTTACAACAAAGGTTTTATATTAATATTCAACACATTAAAATAATATAAACAACACAATAAATAATATATCTAATACAATAACTAACAACTACAACCATCAATACATTAAAATACTTTCTTTTTTTAACACTCTATATTAAAATATTATTTTTTTTATTTCAAGTTTTGAGCTACAGTTGGCTGCTATAGATAGCAGCCCGCTGTAGCTCAAAGTTAAATTTTTTTAACTTTAGCTGCTTTGCTGCAGCCACAGTTTTGGAGAGCTGGTTGCTAAATTGACTTTTTTGTCAATTTAGCAACTTCACTGGGATGCTCTTAGCTCATTAAATATATATATAAAAGCTGAAACATAATATTTATGATTGCTACGTTCTTGTTGAGCCACCGTCATTGGCCACATAATTAGTCTTTTTCATATTTATTTTTTACGTTTAATTTTTTTGCAATATTAAATATATTAATATATTGGCTTTCCAAATTTATCTTAGGCGGTTTTAACTTTAAATATTCATTTATTTTAATTTTGATTTTATAATCTATATAATAAATCAATGGAAATTCAAACTAAAATATTGTTAATATATATTAATTTTGGGCGATTTTAACTTTTCATATTATTTTGTCCCTTCATATTCCTTTATTTTGACTCTTTTTATTCTCATCGTCTTATTATAAATTTGTCACTCTCTCCCATTCCATGCATATTTTTCCCATACAAAAAAGGTTCTCTCTCTCTCTCTCTCATTTTTTTTTTCATTTTTTGTTGGATTTTCCCCACATCTCTACCTTAGATTGATGAATATTTGTTTTTTAGAATTCTACTTTTTAAAAATTTTCTATAAAAAATATTCATTGCCCATAGGAGGATCTTTGACTAGAGGTTCGTTCCCTTATTGTCCTATTATTAACTAATTCATATGTGTTTCTTGATGCAAATTTTTTTTTTATCATTTTATTTATTACAACACTAAATACTTTTAATTAATGGTGTTTGATGTTGGTCTGAATTAGGGAAAATTATATTATAATGTCATATTTTGTGTTGTTATCAAATTTTAGTTTTTTTCGAAAACAACAAATCTGGACAAGTTGATGAAGAATAGTTAGTGTAGCTGAAGACAATAGTCTTTTTGCAGTTTCTTTTCACTGTTTGTAAATATTATGTTTAATATATTAGCACAAATTGTTATATTAACCATCTGATTATTTTTTGTTTGACTGACCTTTGCTTTTCTTTGAATAAATGACATTACAGAGTACTTCTACTACAACTATTATAGTTTAACATCTAAATTGATCACTAAAAAAAAAAAAAAATTCTAACTTGCAAAACAACTAATTATTAACTCAAATCAATCAAACCAATGGAATAAAGAAAAAAAAAATTGTGATCAGGAATTGGAATACCAAACTACTTTAATATGCATAAAAGTTGATAAAAATTTACCAAAAAAAAAAAAAAAAACAAGTGTGATGTGACAATTAAATAAAAAATTGGAGAAAAAGAGTGAGTATTGACCTTTTTTATCGTGGACAACTTGGAAGGAATATGGAAGAGAGGTGGAAATGAAGTAAGAAGATATTTATATTTATATGAAAATTAAGATGAAAGGTTGAACAAAGTGAAACTGTAGGATTTAAGAAGATATAAAGGAAAAAAAAATTAAAATCTAAAGGGAATCAAAAGAAATTTTTTTTAAAAAATATTTATTGGAGGGGATGAAAGATTAAACTAAAAAGAAAATGGTTAAAGAGGATGAAAAGATGAACAAAGGAAGAATTGTGGAAAAAAAAAAAAAAAACAAACAAACAAAGCAAAACAAAAAATAAGGAAAGATGCTAAAGATTTAGTGCATAAAGAGCTTTATAAAATTTATTACAAAACTTCCATTATTATATATAGTATAGATATGTTAGACATTGTTTTTGGTTTTAAATTTTTCATTGATTTCATTATTTAGTTATAAACATCTAAATTAAAGTAGATAAATATGTAAAGTCAAAATTATATATATGTAATGTTAAAACAGCCCAAGATGAATTTGTAAAGTCAATAATCTATTTATATATTTTTTGTAAAAAAATAGGAATAAAAAATAAATAAGAATAATAATTGTAAGGTCAAGATTTGTAGCCTAAGCCCAAAAGATGTAGGATGTGAGCCCAACGAGCCCAATACAATGAATTTTTAGAGAGTGGGTGAAAGAGCTGGGCTGTTTGTGAATTAAATAACGGTTCATAAAGATTTAAAAGATGCACAAGTACAAAAACAAACTTGAAACTTGAATAAACTGATGTCCGAGGAGATAAACTATTGTTTAAAAAGCTAATACAATTCTTAGAGCTACAATAAATTTTCCTTCTTCTTCTCTTCCTCTCTTTTTCGATCCCCCCCTTATGAGAGGTCTTTTACATTTATATAATTTTCTTTCAGACCATCTTTATCATACACTTGTTCTTCATCTAAACATTCACTTGAGTATATGTCTCATTAGATATCTTCTTTGGTTCTCCATGAATGGTGGCAGTTGAGACTGCACTGTTCAGGAGTCTTCTCCACATAAATGCGATCATAAAAGTTGCTGCAGTGTATTTAATGCAGTGATAGTAGCTTTTCCTTTAAATATTTCTCTATTCTTATCATCTTTATACGTGCCTGAAGTTCATCCTTATCGTTGGAACTTCTTGGAAGGTCACCTAAACTGCTCAGGTATTTGTTTGACGAATATTTCTCACACCCGAGGAGGATGCACTCCTTAGACTATATTCCTCTATCTTCTTTACGTGATTCTCCACTCCGGGGCCTTTCTTAATCATTTACTCCTCCTCGGACATACCCACATCTTCAAATAGGGCTCAAGGCCCAATATATGAATTTGGGTTTTTATCCTCACAATAATAATTATGTGGCCAATGACGTGGCGATGAGGTAGCACAATAGTAGCTCAATAACAATAAATGTTACGCTTAAGATTTTAGATATATACAACTCGTAGGTGCTACTGAGGCTATGACAACTAATGCACAAACAGTCAAACATAGGTTAGTTAGCTCACTAAATATATTTAAAAGTTGAAACGTAATATTTATTATTTTTACGCTTCTATTGAGCCACCTCATCATCACGTCATTGGTCACATAATTAGTATTTTTCATATTCATTTTTTACGTTTAATTTTTTTACAATACTAAATATATAAATATATTGGCTTTATAAATTCATCTTTGGTGGTTTTAACTTTAAATATTCATCTACTTTAATTTTGATGTTATAATTTATATAATAAATCAATGAAAATCAAACAAAAGTATTGTCAATATATATTCATCTTGGGCGGTTTTAACTTTACATATTATTTTGCCCCTTCATCTTTCTTTATTTTGGCTCTTCTTATTCCTATCATCTTACTATAAATTTTTCACTTTTTCCCATTCTATGCATATTTTTCCTATACAAAAAATTTCTCTCTCTCTCTCTCTCTCTCTATTTTCTTTTTTTTTTTCATTTTTGTTAGATTTTTATCAATTTTCTCTATATATCTACCTTAGATTGATGAATATTTGTTTTTTAGAATTCTACTTTTAAAATATTTTCTATAAAAAAAAAATATTCACTGCCTATAGGAGGATCTCCGACTAGAGGTTTGTTCCCTTATTATCCTATTATTAACTAATTCATATATGTTCCTTGATGCAAATAATTTTTTTTATCATTTTATTTACAACACTAAATACTTTTAATGAATAGTGTTTGATGTTGATTTGAATTGGGGAAAAATTATATTATAATATGTCATATTTTTGTGTTGTTATCATATTTTAGTTTATTTGGAAAACAACAGGACAATCTAAACAAACTGATGAAGAACAGTTAGTGTAGCTGAAGGCAATGGTTTTTGTACAGTTTCTTTTAATTGTTTGTAAATATTATGTTTAATATATTAGCGGCAAATTGTTATATTAACCATCCTATTATTTTTTGTTTGACTAACCTTAGCTTTTTTCTGAATAAATGGCATTATAGAGTACTTCTAATACAACTATTAAGAGTACTTTGTCCATCTCAAAGGACTAAAAAATAATAAAAAATTAGTTAAGTCTCATAGTTTAATATCTAAATTGATTACTATAAAAAATCAAATTCTAACTTGCAAAACAACTAATTATTAACCCAAATCAAATCAAACCAATGGGATAAAGAAAAATAATTTGTGATCAGGAATTGGAATACCAAACTACCTTAATATGCATAAAAGTTGATCCAAACTTACCAAAAAGATAAACAATAAAAAAAAATCCACCAAATGAGAAACAAAATTGGAGAAAGAGAGTGTGTACTGACATTTTTTATCATGGACAACTTGGAAGGAATAGGGGAGAGAGGTGGAAATGAAGTAAGAAGAAATTTATATGAAAATTAAGATGAAAGAGGAAGGGTAGAAGTAGATAAAATGTTGAACAAAGTGAAACTGTAAAATTTAAAAAGATATAAAGGAAAAAAATTTTAAATCTAAAGAGAATCAAATGAAAATTTAAAAAAAAAAAATATTGGAGGGGATGAAAGATTAAACTAAAAAGACAATAGTTGAAGAAGATGAAAAGTTGAACAAAGGAAGAATTGCTAAAAAAAAAAAAAAAAAGAAAGAAACAAACAAACAAACAAAACAAAAAATAAGGAAAGATGCTAAAAATGTAGTGCATAAAGAGCTTTATAAAATTTATTACAAAATTTCATTATTATATATAGTATAGATATGTATAGACATTATTTTTTGTTTTAAATTTTTCATTAATTTTATAATTTAGTTATAAACATCTAAATTAAAGTAGATAAATATATAAGGACAAAATTATATCTAATGTTCAACTGGTAAAATCTCTGATGGTTGTATAAGAAATTTGGAGTTCAATCTTCGCCTACACCAATAATTGATTGGTGTCTTGTTCCGATAATAAAAGCTATCATTGAAGCAAACAACATAAGTTAAAAATCTCTAAAAAAAAGTCAATAATCTATTTATAAATTTTTTTTTGTAAAAAAATATGAATAAATAAGAAATTCTAAATTAAAGTAATTGAATATATATAGACAAAATTATATGTAATGTTAAAACTGTTCAAGATGAATATATAAAGTCAATAATCTACTTATATATTTTTTGTAAAAAAAAGGAATAAAAAAGATAATAATTATGTGGTCAACTATGTGGTAATGAAGTGGCACAATAAGAGTTTAGCAGCAATAAATGCTAAATTTCAATTTTAAGATATAAAATGTTATAAAAATATTGTAAACATATCATTTCTCAAAATTATAATATGGATAGATTACAATGGCAATCCAAGAAAACAACAAAGCAATCCTCAAATTTTTGTTTTCTTCACGAAGCATAACTGACTCATCCTGATCAACTTTATCCTTATCAAGCTTCTCCAGCTCGTCAGCGAATCTCACGCGATTCGGCTCCTTCCCTTTCTTAGGTGGGTTGGTGTCCTTCTCAATCTCTTTGATCTCAATGCTCTTAATGGCATCACCATCTTTGCAAATTATATTTTGCGTTACCATTTCAGGACTGCAACCTACCACTTTTATTAACACATAGTTTTCCTTCTCGTTGTATACCTGGTCTTGTATTTATATTGTTCACAACACATACATATATGTACAATAACTCAGTTTTCTTTTTTAGCCACATAACAACATATATATATATATATATAGATAACTATCGTTTACTCAAGAAAGAGGGACTCACGGGGAAATCTACAGAGCACTTCCTTTATCCTCTTGCGGCAGCAATGGCATTGAAGGTCGACCTGGATCCACATTAATGTTGTTTCCTATAATAGTAGAGAAATTGTAAGCATGTTATCCATATTTAAGCAAAAACAGAATAGAAAAGTCAAAGAACAATTATAAGCAAAAAGAGAAACTTGGAGATTTTATCGGCAGAAGAATCAGAACAAACAATATTAGGTTCTGACATGAAAAATTAATGATTGTCCGTGAATGAATTGTGAAAATTTTAAATGAAATGTAACGTTTACAAAGTCACATAGGGTGGTTGAATCCATGATTTCTTGTTTTGATATCGTACTATATTGATAATTTTTTTTTAATTTTAAAATATTAAGAAATAGTAAATTTATTCACTGAATCTAACAATTTTACAGACCTTTTCTTCCACCATGGCTCAATTAAAGAGAGAGAGAGGAGAAGGATTACCTTTCGGGCACGATTCAATATTGTCAAGTTCATTCCAAAAGAAACCCTACTCGGTGTTGGGGAAAGTGACCGACACCTCACACAAACATTTCTGTCTAAAGGCTGTCTAAATGCAGTTCGACTCAAATTATATTCAAAACACTTTATATTCCAAAGGTGCTGTGGCAGGTAGGTAAGTTTTGAGCATCCAATAACAACAAGTTTTTCAAGTGAACTCAAACTATCCATGTTACGTGGAAGACGTGTGAGATATTGACAATCCCTTAGACTCAATAAAGTAAGGGCAGTCAAAAACTCGATTGATGAGGGTAGTTTTTCAATGGTAGTCTTATCCAAATGAAGTTCTGATAGGCTTCTCATTATTCCCTTAAATTCCGGAATCTTCTTGATTTTTGAGCAACCGCAGAGTTTAAGAATTTTAAGGGACTCCATTTCACTAGACATGCTGGGAAGATCAGTAAGAGAGACACAGTATTCTAGATCTAAAACAATAAGCCTACTGAGTTGCCCAATAGATGGGTGGATCTCAACCAAATTATTGCACCAACTAAGATGTAATCTCTCAAGTCTTGGAACTCCTCTGAAGTCAGGTGTCTCAATAAGGTCCTTGGAATATCTAAGATCCATGCATTTCAAATTGTCCAAATACTGTTAAAAAAAAAACTTGCATTAAATAGAGAATTTATATTTAATAACATAAAGGAGGAAGGAAACTCAAATACGCAGAGTGTAGCCACTCCTAAGAAAAGAAAAATACTAAATAATAGAAAGACAGTTAAAAGAATAAAACAAAATTACCTTTACTCCTTCCCAAAGATATTTAATTTTGCTACCAATTAAACTAAGTTCCACAAGCTCTTTTGGTTGGAAACTGGATGGCAAACATTCTGAAGTGTACCCAGTCCATTGAAGAAATCTCAGGTTGTTAGAAACATGATTCAGACCATTGGGGATGTGCACATTGTGAATTATAAGCAATCTAAGATTACACATCTTTGAAAAAGCATCAGGAAAGGTTTCAAAGTTCCTCCAGTCTTGTGTTTCCCATTCATAACGATTTAGGACTATGGCTTGAAGTGCTTCCGCTTCCTAAGAATCAATAGCAAAGGATAGGTAAATTAATTATACAACAAAAGATAAGAATAATTGAATACTCAAGTTTTAAATTGTGTCAAAGGAGATGAAAATATCAACTCAGTTTTCCATACAAATTTTAAAAGCTTATAAAAGAACAAATTATCCTTGGATAAAATCCGGAATATCCTCTGACCAAATTTTGTCTATTCTAAGTACCTAGATAATTACTTTTCTCTCGTCAAAAAAACAAAAGTTTACTTTTCTATTGGATAATTTTTTTAAAGAACAATTAAGAACAAAATTATGTTATTATTATACCTACTTAATCTTGGTTGCTGAAATTGAATTCTAGCTTTGTCATTGTTCTTACAGTATCATTCTTCAATACATGAAGCAAATCTTTAAAAGACCACAATCTGCTACGCTTTCCAAGCTTTTTATGTGATTCTAGGATAATTCGTCTACCCATTTTTTGTAATAGATCATGCATCCACAATCTCTTATTTTCTATGGTTATGAGAGATCTTTCCATCAGAACCTTTATACCGATTGTCGGCTCAAAACCACGATACTTTAATAACTCTATTACTTGACCTTCTGTCTTTCCTCTAAAGAAACATGCAATATCCAAAAATATCTCCTTCCACGTTTCCTGATCTAGTCCATCATAACTTACTTTAAGAGTATCAAATATATTTCCTTGAGGAATTTGTTTTAAATCGACCAATGCACTTTTCCATTCTTCCATTGTTCTTCCAAACAAAAAGGAACCCAAAGTAACAAGAGCTAATGGAAGGCCATTAGCATAGTGTACAATATTCTGGGAGAGTTGCTTATAACCTTCTTTGGGGTTTTCATTTTTAAAGGCTTTCAAACAAAAAAGTTTTAAAGCATCCTCTCTATTCAATACATTAGGCTTATATATGTTATGCACACCATGTTGGACCAACAAATGTTTATTTCTAGTTGTTATAATGATCCAACTACCCAATCCAAACCAGTCATCCTCTCCTGCCAACTTTTCTAATTGGTCCAATTGATAAACATCATCAAGAACAAGTAGAATTTTTTTACGATGGAGCCTACTCTTGATCATGTCAACACCATCACAAACATTCCATATCTTGCTTATTTTCTCCTTCAAAATATCTTCAAGAAGTTGTTGTTGTAGTGAAATCAAACAATTTTTTTCTGAAACTACCCTAACATTATCAATAAAACTACGACCTTCAAAATGATCAGAGAACCTCTCATAAACAGCTCTAGCAAGAGTTGTCTTACCCAACCCCCCCATACCACAAATCCCTATCATACAAACATTGTTCACAATACCTAAATACGAAGTGAACACCTCCACTGAAGAATCTATTCCTACCAAGTCTTTGATAAAGCTTGACGATTTTGAATTTAGTTTACGCAAAATATCTTCTACGATGCTCTGGATAAATTCTGCCTCATGCCTATGGAGAAGATAGAACAACAATTACATGATGGTACAAATCTATAATAAACCCCTTGGGGAGGAAGAAGAATATTATTAGGTAATGATACTCTTTGGTCAAGCAACGTGGATACAACTACCTATAGAAGAAATGTATGAATATATATCAGATATACATGTCAAATGAATAGATCCATACAATTTTGTTAATTACTTATGAAGCATACAATTATCGTTCTTGCGCAAGACATGTGGGTCTTCCCAATCATAGAACCAAAAAAATAGGAAAATTAGCAAAAGAGGGAGAGAAGCAGGGGGATACTAGTAGCTGCAAAAATAGCACGAGGTGAAAGTAAGTGCTCAACCACTACCATTTCTTAGCTTAGCAATGATATTAGTCCGCTAAATCCAAAATCATTTTGGGTTAGAGATACATTAATTGACAAAAAAAAATTAGTTGTCTTATTTCATGCTTGATCGCTGAGAGTAACTTCATTGGAATATTTAAAGTTGAACATGCTAAATATAAGAGTCCATGACCTTTTAAGGTTGCTTGAGAACAAAAGAATAAAAATCTTTCGTCCTAAATTGCCAATTGTACTAGGTTCAAACTTAGGATGATCTGCTCTAACACCTTATTAAGTGTTCCACTTTATATTACACCAACTACATCTGGTTGTATGTCTATTTTTTCCTTTCTAAAGTAACCAAAGCTTAAAAAGGATGGGTGGGCAAGACCACATAGTATAATATAATCGGCGAATAAAGTAGAACGTCGACAATTTTTATTCCAAGGTTAATTATGCAATGCTCCCTACTTTTAGATAAATGTTGGATCTTACTATTTGAATTCATGATAGAATCCACTATTTAAATTCACCATACTATGAGAATGTTGAATAATTTATTTCCAAAATATTAATATCTATGGCTTACACAAATTTAGCAGAGTAGACAGCCAAAAAGCTAAAAATGTTTTCTAATTGCATGTAATATGAGTGAAGAGAATGTAATGATCTCTAAAAAAATAAGAAAAAGAATTAGAATATTTTAGCCTTTGTGCCAACACAAAACCTATCTTCTTCCTCCTGAGTCGAGCCCAAATTAAGGCATGCGATTTTCATTGTTGACAAGAAAAACAGAAAATAGAATACTTCAATTAGGTTTGTTTTTACTTCTTTGAAGTGCAGGTATTCTTTGAATTTATATATCGGTGGATTAATATCAATTATAAACTACTACCCGTTCTACTTCTTCAAAATTATGTAAACATTTTTCTACTCAATAAAATTATGTAAACAATTGGTTTATGAATAAAACGTTTAAACGAGCTTCAAGGATTTTATTTAACCCAAAACAATGATTGAGCCAAAACTATATCTTTCTGAAAACAACCTACTTGTCCACTTTGAACTTAATACAATCTGTAACTTGGCAGAAGACAAATTTGGCTCATTAAAGCATCACTTTGAGTTATAAAAGTGTTAAAATGTCTCCAAAATTTGAGTTCAATTGACTAAAAGTCTTGGGGGCTAGGTTAATGGAATTGTTAATTTAAGTGTCTCTAGCTATCAGACTAGCAGCACAGGTTGTTGGAACATCATCTTTGGCCACTAGACCGCCAGCATAGGTCGTCAGCATGGCAATTCCGAGCACCAGACCGGTGACCTAGCCACCAAATGGGAGAGGGGGAGTCACTATGTGTTTTTGTAAAATGTTTTACCAAGTTTTTAAAGGTAAAAGTTTTACAGCTTTTTATAAAAGATTTACAATCAATGAAAAATATTTTACAAGTTTGACCACATTTTACATGCAAACAAACACTTAAAAATAAGAAAACATTTTTAAGAAAATATTTTTCTTTGGATTGTGCTTTTAATTCCCAATTCAACATGGAGAACATTGTTGGCTATACAAAGCAGATTTATTGACCAATTCAATATCATTAGAAACTTCTCCAATTGATTTTAAGGCATATTCATTTTATTTTTATTTATTGTTTGGAATACAATCAGTACATATTGGAGGAGTAAGAAGAAGAGAGAGAAAATTGAGGAATAAATTTGTTTAAGAGAATTTTTTTTTTTTTTTTTCATATAATTGAAAATTTATAGACTAAATTATGTAATGGGCAGCAAGCAAAATGTAAATTGTAATTCTTCTAAATATTACATATATTGAAGATGATAAATAATATTATTAGATTTATGTGGGATAATTACCCTCTTTTTTTTAAAAAAAACACACACACACACATAAGAGTTTAACACAACATCAATAAATTTATTATTCATAGAAAGTTATGTTCTTTAATCAACTAGGTCCGTCTTAATCATTTCAAAGGTCCTCTTCTTAATATAAAAAAATTAAATAAATAAATAAATAAAAGAAAAAAAGAAAAGAAAGAAAGAAGTGGTCTCAGAGACTATTTGTATCAAGCATCAACACCTCCCAAAATACAACAGAATTTTAACTAGTATATGTAACATTTCAATCCATTCATATCATGATACATTATAATAGCTATTTATATGGTATATGAAAGAATTACTATGGCTTATATATCAATAGAAATAAATTTGTCATGGAAATTACCTATCCTGTAAATGCCAACCAGAGAGATCAGCCACTTCCTTCAAAGCATCTCTCCACATTTTTACCTTATTAATGTTCTCTCTTTTTTTATGTTTATTAAAAGTTTTTCCAAAAGTTCCTGTCTGTTTTCTTACATCAGATGGATTCACATCATAAAAAATCGGCAAAATTGTCAATCCTTTCTCTTTCTTGCATCTAACGATCTCTGCAAGTTCATCTAAGCACCACCTGGAAGATGCATAGTTTTTAGAGAAAATGATAATAGCAAACCTCGATTCCTCTATTGCTTTCAAAAGCTCTGATAAAATAGATTTTCCTCTGTCAAGTCCTTCATCGTCCTTAAAGGTCAAAATGCCCTTCCGTTTCAAAGCAGCTAATAGATGATCCGTAAAATTTCGACGGGTGTCTACACCACTAAAACTAAGAAACACATCGTATTTCCACCGAGATGTCATGGAAGAAGATGGTGACAATGTTGAGGCTCCTTACCTGCTCTTGGAAACCTTTAAAAATATACTAGAAAATCTCAAACTATTATTAAAATTAGAAAAAGGTACATTCAATTAAAACTAAAGAGAAAAAAACTTCTCGTTGAAGATGCATAGTTTTTTGAGAGAATAATGATAACAAACCTTGATTTCTTCTTTTATTTTTTTCAAGAGCTCTAACAAAATTGATTTTCCTCCCTCAAGTTCTTTCTTTGTTGTCCAGAAAGGGTCAAACGTAAATCCTTAGCCAAGCAGCAAATACCAGGCCTGCAAAAAAATTTCTAAAACTCTGTCAAGGTGACGAAGAAGAAGAAGATGACGATGACAATGAGGTCCCTTGAGTGTTCATGTAAACTGATGTAAATATACTTGTAAATCTTAAACTATAATATAAATTTAAAAAGTACATTAAATTAAAACTAGAGAAAAATAAATATAAAGGAAAGTAAATTAGTAAGAACAAAACAATTTGATGTGGAATTTTAATTTTAAGGACGAAGTGAAACGAAATAAACAAAACTGATGAATATGTTGGAGAAATGATGACTTACAGATTTATAATTGAAATCTAAGTAGTAGTGATTGACTGATTGTAATGCTCCAAACCCTCCTGAAATAAAACTGGATTTAATTCCGATTAGAAAATGGCCTGTTAAATAAAGGAATGGACTGTGTTCTTTTTCAGCGTGTTTGTGTCCACGACTTCATCATCCTCTGTTTTGAGTCAAGTCAACATTTCTTTCTGATTAGTGTTTATTGGAAGCTCGCGCGAGTTCTTTTAAAGCACTCCAACTTTTTATTTATTTATTTGAAAAGCACTCCAATTTTTTATACCACAGTTTTGCCTCAATTATGATGGGGAAGAATGTAATTTTTGCGCATCATTTTTACATATATTTATTATTTTCTTTATCATTTGTAATCTGTCACATCAAAATTATGATATGACTATAGCATAAAAAGTTGTGAGCCTAAGATTTCAAAATTGGTGCCTCTATGATTATTGCATTATTGCTCTCTTTAGTCTCTAAGAGTATTCACATCCATTATCTAAAAAAAATTAATTTCATTTTACTATCTCAAAAGTTATTTTATAATTTATATCATACTATTTTATAATAGACTTAACATTCTAACTTTTATTTTACCATACTACACTTTAAAATAATATAAAGTAAAATAAAAATAATATAAAAATATTTCTCACTTCCCTCTCTAATCTCTATTTCTCTTACTACACATTAAAAAGGTATTATTTAGTTTTACAGTTGTGCTACTTTGTGATGGTACTATAACACAATTGTCAATTTTTTTGGGTTTACAAGTCTGGATAATGGAAGGTTTTTATAGTTTTGATGCTAAAACATATCAACATATAGTATTTGGATTTGGAAGACCCCTAGGGATCCGTTTGGATATAGTTGAAACTGAAAACTTAAAGCATTGTAACAAAATAATTTTAAAATGTGTGAATAATACCATGAGACCTATTTTTAATATTTTTAAATGTATGAACAGTAATACTACAGTGCATAAACAATACTATTACAGTAAAAATTGTCTCCTGTACAGTAAATTTGGAAACTTGGTATCCAAACCCACACCCACACGGAATATGAATGCTCTTACCGTGGCAAAAGGGACAAACTTACCGACACATGCAAATCATTATTCTCACACTTTCTTGATACTAGCTTTTATCCTTTTTTTCAGAAAAAAAAAATTTAAAAAATTAAAAAGCTGCTAAGAGTCGTGCTGTACGCCAATTATTGCTATCCTATCGGTGCACTTAACTTTTAACAGTTCTGTGAGAGGATGAAATTGTATTTTCAACACATAATTTGACAATTTTAACTAAATTGTATTTTTATTTTCACTTTTAGTGCTGTATGATAATCTTTAGTCTATGTTTTATTAATTATTGGCTCATGCCATGGCTCTCATGATTTTACCCTTGATAGTCTTTCTTTAATTAGTGTTACAGTCTAATGATAAAAAATTATCATCAAGAGCAAACGCTATAAATTAAAACTCTTTAAAATAAATATGTTTGCTTGGTCCGCTTTTCACATACCTTTAAATGTTGTTTTTTTTTTTTTTTGAGAGAGAGTTTCAACTTATGGCGTCCGCTTCTGATAATTGCTCTTTATTATCAGATCAAGACACCAATCAGTTTTTGGTGTAGGCGGGGGATTGAACCCCAGATCTCTTATACAACCATCAGAGACTTTACCAGTTGAGCTAACTGGAACCCACACCTTTAAATGTTGTTGATGTTTCTTCTTTGCTAGTATACATGCGCATTAACTTCAAATTATTGACTTTTTTTACTTGCATTAAAATATGAGTATGCTTGCTATTGCAGGTGCGTGATGCATCTCATGTTCAACACTTGGACCTTGACAAACAGCTCCTCCACCTTTGGCCCTCAACAAAACAGATCTCTTAAACACTCCAAAAGATTAAGATTGTAAGCCTTGCTCCTTTAATTGTTGATCCACCTAAATTCCTCCGAGACCCTTTTCTCAAAATTGATTTGCAAACCCCACCAAATGGGTTTGATAATGTTCAGGTTTGGTATCAAATTGGAGAATGCAGATTCTGATAATGCTCCTGTTGTTTCTTTGTTTGTAAATTCTTGGAAATTGTTATTTCTATGGTTATATAGAGTTCCACAAATATATTGAGAATATGAGTTTTCCATTGCATGCTAAACAATATGGCTATTTCTCAACAATTCCATACTTCCAGCCAAACAGTGGAGAATATGTCAATTTCCTCGCAACAGTTTACATTGCAAACTTTTTCTGAAAGAAAATATTTTACATTGAGAAGTCTACTGTTGGCAGTAGCAAAATTTTTAGTTTGGAACTTTTAGGCTAAAGCTCTAAGTCGTTGTCTATATCTCTGGCTTTATCAAAACGTAACCTCCAATCTCTCACAAAACTCCTAAACTCAGTCTCAAGCTACAAAACTCTCAAAATCAAGACCAAAACTTTAAATCTACCTCATAAATAAAAAATAAAAATAAAACAAAAAAAATCCGAACATAATTTCACCTAACCCAAAAAAAAGTACCAAAAAGTCTTCTAAATGCTAATATAAATGGTAACTAATACATAAATTAATATGCTTATTGTGCAAATTCGCTTAAAAATATATAGGAGTATATAATTAAATAAACATACAAACTCCAAGTGCAAAAAAGTTTTTTTTTTTTTTTTGGTTTACCACCGTGTTTCCTCATGTGCAAACAAGTTATTCTCTAGAAAATGGTGCTCATAATAGTGGAAGTGTGTGCCAAGGACAAGTGGTTGTTTCACATTAGTTGCTAGTTCCAAGTTCTGACTTGAGAGAGAGGGAGAGAAAAAGGGATCATAAAACTTTAAAAGTGAAAACAACAACTCCTGTAGTCCTGTGTGAATGGTTTTGTTGGACTTTGGAAAATGAGTTTATAGTAAATTAGGAAACTTCAAGGAAGTTTCCTAGTTATAAATATATTTATTTTTTCTTAAAAAAATATATTTATTTATTAGAATTCCTCATTTCGTTTTATTCGTTTACAATATTTTCATAATAAATTATAAGTAGTAAATTATTATTAATTCTAATTTGAATTCACAACTTAAATTACTTTTTTTCTCACTTATAACAACAAATAACAACTTACTACATAAAATTTGTTGTGAAAATATTATAGACATAATATTTTTCTTTAATATAACTTTTTTTTAAAGAAATTCTTTAGTATAACTAATAATTCTTCAATTCTTTTGTTTTTTTTTTTTATTCAGCATTTCGCTCTAGGATATTAATTTAATTTGAATAAATTAATTTGAAACCCTCTTCACATGTATTTCTCTCACAATAATTGTGGGGTCAAAGAATTTGGCAACCCCGGCCCACTTTATACCAACTCCAAGGCCCATGCCGAGGAGGAAGAAACGTCCGAGGACGAAGTGAGAAAGTCCAAATTGCCCAGGGACGTCATCGAGGACAATCCTGTCCTCGGCCAGCCGAGACCATAGAAAGGAGAAGCAACAGGCCATCAAAGGCAACCTCTCTAAGCATCTCAAGAGAAAGAACAAGTACAACGTGTCAGCCATGGAAGCATGGTGGAGGAGCAAGTCCAGGATGAACTGTCACCTCCACATTAAATACCCACAACTAACATTCTGGCCGCATTAATGAGGAAATGACCCTTGAACAGTGCAGCCTTGGTTGCTGCAACTCACAGAAAGAATAGGAAGGCGACTGATGGGACAGGCACTCAAGTAGTGACCTGCTTGATCAACAAATGTAGGGCTAAGATCAATTGAAAGGGGGTATATAATGTAAGAAGTCCTTCTAGAAATAGGGGACCGGGGGAATTCATGTGACCATTCTCATTCAATAATGATAAGAACAAAGCTCCTCGGATTGGGCCGAAGACAAGCTTTCTTAGATAATCTCAATTCATCTCTGTTTGATTGTCTTGAATGCCATGTTAACCGTTGTCCACGCACTAAAGTCTAGTTCTTGAACTCATTCTCTACAAATTCATTGTATTGGGCTAGTTGGGTCTGAGTCCACTCATCCAGCAGCAGAAGTGCTCAAACCCAATCCCTACAATTGGCGCCGTCTGTGGGAAGAACTTGTGCGTTAGTAAGGGCAACAATCAGGCATGGTAGGATCAGGCCCTCATCAAGTAGGATCCTATCGGCCTAAACCGGCCCACTTTATACCAAGCCCAAGGCCCATGCCGAGGAGGAAAAAATGCTCGAGAACGAAGTGAGAAAGTCCAAATTGCCCAGGGACGATCCTGTCCTCGACCAGCCAAGACCGTAGAAAGGAGAAGCAACAGGCCATCAAAGGCAACCTCTCTGAGCATCTCAAGAGAAAGAGCAAGTACACCATGTCAGCCATGGAAGTATGATGGAGAAGCAAGTCCAGGATGAACTGTCACCTCCACATTAAATGCCCACAACTAACGTTCTGGCCGCATTAATGAGGAAATGACCCCTGAATAGTGCAGCCTTGGTTGCTACGACCCACAGAAAGAATGAGAAGGCGGCTGATAGGACAAACACTCAAGTAGTGACCTGCTTAATCAACAAATGTAGGGCTAAGATCAACTAAAATGGGGTATATAATGTAAGAAATCCTTATGGAAAGAGGATAATCAATTAGGAGCATAGAACACTTAGCAACTGGTATCATCACTGAAACCTTTGTAACAAATCACTGAAGAAGTAATAAGAATTACTAGCTCCTAAGAAGAGGGCCGAGAACAGAATTTCGCACTCTAATCCACGTCCCTGTTATTCAGTCCACTTGCAACTGTGTTTAGTTGTTGCAATCCTTACTAGGGCCTAATTCTTCAATCCACTCTCTATAAATTCATTGTATTGGGCTAGTTGGATCTAAGTCCACTCTCCAACAGTGGAAGTGCTCAAATTCAGTCCCTACAATAATAATACCAATAATAATAATGCAGGATTTATATATTGAGGTGGGCTTTTTTCACAACTACAGGCTGGGCTGCCTCCTGCCACGTTATGGCCCAATGGTTCTGGGTAGGAGAGTCAAGACCAGCTTGGCTGTAACACACCTCAAGCCAGCTTGTGCACAAACTAAAGCCCCTTTGCTAAAACCTTGGTCACATGCCCATGGCAAAGGAAAGTGTTACAAAAGAGTTATGGCAAGCAGGTGTAATATAACAACGACAAAAGGAATATGTTTACTGTCAGCTAGAAAACAGAAAATACCAAATGATGATCTTAATAAAGGAAGAAGCAATGCAGTAATATAAATGCAACATAGATAAGATGATAACAATAAAGTAAGGAAATCACACTAATGCTTAATCAATAAAATAAAAGGAAGAATGGTCAGTCTGCCATGCTTGATTTCCCTATAGGGTTAAATCCAAGAAGGGAAGCACTCTTTAATGTGGGCAATCTCACAGGAAGATCCTACCACGGAAATTACCCACTTTAAGAGAATTGACCTAAATGGTTTATCCTCAAATTTCTTAATCCTTACTAGAGGGTGGGCTTTTAAAGGGAGAGAAATAAATAGTCTACTGGTGCATGCTTACACTCTTGCTTACTATTTGTTTTTCTCTAATTCCTTTTTTCATTTCTAAGTTTTATACTCTATCTTTCACTCCCTTGTTCCGTTGTTCTCTCGTTATGTTGTTATCGCCCCTATACACGGTTGATGCCCCTTTTATACTGCCTGCCGTGACTGAGTTTTTACTATTTTACCCCTTAACTGCTTTTGTTCGGGTATGGGTGTCCTTCCCAGACCACCCACTAATCTGTTAGTTGCCCAGCCATCACCACTTCCTTGTGCTGGCCGTGCCACGTCCCATTTATAGACAAAAAGTCTTATTTTGTTTGCTTGCTCACTGTGGCATTCCCATTCGAATAAGGGTGGGTATTCTCTCTCACTATCCCTCATGGCATGCACCTAGTTATTCCAACTCATCTTTCCCTCTTTTTGGTGGCATGTCATCCCAGCAGGGCATTTCCTCCAAAAGAGTTTGAGCGGGAACCCCAAAATAGGCTTTCCCCTTCTCCCCACCGCCAGACCACCATATCCTCTCTTACCTCTAACTCATGGCCCACCACTCCTGTATTAGCTAGGTACAAATTGGTGGTGCCTAAGCTTTGTGCATTCTCCACTTCCATATGTGTCAATGGCTTGTCTGCTGTTCATGCGTTTGCCATGGCCTGAGGGCTCGTCTGCACATTCTGCTATTCGTTCTTGACTTCTTGTGGGACGAATGAGTCTTTGAGCTTTCATTCTTTATGTCTTACTTCTTTCCTGGGCTGGGCCTAGCTTGATTGTGGGCTTTTCCTTCTCTAATCCATTCCTTACCCATTTTGCGAGTCGGTTAACACTTCTACCATGCCATTCTGTTATTCCTTTCATCCTGTTATTTGATTCATGCTTGTTGGGCCTCTTTTTGGCTTGTTGTATGTTTTTCCTTTTGCGCAATTCCAACAACCCATCATCATTGGGCTAATACCCATGTTGTTTTGGGCTCCTTTGTCCCATTTCATTGCTTTCAGGCTTTCTTGGCCCATTTAATTCTTTTGGGCATCCTCGGCCCGTTTCATTTCCTTGGACATCCTTGGCCCATTCCAATTCTTCATTCTCATGGGCTTTTGCTAAGTCTTTTGGGCTTCCTCGACACAAATTACCATATCCTTTACTTTCAGGGTTTATGGGCTTTTCTACCAACCCTTTACTCACTTAATCCTTTACTTTGGACTTCTTTGGCCCATTCTTGCTTGCTTTTTATTTCTCATAATGCTCATGGGTTTATTACTTCTTTCTTTGGGCTCCTTTGGGCCCACTTGCTTTCTTTGAGGCCCTTTTGCTATTTTTTTAGGTTTATGGTCCATTATTCCTGCCAAGGCTTAATGGCTTTCTTTTCAATTTACTAACTCTTTTTCTCCCATATTGTTGGGCTTCTTCCTATTATTTGGCATCCTTGTCAAAGTGGGCATCAACATATATATATATATATATATATATATATACGGCACTTAATCCTCAAACAGTGTAGCGGAATACACTAGTACTAAAATATTTCTTTCTATAGCCAATTCAAATGCCTTCGAAACGGAATTCAAAACCTTGGTTCCATCATTTGATAGTAAACCTCCAACAGGATGGTACTCACTACTAGAGCCTTAAAGGTACGCTAATTTCATTGCTAAAAAACCTCAAAGAGAGAAAGGATTAAGAGAGAGATTAGTCCTTCACTGCTATACTCTTTTATATATATATATATATATATATATACAAGATAGAAATTATACTCTAACCTAATTTAAATGTACATGTGTGTGAAGCTCCCTCTTAGAGATTTGAACTCCAGCCTTTGAGCCCACATACTCCACAAGCACTTATACTTGTGGAGTGACCATCGCACAAATTAAGGATGCACGGTAGTTTTCATGCTATACTCACTTGTTCAAGGGAGTCAATCAAAATAAATGGTTTGCAATTTTCTTTGTAATGGTCATGAATGTTTTAATGAACCAACTTGGCTAACAACAAGTCATACCCCACTAACGGGTGAACTGTTTTGCCAAACAAGGCCAAACTTCTAACATTCTTGAATCCATTCAATTCAATTAGGGGGCGTTTGTTTCGATGTAATGTGCCATTAATGTGATGCACATTACGATAATGTGACATTAAAGTTTTTGGTTTATTTTATTTTTTATCTAACATTATGCTTGATGGTGTAAGAAATCAGTTGGTTGAACACTTCAGCTTCGGTAGACTACGGCGGTAGCGAAGGCCTGTAAAGAGAAGAAACAATCAAGGGGTGACCAGGGTGAACCGGCCAAAATACCCTCCGATGGTAAAGTTAGTATCTTCTCTCGAATGGAGTTCTAACTATATTGGGAGTAAAAATCTCAATATTTCATACCTTTGTTTGGTTCTGACTGGTCCTTATATAGGGAACTTTGGGGCAGTTATTGGTTCAATAACTTCCCCCAGATTTGTGGAATCCGGACATAACTTCCTCAATGGCTATAAGAATTATAACCGCTGCTGGAAGTTACATACTTGGGAGGAATTGGTGGCGATGAACACGGGTTGATTAACCGCTCCGAAATTTGCTAAGTGTTGTGTGGTCGTCTATGTGCAATGCCCGTGGACGACTCCTTTTCAGACTGTTGTGTGGTCGTCCATGCACCTTGCACATGGATGACTCTTCCGACCTGATTCCTTGAGGTTTATTCAATTGATCAATACTCAAGGACGACCATTCTGGACGAATCTTGGATGGTTTGGCCGTTTGGCTAACTGGTGATCATGGACGACTCCTTTGGACGAACTATAGATGTAATTTTTGCTATCCCATCAGTTGCCCCCTTGTCTAGGGCGTCGTCCAAGGATATTATAGGGATTTAATTCCCTTTATGTAGCCACGTGTCGTGTTTTAATTTGTTGAACAGTCAAGTCGATTACGTTTTTCACGCGATTGCCACGTGTCATCTTCTTAGTGGATGGTGTCGCTTCGTTGACCCTACTCCTGGGCCCTATAAATAGGCACATTCTCTTTCTTTCCACATTCTCTTTCTTGCCCTTCACCTTTCTCATAAACTTCCTTCTGCTATCTCGTCCAAGACTCTCGTCTAGCATTCGTCCTAGTTCTGTCAGTTATTTCCTCTTCCTTTTAGGTTTTCGTCTTGATCTTTATTTTAGTTATGTCTTTGTCTAGTAGTACAGAGATATAAATAGACGAGTATCAGGACGTCTCGTCTGGAAGTTATGAGAGTGGTGAGGGTAGCACTAGTTGTAGTAGTAGTTCCTTGGACGAGCATTATTCATCCGGGGTTCCTGGTATTTCCTTAGAAGAATTTCAGGAAATACAACGTAGGACGGCCTCTGGAACTGGGGCTAGCTCGTCCAGAGCATCACCTAGCCCTTCTCAGGACGAGGAGGAGGAAGAGGAGAACGTAATATACAATTGTGCACCTGAAGTAGCGTCCATCCTAGACGCCCCTAAGTTAAAAACATTAGTAGATAGATACCAAATTCCTAGGGAGTTTGAACCTCGTCTGCCCAGGGAAGGAGAGTGGTGTTGTTCTCCTTCTTCTAGTTTGGGAGTATACTCGTCTTATCTCTTAGCTGGTCTTAGGTTTCCCCTAAATTCATTTTGTAGAGGTCTTCTTCATAGGTTAGGCATTGGTCCTAACCAGCTTAACCCCAATGGTTGGAGGACGATAGTTGCCATGCAAGTGTTATGGCGTGAGACACTGGAAGGGGAATGTCCTATAACAGTGGATGAGTTCCTCTACTGTTATAAGCCTTCAGAAATAAAACAGTCAGCTGATTTTTACCAGTTCTCGTCTAGAGGCTCTCATTATAGCTTAATAAAGGGCCGTAGCTCGTCTGATAGGCTTTGGAAACAAGAATTTTTTTATTATTTCTGGAAACTGGGTTGGGGACCCAACAGATGTTGGTAATGCTCCCTTCCCTCCTTTTACTAGCCCCATAGGTCGCCTTCGTCCTGAGGGTATGTTTTCTTTTCATGTTATTTCTTTCATTCCTTACACTTTTTCAAACTCTCAATCGTCTAAACACCTTTCTTTTTATTGGTGCAGCTGTTATTCGTCCACGTTTGGATAGATCACACTTGGATCGAATTGACCAAATGCGTGCCTTCCCTAGAAGAACTTTTCACGATTTAGTAACTTTCAGCAGTTTGGCTACGTGGGGGCTTGGTCCAGAACCAACTGCTGAGAACCTAGGCCACGAAGAAACTACTCGTAAAAGTAAGTATCGTCCATCACTAATCCATTTTCTTCTCTTTTTTTTTTTTTTTTTTTTTTTTTAACTGATTTCCTTTGTTGTAGGAATACTTACAATGAGAGAAAATAAGGAAAAAATAGTAACCAGTGGGGACGAGGATGCTCCTGTGCCTCCAGTCGTCCAGAAGGCTGCCGTCCAGCCTGGGAAGAGAAAGTCTAAGAAGATTTCAAGTGCTGTGGACTTGGACGACCTTCCTAGTCGTCGAGGTTCTAAAAAACAAAAAACTACTCAGACTTCATCTCTTCCCAAGGTCCCTAAATTTACTCCTCCGACGGTGAATCTGGACGACCCTCCTACCAACGTGGAGCCCATCTAGATAATTCATCCTGTTCAAACTGATCCTACTCCCCCTCCAACTAAGACTCCTCGGAAGTCTCATCCGTCAGAGCCATCTGATCGTCCCTCTAACTTGGTGCTGGACGAGGGCTATGCATGGAGGACGTTCAAAGGGATCGTCACTGACAATGAAGTTAACCAATGTTACAACATGTCAGTGAAGGAATTTGAACGTTCTGGCATCCATGACCTCTTTAAGGTAGGACCTTAATTCGTCCTTGTGTGCTTTCAATAAGTGTTTATATATATATATATATATATATATATATATAGAATCTCTAACTTTCCTTCGTCCATGCACAGGCTATGTCAAAGTTTTATACAGCGACGTGCCAGGCCAAGGAACTTGCTGAGGAGGCCAAGACGGCAAAAGAGAAAGCTAAGGAGCTGAGTAATGAAATTTTGTTGAAAAAAGGGGGAGGTGATTAGGCTGACTGATGAAGTCAACCATTTGCTAGCATGTGAGACGAAGTTAAAGGAAGAGGTGGAAGAACGCAAAGCAAATGGTGTCGAGAAGGACACTCGTATTGCTTACTTGGAGGGAGAAGTTTCAGGATTTGCTTCGTCCTTGGAGAAAGCACGCGAGGAAGCCATTTCAGCCTTTAAGAAGTCTGACGAGTATAAGAATCGTCTAGACAGCCATTATGCTGTTGGCTATGAGGACTTCCGTGCTGATGCCAAGGAAGCTTTTCCTGATTTAAACTTTGATTCCTTCAAGCTTCCCCTTGCCACATAGAGTTCTTTGCTGCAGACGAGTTCCGAGGATGTAAACGTCTTGGACGATGCTAATAATGAAGTTACTCATGACGAGCCCAAGTAATCTTATTTTTCTTTGAAGAAAATTTATGTTTTATCTTTGTTGGAGATGCCCGTTGTTTTGGGCTTTTTTTTTTTTTTTATTCAAGTACAATTCCCTCGTCCAAGTTTATGGACGAGTTTTATGAATAAGCACTCATTACTCTTTTAAGGGTTTTTGGACGGTGGTCGTCTACCCTTTGAATTTTGTGAATGTATGAATGCTTTTCCTTTTCATTGTTCATTGTGTTTGAATATTCCTTAAGCTTTGTGAACAAATTTCATTTATATCGTCCATACCATTTTTGTGGTTGTCAGATTTTCCCTTTTATGGAGCTTTTATCTCATCTTGAACATATGGACGAATTCCTGCCTACATAACATCATGAGATGTCCATTTTCAAGCAAAGTTCGTCCATGAATGACGTCTTTTTGCCAGATTTATTCGTTGCTCAAATTTTAGGACGATTATTTACTCGTCCTTAATGAAATTTTCCCAACAAATGCTTATCCATGGGCTGGATTGTTAAGTTGGTTAGATTCGTCTATGGGCCTGTGGTGTTTTTACACGCACATTGTTCGTCCATGGTTTGGACGATCGTACTTCAGGTTTGTCTCGTCTTGAGCTTAGACGGACATACCTTGTTTATTTTTCTTACTTTATCCTTATTTAAAGGAAAGCTTTTAGACGATACTTCCTTGCGTCCAAGGATTTTACTCGTCTTTGGCCTTTCGCCTTCCGTGGATCATCTTGGATCATAGAAAATGGAGAATTCCCATACAATAATACATATACTTAAAACACATCATATATATATTTGGAAATCCATACTATGTAATCATTCGTCCACAATCATGGCACATGCTTGAGAGCTTGTGCTTTCAGGGAATTAAAAATACATAATACAACATAACTTCATCCATGAGCAGCATAAAATACTTATACACTTAAAACACAATAGTAATAAGCAAATACTGGAAAATAATATTAAGCATTACTTTAAACGTCCAAGGGTCTCGTCCATGTCAAGGCTCGTCCATGATCACCCTTCATTGATAGTATCTCCTTAGATGTTCAACATTCCACGGGTGCTCTAACTTTCGTCCATCCAGGGCTTCCAAATAGTAGGATCCTTGTCTCTTGGAGTTGATAACTTTGTAAGCTCTTTCCCAGTTTGGTCCCAGCTTCCCATGGGCCGGGTTTTTGGTGGCCAAAGAAACCCTTTTAAGGACGAGATCCCCAATGCTGAAGCGCCTGGGTTTCACCATAGCATCATGCTGCTTTGCCATGAGATTTTTGTACCTTGCTGTTCTTTGCTCCGCGTTCATTCTTACCTCGTCTATGAGATCGAGGTTAAGACGAAACTGTTCGTTGTTTTCCTCATCTTGATACTTCATCACCCTATGACTGGCCATATGCACTTCTGTAGGTATAACTGCTTCGCTCCCATAAGCCAGTTTAAAAGGAGTCTCTCCTGTGGGAGTCCTCACTGTTGTTCTGTAAGCCCACAAAACACCTGGTAATTCATCCGGCCATACTCCCTTTGCCCCTTCAAGCCGAGTCTTGATGATTTTCAACAAGGATCGGTTTGCTACTTCTGCTTGTCCGTTAGCCTGTGGGTGGGAGGGTGAGGAATAATAATTCTTGATTCCAAGTTGTTCACAGAATTCTCTAAAGGGGGTGTTGTCAAACTGTCGTCCATTGTCAGATACTAGTACTCTTGGTACTCCAAATCTGCATACAATACTCTTCCAGACGAAATTTTTGACATTTTGTTGTGTAATTTTCACTAAGGGTTTGGCTTCCACCCATTTAGTGAAATAATCTATCCCTACTACCAAGAACTTCATCTGTTTGGTTCCAGTTGGAAAGGGGCTTAAAATATCCAAACCCCACTGTGCAAAAGGCCAAGGGGCCATCATTGGGGTGAGGTATTCTGAAGGCTGTCTAGGAATATTACCAAAACGTTGACATTGGTCACATACCTTAACATATGCCTTAGCATCAGCTTGGACGGTTGGCTAGTAGTACCTTGCACGGATGACCTTGTGGATGAGTGATCTAGCTCCTGAGTGGTTTCCACATGCTCCTTCATGAACTTCTTTTAGCATGTAATTCGCCTTGTCTGGAGCTAAACACCTCAGGTATGGCTGTGAAAAACCTCTTTTGTACAACACTTCATCCATAAGGACGTATCTAGCTGACTTAACTCTGAGCTTCCTGGCTACGTCCTTCCCCTCTAGAAGCCTTTCGTCCTTCAGGTATGATATTATTGGGGTCATCCAATTCTCCTCGCCTTCTATCTGCAACATCTCTAGGAGGTCTATGCTTGGCATGTATTGTATTTCATCGAACTTCATTGCTTCATTAGCGGAGGCTTCCTTCGCTAAAGTATCTGCTTCTATGTTCTCTTCCCTCGAGATTTGAACAAAATTAACTTTTTTGAATTTCTTCACAAGGCGTACCACTTTCTTCAAATATTTCTTCATTCTGTCTTCCTTGACTTCACACATCCCATTTACTTGGCCTATGACCAACTGAGAATCTCCCAAGACGAGTATTGAGTCTGCCTCCACAGATTTAGCTAACTTCAACCCTTTAAGAAGAGTTTCACACTCTGGTTCATTGTTAGTTGTTTGATACTGCAAGCGAACCTTGTGATTCAATTTATCTCCTTCTGGTGATTGCAAAACCACTTCTATACCTCCTGCATACAGTGTAGATGATCCATCTACATGGACGACCTATTTTTTATTGTCTTCTTTGTCATCCAAGTCCTCATAACTTAGAGTGAACTCTGTAATGAAATCTGCCAGGGCTTGAGCTTTTATTGCATTCCTCGGTTGGTACCGAATATCAAACTCACTGAGCTCAACTGCCCATTGAATTAGTCATCTTGCAGCTTCAAGTTTATTCATTGCCTTCTTGAGTGGATGATTCGTCATAACATTGATGACATGACCTTGGAAGTAATGTCTTAACTTCCTAGAAGCTATTATTAGTGCGAAGGCTAACTTTTCTATCAATGGGTACCTTCCTTCTACCCCTCTCAGTGCTTAGCTAGTATAATACACAGGCTTCTGCACCTTTTCTTTCTCCCTAATCAACGCTGAACTCACGGCATGTGGGAACACTACTAAGTATAAATATAGTTCTTCTCATAGCACGGACGGACTTAGCAATGGGGCCGTGGTAAGATAGTGCTTTAGGTCATGGAAGGCCCTTTGACACTCGTCCGTCCATTCAAATGCCTTCCTGAGAATTTTGAAAAAGGGTAAACACTTATCAGTGGCTTTTGAGACAAACCTGTTCAGAGCTGCAACTTGTCCAGTTAGGGATTGGACTTCCTTGATGTTCTTCGGTGGTTCCATGTTCAATATGGCTTGGATCTTGTCTGGATTTGCCTCAATTCCTCTCTCTGAAACCATGAATCCTAGAAACTTTCCTGACGATACTCCGAATGCACATTTACTTGGGTTCAGCTTCATCTTGTATCGCCTAAGTGTTTCAAAGGTTTCCTGAAGATCGTCCAAGTGGCTTCCTTTGTCTAAGCTCTTCACAAGCATGTCATCCACGTACACCTCTACATTCCGTCCTATCTGTGAACGAAACATGTGATTTACCAACCTTTGATAAGTTGCCCCTGCGTTCTTCAGATCGAAGGGCATCACCTTGTAACAAAACAAACCTTGACTGGTAATAAAAGATGTCTTTTCCTGGTCTGCCTCGTCCATCTTTATTTGATTATATCCTGAGAAGGCGTCCATGAAGCTCAACAGTTGATGGCCAGTGTAGAATCAACCAGTTAATCAATACGGGGCAAAGGATAACTATCCTTAGGGCAAGCCTTGTTCAAGTCAGTGAAGTCAACGCACATCCTCCACTTGCCATTTGCTTTCTTCACCATCACTACATTTGCCAACCAATCCGGGTAATAGACTTCCCGGATGAACTGTGCTGTGGTTAGTTTTTGAACCTCTTCCTTGATAGCCTTCTCTCGTTCAGGGGCGAACACCCTTTTCTTTTGACGAATAGGCTTAGAAGAGGGGGACACGTTCAGTCGATGAGTGATTACACTTTGATCAATGCCAGGCATGTCGTCATGACTCCATGCAAAAACATCGGCATTCTTCTTTAGAAACTGGACGAGGTCTTCTTTCACCTTCTCCTTCATACTTGTTCCAATTCTAGTGAATTTCTCAGGATCATTTTCTTGTAATAAAACATCTTCCAATACTTCAGTCGGTTCTGCAACAATTCTTCTTTCTTCTATACTCATAGTCTGCATTTGCTCGTCCACAGCCAATATGGCTAGATAATACTCTCTGGCTGTCAACTGATCTCCTTGTGCTTGTTCAATCCCACACTCCGTAGGGAATTTGACTGATAGATGGTAGGTAGATGTTACCACCTTCCAACTGTTCAAGGTTGGTCTTCCAATGATGGCATTGTATGAGGATGAACAATCCACCACAAGGAAATTCACTTCCTTAGTTATCTGCTGCGGGTATGACCTTACTACTACAGGCAAGGTAATGGTACCTACGGGCTGCACTTTCATTCCTCCAAATTCTATCAGTGGCGAACATGCTGGACGAAGCTGATCTCGTCCAAGCCTCATCTGCTGGAAGGCAGGATAATACAATATATCCGCTGAGCTTCCATTATCCACCAACACCCTCCTGGTTCTGTAATCTGCTATGAGTAGGGTAATGACGATTGCATCGTTGTGTGGATGATGGATCCTCTCAGCTTCTTCGTCCGTAAAAGAGATGGTTGGCTCGTCTGTTTCCTTCGTCCTTGGGGGTCGTCCAGAGAGTTGGACGTTCTGCACCGCTTTGAGATACGTCTTCTTTGCCTTGGAAGATTGTCCTGTCGACGTCCCACCAATGATAACCCTTATTTCTTCGAGTGGGGGCCGTGATGACTCTTCCATCTTTGCTTTTAATTTTTCATCTTTATGATCCCTTCCAACGAAATGCCTCAACTTTCTTTGTCTGATGAGATTTTCGATCTGCTGCTTCAAATCGTAGCAGTCATCTGTGTCATGCCCATGATCTCTATGGAAGCGACAATATTTATTCTTATTGCGCTTATTTGGATCTCCTTTCATCTTTTCTGGCCACTTTAAGGAAGGATCATCCTTAATTTGCATGAGCACCTGATCGAGTGGGGCATTTAAAGGTGTGTAATTCTGATTCCTTGCTGAAGGGCTTACCTTCCTGCTATCCCTGTCTCGATCCTTTTTATCTTTCGTTCCTCCCTTCTTTGGACGAGGCCCTTGTTCAGAGTGACGCGTGGGGTTGATTTCCACTCTCTCAGCTCTCTTCCTCTTCTTAGCTATGATTGCGTCTTCCACGTTCATGAAGTTTTGGGCTGAATGGACAAGTTCAGCCATGGACTGGGGCTCTTTTTCATACAGCTTGTGAATGAACAAGTCCGAGTTAACCCCATTGTGGAAGGCTGCCAATAGTAGCTTGTCGTCCACCTTGTCTACTGTCAAGGCTTCCCTGTTGAAGCGTGTGATGAAGAAACGTAGGCTTTCATTCTCTCCTTGCTCTATGGTTAACAAGCTGGACGAGGAACGTTTGTGCCTCTGTCCCCCAATGAAATTATTGACAAATAATTTACTCAACTCCTCGAAAGAACTTACAGAATTTGGGGGTATTTTGCTGAACCATACTTGCGCTGGTCCCTTAAGGGTGGTAGGGAAGGCTCTGCACATAATCTCGTCTAGAACCCCTTGGAGATGCATTGTGGTATTGAAAGTAGCAATATGATCAAAAGGATCACGCGCTCCATCATATGAATCTAGGGAAGGCATTTTGAACTTCGGCAACAAGGGATGCCATTGATGGAAGTCATGAAAGGGGAATCTGTTCGGTAAACCAAATCCTCTACGTGATTTGCCCTTCTCATGTTCTCCTTCATCTCGTCCATAACCTTCCTCATCTGATCCATTTCCTTCTCCAAATGTGGCACCCTTCGCGAAGTGGTGCCTCTTGATTGAGTCTCGGGCTCAACATTTCCCCCTCTGTCTTCTTGACTTTAGAATTGTCTCTCAGCATATCCTTCACGACGCTGCCTCTCCATCTCCCTAGTCAACTCTTGATTCTGGCGAGTTAACTCCACCATAGCGGCCTCCATGGATTGCATGTGTTGGATGGAAGGCGACTGCATGACAGGCGCTGATTGGCGATCGCGATGGGGGTTGCTTGAAGCGTCTCTGCTTCCCTGATGGCCTGGGCTTGTAGCCCTCGACCTAGTCCGAACCATTCAACCTTTTTTCCCAGAAAGCCAAATCGTAAAACAATTTATGCTTCCCACAGACGGTGCCAATTGATGGTGTAAGAAATCAGTTGGTTGAACACTTCGGATTCGGTGGACTACGGTGGTAGCGAAGGCCTGTAAAGAGAAGAAACAATCAAGGGGTGATTGGGGTGGACCGGCCAAAATACCCTCCGATGGTAAAGTTAGTATCTTCTCTCGAATGGAGTTCTAACTGTATTGGGAGTAAAAATCTCAATATTTCATACCTTTGTTTGGTTCTGACCGGTCCTTATATAGGGAACTTTGGGGCGGTTATTGGTTCAATAACTTCCCCCAGATTTGTGGAATTCGGACATAACTTCCTCAACGGCTATAGGAATTATAACCGTTGCTGGAAGTTACATACTTGAGAGGAATTGGTGGCGATGAACACGGGTTGATTAACCGCTCCGGAATTTGCTAAGTGTTGTGTGGTCGTCCATGTGCAATGCCCGTGGATGACTCCTTTTCGGACTGTTGTGTGGTCGTCCATGCACCTTGCACATGGACGACTCTTCCGACCTGATTCCTTGAAGTTTATTCAATTGATCAATGCTCAGGGACGACCATTCTGGACGAATCTTGGATGGTTTGGCCGTTTGGCTAACTGGTGATCATGGACGACTCCTTTGGACGAACTATAGATGTAATTTTTGCTATCCCATCAACGCTAATCTAAAATTATAAAATATATTACATCATCTTAATTTCATCACCTTCCTAAAAAAATGTAATGTTGTATTATTATATTGAAATTACATTAATATAAAATTACAATAATATAATATTATAGTATAATGTAACATCATAACAAACCACACGCGTCCAAGGTTTACTAGGGTCGGGTTTTCTTTTTGTTATCCTCCTCTCTTTTTATGAGTTAGCATAACTAATACATACATTATATTTATATATACCGTGTTGCACGTGTATTATAATAAGAAACAAATGATGATGATGATAATAATAATAATAAAAAAAAACATGTATTAAACATTTTCTTTATACTTATATAAAACTTTTTATATCGATTAACATTTTTCTATAATATTTTATCAAAAAAAAAATTCTATAATATTAATGACATAAGATCTTTATCTCTCTTTCTCACACACAAAAATAGATTTATAAATAAACAAAAACTAAATTAATTTAAATTATAATAACATGAGAAAGCAAATACTTTTGTTTATTATTTTCGTTTGAAACATAGTCAAAATTTGAAATTAAATTACTAAATATATAAAACTACTTGAATAATGCATTAAATTAGTTTTTTTTTTTTTTTTTTTTTTTTGGAGAAGAAGAATCCCTTAAATTAGTAGGTTTTTCGTTTTTGTATATCTTGGAAATGTTTTTATTTATTAAAGAAAAAAAAAAGAAAAAGAAAAAGAAAAGAAAACGGAAATGATTTGACATAAATTTTTGACATTATAGATTTTGGCAAAAATCGCCATACCTGGCTCTTTCGTCATAAATCACTAATTTATTCGATCCAAAAATAAAGCACTCATTCAAACATTTTTAGGGAAAAAAAAGGAAGAAGCCAAATTCTGCAGAGAGAGAGACAGAGAAAGTGAGTAAGGCAGAGAGCGAGAGCAAGAGCAAGGGAGAGAAGAGTCCGCCACCCGCCACCGCCACCGCCACAGTCAGACTGCCCGAACCACCGCAGCTGGTAAATTTTTATTTTATTTTATTAAAATTTGAGCATTAAATATGATTTGATATTGATTTAAGGAAGAAACCAATACGTCAGAATCAAACGCATAGTCTGATTCCGTTGCATGCATATATAGATTATATAAAATTGGTACAAATAAAATTATGATCCAAATAGAAATATTGGTGCTAATTAATTGCATTTACGTGTTTAGGTTTAGCGGAATGGGATACATAGGGACACACGGTGTTGCAGCGCTTCACAGGTACAAGTACAGCGGCGTGGATCACTCGTACGTCGCCAAATATGTGCTCCAACCCTTTTGGTCTCGCTTCGTTCATTTCTTCCCCCTTTGGATGCCGTATGTCTCTTCTTCTTTTTTTTCTACACACTGTATATTTTGTTCATTTTTCTACACACTCGCCGTACACACATTGCCACATGGACTGAAATCGCGTTTTTGAAAAACGCGATTTCAGTTAAAATTATGAAATCGTGTTTTCAAAACGCCATTTCAAGAGGAGTAATAATAGTTTACATACTCACCACCGTATACACATTGCCACACGGACTGAAATCGTGTTTTTGAAATGAGTTCCTTATTACACACGCACTCTCACCAAATACACATTGCCACATGTACTGAGATCGCGTTTTTAAAATGAGTTTCTTTTTATTACACACTCTCACTATATTCACATTGCCACATGGACTAAAATCATGTTTTAAACGAGTTCCTTATTACACACGCTCACTGTATACACATTGCCATGTAGATGGGAATCGTGTTTTTAAAAACGAGTGCTGTTGATTACACACCTCTGTGTGTGTGCCACCTTAGCTGAATACACGATTTTAGTTCAATTGTGAAACCGTGTTTTCAAGACACAATTTCACTTTTTCGAAATTATAATTGAAATCATGTCTTGAACACACTATTTTCAAGGCTGTGTGTACGAATGTGTGTAACAAACATTAACCTTTTAAAATGCGATTTTAGTTAAAATTGTGTTTTTAAAACTCAATTTCAAAAGGGTGTGTGTAATAAGATTTTCCTGTATTTTTTTATTGAGATTAGATATGCTGACTTCTTTTCTCTTTTTCTTTGATCCTTGGTGTTGCATTGCATTTCAGGATCATTTGCCAGTCCAAACATGGTATAGGAATCTTCTTTTTCTCTTTGTATCGTTGCATTCGTTTATAACTTTTACTTTGATGTAATACGTTCATGCCTGTTCAATTCATTGACGGAAAAATCTTTATGTTTTGTCAGAGAACACTTAACGGATTCATGTTCTTAGTCGTTTCTGCACTGCTTGGCTATGTGAGTGGGCGTTTCTCTATTATCATGTTTTTAACTTTCATATTTGTTAGATTCTCCTGTTCATAGTTCTAATTTTCTGAGAACAAAAAGCTATTATTATTTTTCAAGAAGTTAAAAATTTGTGCAAATTAAAATTTACCTCCCTGTGGTTAGGTTTACTACACTTTACTTGACTTTTAAAAAATTACAGTAAACCTCCATACAATTTGAAATCATTAAATCAATACATTTTGATGAACCCTCAAGTGATATCACATCATCATCAATATCATCTATTTGACACCCTAGTTGTGAACAATCTTTTTTTCTGTCTTTTTCCTCAATTATCATGGTGTTCTTGTGGAGTGGATTAAATTAATGAATTTTTAATGCAAGGTTTGAGGAAAAAGATCGGAGAAAGATAGATTTTGTGTAAGTGTAACATGGTTTCAAGTAGATGATTGGTTAATAAAAATATTTTAGTTTAATCCAAACTAATTTTACATTTTACAAGTGAGTGATGCAAAGTTCACAATAAATTGTAATTTGCCATAAATTTTGTAGGAAAATATGTGCTACAATTTCCAGTTCATGGTGTGTCACTATATCTACATCTTTGATAGTCTTGGTCATAAATTTGTAGTGTCTTGTGAGCTTTGTGGAAAACTTAACTATCAAGCTCACCTTTCTTGCATTCCTTTCCTTGTACCTTTTTTTCTCCCTTGAACTGGAAAAATATATTCTGGAGGAATAATTACGAAGGGAAGGGATCTGCTTTCCTGAAATAGTAGGGAAAATATTACTGAATAGGGGTAACCCAATTTGAAAAGTGGAACTTAACCCATAGAATGTATAGTGCTGTAAAGTATTGTTCATGTCAAAGTCCTTTTTGCATATATAGCTCATGCCAAATTATTTGTCTTAGAATCTTTCACAAGGTTATAAGAATCTTAAACCCAAGCTGGAATGCTATGTAGAATATGGACAAGACATGATGTGGGTACAATCAAGTGTTGGTGTGCTTTGTGCCCTAAATGCACGGGTTTTGTATCATGTTATGTTATTGCTGAATCTCTATGTTACTTGGTATAAATTTTTTGTTGAAATACTGATGCAGGAGGCTCAAAGAGTTACCTATTTTAATTTATTTTTATTTAACTTCAGAGCTAATTGTATTTAATTAGTAGTTAATTAGGTTTGTAATTCAATAATTGGGATTTCCCAAGTCAGTTAGGATTAGGTTTTCGTATGTTAGTTAGAATTAGTTGTGAATGTGCGTGATACTCAGGATTTTCTGTTTAGGTTTGCATTGAGACTGTTTAGGCATCATAACACATCAATAAGACTTCTGAAGCAGGCAGCAACATGCTATCTGTTGGTGCTGCAGTTGTTGGTAATTATTAAATCATTATTTTTGGTTCCATGTATGATTAGGTACTTGATTCTATGTTTGACTATGTTGGTCTATGTCTTTAATATGTACTACTGCAGGGTTCATCACAACCTGTAGGTGCTACTGAGGCTATGACAACTAATGCACAAAACAGTCAAACACAGGTTAGTTAGCTCACTAATTAACTTTATTGTTGGCATTGTGAAATAATAATAATCTTTCAAAATATGCATGACTTATTAATTTTTCTTGTTCTTAGCAAACTATACCTGATTTGGTGTCTCCTTAGATTGAGATAGGAAACAGAATATCATCTTTTGCTTTAAATAATATCAAGCGAACAAAAATAAACAAATAAAAAGGAAGCGCATTGCAAATCATAACAATAACATAAAATATACAATCTATTAGATAGATGACAAATTACATTCCAAATCATAACAATAACATAGAAAAGATGATACATTTTGCTCAAAATTAGCTAAACTTATGGCAACATCTTTTTTGTGCTCCACTCTAGCCCTATTGCACCAAATCAGAACAGTCACAATAATTGCAAAGGCAATCCAAGAAAACAACAAAGCAATCCTCAAGTTTTTATTTTCTTTATGATGTACAACTAATAACTTCTCCAACTTGTCCAGGCGTCCTTGTAGTTGATGTATTACTCTTTGTCCATAGGGACACATTTCTGGATCTTCCCATTTAAAGAACCTGCAATTTACATTTTGCTTGTATTTGCCACAACTCCAAAACCTTCTCCCAAAATTCTCATCACTGAATGTTGTATTCAGTGGAGCTTGGGCCGGACAGTAACATATTTTTTGTTGGATACATCAATGTGTCTTGGGTATGAAATTTGCACACGTACAAAAGTAGACTTTATTTGGACATATTTCACAAACACCTACCTTGCTTATCAAAAGAAAGCATTATAAATAGAAATAGATAACAGAATAGTTCAACTTCCAAAAATGTATCTAATTTCAAGTCTACAGAATGCCAATTGGCCCTAAATGATGCTAATAGTTTAACATCTCTCAATTCTAATTAGGCAAATGTTGTAAATGGCCTGTGACCATTTTTAGACAGGGCAGCAATGCATCAATCAGTTGCACTGAATCAGCTACCAGCCCATACACTGATGCTAAAACATTCTAGCTATTGCAAACCTCAAAGTCTCCTAATGCCACCCAGAAGCTAGTACAATGCATCTGACTTAAACCAACTTCATTATCTCAAAAAAAAAAAAAAAAAAAAGACGTAATTCAATTGAACTAAGCTTCATGACAGCTTTAGACAAACTTGTTCCAGCAGTCCTTAATGATGATGTGTTTTTCCCCAAAAATAAAAACAATTAATGATTCACTCATTAATAATCAGTCTAATTGCAGTTCCTTCTTGGCAGTCCTAGAGAAGGAAGTACTCTGCAGTCTGTAGTTTTCTTGTGTCAAAATTTTCTTGCTTTTGCCAGCACAAGGTGAATATGAAAATTAAAATAATATTCAGGCACTTACAAATAGGATGCCAACCTAGGACTGGACCATGCATTTACCTTAGCAAAATCCTTAAAGCAATGTAGCAGTGTATTGAGTGAAGCTTGAGAATGTATTTCTTATGCAGATAATATTCTCAACTTGGCTAATAAGGTTTTACTAGTTATTAAGCTTCTTGTAAGTGATGATGATGTAGAGGCTTAGACAATTTGCAATGAACTCAAGTGGGGGAATCTAAAGGTCATTTTTAGGAACACAGAAATATAGGATGATTGGATAATTGCTTGCCTGTGATCAGCAGAAGGAAGAAAAAGAGAAATGAATCAACTGACTTGCTAGCAACTAACCCAACTAACAACTAGAAAGAACAGAAAATAAAATAGGATTTGGCATGTAAGCATGTAACATAAGGATATTTAATAAGATCATTACCATTGACTGAGGAGAAGTAACTTTCAATTTCCTCAGAAGAGCTGCAAATTGCACTGGGTTCATTATCGTTATAGTCATCACAGTTTCTCCATAAATTGTCAAATTCATCATGGGAACCATCACAACTCAAAAGTTATGAGATTACTGCTGCATATTGTTTGGGTGAACATTTCCACATCTTGCTTATATACCAAACTGAGCCCACATTCCCGCACATACATGCCTGGCCTAGTGCTTTCAAATACAACCTCAATCTGATTGAATTCACCACTCCAAGCAATAGCAAACCAATCATCTCAAGGTAAATACAATAGCCAAATGTGCCTCGCAACAAGTTTTGTGCTACAGGAAATTTTACTTTGAGAAGTCTGCTGTGGCAGAAGACAATTCCCCAGGGTTTCCTGGGGGCTCATTCTATCTGAAACAAGTTGTGGGTCTTTAACCCACTTAAATAATATTCAATTTTATTTAGTCATTAAGTACTAGGCTTACCCTGCTGCATCAGCTTGGAACCTGTTATTTTTGCATAATTTCCTTTAAAAGTATGACACCTATTATGGCCTTCCCCTTTTAGTTAATGTCTGAGGGGAACGTGTTCACTAAATACTATGTTGTCATTCTTCTAAGATTTAAATGTGTCTGTGTTTGAGATGTTAAAATTTTTTTTTTTTTTTTAAAATCTGACAATTAAGAGCTGGATATAATTGTCCTCTAAAAGCCAGTTTTAGATTTTCAAAGCATGTGATATAGTTTGATATTCAATGACCATAAAAAGCCAATAAGCTCTAGCTCAAATGCAATCTCCTCCCCATGAACAGGTTGAAGTCAGGTTCATGATTCATTTTACAAATATATTTATCAAGCCAAAAAAAAAAAAAAAAAAAATTACCAAAATAGAGATTGGCTGCATTTTAATTGGATGATGTTGACTTTTTTATGAGATTATGATAACTTACCGTGTAGAATTTTTGCTTTTCTTGTTCGATAATTATTCTTATAAGCTCTTCTGCTTGTTTTCTGGTTGCTTCATTTCCTTGGCTTTTAACAATACGTTCTTTTTATTCAAATTGTACTTGGATGTAAAATTCTTGTTCTCCATTTGCTTATTTCAAACTTTGACCAGCATGTAAGAGAAAAGTTTTGATTACTACCATTATTGTCAAAAGAGAATTGTAATGGGTCTCTTCATAGTGGAGAGGTTATCGTAATTCAGATCTCATTAGAAGTTTGATGGTGGTCATTCTAGCATCATTACAACCAAATTGGATGATCCTTTTCAAAATGTGTGAGGTGCATTGCTAATATTTCCCACTTTGCAGTGTCTGTCAGAGGCGACATAAGTTTGTCCTTTTTCCCTTTAAAACTTGATTCAGAATTTTAATATGATTGTTTCTCTGAATTTTCTTGTGTCTACTTAAGGAAGATATTCTTGGGCTACTTTTCAAAAAAGAAGATATTCTTGGGCTCTTTTCTTTTAATTCTTTCTTAAAGCTAATTGTTGTTTTTAACTTGAGAGTTGGGTTGTGATTGTGATGGTCTCATAGTATACACCCTGTACACTCGGGGTATCTTCCTTCTTTTTCTTCTTTTTGTTTTTAAGTTCTGTTATTTATCAAAAAATAATAATATGTATATCTCTGGGTTATGGAGCTAATGGGATTTAATTGTAATCAGATTTTGCCTGATCTGCGTAAGTTGGTCAGATATGGTTGCCATTAATACACAGTAGAAATATTAGTAGGCTGGTGGCTTGGTGCACTGTCTGTTACTTCAGATTTTCCAAGCTTTAACATCACATTTCTATCTATAAAATTTTATTGCGAAACCTAACTCTCTATTAATCTAATGAAAAAGTTGGATTAGGTATACTAGGGAGTGATGGATTCAATCAATTTGAGTGATATGGGTATAAAATATTGTCATTGAGATATGGTTCCATATTGTGAACAACTTTCATTTTTGGAACGTTCATGTTTAGATGCTATTATGTAGGAAAATCCTGGGTATCATGGTAAAAGTAGAATCTCAATCTTTCATCTAATTTTTATTCTTTCCAATTTTTTGCTATTTCTTATTCTTTTCCCTTTGTCATACATTAGTAAACCAGGCCTGCTTTTGTGATTGTGCTGAGGATCAACTTGGCTTTCTGCAGTTTTATGCCTACTGCATTTTCTGGTACTATTATCTAGTGAGGGGTTGGGGTCCTGGTGAATAAGGTTGACTGGAAAAATGGTTTAAACATTGCAGTTTGGTTTTTCCAGAACCGTCATTATATTCTACCGAGCAATCAAGCGGCCGGCTAGTTTTATGTGTTAGTAGTTATGGATTTGTGCTTATAGAGTAGCTGGTCTAGCTTTGATCCTACTTGCCTGTTGTAATTGACTTTGTTTCCCATTCTCTCTGAGTTTCTGGAAGAAAGTTTGCTTTTCTTTTTTCATTTTTTTTAACCTCTAGTGAATGGGAGACTATCTTTGCGGCTTATAGATTTTGTCATGTGGTTTTCTTTTTTGATATGTATTGAATTGCTCCTGGTTGTGTTAATTGGATTTGTTGTAATGGTAGTTTAGGTTGAAGTAAAAGCAAAACATGTTTGATCATCTTACTAATGGTATTTAGTATTGTACAATATTCCTAAACTTCATTGATCATTATTTTATTCAAAGGACTGCTAACTGAAAAGTTGTTAGATTCTTAAAAGCAAAAAAAGAGAAGTTTTTAGATTATCTTTTTGTCATTTTCATCATCAGCTTTTCTTCTTACATTAACATATTATTTAGTAACTAAATATCTGCTTGTTTAGTATGTTTCCGTTCTCTTTTGATCTAGAGAATCTTAACAATTTGCTATTCGTTGATGGTTGGTATGACATTTCTTGTTCGATGAATCTGACAAATTTACTGATTTTTTTTGGCATTCTCCCTCTTGAAACTTCACTGAGGATTACTTGAGTGCATTATTATTTTTTTATCTGGCTATGCAGGGAGATGATCCAGCACAGGCCTTACACACAGAAAGTGGATGTGTATAGTTTTGGGATTGTTCTCTGGGAACTCATTACGGGAATGCTACCATTCCAGAACATGACAGCCATGCATGCAGCATTTGCAGTCATAAACAAGGGAGTTCATCCAATAATACCCAGTGACTGCTTACCTGTTCTCAGTGATATCATGACCCGGTGCTGGGATGCCAACCCTGATGTCAGGCCACCTTTCATGGAAGTTGTCAGAATGCTGGAGAACGCAGAGACAGAGATAATGACTACTGTCCGCAAGGCTCGTTTCAGGTGTTGCATGAGCCAACCTAGGACAATGGAGTGATCCTATCAGAGAAACATTAAATGAGAAAACAATCAGCAGAACATAAAAAGTAAAAAAGAAACTGGAAAAAAGAGAAAAAGAGGCAGAAGGAGGTGATTACATTTGTAGCCCTGTGTATTTATGAGTTGGAATTTCTTTCTGAAGATAGAAAAAGGAAAAGGTATAATAAAACTATTGGTTTTGGTGTTTCGACATGAATGGATTCCATTTGCTGAATTAGTGATAGAAAAGGAGATTGATGTGTATGTATAATTCTCACTCTGCTATGTATTAATCTATACCTTGTTTAGCTGTTGTGCTTTCTTGAGAAATACAGCTCTCTCTCTCTCTTATTTGTCTTTAATCTCCCCCCCCACCCCCCAAAAAAAAAAACCTCCTGAAAAAGACATTATCTTTTTTTTTTTTTTTTTTCAAATGGATTATGCATGTTTGGTTGTAATCAGATTTGTCTATATAATGAAAGTGAACTTGAAAGAAGTCAAAGCTGTGAGGTGAATATAGGCAACTGGGTACCAAATGTGATTGAGCTGTGTGAGTTGAAGATTACGGTAGGTTGCTGTTGGCTAGAAGTTGGAAGAAATTGCTAGAAGAAGTCCCTCTTCTACTAGAATACCAAGCAGCCCTGGTCTTACGTGAAATGGTCTGGCCATTGGGTTATTGAGTTCAAGTTCAAATATTACATCTCTTCTTGCAGGAGCTGTGTGGAAAGGTGGAGTTGTGACTTGTCCCAAATATCAGAGATGGAGAGGATTATGTTCCCCGATTATCAGCCGTGCAAAATGCCTGCTGGCTAAGCGTTAAGCATAGCTTTGATTAAAGTTGCTTAATAATCAAGAAAAGCAAAGCTAAGAACTTTAAAGCACTTCGTTGAGTTGAAATTTTATTCAGGAAAAAAGAAAGAAAGAGATGTTAGGTCCAGAAAAGAGCTTTTAGTTAGCATAAGTACTAATTTAAGGCCTTTTTTACGCTAAAGCTGTTTAAGCTTTTGTAACAAAAATAGTTAATACGGTCGTTGGCCCTCCTTCCATATTGGATTTACTTTCTCGTTTCTTTCGCAAAAACCCAATATCTAAACCCGTATCGGTGAGTTATATCTCTAGTTTTATCTAAAGCCCAACCCCAAATCTATCTCACAAAACCCCCCTAAGTCACACAACAAAACTCTCAAAATCAAAGATCAAAACATAAAACTTTAAATCTACCTCATAAATCTATAATTAAATATTAAAAAAAAAAAAACCCAAAAACCACAAATATCTCAACGTAATTTCACTAAAACCTCAACCCCCCCCCCCTTCCAAACCAAAAAAAAGTGCCATAAAGTCCTCTAAATGCTAAATGATAATGCTAATATATACATAAATTAATATGCTTATTATGAAAATTTATTTAGTAAAAATATATAATTAAAAAAACCCAAAAACCACAAATATCTCAACGTAATTTCACTAAAACCTCAAACCCCCCCCCCCCCCTTCCAAACCAAAAAAACGTGCCATAAAGTCTTCTAAATGCTAAATGATTATGCTAATATATACATAAATTAATATGCTTATTATGAAAATTTATTTAGTAAAAATATATAATTAAATAAACATAAAAAACTCCAAACCTGAATTAGTTTGTAAAATTCTTGGCTAACAAGTCGAGCCCAGTAATGAAAAAAATTTCCCATGCAACTTTCTGCCTAATTTGGTACTATTTCTAATTTTGTCTCCGCTTTCTCTCCCTTGCTTTTCCTTCATAACCCAACACAAAAGTTCTCGTAAAAACTAGCCTCATGAACAAAGTTTGTAAAATATCCATACAACATCAGTTATCAACAGAAAGAAAGGAGCATGAGTACTACACCTTTAAGATAAATCTATACACACATAATATCCAAGTTTTAATACCAATACATTACACACACTATTAAAGAGGACTTATCATCTTTTCGAATTTAGTGATTATATTAATGTTGCCTAGTTTGATATAAGATATGTACCCAAAAAAAAGAAAAAGAACTCAGTGTCTTAAAAATGTATAAAATAAATCTCGATAACGATATTTCATGCAATAAAAATCATCTATTACCATATTTATAGTAAATTATTAAAATTTTCATTTGAAGACTTCCAAATGAAGTCTTCAAATTATGAACCAAAACTTTAAGTGCATTGTTGAGAAACAAATGAAATTAAAAAGAAAATGAAACTGAGAAAAAAAATACATTAATTCTATAATAACTAGGACTATTACTTTGTAGTCAACTCTTTTTTGGTAGAGCATTGTTTGAGAATTTTTTTTTTTTTTTGGGGGGGGGGGGGGGGGAGAAATTATTAGGTCTACTAGAGGATTGCTAACGTGGTCCTCCTTGACCTTTCAACCAATAAAATATTGTTATTTATTCAAATGTAGCATCATCTAGTAATTTTTTTATTTTTTATTCCTTGTGCTAATTAGAAAGCTTACATATACATTTACATAAATGACATCATCTCATTGGTTAGGGAGGACCACATCAGTAGTCCTCTCGGTGTAAATAATAATTTCTCAGTGGAGGGGGGGGGGGGGTTATTATAGTTCCACCCTGAGTACAATCATTCCTCATAAAGATATTAATGATTTTGAACCCCAAAAAAAAAATCTAGTTTATTTTTAGGAAGCAACCAATTTCCAAACACAGGAAATAAGTAGATTTTTCATAAATAAATAAGAAATAATTATTAAAAAATTTCCTCCAAAACAAATAAAGTATATGCAACTGTGGGTATTTTTTTTTCTTCATATATCATTAATTAATTGTTTTTTTAAAAAATTAAGTAAAAAATTCAATTTTGTCCAACTAAAATTCATTGTTAATTTTTTTAAAAAAAGTCTGAAATACTACTAAATTTACTCCATTAATTTTTTTTTCTATAATAATAATAATAATTTGTAATTAATATAAATTGATATTTATTTGTCCCTTCATATCAAAAGTGATATACATAATATTTGTGGGGCCAGAATAAGTCAGCAGCCCCGGCCCCACTCCAGGCCCAGCCAACGGCCCATGCCGAGGACGCCTCGACGATACGAGGTCGAGGACCAAAGTTTGGAGCCAGTACCAAGGAGCGTTGCCGAGGATAGTTACATCCTCGGCATGCCGAGGACAGAAAGAGGGCACACGTCACACCTTTAAGGGGGGTCTCCCCCAAGCATCCAAGGAGCAAAAACGAGAACCAATGGCCGGACATTGGTGCATGGCGGAGGAGCAAGTCCCAGGTGAACTGTCACCTCACATTAAATGTCCTCAACTAACGCTCTGGCCGCATTAATGAGGAAGGACCTCTGAACAGTGCCGCCTGGGGCGCTACAACCCACTGGAGGTATGGGAATGCGGCTGATGGGACAGACACTCGAGTAGATGCCGGATTGATCAACAAATGTAGGGCTAGGATCAACTGAGTGAGGAGTATATAATGTAAAATCCCTCTTATGAGGGGGGACGGACAAAAAAACCCAGGGAAAAAGGAATACTGTAGCAGAGTATTCTCTCCCCACTCTTGTAACCCTTCTGAAAAGAGATAATAGTAGTTTCCAGCTCCATAAGGCACGGTCCGAGGAGCCCATGGTGTGTTTAAGGCCCACGTTCTAGTTATTGGCAACCACGTACAAACCATGCATGGCCGTTGCCTTCCTTCTACTGAGCCTAGCTCTTGAGTCCACACTCTACAAATTTATTGAGGGTTTAGTTGGGCTTGGGCCCAACTCTCTCGATCCTTAGAGAGCGCTCGAATCCACCCCCTACAATTGGCGCCGTCTGTGGGAGAGCTTGTGTGTTTGGTAAGGACAAACAGTCGAGCATGGTAGGATCAGGCCCTCACAAGGAACTCCCAATCGACCCCCTGAACCGGCAAAGTCACGGCATCAGGGCAAAGTATGGCGACCCCGGGGGCGGTCAGAACGACAACAGGAGGTTTCGAGAAGGAAGCGTGCACACTTCAACGGCGAGCGAAAGCCGGGGGGACGGGCACATTCCCCAGAAGCGCGACGATGGCCACGCCACACGTTCACAAGAGGCCCACAGCCATGCTTCCCGGAGAGGGGGACGATAAGGTGGCCATGCAACGTGAGATAGACGAGCTAAAGAGGAAGCTGCGCCGCGCGCAACGAAGACGATCTGAGCCTAGCCCTGACCCGCCCCTCCGACGACGGAAAGCGACGATGAATACCGGCAAAGGTCAAGGACGCCCCCCAGCGAGACTTTCTCCCACGAGGAGGAGCGCTACCAGAGGCGTAGGCGCGCCAACCCGACCCCAAGGGACTTGGGAGGCGATGCCATGAGCAGGGCGCTGGACCGGCTCTCCAGGTCACCCTTCACGCGTCGTATAGAGGACGCAGAGCTTCCTCGGCGGTTCCAGCAGCCAACTTTCATTGCCTACAACGGCAAGACGGACCCCGTGGAGCACGTGAGCCAGTTCAACCAAAGGATGGCGGTCCACTCCAAGAATGAGGCACTGATGTGCAAGGTCTTCCCATCCAGCTTGGGACCTGTGGCAATGAGGTGGTTTCAACGGTCTAAGGACGAATTCCATAGACTCGTACAGGCAGCTGACCCAGGGCTTTCGGCTCCCGCTTTGTCACGAATAGCAAGGCCTCCTCGGCCCATGAGCGCGCTGCTGTCCTTGGTCCATGCGCGACGGCGAGACCCTCAAGGCTTACTCGGACAAGTATTGGGAGATCTACAACGAGTTGGACGGCAAGTACGATGCTGTTGCCATCAACACGTTCCAGAACGGATTACCAATGGGGCACGGCCTGAGGACGTCCCTAACCGGTAGGCCGGCCACCAGCGTGCGGCAGCTGATGGATCGGATCGACAAGTACAAGCGTGTGGAGGAAGACATGCTGCAAGGCAAAGGCAAGGAGAAGGCTACCCCTCAAGAGAGAAGGGATTTCAGGTCGGACCGTTATGACAATGCCCGTCCGAGGAGGGATTTCGGTGGGCATTCTGGAGCGACCCATGCGCAGACGGTAGGCGCTGTGTTCGAGAACCCGTGCACAGGGTGCTGGAGAAGATAAAGGACGAACTGTACTTCAGGTGGCCGAACAAGATGGCTGGAGAACCTGGAAGGCGCAATCAAAGTCGCTACTGCCAGTACCACCAGGATCACGGGCAATACGGAGGACTGCAGGGATCTTTGGAACCACCTGGACCAGCTAGTCCAGGGGAGGCTGAAGCACCTCCTCCACCATTCCAGCGGTCAGCAAAGCCGGAACTACCAAGACCTCGGAGGGACGCCGCCATGGGGCAACCCACCGGGACGATCAATATAATACTGGCTGCACCAGGAAGGACGGGCACACCCCCTCTACGAGTGTTGTCTGTGGCCCAACTGCCCGCCGAGGACCCCCAGACGTGGCCAAAGAGGTCCAGGAGGAATCCTCCCCCAGCCCTGAGTTTCTCGGAGGAGGACAAGATTGGGACCATCCAACCACACGAGGACGCCCTGATCGTCACCCTCAGAATAGGGGGCTACGATGTGAAGAGGGTGATGGTGGACGGAGGCAGCGCAGCCGAGGTCATGTGTCCAGACCTCTACAAGGGGCTGGGGCTGAAGCAGGAGGACCTCACACCTTATAGCTCCCCCCTAATGAGCTTCGATGGGAAGCTCGTCATCCCAAAGGGTATGATCAGACTGCCCGTACAGACAGGCCCAGTGGTGGTGGAGGCGAACTTCATAGTGGTGGACACATACTCTCCCTACACGGCCATCGTAGGGAGGCCCTGGCTACACGCCCTGGATGGCGTAGCCTCCACCTTGCACCAGAAGGTGAAGTTCCTGTCAGGGGACCAGGTTCTGGAGATCCGAGGTTGCCAGTCCACGGCTAGGCATTGCACAGTGGCTGCCATATCCCGCCGGATCGATGCACAGTCCTCGGCCCCATCTGAGGAAAATTCATAGCAATCAAAGACCCAGGTAGCACCTCCAGGTGCACCTGCCGAGGATGCTAAGTGCGAAAACCTGGAGAAGGTGATGATTGGCGGTGATCCGGAGAAGTTTTTCCAGGTCGGGATACAACTGCCTCCACGGGAGAAGGAGGAGTTACTTGAATTCCTCAAGAGAAACCTTGACGTGTTCGCATGGGATCCCTGCGACGCCCCTGGGATTGACCCATCCTTCATCTATCACCACCTCAACGTCAACCCATTTGCGATCCCCAAGCAGCAGCCACCTCGGCGCCCGTCGAAAGAGCACGCTGATGCGATTAGGGAAGAGGTCGATAAGCTTAAGCACGCGGGGGCTATCAAGGAGATATTCTACCCCACATGGTTGGCCAACACTGTGGTGGTCAAGAAGAAAAGTGGGAAGTGGAGGGTATGTGTAGACTTCACAGACCTGAACAAAGCTTGCCCAAAAGACCCCTTCCCGATGCCACGAATAGACCAGCTAGTGGACGCGACTGCAGGCCATCCTCGGATGAGCTTCCTGGATGCTTTTCAGGGTTATCATCAAATTCCCCTAGCCTTGGAGGACCGAGAGAAGACGGCATTTGTGACACCCATTGGGAACTACCACTACAAGGTCATGCCGTTTGGCCTGAAAAACGCCAGATCCACCTACCAGAGGATGATGACGAGAATGTTCGAGCCAATGCTGGGCAAGAGCGTCGAAGTCTATGTTGACGATATGGTGGTAAAAAGCAAGTTGGTGTCCGAGCACTTGGAAGACCTCGGCCGCACATTTGGCGTCCTGAGAGAGCACAAGCTCCGCCTTAATGCCTCAAAATGCTCATTTGGCGTAAGCTCTGGCAAGTTCCTGGGGTATATGATCACCCACCGTGGGATCGAGGTCAACCCTGACCAGATCAAGGCCATCCACAATATGAAGCCCCCGCAGAATCCCAAGGAGATCCAAAAGCTTACGGGATGATCGCGGCGCTGAACCGGTTCATTTCCAGGTCGGCGACAGGTGTAGACCCTTTTACCTCCTGATCAACAAGTGGAAGGGTTTGAGTGGTCTGAGGATTGTGTCGCAGCTTTCCAGCAACTCAAGGATTACCTCTCCCGACCGCCTATCATGTCCCATCCGAGGTCGACGAGGTCCTATACGCGTACCTTGCTGTGGCGCCCCATGCGGTGAGCCTAGTACTGATACGGGAAGATAATGGCGTTCAAAGGCCAGTTACTACGTCAGCAAGTCGCTGCACGAAGCGGAGGTGAGATACCTACCCTTAGAGAAGGCCATCCTGGCTGTAGTCCACGCTACGAGAAAGCTCCCCCATTACTTCCAAGCTCACACCGTGGTTGTCCTAACCCAATTGCCTTTGAAGTCTGTGCTCCGGGCCGCTGATTACACAGGCAGAATCGCGAAGTGGAACACAATTCTGGGAGCTTTTGACGTCAAGTACATGCCTCGGACTCACATCAAAGGCCAGGTTCTGGCAGACTTGACGGCCGAGTTTGCCGAACCAACTGAAGAGGTGACGGCCGAGGGTAAAAACCGTAACGAGAAGTCAGTTGGGGCAATCCTCCATCCCAGAGGCACCATGTTGGAAGGTGTATGTGGATGGCGCGGCAAACCAAAGGGGGTCTGGAGTGGGGCTGGTCCTAGTATCCCCTGAAAATCATGTCATTGAGAAATCCCTACGGCTCGGATTCGCGGCCACGAACAACGAGGCGAGTATGAGGCATTAATACAAGGGATGATCATGGTACAAAAGATGGGAGGAAAGTCGATAGAGATGTTCTCGGATTCGAGGTTGGTGGTAGGCCAGGTGAATGGGGAGATGGAGGCCAGGGACTCCAGAATGCAAGAATACCTGGACCAAGTCAGACGCTTGCGAATGGGGTTTAGCCTCTACAGCCTGTCTCATATCCCCAGGAGCGGGAACAGCCATGCCGATTCATTGGCCACGCTCGCGACCTCCTCGGCAGGGGTTCTGCCTCGGATAATACTCGTGGAACATCTGGGGAGGGCAAGCGAAGTGCCAAGGGAAGGGATCCCCGTCCACCAGATTGAGGTGGGTTCAGCTGGATGGACCCCATAGTGAGATTCCTGAAAGACGACATCCTACCCGAGGACAAGTCGGAGGCCGAGAAAGTTAGAAGGAAGGCCCCTCGGTTCTGGTTGTCCGAGGATCACAAGCTATATAAGCGCTCCTACTCTGGACCATACCTACTGTGCGTCCACCCCGGAGCGGCGGAATCACTACTCGAAGAGCTGCACGAGGGAATATGTGGGAGCCACACAGGGGGGAGATCCCTGGCTCACCGAGCCATCACTCAAGGGTATTGGTGGCCGGGAATGCAGCAAGAGGCCCAGGAGTACGTCAAAAAGTGCGACCAATGCCAAAGGTTCGCCCCAAACATCCACCAGCCAGGAGGGGTCCTCAACCCGTTATCCAGTCCATGGCCGTTCGCCCAATGGGGCTTGGATATCGTGGGACCCTTCCCCAAGGCACCAGGGAACAAGAAGTTTCTGTTGGTGGCCACGGACTACTTCACCAAATGGGTCGAGGCCGAACCATTAGCCAACATCAGGGATGTAGACGTGAAGAAATTCCTTTGGAGGAACATAGTTACGCGATTCGGGGTCCCTCACACCCTCATCTCGGATAACGGACTCCAGTTCGATAGCAAAGCCTTCAGGGAGTACTGTTGCGAACTTGGGATCACGAACAGGTACTCGACGCCAGCCTACCCCCAGGGGAATGGACAGGCCGAGGCAGTCAACAAAGTCATCGTCAACGGGCTTAAGAAGAGACTGGATGACGCCAAAGGGAGATGGGTAGAGGAGCTGCCCCATGTCCTCTGGACATACCGGACCACGCCCCGACGCTCAACAGGGGAAACGCCTTTTGCCATGACCTATGGTGCGGAGGCAGTGATCCCCCTGGAAACCAACTTCCCGACACTAAGGACGAGCTCCTTCACCCCAAGCAGCAATGATGAGCTACTGGGGCGGAGCCTGGACATGGTAGACGAACGAAGAGAGCAAGCAATGATCCGGCTGGCCTACTACCAGCAAAAGCTCAAGCAGGGATATGACACCAACGTAAAGCTCAGACCGCTAGCACCGGGAGACTTGGTGCTGAGAAAGGTTGTAGGAACTGCCAAGAACCCTTCCTGGGGAAAGCTCGGGCCTAACTGGGAGGGCCCCTATCGAATCACCTCGGTGGCAGGGATAGGAGCGTACTATTTAGAAGATTTAGACGACAAATCTGTACCTCGTCCGTGGAATGTAAACAACCTGAAAAGGTACTACTATTAATAAAGGAGTCACTTTGATTCATATTGTTTGCATATCTTAGTTATTTGCCTCGCGTCCTAAGTACTTTAAGAAAACTAAGTGTTAGACAGAACCAGGGAACTGCATGGTCCTCGGACTCATTCCCATGGGGAAACTAATCACTTTAAGAAAACTAAGTGTTAGACAGAACCAGGGAACTGCATGGTCCTCGGACTCATTCCCATGGGGAAACTAATCACTTTAAGAAACCTAAGTGTTAGACAGAACCACGGAACTGCATAGTCCTCGGACTCAGTCCCCCGGGGAAACTAGCTACTTAAGAATGCTAAGCTTTAGACAGAACCAAGGAACTGCATGGTCCACGAACCCAGTCCTATGGGGAAACTAACTGCTTCAGAAAACTTAAGAGTTAGACAGAACCAGGGAACTGCATGGTCCTCGGACTCAGTCCTATGGGGAAACTAACCACTTAAATAAAACCAAGTGTTGGACATAAACATAGGACTGCCAGGTCCTCGGACCTACGCCTAAGGAGAAACTAACTGCTTTAAAAAAAAAAATCCTAAGTGTCTACTTCAAAATTTCACCTTACGTTGTAATTATCAAATGCTGCAATTGGCCGAGGTACAAGTGGAGTCAAAGTTATACAAAAAAAAAACTGAGTAGCGTGCAAGTAAGAAAATGGCCACAACAAACAGAAAAGAAGATAAAGTGTTCATTTCATTAAGCACAAGGGAATTGCACCCAAGAAGTTGCATTACAAATAAAGCAAAAAAGGGAAAAAGAAAGAGATGCAGAAATATAATGCAGCAGACAGAAGGGCCATAGGGCCTAAGTGGCTGCTTCAGTGGGTGGCTGGCCCGTAGCTGCCTCAGGGTCCCCTGAGCCCTGACTGATGGGAATGGCCTGCAGAGCACAGCAGGAATAGCCGCCCCCTCGGCAGAAGAGACCTGGGCGGCAGGTGAAGGCTCTACAACCTGCTGAGGCGCGTCCTCGTTGGAGCCATCACTTAAGACAACCACCATGGGGGGATTGCCCCCTTGGATTGGCTCATCAGCAACCCCAGCATCCGAGGCCTCTTCGCCCGGAGTAGCAACGGTTTCCACAGCGGCCTCCTCGGCTTCGGAGCCATCGTGGGCAGCCTCGCGGATAAAAGGAGAGTAGTACACATTCTCCTCTTTCCACAAATCGGAAGAAGCATCCACTCCAGCCTGCCTGAGGGCTTCGTTCCAAGTTTCGGAGCAATAGCGCCTACATAACCCAGGGACTTGGGCTTTGTAGGTAGCTGCTGTCTCAGCTGTCCCGGCAGCGAAGGCTGCCTCCTCAGCCTCCTGCTTAGTGGCCCAGGCTTCCTCCCTGCCATGCTCGGCCTCAAGCTTGGCCCTCTCAGCCTCCTCTTTGGCCCTCTCAGCCACCCTCTTGGCCTCCTCGGCAGCTGCCACTTTCTTCGCCAGGCCAGCTATCTGATCCTCGGCGAGCTTCAACTGCTTCTCTGCCTCACCCAGACGCTTTGTCTGAGTCTCGGCCTGCCTTTGGGCACCCTCGAGGCCCGAGGTTGCGCTCTCCTTGGCCTGGGTCATTGCCTTCAGCTCCTCCCTAGCCTTGGCAAGGTCCTCCTCCGACTTCTTGAGGGTCCTGGTGGCCACCATGCGCCTATCGCGCTCCTGATCCAGGGCCTTCCCATGTTCAGAGGCCGTCTCTTCCAGCCTGAAGGTGGCCTGTACAGCCTGCCAAACGAAACAGACAAGTTGCAATTAACCGAGCTCAAAAGAAATGAAGGCAGGAAAAAGGCAAGAAAAGCACAAGTGTTAAAGTCTTACCATCCCCAAATACCGCTTAAGGCAAAGGAAGACGTCCCTACTCCTCATGGTCCCGAGCTCCGTCATGTCCGCAGGCAGGAGCAGGCACCTCTCCACAGCGTCGGCAACGTACGCGCCCTCACCTTCTTTAAAGTCCCTGAGGGAGGAGTCATCCCTCAAGGGAGCCCCGTGGAGCATCGGGGCGGGAAGCCAGGCCTGAACCTCAGGCGGGGCAGCGACCTGTTTCTCCTGAGTTGAGGGGCCTATCCTCAACTGCTTCGGTGGCCGCTGATTGCCCTCGCCCTCCCGCGTGGGCCCAGATTTGTCCTCTATGGTCCTCTTACCCTTATCCTTCTTCTGCTTAGGGTCAACGGGCTCGGGCCTGGACGACGGGCTCGCCTGAGGTGGAGGAGGAGGAAGCTTGGGCTGTGTTGAAGCTGACCTGGTCTGAACAGGTCGATTCTTCGGAGATGGGGGAGGGAGCTTCGGCTTGGACCTCCCCGACGGCCCTTCCAGTAGCTCGGATAGGCTTGGCTGGTACTTCTTCTTGTAGCCCATCCTGCGCCGAGAAGACTTCTGTGCCGCGAAGAGGTCTGCCTCGGTTAGACGAGGATCACCCAAGTCACCAGGTGGGTCCTCGGACTGATTGAGTTGCTCAAAAACGCTGAAATCCTCCTCGGCAGCACCAAAGTCTCCAGGCTCCCCTTCCCTCTCTAAGTTCTCTTCTGTGGCCTCTGGGAACGAATGGGAAGACGAGGGGACTGCTACCGTGACGCCTTCTGAAGTGGAGGTGTCCTCGGGAAACTCAAACCCGTCCTCGGTCACCAGTATTTTCTGTAGCCGAGGATCGTTTGCTCTGATTACGTACTTCGGGGCCGCGAATGACTTCTGGAGCGGAGTGTACCCCAGAATCTTGTGCGCAGCTCTGACTTGGTGATCTTCCTCTTCCTCGAAATCCGCCGACCTGAGCGCCTTCTGCAAGTCCTCCCTATTGATCAAGTTATAATGGCGCGCATAGGAGTGCAGATCTGCAAAAAAAAGGGGGTACAAGTCCGTGGTTAGAGGCCAAACAGTATAGGAAAAAAATGACGCAAAGAAAGAAGCTAGAATCTACAAATCCCCTTTCATTCCCCTCGCCCCACCTGGTTCTCCCTCCTCCGTCGGGCAGTGAAGGCCATCGTGCCACGCCCCGGACACGATGAGGAAATCCTCATTCATCCCCTTGTTGGACTCGGGGAGGCACTGGATAAGCCGGACCCTGTCGTCCCTCGTCCTCATGTAATAGGACTTGTTCCTCAAATGCTGAAGATTGTAGCAGTAGTTGACATCATGATGGGTCAGCCTCAGACCCATTTTTTCGTTAAGGGCGTCCACGCTGCCCAGGATCCTGAACATGTTGGAGGCGCACTGGGTGGGGGTCAACCGGAAGTAGGTGAGGTAACCCCTCATCACTGGCCCCATGGGGATCGTCATCCCCCCTTCAAGGAAAGCGATGATAGGAATCGCCACTTCGCCCTCTCGCCTCATGAGGTACCACTCCCCCTCCCTACAATACCTTAAGCCCACATTGGCCGGTATCTTGTAATCGGCGATGAACTTCTCCATCGCCTCCTCAGTGTCAACAAACCTCTTAAGTCTACCCATCCTAGATGACGCCTAAGTGGACTAAAAGATGAACAAATGAAAGAGAAGGACAGAGAGACTTACAGAAATGAGGAGGAGACCTCGGACTGGCTTTTTGTGCTGGAGGTGGAGGTTTGGCTGGACTCAGAGTAAAGACGCAGGAGCTCTCGATTGCAAATGAAGAGTGAAGAAGCGGTTCTAATGGGTACTTATACCCTAGAAAGGAGAGCTGCGCAAGTTTTCCCGCCCACAAATGCCAAACGCATCCCCACCGTTAGATTGTCATCTGTCCGTTGAACGTGGGAAACATAAAGCCGCCCGAATTTAATGCAAGACACGTTACGCACATCGAAGCGCCAGTAACGCACCTTGGGCAGTTGAAAAGGCGCCAACGCTGACGAGGGATAAGACTTGATTAGACGCGGAGCAGGTCCGGGGATATCAAAATCCTCCTTCCGCCCGAGGATGCGGACAGCACGATTTTGAGGGGCTATTGTGGGGCCAGAATAAGTCAGCAGCCCCGGCCCACTCCAGGCCCAGCCCAACGGCCCATGCCGAGGACGCCTCGACGATCCGAGGTCCGAGGACCAAAGTTTGGAGCCCAGTACCCAAGGAGCGTTGCCGAGGATAGTTACATCCTCGGCATGCCGAGGACAGAAAGAGGGCACACGTCACACCTTTAAGGGGGGTCTCCCCAAGCATCCAAGGAGCAAAAAACGAGAACCAATGGCCGGACATTGGTGCATGGCGGAGGAGCAAGTCCCAGGTGAACTGTCACCTCCACATTAAATGTCCTCAACTAACGCTCTGGCCGCATTAATGAGGACAGGACCTCTGAACAGTGCCGCCTGGGGCGCTGCAACCCACTGGAGGTATGGGAATGCGGCTGATGGGACAGACACTCGAGTAGAAGCCGGATTGATCAACAAATGTAGGGCTAGGATCAACTGAGTGAGGAGTATATAATGTAAAAATCCCTCTTATGAGGGGGGACGGACAAAAAACCAGGGAAAAAGGAATACTGTAGCAGAGTATTCTCTCCCAACTCTTGTAACCCTTCTGAAAAGAGATAATAGTAGTTTCCAGCTCCATAAGGCACGTCCGAGGAGCCCCATGGTGTGTTTAAGCCCACGTTCTAGTTATTGGCAACCACGTACAACCATGCATGGCCGTTGCCTTCCTTACTGAGGCCTAGCTCTTGAGTCCACACTCTACAAATTTATTGAAGGGTTAGTTGGGCTTGGGCCCACTCTCTCGATCCTTAGAGAGCGCTCGAATCCACCCCCTACAATATTATATTTGCTTTTTTATTATTACAAAAAAATGACATTTTTTTTCATTTTAGGGACAAAACAAAATAAAATTCTCTCTCTCTCTCTCTCTCTCTCTCTCTCTCTCTCTCTCTCTCTCTCTCTCTCTCTCTCTCTCTCTATATATATATATATATATATATATATATATATATATATAAAAGGGGAGGATAATCCTTTCCTTCCTTTATGTTTGGGGTAGTTAACAATTCCCCCCTTAAATTTTGAAACAGAGTAATTTCTTCCCTTTTGTTATGTTTTGGAAATGAGTGATATAGCCCTTTATTGTCAAATTCTCTAATAAATTCCAACAAAATCTTTTGATTCTTGAAATATTTTATTGTTTAATGACTCCCAACTAACTGCTAAGTACTTTATCCCTGTAATTCATAATCACCCAAACCTTTGAAACTGAGCAATTTTTCCTTCTATGTTTTAAAATGAGCAAAGCTAGTATCCCTATATTATTGAATTCTCGGTTAAACCCTAACTAAATCTCTTAATTCCTAGAATATTTCATTGTGTAATGACTAAAACAGCACTTCCAAATCTATATATTACTAAAACCTGAAGCATAACGTTTAATGCTACTGCTCTCACGTTGCGCCACATCAGGTGCCACGTCATTTTTTATTATTTTATAATATAATTTGTCTTACAATTTTAAAATGGTTTTTACAATTTTCAGCCTTATAAATGTAGCTCACTACTTATTTATTTACTTCCACTATCACCCTATAATAAATCTGTATAATTAATCCAACTCACCTTTTATTTATTTAGTTCCATTATTAAACCTAATCCAAAGTCTTTTCAGTTCAGTTTTAAAGTTTTGTGTGAGCCTTTTTAGTTTAAAAAAAAAAAAAACAAACAAACGTTGAAGCCTTTCAAGCTTTAGGATTTTTTTTTTCCAATTTTTTTATAATTGTTTTTAACATTTATTTTTTTAATATTACACTTCTCCAACATTTCTCTCTCCCTTACCATTTCATCTCCCCACTACTTCTTCAATCTTTCTCCCTCCCTTACCTTTTCATCTCCCCACTACCCTCTACATTAATATCATTATTCCTCTTTTCCCTTCATCTTCCTTTATTTTTGTCTCTTCTTATTCACATCCTCTTACTATAAATTTGTCACTATCTCTTCTATTCTATGCATAGTTTTCCCTCACAAAAAAAAAAAAAAAAAGGTTCCCTCTCTCTCTATAATGCCATTTATTTAAAGAAAAGCAAAGGTTAGCTAAACGAAAATAATTGAATAGGTGACAAATTTTAACTTTTGCAATTTTATTTTAATTATTATTATTTTATAACAATGCATGTATAGAAATTTAATTCTTAGATTTTGCTAATAATTTTTTATTTGATAATATGTTTTGGGTGGCCGAAATTGTAATTTCTACAAAGAAAATAACCTTAATAGATTATCAAAAACAAAATTTTATCATAATATTGGTTCAATTAATCATTGTTAAGTTTTCTTAATTTTTTTATGTTTAAGTTTTTTTTTGATGTTTGGATTGTTTCTATATTACATTTATGATTGTTCCTATAATAAATAAAAATATAATTATGAAATACATTACTCATTATTAGATTAGTTTAAATTGTAAAAAAAAAATAATAATAAAACTACCATAAAAATAATTATTACGCGCAATGCACGGATTCGCGGCTAGTAATTACTAACTCCTGAAAATACCCCCATGCCAAACCCAATCAATTAAATCCAGTTAAACTTAGTTAAACCCAAGTAATCCACACAACCTATCTAAACGCAAACCCCACTTGGTAACTAAACCAGTTGTGACAGTGCGACTGAGGATTTTTTGTTTAGGTTTGCATTGAATCTGTTTAGGCATCACAACGCATCAATAAGACTTCTGAAGCAAGCAGCAACATGCCATCTGTTGGTGTTACAGTTGTAGCTAGAGTTAGCATGGTAATTATGAACACATTATTTTTAGTTCCATGTATGATTATGTTCTTCATTCTATGTGAAATTATAATAATCTTTCTAAATATGCATGACTTTGGTTGTTCTTAGCAAACTATACCTGATTTGGTGTCTTCTTAAATTGAGATAGGGACCAGAATATCATCTTTTGCTTTAACTAATATCAAACGAACGAAATTAAACAAATAAAAGGAAGTGCATTGCAAATCATGACAATAACATAAAATATACAATCTATTAGATAGATGAGAAAATACATTGCAAATCATAACAACAACATAAAAAGACGATACATTTTGCTCAAAATTAGCTAAACTTATGGCAACATCTTTTTGTGCTCCACTCTAGCCCCATTGCACCAAATCAGAACAGTCACAATAATTACAAAGGCAATCCAAGAAAACAACATAGCAATCCTCAAGTTTTTGTTTTCTTTATGATGTTCGACTAATAACTTCTTCAACTTATCCTGTTCAATACAGAGCATCCTCTCTTTCTCACGAAGCATAGCTAACTCATCTTGATCAACTTTATCCTTATCAATCTTCTCCAGGCATTCTTGTAGTTGATGTATTACTCTTCGTCCATACGGACGCATTTCTGGATCTTCCCATTCAAAGAACCCGCAATTTACGTTTTGCTTGTATTTGCCACAACTCCAAAACCTTCTCCCAAAATTCTCATCAGTGAATATTGTTTTCAGTGAAGCTTGGGCCGGACAGTGACATATTTTTTGGTGGCTTACATTAATGTTGCTTGGGTATGAAATTTGCACACCTACAAAACAAGACATTATTTGGACGTATTTGACAAACCCCTACCATTCTTATCAAAACAAAGCATTATATATAGAATAAGGAGAAATTAATAAGATAACAGAATAGTTCAACTTCCAAAAATGTAACTAACTTCTTGTCTACAGAATGCCAATTGGCCCTCAATGATTCTAATAGTTTAACATCTCTCAATTCTAATTAGGCACATGTTGCACATGGCCTGTGACCATTTTCAGACAGGGCAGCAATGCATCAATCAGTTGAACTGAATCAGCTACTAGCCCATACACTGACACTAAAACATTCTAGCTATTGCAAACCTTAAAGTCTCCTAATGCCACCCAGAAGCTATAGTACAATGCATCTGACTTAAACCAATTTCATTATCCAAAAACGAAGAAGAAGGTGTAATTCAACTTAATTAAGCTTCATGACAGCTTTAGACCAACTACTTGTTCCAGCAGTCCTTAATGACGACTTGTTTTTCCCCAAAAACAAAAACAATTAATAATTCACTCATTAATAATCAGTCTAATTGGAGTTCCTTCTTGGCAGTCCTAGAGAAGGAAGTACTCTACAGTCTGTAGTTTTCATGGGTCAAAATTTTCTTGCTTTGGCCAGCACAAGGTGAATATGAAAATTAAAATAATACTCAGACACTTACAAATAGGATGCCAAACTAGGACTGGACCATGCATTTTCCTTAGCAAAATCCTTAAGAGCAATGTAGCAATATAACGAGTGAAGCTTGAGAACGTGTTTCTTATGCAGATAATATTCTCAACTTGGATAATAAGGCTTTACAAATTATTAAGCTTCTTGTAAGTGATGGTGATGTAGAGGCCTAGACAATTTGCAATGAATTCATGCGGGGGAATCTAAAGTTAATTTTTAGTAACACAGAAAATATAGGATGATTGGATAATTGCTTGCGCGTGGTCAGCAGAAAAAAGAAAAAGATAAATGAATCGACTGACTTGCTAGCTACTGAGCTGAACAACTAGAAAGAATATTAAGTAAAATAGGATTTGGCATGTATGTAACATAAGGATATTTAATAAGATCATTACCATTGACTGAAGAGCTGCAACTTTCAATTTCCTCAGAAGAGCTGCAAATTAAACTAGGTTCATTATCGCTATAGTCATCACAGGTTCTCCATAAATTGTCAAATTCATTAGGAGAACCATCCCAACCCTCAAAAGTAATGCGATTACTGCTGCATATTGTTTGGGTGAACATTTCCACATCTTGCTTATATACCAAACTGAGCCCACATTTCCGCACAAACAAGCCTGGCCTAGAGCTCTCAAATACAACCTCAATCTGATTGAATTTACCACTCCGAGCAGTAGCAAACCAATCATCACGAGACAGATGCATTAGCCAAATGTGCCTCGCAACAAGTTTTGTGCTGAAGGAAATTTCAGTGGCATAATAACTGTGAGGCGTATCACCACGGGCTATCACACGAGCTTTAAGACCAAATGTTTCACCAAGGTCAAACTCTTCAACAGAAATATGTGAATATGATGCATCCAAAGAAGCGCAGAGTGCGAATCCCATCCACTTACTATTACACCAATTTGGAGGCAGCCCTATGCTTATTGAGTTCCCTGACCTTTGATGAGTTATCCACCATGGAATTTCATATCCAGGAATAATTATCTGAAATGGAATTCCAAATCCATCCTCTTTCCTTTCGATAGAAGTTTCATATCCGTTTTTTGGAAAACGGAGTCCCTGTACGGAAGAAAAAAACTTGATACTTCATTTATCAATTAGAGAGAGAGAGAGAGAGGAGAAGAGATTACCTGTAGGTAACGATCCAATATTGCAAATGTCACTCCAACGCTGCTCTCATTATATTGAGGCCGCTGCGACCAGGGTTGTGACAAACTGCTCTGCCCGTGCAGTGCTTGTGATGGTTCTAGGGAATAACAATCTTCAGCATTCATGTATGTTTTATGCACACCATGTTTGACCAACAAATGTTCATTTGTAGTTGTTATGATGTTTTGACTACCCAATCCTAACCGGTCCAACATATGTTCATTTCTAGTTGTTATGATGATTTCACTGTGCAATCCATTTCTAGTTGTCCTGATGATTTGACTGCCCAATCCTAACCGGTAATGCTCTCCAGCCAACGTTTTTATTTTGTCCCATTGAACTTTGTTAGGCAACCGAGTAAGTTCCTTGCAATATGCAAGAGTCAGAGTCTGTTCAACCAAAAAAAAAAAAAAATCCTTGCATTAAATAGAGAATTTATATTTTAATAAGATAAAGGAGGAAACTCAAATACGCAGTGTAGCCACTCCTAAGAAAAGAAGGATGCTAAATAATAGAAAGACAGTTAAAAGAAAAAGAAAAAAAAAACAATATTACCTTTAAATTCTTTAAGGTTATGTTTGGTAACATTTTTTGTTTTCTATTTTCAAAAACTTGTTTTTGGGAATATAAAGAAAAAATAATTTTCTTGTATTTTTAAAATCAAAAACATGTTTAGTTAGTTGAAATTAAAAAGATAATTTTTTGAAAAAAAAAAAATACTAAAAAATGTTGTTACTAGGATTTGAACTCTAATGCTAACTCATTAAATGAGACAGATTCATTAAATTAAATACGTTTTTTCATTGACTTTTAAAAATTAGAAACTGAAAACAACATTTTGCATGTTTTCAGTTTCCTTCACAAATTGAGTTTTGAAAACAGTTTTTGTTTTCTGTCCATTTTAGGTTGCCAAACAAGTTTTTTAGTCTCAAAAATAGAAAATTATTTTTGAAAACAAAAAGGGAGAAAAAACAGTTACCAAATATACCTTAAGGTTCCAGAGTTGCCCAATAGATGATGGGAGGTGCACAACCAAATACTTGCACAAACTAAGATCTAATTTCTCAAGTCTTTGAACTCCTGTGAAGTCAGGTGTCACAATAAGGTCCTTGGAATATCTAAGATCCATGCGTTTCAAATTGTCCAAATGCTGTTCAATCCCCCCAAAAAAACAAAAAAAAAAAAATACTTGCATTAAATAGAGAATTTATATTTAATAACATAAAGGAGGAAAGGAAAGTCAAATACGCAGACTGTAGCCACTCCTAAGAAAAGAAAAATACTAAATAATAGAAAGACAGTTGAAAGAATAAAACAAAATTACCTTTACTCCTACCCGCAGATATTCTTCCAGAAGCACTTTTGGTTGGAAACTGGATGAAACATTTCTGTCAAAAAACTGTCTAAATGCAGTTCGACTCAAATCAAGTTCCACACACCTTATATTCCAAAGGTGCTCTGGCAGGTGGTTAAGTTTTGAGCATCCGATAACAACAAGTTTTTCAAGTGACCTCAAACTATCCTTGTTACGTGGAAGACACGTGAGATATTGACAATCCCTTAGACTCAATAAAGTAAGGGCAGTCAAACGCTCGATTGATGAGGGTAGTTTTTTAATAGCAGTCTTATCCAAATGAAGTTCTGATAGGCTTCTCATTATTCCCTTAAATTCCGGAATCTTCCTGATTTTTGAGCAACCGCAGAGTGTAAGAATTTCAAGTGACTCCATTTCACTAGACATGCTAGGAAGATCAGTAAGAGAGAAACAGTATTCTAGATCTAAAACAATAAGCCTACTGAGTTGCCCAATAGATGGGTGGATCTCAACCAAATTATTGCACCAACTAAGATTTAATCTCTCTAGTCTTGGAACTCCTCTGAAGTCAGGTGTCTTAATAAGTTCGTTGGAATATTTAAGATCCATGCATTTCAAATTGTCCAAATACTGTTCAACCCAAAAAAAATCCATTAAATAGAGAATTTATATTTTAATAAGATAAATTTTTTTTTTTTTTTTTTAAATTGAGGAAATGAAAGGAGGAAACTCAAATACGCAGAGTGTAGCCACTCCTAAGAAAAGAAAAATACTAAATAATAGAAAGATAGTTGAAGGAATAAAACAAAATTACCTTTACTCCTTTCCAAAGATATTTCATTTTGCTATCACGTAAACAAAGTTCCAGAAGCTCTTTTGGTTGGAAACTGGATGGCAAACATTCTGAAGGATACTCAATCCATTCAAGAAATCTTAGGTTGTTAGAAACATGATTGAGGCCAATGGGAATGTGCATACCATGAATTATAAGCAATTTAAGATTACACATCTTTGAAAAAGCTTTAGGAAAGGTTTCAAAGTTCCCGTCTCGTCTTTCCCATACATAATGATTTAGGACTATGGCTTGAAGTGCTGCCGTTGCCTAAGAATCAAAAGCAAAGGATAGGTAAATTAATTATTCAACAGAAGATAAGAATAATTGAATACTCAAGTTTTATATTGTGTCAAAGGAGATAAAAATATCAACTCAGTTTTCCATGCAAATTTTAAAACCTTGTTTTCTATTGGATAATTTTTTAAAAGAACAATTAAGAACAATATTATTATTATTATTATTGTAATACCTACTTAATCTTGGTTGCTGAAAATGAATTCTAGCTTTGTCACTGTTCTTACCGTATCTTTTGTCAATAGTTGAAGCAAATCTTTATAAAGCCACAATCTGCTACGCTTTCCAGGCTCTTCACGTGATTCACAAAGGACAATTTCTCTACCCATTTCTTGTAATAGATCATGCATCTACAATATCTTGTTTTCTCTAGTTATGAGAGATCTTTCCACCAGAACCTCTATAACGATTCTCGCATCGAAACCACAATACTTTAATATCTCTATTACTCGTTCTTCCATCTTCCCTCTAAAGAAACATGCAATATCCAAAAATATCTCCTTCGACACTTCATCTAGTCCATCATAACTTATTTTAAGAACATGAAATATTTTTTCATGAGGAATTTTTTTTAAATTGACCAATGCACTTTGCCATTGTTCCATTGTTCTTCCAAACAAAAAGGAACCCAAAGTAACAAGAGCTAATGGAAGGCCACCAGCATAGTGTACAATATTCTGGGAGAGTTGCTTATAACCTTCTTTGGGGTTTTCATTTTTAAAGGCTTTCAAACAAAAAAGTTTTAAAGCATCCTCTCTATTCAATAAATTAGGCTTATACATGTTATGCACACCATATTGGACCAACAAATGTTTATTTCTAGTTGTTATAATGATTAAACTACCAAATCCAAACCAACCATCCTCTCCTGCCAACTTTCTTAATTGGTCCAATTGATTAACATCATCAAGAACTAGTAGAACTTTTTTAGCTCGTAGCCTATCCTTGATCATTTCAACTCCATGATAAACATTCCATATCTTGCTATTTTTTTCCCCCAAAATATCTTCAAGTAGTTGTTGTTGTAGTGAAATCAAATCACCTTTTTCTGAAACTTCCCTAACGTTAGCAATAAAGCTAGAACCTTCAAAATAATCGGAGAACTTATCATAAACAGCTCTAGCAAGAGTTGTCTTTCCCAGCCCCCCCATGCCATAAATCCCTATCATACAAACCTTGTTCACAAGACCAAAACACGAAGTGAATAATTTCTCTACTGAAGAATTTATTCCTACCAAGTCTTTGGTAAAGCCTGAGAATTTTGAATTTAACTTATGTGAAATTTCTTCCACGACTTGCTCGATAAGTTCTGCCTCATTCCTGTGGAGAAGAGAGAACAACAATTACGTGATGGTACAAATCTATCATAAACCCATGGGGGAGGAAGAAGAATATTAGGTAGTGATACTCTTTGGCAAGCAAATATGAGTTTATTAGCTCAAAGCAACGTGGATAAAACTACCCAGAGAAGAAATGTATAAGTCAAATGAACAGATTGGGAGCTATAGTTTTTGTTGTATTTATTTATAACAGATCCATATAGTTTTGTTAATTAATTACTTATAAAGCATACAATTATCGTTCTTGCGCAAGACATGTGGGTCTTCCCAATCATAGAACCAAAAAAAATATGAAAATTAGCAAAAGAGGGAGAGAAAGTAAGTGCTCAACCACTACCATTTCTTAGCTTAGCAATGATATTAGCCCGCTAAATCCAAAATCAATTTGGGTTAGAGATACATTGATTGACCAAAAAAAAAATTAGGTGTCTTATTTCATGCTTGATCGCTGAGAGTAACTTCATTGGAATGTTTAAAGTTAAACATGCTAAATATAAAAGTCCATGACCTTTTAAGATTGCTTGAGAACAAAAGAATAAAAATCTTTCATCCTAAATTGCCAATTGTACCAGCTAGGTTCAAACTTAGGATGATTTGCTCTAACATCCTATTAAGTGTTCTACTTTATACTACACCAACTACATCTTGTTGCATGTCTATTTTTTACTTTCTAAAGTAACCAAAGCTTAAAAAGGATATGTGGGCACAAGAACACATGGTATAATATAATTGGCGCATAAAGTAGAACACTGATGATTTTTGTTCCAAGGGAAATTATGCAATACTCCTGGAATATAATAATTAACGTTTTACTCCTTCCTTTCAAATAAATGTTGGATCTCACTATTTAAATTCAGGATAGAATCCACTATTTAAATTCACCATACTTTGAGAAAGTTGAACAATTTTCTTCCAAAATATTACTATCAGTGGCTTACACAAATTTAGCAGAGTAGACAGCCAAAAAGCTGAAAATGTTTTCTAATTGCATGTAAAATGAGTGAAGAGAATGTAATGATCTCTAAAAAAAACAAGAAAAAGAATTAGAATATTTAAGCCTTTGTGCCAACACAAAACCTATCTTCTTCCTCCTGAGTCGAGCCCAAATTAAGGCATGCGATTTTCATTGTTGAAGAGAAAAAAAAAATCGAATACTGCAATTAGGTTTTGTTTTTACTTCTTTTAAGTGAAGGTATTCTTTAATTTATATATCGGTGGATTAATATCAATTATAAACTACTACCCGTTCTACTTCTTCAAAATTATGTAAACATTTTTCTACTAAATAAAATTATGTAAGCAATTGGTTTATGAATAAAACGGTTAAACGCGCTTCAAGGATTTTATTTAACCCAAACAATGATGAGCCAAAACTACATATTTCTGAAAACAACTTACATGTCCACTTTGAACTTAATACAATCTATAACTTGGCAGAAGACAAATTTGGCTCATTAAAGCATCACTTTGAGTTATAAAAGTGTTAAAATGTCTCCAAAATTTGAGTTCAATTGACTAAAAGTCTTAGGGGCTAGGTTAATGGAATTGTTAAATGAAGTGTCTCTATTTATCGAACTAGTGGCACAGGTTGTTGGAACATCATCTTCAGCCACCAGACCGCCAGCACAAGTCGTCGGCACGGTAGTTCCGAGCACCAGACCAGTGACCTAGCCACCAAATGGGAGAGGGGGAGTCACTATGTGTTTTTGTAAAATGTTTTACCAAGTTTTTAAAGGTAAAACATTTTTCAACTTTTTATAAATGATTTACAATCAATGAAAAGTATTTTACAAGTTTGACCACTTAAAAATAGGAAAACATTTTTAAGAAAATATTTTTCTTCAAAACAAACAGTTTATATATATATGGTAATTTATGGGTGTGCCTCTTAAAAGTTTGGACTAGAATGAAACCATTAGAATTCTGTCCAATTTAGAGTTTTTTCACACTTGTGATACATATGAGCAATTTTATGGTACTAGCTTGACAAAAACACCCTTCACAGATCCAACAACATTCCATTCTTCCAATTTTTTTCCCTTAGAAATTGTCAATCAATTTTCTATATTTTCTAAAAGTGCTTTTGTAGTTGCAATTTTTTTTTTTTTTTTTTTTTGGAAGCGGTTACAATTAGTTAGTTTGTTAGTTTCAATTAGTTAACTTTAGTGATATTTTCTTGATTTTCCTCGTGTATATAAGAGAAGTTAGTCATGTAATAACACTCTCTCCAATTTTTGACAAGATCTGAGGGAGTTGAATGGCGCTCTACTCCGACACCAAGATTCTGTCATTCTCGTTGGCATCAAAGCAGTTGAAGAAGACCTTGTACACCTCGTCAATGTTCTGGAGGTAGACCAATGCCGAGTTGGTTTAGTCTTGAGGTTCGACTTTGGGTTTGTTGTGAGAGAGACAGAGAGTGTGTGTGAGTTTTTTTTTTTTTGATAACATGTGTGTGTGAGAATTTAGATTATGAGTTAATGGTTATGGGTTCAATTTTTTATTATTTGTTGTGATTTTGGATTGATTTTGTTTGGTTTGGGACTCACCAATTGAGTGTGAAATTGGCTCGACCAATTAGGTGTGAATCATGTGATGCAATTTCTTATATTGGTTTACTATGATTCTTAAGAATTTGGTTCAAATTGTTCTTAATTCTCAAGAATTTTGATGGGTTGTACATATGCAAATTTTTTTTTTTTTACTTTGAAAATTTGCGATTTTCTTCAGACTGTGCTTTTAATTCCCAATTCAACATGGAGAACATTGTTGGCTATACAAAGCAGATTTATTGACCAATTCAATATCATTAGAAACTTCTCCAATTGATTTTAAGGCATATTCATTTTATTTTTATTTATTGTTTGGAATACAATCAATACATATTGGAGAGGAAGAAGAAGAGAAAGTAAATTGAGGTATAAATTTGTTCATAAGAAAAACAAATTATTCATATAATTGAAAATTTATAGTCTAAATTATGAAATGGGCAACGAGCAAAATGTAAATTGTAATTCTTCTAAAAAAATTACATATATTGAAGATGATAAATAATATTATTAGATTTGTGTGGGATAATTACCTTTTTTTTTTTTAACAAACACACACAAATTAGAGTTTAATATCAATAGATTTATTATTCATAGAAAGTTATGTTCTTTAATCAACTAGGTCAATCTTAATCATTTCAAAGGTGCTCTTCTTTAAAAAAGAAGAAGAAGGTCACTGACTATTTGTAATAGTATCAAGTATCAACACCTCCCAAAATACATCAGAATTTAGTATATGTAATATTTCAACCCATTCATATCATGATACATTATAATAGCTATTTATATGGTATATGAAAGAATTACTATGGCTTATATATTAATAGAAATAAATTTGTCATGAAAATTACCTTCTTGTAAATGCCAACCAGCGAGATTGGCCACTTCTTTCAAAGCTTCTCTCCATTTTTTCACCTCTTCTATGTTCTCTTCATCTTCATGTTTATTAAAAGCTTGTCCAAAAGTTCCTGTCTGTTTTCGTACATCAGATGGATCCACATCATAAAAAATGGGAAAAATTGTCAATCGTGTCTCTTTCATGCATCTAAAGATCACTGCAAGTTCATCTAAGCACCAACTCGAAGATGCATAGTTTTTAGAGAAAATGATAATAGCAAACCTAGATTCTTCTATTGTTTTCAAGAGCTCTGATAAAATAGGTTTTCCTCTCTCAAGTCTATCGTCAATAAAGGTCAAAATGCCCTTCCGATTCAAAGCAGCAAATAGATGGCCCGTAAACTTTTTACGGGTGTCTACACCACTAAAACTAAGAAACACATCGTATTTCCACTGAGATATCATAGAAGAAGATGGCGATGACATTGAGGCTCCTTGTCTGCTCTTGGAAACCTTTAAAAATATAATAGAAAATCTTAAACTATTATAAAAATTAGAAAAAGGACCATTCAATTAAAGCTGAAGAGAAAAAAAAAAAACTTCTTGTTGAAGATGCATAGTTTTTTGAGAGGATGATGATAGCAAACCTTGATTCTTCTTTTACTTTTTCAAGAGCTCTAACAAAATTGATTTTCCTCCCTCAAGTTCTTTGCTGTCCGGAAAGGGCCAAACGCAAATCCTTAGCCAAGCAGCAAATACAAAGACTGCAAAACTTTTTCTAAAACTCTGCCAAGGTGATGAAGAAGAAGATGATGATGATGATGACAATGAGGTTCCTTGAGCTGATGTAAATATACTTGTAAATCTTAAACTATAATATAGATTTAAAAAGGACTTCAATTAAAACTAATGAAAAATAAATATAAAAGGAAAGTAAATTAGTAAGAACAAAACAATTTGATGTGGATTTTTAATTTCAAGGACTAGGTGAAAGAAAATAAACAAAACTGATGAATATGTTGGAGAAATGATGACTTACAGATTTGAAATTGAAATCTAAGTAGCAGTGATTGTAATGCTCGAAACCTTCTTGAAGTAAAGCCGGATTCAAAAAAATTCCAAAATAGACAATGGCCTGTTAAATAAAAAAATGGACTGTGTTCTTTCTCCGCTTGTTTGTATCCACGACTTCATCATTCTCTGCTTTGAGTCAAGTCAACAATTCTTTCTAATTAGTGTTTAGTGGAAGCTCCCCCAAGTTTTTATAATGTGGGAGATTGTAATTTCCGTATACCATATTAACATATATTTACTATTTTTTTTTTAATCTTTTTTCTCTATCACTTGTAATCTGTGGCATCAAAATATGATATAATTGTGGCATAAAGAGTTGAGCCTAGATTTTAAAATTGGTGTGTCTCTATGATTGCTCTCTTTAGTCTTAGCGTGGCAAAAGGGACAAGCTCCCCCACTTTCTTGATACTAGCTTTTCTCCTTTTTCCCAGAAAGAAAAAACAAAAAGAAAAAAGAAAAGTTGCTAAGAGTTATGTGCTGTACGCCAATTATTGCTACACTAGTGTATACATTGAGGAATGAGATTAGGTGAAATTGTTAGGAGTCATTGAATTTAAAGTTGTTTTATAATTGAGAGGGATTGAGATCAGGTGAAATTTATAACTTTAAATCTCAATCATTAAATAAAAAGATTTATAAAAAAAAAAAGTAAAAAAGTATGATTAGTCAAAAAATATTGTGAGATCGAGGAGGGGGGTTAATTGCATGGTACAATTGCACCGGATCTTAATCCTAATCATTAAATGATGAAATCTAAGTATGTTTGCTATTGCAAAAGCATGATGCATCCCATGTTCAATACATGGACCTTGACAAACAGCTCCTCCACCTTTGGCCCTCCACAAAGCAGATTTCTAAACACTCCAAAAAATTAAGATTGCAAGCCTTGCTCCTTTAATTGTTGATCCACCTAAATTCCTCTAGGCCCTTTGCTCAAAATTGATTTGCAAACCCCACCAAATGGGTTTGACAATGGTTAGGTTCAGTATGAGATTGGAGAATGTAGGTTCTCAGAGCACTAGCATGGGGGGTGTAAACACCCTCTAGTGCTATTTTACAACCCAAGACACCCAAAATCCACTTCATTTGAGTTTGTATACTTAAAAAAATTTGCAACCTATGAACAATAAGGTTACATATATGCAACCGATGAACAATAAGGTTGAATATATGCAACCTTATGGTTCATAGGCTGTAAAGAAAAGAAAATATTTTAATCATGTGATTGTGTGTGAAAAGAAAAAGAGAGTGGGAGGAAAGAAAGACAAGAATACTTTTTATTATTTTATTATGTAGTTTATATTATTTTATTGCATTGTATGTAAAAATAAAAATTTGGATGTAGGGTGAATTGTAAAATATGTTGATAAAGTAGTATTTAAGGATGTAAAATAGGTTTTTTTTTTTTTTTTTTGGCATCCCCAAATGCTAGTGCTCTAACAATGCTCCTGTTGTTTCTTTGTTTGTAAATTCATGAAAATTGTTATTTCTATGGTTATATAGAGTTCCACAAATATATTGAGAATATGAGTTTTCCATTGCCAACACGGTTATTTCTCAACAATTCCATACTTCCAGCCAAACAGTGGAGAATATGTCAATTTCCTTGAAACAGTTTACATTGCAAACTTTTTATGAGAGAAAATATTTTACATTGAGAAGACTATTGTTGGCAGTAGCAAAAGTTTTAATTTGGAGCTATTGCGTTAAAGCTCTTTAAGTTATTATCCATATCTCTGGCTTTATCAAAACCTAACCCCCAATCTCTCACAAAACTCCTAAACTCAGTCTCAAGCTGCAATACTCTCAAAATCAAGATCAAAACTTTAAATCTGCCTCATGAATAAAAAATAAAAGGGAAAAGATTTGCTGCAAACTAAGTTGTAGTAACTCTTACAAAATGCACATGTGTTAATGCCTCAAGTAGACCTCATTCATTGAAAATTTCAATTTTGACATAGGAAAATATAAGCCTAGACATGTGTCTATTTGAGGCATTGACATGTATGTATATTTGCAGGAATTGCTGCAACTTAGTTTGTAGCAAATCCTTTTCCAAAATAAAAATAACACAAAAAAAAAAAAAAAAAAATCCGAACATAATTTCACCTAACCAAAAAAAAAAAAAGTACTATAAATTATAAAGTCATCTAAATGCTAAATGAATATGCTAATAGAAATGGTAACTAATACATAAATTAATATGCTTATTGTGCAAATTCATTTTAAAAAATATATAATTAAGTAAACGTACAAACTCCAAGTGCAAGTAAGCCATTCTTTAGAAAATGGTGCTCATAATTGTGGAAGTTTGAACCAAAGATAAGTGACTGTTTTACATCAGTTGCTAGTTCCATCGTCTGAAAGTAATCCTCCAACAGGCTGAGTCATCACTACCGGACGATGGTGCTTTCTACAAGAGAGCAAGAAGATACACTATTCTCGTAGCTAAAAAACCCTCCTTGAGATCAGCAATACCTGATGTAATTATTATGAATGGCTGAGATTTAAAGTCAAAAAAAGCAAATTTAAATTTCAATCATTGAATATAAAAATTGAAAGGGTTTGGCTTGAATTTCCACTGGACACGGACATGTGTTCGAATCCGGACGTGTCCAGTGGAAATTTCCACTGGACACAAGCCGTGTCCAAATTGAAATAAAATAAAAAAATCAAAGTAAAATTAGTAAAAATTTATTGTGAGAGGGAGGGGGTTAATTGCATATTGCAATTACATCGGATCTCAATCCCCTCAAAGAGAGAAGGATCAAGAGAGAAAGTATTCCTTCACTGCTATACTCACTTTGTTCAAGGGAGTCAAACAAAATAAAATGGTTGCAATTTTCTTTTTAATGGCCATGGATGTTTTATTGAGCCAACTTGGCTAACAACGGCATGGGTGAACTGTTTTGCCAAACAAGGCCAAACTTCTAACATTCTTGAACTCATTCAATTAAGAGTAATGCTAAGACCACATAAAATGACACAATTTATGCCACAACTCGTCCACATGACAAGTTGTGACTGGTAAAGATGTGTCCTCACATAAACCCACAACTATCACACATTTAGCACTCACAACTTGCCACGTGGGCGAGTTGTAGCCCAAGTTATACCATTTTATGTCGTCCGAGCATTACTCTTCAATTAAGGTTTGATAGGATTAGGTTACCTAATAATAATAATAATAATAATAATATAAAACATCTATTAAACATATTCTTTATACTTATATAAAACTTTTTTGATCTATTAACAATTTTCTATATATATATATATATATATATGTGTATATATAAAGGGGAGGAAAGCCCTTCATTTATGTTTGGGATGGTTAACAATTTTCCCCCTTAAATTTTGAAACAGAGTAATTTCTTCCCTTATGTTTTGAAAAATTAGCAATATACTTCTTTATTGTCAAATTAATTCTCAAATAATCCGAACATATTCATTTGAGTCTTGAAATATTTTATTGTTTAATGACTAAATCACTCACAACAAATTTCTAAGTACTTTATCAATGTAGTTCATAACCCCCCCCCCCCAACCTTTGAAATCGAGTAATTTTTCCTTTTATGTTTTTGACATGAGCAAGTTAGTACCCTTCTACCGTCAAATTCTTGGTTAGACCCTAACGAAATCTTTTAATTCCTAAAATATTTTATTGTGTAATGACTAAAACACCACCCCCGAATAATTACAAAATCCTGAAAATACACCCATGCCAAACCCAATCAACTAATACAGTACCTATCACAACACATCAATGAGACTTCTGAAGCAAGCAGCAACATGCTATCTGTTGGTGCTGGCTAGAGCATGCATGGTAATTATGAACTCATTATTTTTGGTTCCATGTATGATTATGTACTTGATTCTATGTGGAATAATAATAATCTTTCTAAATATGCATGACTTGTTAATTTTCGTTGTTCTTAGCAAACTATACCTGATTTGGTGTCTTCATAGATTGAGATAGGAACCAGAATATCGTCTTTTGCTTTAAATAATATCAAGCTAACGAAAATAAACAAATAAAAAGGTAGCGCATTTCAAACCATAACAATAACATAAAATATACAATCTATTAGATAGATGATAAAAAAGAAGATACATTTTGCTCAAAATTAGCTGAACTTATGGCAACATCTTTTTATGCTCCACTGCAAATCATAACAGTCATAATAATTACAAAGGCAATCCAAGAAAACAACAAAGCAATCCTCAAGTTTTTCTTTTCTTTATGATGTAGGACTGATAACTTCTCCAACTTGTTCCGTTCAATACATAGCATCCTCTCTTTCTCACGAAGCATAACTAACATATTTTGATCAAATTTATCCTTGTAAATCTTCTCCAGGCGTTCTTGTAGTTGATGTATTACTCTTCGTCCATAAGTACACATTTCTGGATCTTCCCATTCAAAGAACCCGCAATTTACATTTTGCTTGTATTTGCCACAACTCCAAAACCTTCGCCCAAAATTCTCATCAGTGAATATTGTATTCAGTGGAGCTTGGACCGGAGAGTAACATATTTTTTGGTGGCTTACATTAATGTTGCTTGGGTATGAAATTTGCACACCTACAAAAGTAGACATTATTTGGACGTATTTGACAAACACCTACCATGCTTATCAAAACAAAGCATTATATATAGAATAAGATAACAGAAAAGTTCAACTTCCAAAAATGGAACTAACTTCTTGTCTACAGAATGCCAATTGGCCCTAAATGATTCTAATAGTTTAACATCTCTCAATTCTAATTAGGCACATGTTGCACATGGCCGGTGACCATTTTCAGACAGGGCACCAATGCATCAATCATTTGAACTGAATCAGCTACCAGCCCATACACTGACACTAAAACATCCTAGCTATTGCAAACCTTAAAGTCTCCTAATGCCACGCAGAAGCTAGTACAATGCATCTGACTTAAACCAACTTCATTATCCAAAAAAAGAAAAAGAAAAAAGGAAGGCGTAATTCAACTTAATTAAGCTTCATGACAGCTTTAGACCAACTACTTGTTCCAGTAGTCCTTAATGATGACTTGTTTTTCCCCAAAAACAAAAACAATTAATACGGATGATTGGATAATTGCTTGTGCGGGTTCAGCAGAAAGAAGAAAAAGATAAGGATGATTGGACTGACTTGCTAGGTACTAACCCAGTTGAACAACTAGAAAGAAAAGAAAATAAAATAAAATAGGATTTGGCATGTAAGTATGTAACATAAGGGTGTTTGATATGATCATTACCATTGACTGAAGAGATGAAACTTTCAATTTCCTCAGAAGAGCTGCTAATTGCACTAGGTTCATTATCGTTATAGTCATCACAGTTTCTCCGAAAATTGTCAAATTCATTATGGGAACCATCACAACCCTCAAAAGTTATGCGATTACTGCTGCATATTGTTTGGGTGAACATTTCCACATCTTGCTTATATAACAATCTGAGCCCACATTTCCGCACAAACAAGCCTGGCCTAGAGCTCTCAAATACAACCTCAACCTGATTGAATTCACCACTCCGAGCAGTAGCAAACCAATCATCACGAGACAGATGCAATAGCCAAATGTGCCTCGCAACAAGTTTTGTGCTACAGGAAATGTCAGTGACATAATAACTGTGAGGCGTATCACCACGGGCTATCACACGAGCTTTAAGACCAAATGTTTCACCAAGGTCAAACTCTTCAACAGAAATATGTGAATATGATGCATCCAAAGAAGCGCAGAGTGCGAATCCCATCCACTTACTATTACACCAATTTGGAGGCAGCCCTATGCTTATTGAGTTCCCTGACCTTTGATGAGTTATCCACCATGGAATTTCATATCCAGGAATAATTATCTGAAATGGAATTCCAAATCCATCCTCTTTCCTTTCGATAGAAGTTTCATATCCATTTTTTGGAAAACGGAGTCCCTGTACCGAAGAAAAAAACTTGATACTTCATTTATCAATTAGAGAGAGAGAGAGAGAGAGAGATTACCTGTAGGTAACGATTCAATATTGTAAATGTCACTCCAACGCTGCTGTCATTATATTGAGGCCGCTGCGACCAGGGTTGTGACAAACTGCTCTGCCCGTGCAGTGCTTGTGATGGTTCTAGGGAATAACAATCTTCAGCATTCGTATATGTTTTATGCACACCATGTTTGACTAACAAATGTTCATTTGTAGTTGTCATGATGTTTTGACTACCCAATCCTAACCGGTCCAACATATGTTCATTGTACCCTTCCAGGTACAATTCTTCAAGCATAGGTAGTTTCCCAATACTTGAGGAGGGCTCTATCAAAGTATGCCACTTATTTTTAAAATCAAAAACATGTTTAATTAGTTGAAATTAAAAAGATGTTTTTTTGAAAAAAAAAATACTGAAAAAAAAATTGCATTAAATAGAGAATTTATATTTAATAACATAAAGGAGGAAAGGAAAGTCAAATACGCAGACTGTAGCCACTCCTAAGAAAAGAAAAATACTAAATAATAGAAAGACAGTTGAAAGAATAAAACAAAATTACCTTTATTGGTTTCCACTCAAATTTAAGTTTCAGGAGCTCGTTTAGTTGGAAACTGGATGAAACATTTCTGTCTGAAGGCTGTCTAAATGCAGTACGACTCAAATCATGTTCCAAACACCTTATATTCCAAAGGTGCTCTGGCAGGTGGTTAAGTTTTGTGCATCCGATAACAACAAGTTTTTCAAGTGACCTCAAACTATCCATGTTACGTGGAAGACATGTGAGATATTGACAATCCCTCAGACTCAATAAAGTAAGGGCAGTCAAACACTCGATTGATGAGGGTAGTTTTTTAATAGCAGTCTTATCCAAATGAAGTTCTGATAGGCTTCTCATTATTCCCTTAAATTCCGGAATCTTCCTGATTTTTGAGCAACCGCAGAGTTTAAGAATTGTAAGTGACTCCATTTCACTAGACATGCTGGGAAGATCAGTAAGAGAGAAACAGTATTCTAGATCTAAAACAATAAGCCTACTGAGTTGCCGTATAGATGGGTGGATCTCAACCAAGTTATTGCACCAACTAAGATTTAACCTCTCTAGTCTTGGAACTCCTCTGAAGTCAGGTGTCTTAATAAGTTCGTTGGAATATTTAAGATCCAAGCATTTCAAATTGTCCAAATACTGTTCAACCCCAAAAAAAAACAAAAAAACAAAAATCCATTAAATAGAGTATTTATATTTTAATAAGATATATTTTTTTTTTTTTAAATTGAGGAAATGAAAGGAGGAAACTCAAATACGCAAGAGTGTAGCCACTCCTAAGAAAAGAAAAATACTAAATAATAGAAAAATAGTTAAAAGAATAAAACAAAATTACCTTTACTCCTTTCCATAGATGTTTCATTTTGCTAGCACGTAAACAAAGTTCTAGAAGCTCTTTTGGTTGGAAACTGGATGGCAAACATTCTGAAGGATACCCAATCCATTGAAGAAATCTTAGGTTGTTAGAAACATGATTGAGGCCAATGGGAATGTGCATACCTTGAATTATAAGCAATTTAAGATTACATATCTTTGAAAAAGCTTCAGGAAAGGTTTCAAAGTTCCAGTCTCGTCTTTCCCGTACATAATGATTTAGGACTATGGCTTGAAGTGCTGCCGTTGCCTAAGAATCAAAAGCAAAGGATAGGTAAATTAATTTTACAATAAAAGATAAGAATAATTGAATACTCAAGTTTTATATTGTGTCAAAGAATATGAAAATATATACTCAGTTTTCCTTACAAATTTTAAAAGCTTATATAAGAACAAATTATCCCTCGGATAAAATCCGGAGTATCCTAATTACTTTTCTATTGGAATTTTTTTTTAAAGAACAATTAAGAACAAAATTATGTTATTATTATACATACTTAATCTTGGTTGCTGAAATTGAATTCTAGCTTTGTCATTGTTCTTACCGTATCATTTCTCAATACATGAAGCAAATCTTTATAAAACCACAATCTACTACGCTTTCCAGGCTTTTTATGTGATTCAAGAAGGACAATTTGTCTGCCCATTTCTTGTAATAGATCATGCATCCACAATCTCTTATTTTCTATGGTTATGAGAGATCTTTCCATCAGAACCTTTATACCGATTCTCGCCTCAAAACCACGATACTTTAATAACTCTATTACTCGACCTTCCATCTTTCCTCTAAAGAAACATGCAATATCCAAAAATATCTCCTTAGACACTTCATCTAGTCCATCATAACTTACTTTAAGAATATGAAATATTTCTTCGTGAGGAATTTTTTTTAAATTGACCAATGCACTTTGCCATTCTTCCATTGTTCTTCCAAACAGAAAGGAACCCAAAGTAACAAGAGCTAATGGAAGGCCATTAGCATAGTGTACAATATTCTGGGAGAGTTGCTTATAACCTTCTTTGGGGTTTTCATTTTTAAAGGCTTTCAAACAAAAAAGTTTTAAAGCATCCTCTCTATTCAATACATTAGGCTTATATATGTTATGCACACCATGTTGGACCAACAAATGTTTATCTCTAGTTGTTATAATGATCCAACTACCCAATCCAAACCAGTTAGGCTCTCCTGCCAAATTTTGTAATTGGTCCAATTGATTAACATCATCAAGAACAAGAAGAACTTTTTTGCAATATAGCCTATTCTTGATAATGTTATTTGCACGATCAACACTCTGTATCTTTCTTTCCATCAAAATTTCTTCAAGAAGTTGTTGTAGTAGTAAAATCAAATTTCCTTTTTCAGAAACTTCTCTAACGTTAGCAATAAAGGTAAAACCATCAAAATAATTAGAGAACCTATTATAAATAGCTCTAGCAAGAGTTGTCTTTCCCAGCCCCCTTATGCCACAAATCCCTACCATACAAACTTTGTTCACAAGACCAAAATACGAAGTGAGCAATTTCTCCACTGAAGAATTTATTCCTACCAAGTCTTTTGTAAAGCTTGAGGATTTTGGATTTAACTTATGCGAAATCACTTCCACGAGGTGCTCGATAAATTCTGCCTCATGCCTGTGGAGAAGATAGAACAACAATTACGTGATGGTACAAATCTATCATAAACCCATTGGGGAGGAAGAAGAATATTAGGTAGTGATACTCTTTGGCAAGCGAATATGAGTTTATTAACTCAAAGCAACGTGAATAAAACTACCCAGAGAAGAAATGTATAAGTGAAATGAACAGATTGGGAGCTATTGTTTTTGTTGTATTTATTTATAACAGATCCATATAGTTTTTTTAATTAATTACTTATAAAGCATACAATTATCGTTCTTGCGCAAGACATGTGGGTCTTCCCAATCATGAAACCAAAAAAAATATGAAAATTAGCAAAAGAGGGAGACAAAAGTGCTCAACCACTACCATTTCTTAGCTTAGCAATGATATTAAACCCGCCAAATCCAAAATCAATTTGGGTTAGAGATACATTGATTGACCAAAAATAATAATTAGGTGTCTTATTTCATGCTTGTTCGCTGAGAGTAACTTCATTGGAATGTTTAAAGTTAAACATGCTAAATATAAAAGTCCGTGACCTTTTGAGGTTGCTTGAGAACAAAAGAATAAAAATCTTTCATCCTAAATTGCCATTGTACCATGTTCAAACTTAGGATGATCTGCTCTAACATCCTATTAGGTGTTCCACTTTATAATATACCAATTACATCTTGTTGCATGTCTAGTTTTTACTTTCTAAAGTAACCAAAGCTTAAAAAGGATAGGTGGGCGCAAGAACACGTGGCATAATATAATCGGCGCATAAAGTAGGACACTGATGATTTTTGTTCCAAGGGAAATTATGCAATACTCCTGGAATATAATAATTAACCTTTTACTCCTTCCTTTCAGATAAATGTTGGATCTCACTATTTAAATTTAGGATAGAGTCCACTATTTAAATTCACCATACTTTGAGAAAGTTGAACAATTTTCTTCCAAAATATTACTATCAATGGCTTACACAGATTTAGCAGAGTAGGCAGCCAAAAAGCTGAAAATGTTTTCTAATTGCATGTAAAATGAGTGAAGAGAATGTAATGATCTCTAAAGAAAACAAGACAAAGAATTAGAATATTTAAGCCTTTGTGCCAACACAAAACCTATCTTCTTCCTCCTGAGTTGAGCCCAAATTAAGGCATGCGATTTTCATTGTTGAAGAGAAAAAAAAAATAGAATACTTCAATTAGGTTTGTTTTTACTCTTTTAAGTGAAGGTATTCTTTGAATTTATATATCGGGGGATTAATATCAATTATAAACTACTACCTGTTCTACTTCTTCAAAATTATGTAAACATTTTTCTACTAAATAAAATTATGTAAACAATTGGTTTATGAATAAAACGATTAAACGGGCTTCAAGGATTTTATTTAACCCAAAACAATGATTGAGCCAAAACTACATCTTTCTGAAAACAACCTACTTGTCCACTTTGAACTTAATACAATCTGTAACTTGGCATGCAGAAGACAAATTTGGCTCATTAAAGCATCACTTTGAGTTATAAAAGTGTTAAAGTGTCTCCAAAATTTGAGTTCGATTACCTAAAAGTCTTAGGGGCTAGGTTAATGGAATTTTTAAATGAAGTGTCTCTAGTTATCGGACTAGCGGCACAGGTTGTTGGAACATCGTCTTCGGTCATCGGACTGCCAGCACAGGTCATTGGCATGGCAGTTCTGAGCACCAGACCAGTGACTAGCCACCAAATGGAGGAGGGGGAGTCACTGTTTGTTTTTGTAAAATGTTTTACCAAGTTTTTAAAGGTAAAATGTTTTACAACTTTTTATAAAAGATTTACAATCATTGAAAAATATTTTACAAGTTTGATCACATTTTGCATGCAAACAAACACTTAAAAATAAGAAAATATTTTTCTTCAAAAAAAAAGGTTTATATATATGTGGTAATTTATGGTCGTGCCTCTTAAAATTTGGACAAGAATGAAACCATTAGAATTCTGTCCAATTTAGAGTTTTTTTCACACTTGTGATATGAGCAATTTTATGGTACTAGCTTGACAAAAACACCCTTCACAGATCCAACAACATTCCATTCTTCCAATTTTTTTCCCTTAGAAATTGTCAATCAATTTTCCATATTTTCTAAAAGTGCTTTTGTAGTTGCAATTAGTTTTGTTTATTTTTTTTTTTTTTTTTAAGTGGTTACAATTAGTTAGTTTGTTAGTTTTAGTTAGTTAAATTTAGTGATATTTTCTTGCTCTTCAATTTTTGACTACATCAGAGGGAGTTGAATGGCCCTCCGACACCAAGATTCTGTCATTCTCGTTGGCATCAAAGTAGTTGAAGACCTTGTACACCTCGTCATGTTCTGGAGGTAGACCAATGCTGAGTTGATTTAGTCTTGAGGTTCGACTTTGAGTTTGTTGTGAGAGAGAGAGAGATTTTAGATTATGAGTTAATGGTTATTGGGATTTTTTTTATTATTTGTTGTGATTTTGGATTGATTTTGTTTGGTTTAGGACTCACCAATTGAGTGTGAAATTGGCTAGACCAATTAGGTTTGATGCAATTTATTATATTGGTTTGCTATGATTCTTAAGAATTTGGTTCAAATTGTTCTTAATTCTCAAGAATTTTGATGGGTTGTACATATGCAAATTTTATTTTACTTCGAAATTTTGCGATTTTCTTCAGATTGTGCTTTTAATTCCCAATTCAACATGGAGAACATTGTTGGCTGTTTCCATTAATTACAAAGCAGATTTATTGACCAATTCAATATCATTAGAAACTTCTCCAAATGATTTTAAGGCATATTCATTTTATTTTTATTTATTGTTTGGAATACAATCAGTACATATTGGAGGAGTAAGAAGAAGAGAGTAAATTGAGGTATAGATTTGTTTCATAAGATAATTTTTTTTTTTTTCATATAATTGAAAATTTATAGACTAAATTATGTAATGGGCAGCAAGCAAAATGTAAATTGTAATTCTTCTAAAAATTACATATATTGAAGATGATAAATAATATTATTAGATTTATGTGGGATAATTACCCTCTTTTTTAAAAACACACACACATAAGAGTTTAACACAACATCAGTAAATTTATTTTTCATAGAAAGTTATGTTCTTTAATCAACTAGGTCCGTCTTAATCATTTCAAAGGTGCTCTTCTTAAAAAAAGAAAAAAAAAAAAAAAAAAAAAGTGGGCTTACAGACTATTTGTAATAGTATCAAGTATCAACACCTCCCAAAATACAATAGAATTTTAACTAGTATATGTAATATTTCAATCCATTCATATCATGATACATTATAATAGCTATTTATATGGCATATGAAAGAATTACTATGGCTTATATATCAATAGAAATAAATTTGTCATGGAAATTACCTATCTTGTAAATGCCAACCAGAGAGATTGGCCACTTCCTTCAAAGCATCTCTCCACGTTTCTACCTTTTTTATGTTCTCTTTATCTTCATGTTTATCAAAAGCTTGTCCAAAAGTTCCTGTCTGTTTTCGTACATCAGATGGATCCACATTATAAAAAACTGGCAAAATTGTCAATCCTTTCTCTTCACTGCAGAACACTGCAAGTTCCTCTAAGCACCACCGAAAAGATGTATAGTTTTCAGAGAAAATGATATTCGCATCCCTCAATTCTTCTATTGAAATGAAAATAGATTTTCCTCTGTCAAGTATTTCATTGTCCTTAAAGGTCAAAATGTCCTCCTGTTTCAAAGCAGCCAATAGAGGATTCATAAAACTTTGACAGGTGTCTACACCACTAAAACCAAGAAACTCGTTGTATTTCCAGCAAGATGTCATAGAAGAAGATGGCGACAACATTGAGGCTCCTTGTCTGCTCTTGGAAACCTTTAAAAATATACTAGAAAATCTTAAACTATTATAAAAATTAGAAAAAGGTACATTCAATTAAAACTGAAGAGAAAAAACTTACTATTAAAGATGCATAGTTTTTTGAGAGAATGATGATAACAAACCTTGATTTCTTCTTCTACTTTTTCAAGAGCTCTAACAAAATTGATTTTCCTCCCTCAAGTTCTTCTTTGTTGTGCAGAAAGGGTCAAACGTAAATCCTTAGCCAAGCAGCATATACAAGGCCTGCAAAACTTTTTCTAAAACTCTGCCAAGGTGATGAAGAAGAAGATGATGACGACGACAATGAGGTCCTTGAGTGCTCATGTAAACTGATTTAAATATACTTGTAAATCTTAAACTATAATATAAATTTAAAAAGTACATTAAATTTTGTTTTTTGGAGAAAAAGTACATTAAATTAAAACTAGAGAAAAATAAATATAAAGGAAAGTAAATTAGTAAGAACAAAACAATTTGATGTGGAATTTTAATTTTAAGGACGAAGTGAAAGGAAATAAACAAAACTGATGAATATGTTGGAGAAATGATGACTTACAGATTTATAATTGAAATCTAAGTAGTAGTTGTAGGGGGTGGATTCGAGCGCCCTCTAAAGATTGAGAGAGTGGACCCAAGCCCAGCTATCCCTCCAATAAATTTGTAGAGTATGGGCTCAAGAGCTAGGCCTTAGTAAAGAATGCAACGGCCATGCATGGTTGTACGTGATTGCTAATAACTAAAATGTGGGTTTTAACACACAATGAGGCTCCTCGGACGTGCCTTATGGAGCTGGAAATTCCTATTATCTCTTTTCAGAAAGGTTACAAGAGTTGAGAGAAAATGTTTTGCTACAGTATTCCTTTTTCTCTGGTTTTTCGTCCGTCCCCTTCACAAGAGGGATTTTTACATTATATCCTCCTCACTCAGTTGATCCTAGCCCTACATTTGTTGATCAATCCGGTTTCCACTTGAGTGCCTGTCCCATCAGCCGCATTCCCATACCTCCAGTGGGTTGCAGCGCTCAAGACGGCACTGTTCAGAGGTCCTATCCTCATTAATGCGGCCAGAGCGTTAGTTGAGGGCATTTAATGTGGAGGTGACAGTTCACCTGGAACTTGCTCCTCCGCCATGCTTCAATGTCCGGTGATTGGTTCTTGCTATTTGCTCCTTGGATGCTTGGGGAGACTTCCCTTAAAGGTGTGCTGTATGCCCACTTTCTGTCCTCGGCCTACCGAGGATGTAACCATCCTCGGCAATGCTCAATGAGTCCTGGGCTCTAAACTTTCGTCCTCGGGCCTCAGATCGTGGAGGCATCCTCGGCGTGGGCCTCTGGGCTTGACTTGGAGTGGGCCGGGGTTGCTGACTTATTCTGGCCCCACAGTAGTGATTGACTGATTGTAATACTCGAAACCCTCTTGAAATAAAGCTGGATTCAATTCCGATTAGATAATGACCTGTTAAATTGAAATCTAAGTAGGACTGATTGACTGATTGTAATGCGTGTTTGTGTCCGCGACTTCATCATTCTCTGTTTTGAGTCAAGTCAACAATTCTTTCTGATTAGTGTTTAGTGGAAGCTAGCGCGAGATTTTACTACAACTTTTTATACCACAGTTTTGCCTTAATTAAGAAGTAGAAGATTGTAATTTCCGCGTATCATTCTTATAAATATTTATTATTTTTTCTTTATTATTTGTAATTTGTCACGTCATTATGATATGACTGTAGCATAAAAAGTTGTGAGCCTAGATTTCAAAATTGGTGCCTCTATTATTATTGCTCTCTTTAGTCTTTAAGAGTGGCAAAAGGGACAAACTTACCGACACATGCAAATCATTATTCTTCCACTTTCTCGATACTAGCTTTTATACATTTTTTTCAGGAAAAAAAAATTTAAAAAGCTGCTAAGAGTTATGTGCTGTACGCCAATTATTGCTATCCTATCGGTGCACAACTGCTGTGTGAGAGGATGAAATTGTATTTTCCACACTTGATTTGATAATTTTAACTAAAATTGTATTTTTATTTTCACTTTTAGTGCTGTATGATAATCTTTAGTCTATCTCAATTTGTTGTTTCTTTTAACACATGGTGGGGATTTTGTTAGCTTTTGATAAAATTAATATATTTTGTAATAGACTTGTAAATTTTTAGTTTAATGTTATATCTTAATTTACCTAAAAAAAAAAGAAGATAATCTTTAGCCTATGCTTTGTTAATTATTGGCTTATGTTATGGCTCTCATGATTTTATTCATGAAAGTCTTTCCTAATTAGTGTTATAGTATGATGATAAAAAATTATCATCAAGAGCGAACGTCATAAATTGAAACTTTCTAAGAAAAATTTACTTGGTATGTTTTTCACATACGTTTAAATGTTGATGATGTTTCTTATTTGCAAGTATAAAATGTGCATTAACTCTGAATTACTGACTTTTTTTACTTGTATTAAAATCTGAGTATGCTTGCTATTGCATCATGCATCATTCATCCCATGTTCAACACTTGGACCTTGACAAAGAGCTCCTCCACCTTTGGCCCTAAACAAAGCAGATCTCTTAAAGACTCCAAAAAATTAAGATTGCAAGCCTTGTTCCTTTAATTGTTGATCCACCTAAAGTCCTCCAAGACCCTCTGCTCAAAATTGATTTGCATACCCCACCAAATGGGTTTGATAATGGTCAGCTTTGGTAAAAGATTGGAGAATGTAGATTCTGATAATGCTCCTGTTGTTTCTTTGTTTGTAAATTCATGGAAATTGTTATTTCTATGGTTATATAGAGTTCCACAAATATATTGAGAATTTCAATTTTCCATTGCATGCTAAACAACATGGTTGTTTCTCAACATTTCCATACTTCCAGCCAAACAGTGGAGAATATGTCAATTTCCTCGAAATAGTTTACGTTGAAAACTTTTTCTGAGAGAAAATATTTTACATTGAGAAGTCTATTGTTGGCAGTAGTAAAAATTTTAATTTGGAGCTTTTACGCTAAAGCTCTAAGTTATTGTTTATATCTCTGGCTTTATCAAAACGTAACCTCCAATCTCTCACAAAACTCCTAAACTCGAGTCTTTTGACTAAAAATTGCAAAAAACGAAGTTTATTGTTGTTATAGTTACTGTTTAAAGTTATTTGGTAAAATGAGGAGAGAGACTAAATTTAGGCATCGGTGTTGCCGAAATTGCAAGAAAAAGTACAATGTGTCAGGGGAGAGAGAAAATTGAATTTCGTAATTTCTTGTCTTGCCCGTAATGCCCGAAATGGAAACCAATTGTGGCAATGGCATTGCCGAAAATGGGAGGAAAAAAAAAAAAAAAAGAATTGTGGCAACTAAGTTGCCGAAAATGGAGGGAGAAAAAAAAAGATGTTATGTCTATAATATTTTTCACAACAAATTATAGGTGGTTAGTTGTTATTAGTTTAAATTTGAACCTAAAACTAAGATTACTTTTTTGCCTTAATAATAATAATAATCAGTAACAACTTACTACTTAGAATTTGTTGTGAAAATATTGTGAATGTATCATTTGTAAAAAAAATTGTGGTGCTAAAATAGAAGGAAAAAAAAGGTGGCAAATTGATTTTTTTTTCCCTCTATTTTGCCAATGCCATTACTACAAAACAATTTGCCACTTTTTTTTTCTCTTTCGGCACTACAATTTTTTTTAGATATGATACGTCCACAATATTTTTACAACAAATTTTAAATGGCAGGTTGTTACTGATTGTTATTATTGGGGCAAAAAAGTAATCTTAGTGTTAGGTTCAAATTTGAACCAATAATAACTAACCACTTGTAATTTGTTGTGAAAAATGTTGTGCACGTAGCATCTTTTTTTTTCCTCCATTTTCGGCAACTTAGTTGCCACAATTCCTTCTTTTTTCTTTTTTCTTTTTCTCCCATTTTTGGCAATGTCATTGCCACAATTGATTTCCATTTCGGGCAGTACGGGCAGGACAAGAATTTTGGTAATCTCATTACCGAAATTCAATTTTCTCTCTCCCCTGACACATTGTACTTTTTCTTGCAATTTCAGCAACACCGTTGCCGAAATTCAGTCTCTCTCCTCATTTTGCCAAATAACTTTGAACAGTATCTATAACACCAATAAACTCCGTTTTTTGCAATTTTTAGCCAAAAGACTCCCTAAACTCTGTCTCAAGCTACAAAACTCTCAAAATCAAGACCAAAACTTTAAATCTACCTCATGAATAAAAAATAAAAATACAACAACAAAAAATCCGAACATAATTTCACCTAACCCAAAAAAAAGTACCATAAGGTCTTCTAAATGCTAAATGATATTGCTAATATAAATGGTAACTAATACATAAATCAATATGCTTATTGTGCAAATTCATTTAAAAATATATATAATTAAATAAACATACATACTCCAAATGCAAGCAAGTTATTCTCTGGAAAAGGAAAATGTCAAGAACACAAAAAATTTAACTATTGTCACAACTTGTCACATGGCAAATTGTGAATGGTGAACGTCAAATGGTGAGTACACATCTCCACCACTCATAACTCACCACATGACAAATTGTGAAAAAAATTGTGAAATTTTGTGTGTTCATAACATTGCTCTTAGAAAATGGTGCCCATAATAGTGGAAGTTTGTGCCAAGGACAAGTGGTTGTTTCACATTAGTTGCTAGTTCCAAGTTCTGACTTTTTTTTTTTTGATAAGAAGCATGAAATATTCATTCAACTTAAAGGAAAGTTACAACAGAGATAGCATACAATCACTGGAGAAAACACAGACAATATCACACCACACTCCTCAAAGAACCCAAGAGCACATCAAAATTTAAGAGTTTGCTTATTAACCATTTGGGATCTCTTTGCTTTGGCTCAAGTGGTGGGCTCATTAAGAGGAGAGAAATTACTTGTGGTATTCGGATAGGGAAGTCCTTTGGCCGAAGAAGAAAACAATTGAAAGCCCAAAACCGATTTTTGTCCTCAGAGGACCAAAGGGAAACACCGGCGTGCTCAACAGAGGAAGGTGCTGGGCTTAAGGAGCAGACTGCCAGCACAGATGAACTTCTGGCTTTCTCTGTACCCAAGCTCGGACCAATAGCCGCCGGACTTTGACCGGAATCTTCCTCTCTTCGTTCTTCCTCCAACCCGCCTCGGCAAGCAGCACAATGTTTCACAATAACCCTCATCCTCCAATCGGCTAGATCTTGAAATTCAGACCCGAGAAACCCACCAAAACCCAAAACACCACAAATAGAGCAAAAGGAAGGAAGCCACTCCGATTGAAGACTCGATCTGATGAACTGGAAGATCATTATTCCTTTATCTACATACCTTAGATCCAAACCCATCTTCCAGGCAGATCTTGGAGTGGACTTGGAAGCTCGCACGCGCACATCAAGGCTGTCCGATCTCATGGCTATAGCGGCGCAAACAACTTCCTTAACCATGGTGAGAAGAAAAATCAGAAGTCCCCCAGTGGTAGCTAGATCCATGTTGCTGAGGGGACCTTGAAAGCTTCAAAGATTTAGACAAACTACCCGAATTGGGAGAGAGAGCTTGTACCAGGCAAGAGAAAGCAAAAACTCCTACTGAGGGAGAGAAAGACTTTCTCTCTCCCCAGCGGGAGAGAGAAAAGTATTTTTCGTTCCAAGTTCTGACTTGAGAGAGAGGGAGAGAAAAAGGGGCATAAAACATTAAAACTTTATTTTTGATGGAGTTGAACATAAAACATTAAAAAACTTTAAAAGTGAAATCAACAAAATTCCTACGTGCAAGGTCTTATTGAACTTTGGAAAATGAGTTGATAGGAAATTAGGAAACTTCCAGGAAGTTTCCTGGTTATAAATATATAGTCTTAAAACCTTGTTTATTTACTAGAATATCACAATAGCTTCATTTCTTTTTATACGTCTATTATATTTTCACAACAAATTATAAGTAGTAAATTATTATTAGTTCTAATTTAAATTTATAACTTAAATTACTTTTTTTCTCACTCGTAACCACAAATAACAACTTATCACATAAGATTTGTTGTGAAAATATTATAGACATAATATTTTTCTTTAATATAACTTTTTTTTTTAGGAAATTCTTTAGTATAACTGATAATTCTTCAATTCTTTTGTTTTTTTTTTTTTTTATTCAGCACTTCACTCTAGGATATTAATTTAATTTGAATAAATTACTTTGAAACTCTCTTCACATGTTTTTCTCTCACAATAATGATACCAATAATAATAACACAGCTTATATATATATATATATATATATATATATATATATATCCGGTGCTTAATCCTAAAACAGTGTAGTAGAATACACTAAGACCGAAATATTTCTTTCCAGAGCCAATTTGAATGCCTCCGAAACGGAATTCAAAACCTTGGTTCCATCATTTGATAGTAAACCTCCAACAAGATGGTGCTTGCTACTTGAGCCTTAAAGGTACACTAATTTCATAGCTAAAAAACCTCAAAGAGAGAAAGGATCAAGAGAGAGATTAGTCCTTCACTGATATACTCTTTTTCTTTTTCTTTTTCTTTTTCTTTTTTCTTTATTTATTTATTTTTATATACAATATAGAAATTCTACTCTAGTTTAATCTAAGTGTATATGTGTGTGAAACTCCCTCTTAGAGACTTGAACTCCAGTCCTTGAGCTCACATATCCCACAAGCACTTATACTTGTGGAGTGACCATCACATCAATTAAGGATGCACGGTAGTTTTCACTTCTATACTCACTTGTTCAAGGGAGTCAATCAAAATAAATGGTTTGCAATTTTCTTTGTAATGACCATGAATGTTTTAATGAGCCAACTTGGCTAACAAAATGCAATGTTGTATTCTTGTATTGAGATTACATTAATATAAGATTACAATAATATAATATTACAGTGTAATGTAATATCATGACAAACCACACGCGTCCAAGGTTTACTAGGGTCGGGTTTCCTTTTTGTCATCCTCCTCTCTTTCTATGAGCTAGCATAACTAATACATACATTATATTTATATACGTGTAACACGTGTATTATAATAATAATAATAATAATAATAATAATAATAATAATAATAATTGTAGGGGTATTAGGCCTAGGAGCTCATTATCCATGTATATATTGGGCTTAAAGCCCAAGCCGAGGATTAGAGGTCGTTCGAAGAGGAGTAAACATTATCAAGAGAGTCCGTGTTAGTAGATGAAAAGCTTAGTTTTGGTCATGATGACATAAGAAAGTAGGCCGAGGACAAATGTCACCTCGGCTAACCAAAGCCGAGATCCAAATAGGTGGTCTGTCATCCAGGAGAACGTTCCAGGGAATTCTATTGGTAGGATTAGCATTGCAGAAACATAGGACAGAGAGGAATCCTAAAATATCTAAGAAGAAAGATGTTACCACCACATTAAATGCTCTGCAACTAACTCTCTGGCCGCATTAATATGGAGGTGAAACCTAAACGGTGGTTTTCAACCTTACAGCTACTACATGAAGACTTTGGGAATGTACTGATGGGACAAGTATCAATACCAACCATCTGGCCAGCATGTGAAGGATAGAGATGAAAGGGGAAGAGAGTATAAAAGAAGAAGGAGGCAATGGGAGAAGGGGATTGAAAGGAAGAGAAAATCATTGTAGCAGTAAGAGCTGACTTTGTAATCAAACTTGAAAGAAAGATATAAGAACAGATCTCTTCGGACTTTGCCGAGGACGATTTTCTTCAGCATAAACCTGTCTATTTTCATTCTCTTGTCATCTGAATCTACTTTAGTGTTTGTTTGATTCATTAAGGCCCAAGTTCTTCAACTCACTCTCTACAAATTCATTATTTTGGGCTTTTTGGGCCTAAGTCCATCCACCTTTTGGGCTAGGGACTCAAATCTAGTCCTTATAATTAGCACTGTCTGTGGGGATTACTGGTGTTATATTGAGTCTAACTTTCCACAATGGTAGGTTTATGTCCAAACCAGGCAAAGTCTACGGGGTCTCAACGTCAAGATTACTTCCTTAATCTTGAACAGAGAAGGGACCGGGAAGGAAGTGTGCATACCCATACTAGTAGGAGTCATTCTTGGGGTGGTAGCCACCTCTCCCATGAGAAAAATACCAAAGCCATGCAGCTGGAGATTGATCACCTGAAGAGAAGCTTACGCCACAAACGGCGAAAGCGAGCTCCTTCCAATTCTGATTTCTCTTCTAACGATGAAAATGATAGTAGCTATAGGTGTAGATCATGGACTCCTCCTAGTGAGTTTTTCTCGTATGATGAGGACTACCATCATGAGCGCAAAAATAGAAATTCATGAGGGGCCTGGGAAATGATGCTATAAGTAGAATACTCAACCAAATTTCCAGATCACCTTTCACGCGCAAGATTGAGGGAGGAAGACTTTCTCGGCGGTTCACTCAGCTCACATTCACCATGTACAATGGTCGAACAGACCCTGTGGAGCATGTTAGCCATTTCAATCAAAGAATGACTGTGCACTCCAAGAATGAAGCCTTGATGTGCAAGATATTCCCATCCATCTTAGGGCCTGTGGCAATGAGGTGGTTTGATGGTCTGAGTGCAGGTTCCATTGATTCCTTTAAGGAACTCACTCAGGCATTTGGAACCCGCTTTATCACGTGCAGTAGGGTTCCTTGGCCCTTAGATTCCTTATTGTCCATGTCTTTGAGAGAGGGGAGACCCTGAAAACATACTTGGACAGATACTGTGAGATGCTCAATGAGATAGATGGTGACTTTGACGACGTAGCCATCAAGACTTTCAAGGTCAACCTACCCACCGAGCATGGCTTGTGGAAGTCTTTGACTGGGAAGCCCGTTACCAGTGTACACCAGCTCATGGATCAAATTAACAAATATAAGAGGGTTGAGGAGGACCAATAGCAAGGCAAGGGAAATGGTAAGGTTATCCCTCAGGAGATGAGGGATTTCAGGTCAGATTGCTACAACAATAGCAAACCCTAGAGGGATTTTGCCGAGCAATATAGGTCTACAGCTCCTCAAATGGTGAACATTATGTTCCGAGAACCGGTGCATCAAGTTTTGGAGAAGATCAAGAATGAGCCATACTTCAAATGGCCAAACAAGATGAGTGGAGACCCCTTGAGGCGCAATCAAAGCCTTCATTGCCAATACCACCAGGAGCGAGGGCATACCACTAAGGATTGCAGGACTCTATGGAACCATCTGGAGCAACAGGTTAACAAAGGAAGGTTACAACAGTTTTTGTGTCGTCTCAACGGGCAAGGAGACCAATCAAGGTCAAGAGCTTAGGAGAATGCTTCTTCAAGGCTCCCGATAGGCACAATCAATGTCATTTTCACTGCACCGGGGAGAATTGGTTCTCATCCTTCTAGGGTGATGTCTGTAGCTTAGCTACCAGCCGAGGACTCTAATTCTGAGCCGAAGAGGGCTAAAGTGGAGATCTGACCGACGCTGAGTTTTTTGGATGAAGACAAGATCGGAACCATTTAGCCACATGATGATGCTTTGGTGGTAACCCTCAGAATATAAGGGTATGATGTGAAGAAGGTAATGGTAGACCAGGGCAGTGGTGCAGAGATTATGTACCCTGACTTGTACAGAGGGCTGAACTTAAAGCCTAAGGATTTGACAGCCTACGATTCACCTTTAGTGAGTTTTGATAGGAAAGTTGTCGTCCCAAAAGACTAGATTATATTGCTCGTGTAGACAGGTTTAGAGGTGGTTGAAGTGGGCTTTATTGTAGTGGATGCATACTCTCTCTACACAACCATTGTGGCAAGACCTTGGCTTCATACCCTAGGTGCTGTTTCTTCGACTTTGCATTTGAAAGTAAAGTATCCATCGGGGGACCGGGTTGAGGAGCTGCTAGGAAGTCAGTCCATGGCTAGGCAGTGCCTCATGGCTGCAATCATGCATTAGCCTACAGCTGAGTCCTCGACCTCTGCTGAGAGGATCTTATAGCAGTCAAAGTCTCTGGGGTTACCTATAGATAGGCTAGCCGAGAATGCGAAATGTGAGGATTTGGAGAAATTAGCTATAGGTGATAACCCTGAGAAGTTTTTTCAGGTTGGGGGCTCAACTACCACCTTAGAAGAAGGAAAAGCTGGTAGAGTTTCTCAAGAGAGAGTTTCAAGAGGAACATTGATGTGTTTACTTGGAATACCTACGAAGCTCCGAGGGTGGTTCCAAACTTCATTTGCCATCATTTAAATATCAATCCATCTATGACCCCCAAGAAACAACCACCTCGGCACTCATCTAAGGATCATTCTTACGCTGTCAAAGACGAGGTGATAAAGTTTAAGCAGGTCGGGGCTATTAAATAAGTGTTCTACCCTGAATGGTTGGCCAACACTGTGGTTGTAAAGAAGAAAAATGGAAAGTGGAGGGTATTTGTGGACTTCACAGATTTGAACAAAGCCTGTCCAAAAGACCATTTCCCCATGCCTCGGATAAATCAACTAATGGATGTCATTATAGGTCATCCTCGAATGAGCTTTTTGGACGCTTTTCAAGGCTACTACCAGATACCTTTGGCTTTGGACGATCAAAATATGACAGCTTTTGTTACTCCCATTGGGAATTACCATTACAAAGTGATGCCCTTTGGTTTAAAGAATGCGGGAGCTACCTACTAGAGGATGATGACTAGGATGTTTGAGCCATAGTTAGGGAATAACATTGAGGTTTATTTAGACGACATGATGGTCAAGAGCAAGTTGGAATCTGAGCACGTTGATGACCTCGGGAGTATCTTTGAGATCTTAAGGAGGCACAAGCTGCGACTTAATGCTTCCAAATGTTCTTTTGGTGTCGGATCATGGAAATTCTTGGGGTATATGGTTACACATCGCGAAATTGAAGTCAATCCTGACCAGATTAAGGCAATTAACAATTTACAGCCACCTCGAAATCCCAAAGAGGGCTAGAAGCTAACAGGGATGACTGCTGCTCTAAACCGATTCATCTCTCAGTCAGCAGACAGGTGTAGGCCATTCTTTCAGTTATTGAACAAGTGGAAGGGATTTGAATGGACCGAGGAGTGTGTCCTGGCTTTCCAACAGTTGAAAGAATCTGTCTCGACCACCCATTATGTCCATACCCGAGCTAGATGAGGTTTTGTTTGCCTACATTGCAGTGGCCCTCCACGTGGTAAGCTTGGTGCTGATACGGGTTGATAGCGGTGTGCAGAGGCCAATTTATTATGTGAGCAAGTCACTACATGAAGCCGAGGTCCGTTACTTACCACTGGAGAAGGTCATTCTAGCAGTGGTGCATGCTACAAGTAAACTCACCCACTATTTTCAATCACACACAGTTGTTGTCCTAGCCCAACTCCCACTCAGATCTCTACCTCAGAGCGTTGACTACACATGGAGAATTGCAAAGTGAGATACAATCCTAGGGGCTTTTAATATCAAATATACGCATCACACCTGGTATCTAAGTTTGCTGAAACCCCATTAGAAGAGAAAATAGAGGAGCAAAACGTGGATGAAAACTCGGTTGGTGCAATCTCCCTACAAGAACCTTTGTCCTGGAAGGTCTACGTTGATGGTGCAGCGAATCATAGAAGATCTGGAGTGAGGCTAGTGATGGTATCCCCGGAGAGAATTACAATTGAGAAATCCTTGAGATTAGGCTTTTCGGCCACAAACAATGAAGCTGAGTATGAAATTCTACTGGTAGCGATGACCATTGTTCAGAAAATGGGTGGAAAAGTAGTGGAGGTATTCTCTAATTTGAGGCTGGTTGTAGGCCAAGTTCAAGGAGAGTTGGTAGCCAGAGATCCCAGAATGTAGGAATATTTGAGCCAGGTTAGACATTTACAATTTGGATTTGAGTCTTTTAATTTATCATAAGTCCTTAGAAGTAGAAATACACATGCGGATTCTCTTGCCACACTGACAACCTTTTCGGCACAAAGTTTACCTCGGGTGATTTTTGTGGAGGACTTATGTAAACCTATTGAGGTAAGAGAAAATGTGGTTCATGTTCACCAAGTAAAGGTGGGTCCTACCTGGATGGATTCTATTGTATTATTCCTTAAAGAAGATTTCTTGCCCGAGAATAAGTCCAAGGCCGACAAGGTATGGAGGAAGGCTCCTCGATTTTGGCTGCTCGAGAACCAAAAGCTGTATAAGAGATCATTTTTTGGCCCATATCATGCATACTCCCTGAAGCAGTTGAGCTACTCTTGAAAGAATTACATGAATGAATTTGTGGGAGCCACACGGGGGGCAGGTCTTTGTCTCACAGGGTCCTTTATTGGTGGCCAAATATACAGAAAGACACACAAGAATATGTGAAGAAGTGTGACCAGTGCCAAATATTTGCACTAAATATTCATCAATTAGGAGGAGTCCTTAATCCACTGCCCAGCCTATGGCCTTTTGCTCAATGGAGATTGGACATCGTAGGTCTTTTCCCTAAAGCGGTAGGGAATAAAAGATATTTGTTGGTCGGCACGGATTATTTCACCAAGTGGGTTGAAGCTGAACCATTGGCAAATATCAGAGATGCGAATGCTAAGAAATTTGTTTGGAAAAATATTGTCACTCGGTTTGGAATCCCTCATACACTTATTTTGGACAACGGACTGCAGTTTGATAACAAGGCTTTTAAGAGGTATTGTTGTGATCTGGGCATAACAAATAGATATTCCACCCTGACATATCTACAGGGGAACGGACAAGCTGAAGCCGTTAACAAGGTCATAGTGAGTGGGCTTAAAAAGAGGCTGGACGATGCAAAAGGAAAATGGGTAGAAGAACTGCAACACGTCCTTTGGACATATCAAACTACGCCCCGTAGGTCCACTAGGGAGACGCCATTTTCAATGACTTATGGGGCTGAGGTTGTTATTCCTCTAGAGACTGGATTCCCCATTCTAAGAACAAGTTCTTTCATTCCGAGCAGCAATGATGGGCTGTTGGAAAAGAGCGTAGATTTAATTGAAGAACGAAGAGAAAATGTCATGGTCCAATTGGCCCATTATCAACACAAACTCAAGTAAGGGTATGATGCCAACGTAAAGCTCAGGCCACTGGCACCTGGAGACTTAGTCTTAAGAAAAATTTTAAGAACTGCAAAAAGCCCAGCATGGGGAAAATTGGGGCCCAACTGGAAAGGGTCATATCGTATCACATTAGTAGTTGAAATAGGTGCGTATTATCTTGAAGATCTAGAAGAAAAAGCTGCATCATGCTTCTAGAATGTAAATAACCTAAGAATGTATTACTATTAATGAAAGCTTTCTTCACCATATTTGGGTTTGTTATATTGCGTGTCATGCGTTCTATCTAAGTATCAAACAGAACCTTGATCATGCTTGGCTCCTCGGACCACATACCTTGAGTAAATTGATATCTTTTAATCATTATTCTAAGAATTAAACAAAACCTTAGCTATGCCTGACTCCTCGGACTACATGCTTTGGGTGAATTAATACTCCTTGACATCTGTATAAGTATCAAACAAAACTTTGGTCATGCCTGGCTCCTCGGACCACATACCTTGGGTAAATTGATATCTTTTAATCATTGTTCTAAGTATTGAACAGAACATTAGCTATGCCTGGTTCCTCGGACCACATGTTTTGGGTAAATTAATACTCTCTGACATCTATCTAAGTATCAAACAAAACTTTGGTCATGCATGGCTCCTCGGACCACATGCTTTGGATAAATTAATACTCCCTAACATCTATCTAAGTATTAAACAAAATCTTAGTCATGTATGGCTCCTCGAACCACGTACCTTAGGTAAATTGATATCTTTTAATCATTGTTCCAAGTATTAAACAGAACATTGGCTATGCCTGACTCCTCGGATCACATGCTTTGAGTAAATTAATACTTCCTGACATCTATCTAAGTATCAAACAGAACCTTGGTCATGCATGGCTCCTCAGACCACATACCTAAAGTAAATTGATATCTTGTAAGCATTGTTCTAAGTATTAAATAAAACCTTAACTATGCCTGGCTCCTCGGACCACATGCTTTGAGTAAATTAATACTTCCTATTACTTTCCTAAGTATCCAACGAAACATTGGTCACGCCTGGATCCTCGAACCATATACCTTGGGTAAATTGACATTTCAAGCCATTCACAAAAGTGTCAAACAGAACTTGCATTATATATGGATCCTATTTGAGTATGTTAACACTTCCTATCTAGATTTTCATTAAAGTGAAATGATCAATTGCATGCTTGTAATCATCACTTAAAGCATTTGGAAGTATATTCATGATCTGTTTTAAGTCTGATTATTGTATCCAGGTTTTTAACTTAGTAATGGGAAGAAATTTAGATGAAGTCTAGCATGAATTGGTGTCTTACCATTTGTATAAATAAATGGAGTTGTATCCAATTTCCATATTAGCTAAGTATTAAACAAGATAGAAATTATATCAACACTTATATAAGAATCATAGAAATAAGGAAAACGTTCATAACTTTCATTAACAAAAGCCTTGAAGCAAGGCAAATTGGATACAAAATGGCAACTTGGTTACAAATTATGAAAACCAAAACAAAAGTTGCCAAACAAAACCAAAAAAAAAGTGAAAAAGAGAACTGTATTAAATCCTACTTCTTTTTTATCACAATTTTTCGATGAGGTGGGGGCCTGGGACTGTGGAACAGTAGCCTCCAAGGATCCTTGGCCTATGCCTTTAGGGTCACCTTTGGCAGGTAGCGAAGAGTTGCGAGAACAAGCTTCATCCTAGGTGCCTCCTTGTCTTTATTTGGATCCTGGGGAACAGCTGGGGCTTGGTGGCATCAAAGGCCACCCCCTTTGTCACCTCAGTCACTTTTCCATTTGCCCCAGGCTGCTCGGCTACTTTTGAAGGGCTGCTAGGAGGGGGGAACCTTATTGGGGCTGCTCTTCTCAGGATCTGCCACCTCGGGAGGGGTGTCTGTCTTGGAGTTGCTTGAAGAGGAGGCACGAATGGCTGGGGGGTAGTAGACACTTTCTGCCTTCCTAAACACAAAAGAAGCCTCAACCCCAGCTTGGTTGAGGGCTTCATCCTATACCTGGGTACAGTAAGTCCTACATACCCTTGAGATCTCAGCTCTAAAAGCTTCTTCGGTCTCGGCCACTACAATATCATATCCTTGCTGCTCTGCCTCCTCCCGAGCTTTCTCCGCATCCTCCCTAGCCTTCTCGGCTTGATCTTTGGCCTTTTTGACCTCTTTTAATCTTTTCTTTAAGGTGAGTATCTACTCCTTGGAGGCAGCTAGTTGATCCTCGGCATTGCGGAGAAGTACCTATTAGACTTTGGCCTGCCTCTCAACGTCATCTAAGGTGGCTGCGGCACTTTTTCTTTCCCTTTCTGCCTCGATCAGCTTAGCCTTCAGATCCTAGTTGCTCTTCTCAGTGACATGGAAGGCATCCACAGCGGCAATTCGCCTCCCCTCTTCTTCCTTCATCATACGATGAGAACTGTTTACCATCTCCTCGGCCCTAAAAACGGCTTGAATGGCCTGGAAAGGGGAAGAAGCGTATTTAAAAAAAAAAAAAAAAAAAAAACAAAAGGATAATAAAAATAACAATAAAAAAAAATAAAAAAGGAAGGGGCATGAGAAAACTTACCTTGGCCAAGTTCCTCTTAAGGCCAAGGAAGACCTTATGTTTCCTCATGGATCTGAGGTCGGCCATATCCTTGGGTAGTAGTAGGGTTTGCTCCACGGCATTGGCTACGTACCCAATCATGCCCCCCTGAAAGTCTCAGATGGAGGCATCACTTGGTAGAGGACCTCCATCCAGCTTCAAGGGTGGGGCCCAAGCTAGGGTTGCAATGTGTTGCTCGCCCTTCCTTTCTCCCTCATGGGCCGACCTCGTATGCATGCCCCTAGGCTGCTTGGCTGCCCTCTGGGGCTCAACTTCTTGGGAGGAGTAGGCCCTTCCAGTCTCCATTACTTCCTTGCCCTTGTCTTTCCTCTTCCTTTTATGGTGGGTAGGGTCGGCTCGGGCAAGTTGGGCAAGCGGAGGAGTAGAAAGTCGGGTCCAGTCTCCATTACTTCCTTGCCCTTGTCTTTCCCGGACGCTTTTCCCCCATGCTGGGACTCAAGTAGGTCCTAGAGGGTTGATCTTGGCTTACGCTAGATTCCCATTTCTTCAGAAGCAGTGATGTCTTCTTGAGGTTTGTCTGCTTAAACCGGGGAAGGGTGGCTAAGATCGCCGACCTGAGCCTTTGGAAATAATGGCCTGTTAGAAACAACAAACTCGTCTTCAGAGTCAGTCAACTCCATCACTCCTTTATCTTCTTCCTCTTCCTCTTCCTTAACAATTGGTTGTGATGAAGTGGTCCGGTGACGAGGAAGCCTGGAGCGACGACCCTGCAACCGAGGATCCTTCGCTTTAATAACGCACTTAGGTGCTTGGAAACTCTTGGATATTGGAGTGTAGCCCAATATCAAGTGGGCTGCCCTAAGTTAGCTGTCTAAGTGGACAAAGACCTCGGCCTTCAAGATCTTGTCCAAACTATCCTAGTTTACGAGGTTGAAGTTGGGCACAGCAGTGTGTGGGTCTGCAAAACCATCAAGAAAGACATCATTAGCAAAATGCAAATCAAAGGAAATTTTGAGTACAAACAAAAGTTAAAGAAAAAGAAAATGGGATAACTTTGAAATTGTAAATCTAAACCTAAAGCCCCACCTGGTTTCCCCTCCCTCGTCGGACAAGGGAGGCCATCGTGCCACTCCCCTGATAAGATCAAAAAGTCTTTTTTTCAGGCCTTTATTGGAATTGGGAAGGCATTGGATGAGCCTAACCTTAGGGTACCTAGATTTTAGGTAGTACCCCTGCTCAGTTAGGTGATGGAGGTTGTAAATCTAGTTTATATTGCGGTGGGTAAGGTTTAAGCCCATTCTCTCATTTAAGGCATCTACACAGCCTAATATTCTAAATATATTGGGAGCACACTGGGTGAGTGCTAACCTATGGACTCTAAGATAATCTCTAGTGACCGTGCCTATAGGGATTCTCATCCCCCTTCTATGAAGGCGATCATTGGGATTACTATCTCTCCCTCTCGCCTTTCCTCAAACCACTACCATTCCTTACAATATCTAATGCCTACTTCTGGAAGGATCCTATATTGAGCTTTGAAGCTCTCTAAACCCTTATCAGAGTCTACCAAACTTTTGAATCTATTCATTCTTAGGAGGGAGTTGGAGGTATTGAAAAGATAATAAGAAGGAAAAGGAGCTGAGGAGGAAAAGACCCCAAGAAAAGAAAATTATACAAAAAGATAAAGTAAAAATATTTATGAAGACTTACAAAAAGAAGAAGAGTATCATCGGACGGGCTTTTGGTACTTGTAAGGGCACAAGTGAGTTGGGGAGGTTTGCAGATTCAATGTATGTGCGCTAGAATGAAATGAATGCTAAGATAAGGTAAGTGATTGATTTGAGGGGTATTTATACCAAGGAGAGAGCTAAGAGCAGGAAAATTCCCGCTTGGTTCCCAGTGAAATTCTCAGTCGTTGGATTCATATCACGCCGTGAAACGTGGGGGACAGGGAGCCGTAAGAATTTAATGAAGGCGCGTCTCGAATGCCGAAGCACCAGGAGCGTGCCTTGGATAGTTAAAAAGGCGTCTTCATATGCAAAGGTGGGATGCGATGGGCTCGGAGCAACTATAGTGATATCGAAATCCTTATTTCTTCCCGAGGAGCTAGAAAGAAGAATATCGAGGGGCTATTGTAGGGGTATTGGGCCCAAGAGCTCATTATCCATGTATATATTGGGCCTAAAGCCCAAGCCGAGGACTAGAGGTCGTTCGAGGAGGAGTAAACATTATCAAAGGAGTCCGTGTTAGTAGATGAAAAGGTCAATTTTGGTCATGATGGCATAAAAGAGTAGGCTGGGGACAAATGTCACCTCGGCTAACCAAAGCCGAGGTTCAAATAGGTGGTTTGCCATTCAGGGAAACGTTTCAGAGAGTTCTATTGGTACGGATTAGCATTGCAGAAATATAGGACAAAGGGGAATCCTAAAATATCTAAGGAGAAGCCTGCTACCACTGCATTAAATACTCTGTAGCTAACTCTCTGACCGCATTAATGTGGAGGTGATACCTGAACAATGATTTTCAGCTTTATAGCTATTACATGAAGACTTTGGGAAGGTGCTGATGAGACAAGTATCAATATCAACCATCTAGCCAGCACGTGGAGGATAGAGATGAAAGGGGAAGAGAGTATAAAAGAAGAATGAGGCAATGGGAGAAGGGGATCAAAAGGAAGAGAAAAACATTATAGCAGTAAGAACTGACTTTGTAATCAAACCTGAAAGAAAGATATAAGAACAAATCTCCTCGAACTTTGCCGATGACAATTTTCTTCAGCATAAACCTGTCTATTTTCATTCTCTTGTCATCTGAATCTACTTTAGTATTTGTCTGATTCATTAAGACCTAGTTTCTCTAACTCACTCTTTACAAATTCATTGTTTTGGGCTTTTTGGGCTGAAGTCCATTCACCTTTTGGGCTAGGGACTCAAATCTGGTTCTTACAATAATAATAATAATATAAAACATGTATTAAACATTTTCTTTATACTTATATAAAACTGTTTTAATGGATTAATAGTTTTCTATAATATTTTAACAAAAAAAAAAAAGCAATTTTCTATAATATTAATGACATGAGATCTTAATCTCTCTTTCTCACACACAAAGATAGATTTATAAAATAAGCAAAACCAAATTAATTTAAATTACAATAACATGAGAAAGTAAAACTCAAATCTGGCCCTTACAATAATAATAATAATATAAAGCATGTATTAAACATTTTCTTTATACTTATATAAAACTTTCTTGATCGATTAACAGTTTTCTATAATATTTTAACAAAAAAAAAGAGCAATTTTCTATAATATTAATGACATGAGATCTTAATCTCTCTTTCTCACACACAAAGATAGATTTATAAAATAAGCAAAACCAAATTAATTTAAATTACAATAACATGAGAAAGTAAATACTTTTGTTTGTTATTTTGTTTGAAACATAGTCAAAATTTGAAATTAAATTACTAAATATATTAAACTACTTGAATAATGCCTTAAATTATTATTATTATTTTTTTTTTTTTGAGAAGAAGAATCCCTTAAATTAGTTGGTTTTTCGTTTTTGTATACCTTGGAAATGGGATACATTTATTAAAGAAAAAAAAGGGAAATAATTTGACTAAATTTTTGACATTATAGATTATGGCAAAAATAACCATATCTGGCTCTTTCGTCATAAAGCACTACTTTATTCGATCCAAAAATAAAGCACTCATTCAAGCATTTTTAGGAATAAAAAAAAGAAGAAGCCAAATTCTGCAGAGAGAGAGAGAGAAAGTGAGTAAGGCAGAGAGCAAGAGCAAGAGCAAGGGAGAGAAGAGTCCGCCACCAGCCACCGCCACCGCCACAGTCAGACTGCCCGAACCACCGCAACTGGTAATTTTTTATTTTATTTTATTAAAATTTGAGCATTAAATATGATTTGATATTGATTTAAGGAAGAAACCAATACGTCAGAATCAAACGCATAGTCTGATTCCATTGCATGCATATATAGATAATTTAAAATTGGTACAAATAAATTATGATCCAAATAGAAATATTGGCGCTAATTAATTGCATTTACGTGTTTAGGTTTAGCGGAATGGGATACATAGGGGCACACGGTGTTGCAGCGCTTCACAGGTACAAGTACAGCGGCGTGGATCACTCGTACGTCGCCAAATATGTGCTCCAACCCTTTTGGTCTCGCTTCGTTCATTTCTTCCCCCTTTGGATGCCGTATGTCTCTTCTTCTTTTTTTTCTACACACTGTATATTTTGTTCATTTTTCTACACACTCGCCGTACACACATTGCCACATGGACTGAAATCGCGTTTTTGAAAAACGTGATTTCAGTTAAAATTATGAAATCGTGTTTTCAAAACGCCATTTCAAGAGGAGTAATAATAGTTTACATACTCACCACCGTATACACATTGCCACATGGACTGAAATCGTGTTTTTGAAATGAGTTCCTTATTACACACACACACTCATCGTATACACATTGCCACGTGGACTGACTCTCACCGAATACACATTGCCACATGTACTGAGATCGTGTTTTTAAAACGAGTTTCTTTTTATTGCACACTCTCACTGTATACACATTGCCACATTAACTGAAATCATGTTTTTAAAACTAATTCCTTATTACACAAACTCAGTGTACATTGCCACATGGACTGAAATCGTGTTTTTAAAATGAGTTCCTTATTACACACACACTCACTGTATACACATTTCCACGGGGATGGAAATCGTGTTTTTAAAACGAGTTCCTTATTACACACACACTCACTGTATACGCATTGCCATGTAGAAGGGATCGTGTTTTAAAAACGAGTGCTGTTGATTACACACCTCTGTGTGTGCACCACCTTAGCTGAATACACGATTTTAGTTCAATTGTGAAATCGTGTTTTCAAGACATGATTTCACTTTTTTGAAATTATAACTGAAATCGTGTCTTGAACACACAATTTTCAAGGCTGTGTATACGGATGCGTGCAACAAACATTAACCTTTTAAAACACATTTTTTAGTTAAAATTGTGTTTTTAAAACACGATTTCAAAAGGGAGTGTGTAATAAGATTTTCCAGTATTTTTTATTGAGATTAGATATGCTGACTTCTTTTTCTCTTTTTCTTTGATCTTTGGTGTTGCATTGCATTTCGGGATCATTGGCCAGTCCAAACATGGTATAGTAATCTTCTTTTTCTCTTTGTATCGTTGCATTCGTTTGTAACTTTTACTTTGATGTAATATGCTCATGCCTGTTCAATTCACTGATGGAAAAATCTTTATGTTTTGTCAGATAACACTTATCGGATTCATGTTCTTAGTCGTTTCTGCACTGCTTGGCTATGTGAGTGGGCGTTTCTCTATTATCATGTTTTTAACTTTCATATTTGTTAGATTCTCCTGTTTATAGTTCTAATTTTCTGAGAACAAAAGGCTATTATTGTTTTTCAAGAAGTTAAAAATTTGTGCAAATTAAAATTTACCTCCCTGTGGCTAGGTTTACTGCACTTTACTTGACTTTTAAAAAATTACAGTAAACCTCCATACAATTTGAAATCATTAAATCAATACATTTTGATGAACCCTCAAGTGATATCACATCATGACGTGGGTACAATCAAGTGTTGGTGTGCTTTGTGCCCTAAATGCATGGGTTTTGTATCATATTATGTAATAACTGAATCTCTATGTTACTTGGAATAAAGTTTTTGTTAAAATACTGATGCTGGAAGTTCAAAGAGTTACCTGTTTAAATTTATTTTTATTTAACTTTGGAGCTAATTGTATTTAATTAGTAGTTAATTAGGTTTGTAATTCAATAATTGGGATTTCCCAAGTCATTTATCAAAAAAAAAATTGGGATTTCCCCAGTCAGTTAGGATTAGGTTTTCGTATGTTAGTTAGAATTAGGGTTTGGTAGTCTATATAAGCACAAGAATCTACTCCTATGAAGGGGAGATTATTTTGATGAATAAAATTTCTATTGAATTGTCCCAATGATTTGGTGTCAACTTCAACGAAACCTAGATGATGTAGGATAATATATGGGGTTTTATTTTTATATTTGTTAATTTTTATGCAATTTTCCTAATTTTAGGCGATAAAGCTTTATTTCCTTGATTTCATGTGTTTTTAAGAGTTTCCCAGTCAAAGTAGAATCTTATTATGGCACTCTTTCAATTAGGATATGTTTAGGAATATTTTTCTTTTAAAATAAGTTTTTTGGAGCCTTAAATTGGCTTGGAGCCTGTAAAACAAAAATAGCAATCCGCTTCAAGTAAAATTGAGTTTTTCTTTATTTGTGGTGTATTCTAGAGTTCCTCCTTGTGGATTCAAGGAGACCCTTATGGATTTAAGAGTTTGCGTCTAGCTAGAATGAGATCTAGTCCTTTCATGTTTTCTGTTTTGCGTCACTACATGTTGACTCCTATAAGTTTTCAAAGCAGGTCTAGGTGTTGACCCCTAGGTCCTCAATCTTTATTGGATTTTGTTAACGAATGTCCTAAGGGTAGTAGTTAAGATGCATTTAATGCTTTATTAAAAAAAAATTTATACATTTTTCAAAAAATAAAGTCAAACTTTACACAAATATCCAAAAAAGCACATATAACCACAATGAATTTGTGCATGTAAGCCAATGAATCATTAGCACACTTATTTTTTAAAAAGAGTGCATTACAGCTCATAATTGAGCATTTATTAGTCTTTAACCTGTGCCCTTAGGACCCTCGTTAACAAGACCCATCTTTATTATTCATGTTCTTTAATTTTCCTGTTGCATTGTTTTGGTTTGTCACGCATCAAAGTTCTTTGTAAAGAATTTTCCAATGCCCAATTGTCTTGAATAGTCATGTGGCAGCCTCCATTTATGTGCTTTGTGCCCTAAATTGGCTCTCCGGTAATTTGACAGAAAATTTGGTATATAATTTGTTAGACAATGAGTTGCATGAAATATATTGTTTACAAACACACTGATTGTTCTTTCAGATGTTTCCAACTTTATAAAGAGAAGCGAGATTGTTTAGTGTTCCTTCTAACTTCTCTGACTCCTTTATATAAATATTTTTGTTTCAGATATACTCGCCTCGCTTAGATTCGGCTCCTCCAAGATGGGTTCATTTTGCCCATGGATTGCTTCTTTTTCTCTATCAGGTCTATTGGATTTTATTCAAGCTGTGTAGTCCAATCATGTTTTTGTGTTTTATTTATATAGGCACGCTTCTTTGTGACACTTGAATAGATTAATAAAGTTAAATTACTTATCCAATATTTCATTAATCTTATGTCTTTTACTTGCATGTATAATTTTAGTTTTATGGTTGTGCAGTTGTTTTGCTTTCAATTTATTGTAATTGTTATGTTGTTCTTACTTTATCAAGATGCTCTAGAATCTAATGACTTTCAATTAAGTAGGACCAAAACATAGTACATTAAATGTAAGTTTAGTAAAAGTAAATACATAGATGAAGGGGTTGTAAGGATTGATGGTGAAGAGATTTCAAAGAGTTTTTTATATCTTGGATTAATAATTCATAGAGATGAGATATTGAAGAGTATGTGAATCATTGGATAAGAGCAGGGTGGATGAAGTGGAGAAGTGCATCAGGATTATTATGTGATTGTAGAAGACCTATTAAGTTAAAGGAAAATTTTTATAAGACAAGCTATTCTCTATGGTATTGATTGTTGGGCTGATAAGAAGTAACGTATTCATAAAATGCTGAACTGATTCGGTTGTGTTTTCATCTCAAAACCCAAATTCAACCAAATGCCCTGTTTAAATCGAGTAGACGCTCTTGAGTTGAGTTAGGTGGGATGGTTTTGATGGGTTGATTGGGTTTTTGAACACCCCTAGTTTTTAAACAAGTTGAATGTTGGGGATTGTGTTGTAAGGCTTTAGTCTCCATTAGGTATTATCGTATATTGAATGGTTTGAAGTATGTAGTAATTGTGGAAATTTTAGTATGCTGCTGTTAACTACAATATGGACACAATTATTGGCAAATTTTGAAACACTAGTATATGATACAGTGGGGAGGTGGAATTAATTAATTAATATAATTTTTTAAGTATATTTGATGATAGTTTTAGGTTTTAAAAAATAACAATCAACTATTACTTATCAAAAAAAAAAATAACTATCAACTATTAAAAGTGAGTTTCAATCTTTTTTGGGCTTCTAAAATGCAATCATTTTCAAGCTGTTTTGGCTTCTAATTAATAAATTATTTAAGTTGAGCATATTTTCTAATTATTGTCAAAGGACCAACGCAGTCCTAAGAGCTGGAGTAGGATCAAGCCGTTATGAGAAGCAACATCTGGAAAATTAAAAAAAGAACAGAGAGGCAAGATGAACCAAAGGAATAAGACAATTCAGAAGTGGAAGATAACTATGAGAGAGAGAGAGAGAGAGAGGAGGATTTTCCCAAGTATTCACTAGATAAATATTAAAATCCTTTTTTCCGCCCCAATTTTTTAACCTCCTGTGTTCAGATTGTACCCAGTATGTCCATCCTGTATTTTAAATCTTTTTTAAAAATTGCTTGAAATGTCCAGGACATGCATTCCGCTGTGCCCTCGGGGTAACTGTGTCCAATAAGTGTCTCATGTGAACATTATGGAGAGTTTGCCATATCCATGCTTCCTTGGTCTCTGCGAATAGAAATTTTATGCTTCCTTGGTCTCTGCGAATAGAAATTTTATTGCAACTTAATTTTTTTCCCTCATTCTAAATCTCAATTCCTGATCAGTAGATAGAATTTCTGCCATGCCCTTTGCAATGTCTTTTATACTGATTATTTATCAATATTCTCATATTGGCATGCCCTTCTCTTTCCCCTTCCTTTTTTTAATTATTCTTTTTACCACTTTTCTTTCTAACCTTTCACTGCTTTTATTTAGACCTTTGATGCTGTTGATGGGAAGCAAGCAAGACGGACAAATTCCTCCAGCCCATTAGGGGAGCTTTTTGACCATGGTGATATACCATTGTCATGTATATTGTCTTTCTCTCCATTTTTTCCATAGTTTAAGTGTTAATATTGATAAATAATATTCTTGCCTTTCTCAAAATATTGCAGGATGCGATGCTATTGCTTGTGCGGTATGTATCATCATATTTGGTTGTCATTTTGTAGCCCTTGGAAATCCATCACCTTTATCATTTTCTTTCTTAAATATAGTTAGAAGCATTGGCTTTTGGGAGCACTGCTATGTGTGGAAGAGATACTTTCTGGTTCTGGGTAATTTCAGCTGTTCCATTTTATGGCGCAACATGGGAAAGGTAAGTTGTCTTATTGATACCCTTTCATTATTTATGCATGTTATCCATTATGTTAGTTCCCATCTTTATGGATCTGCTAACTATAATAGTATTTTCTTTTTTACATTTCTATCAATAAGAAGAAAAACATTGTTGTATACATTTGAATGCTATAAATTAATAATTTTCTTCCATGCTCCCATGTTCTGGGGGTCATAGCTGTGGGCTTTGGAGGGTTTTTTTTTTTTTTTTTTTTGGGGGGGGGGGGGGGGGCGGGGAATATATTAAAATCCTTGTTGTTTTTATTTAATCTTTGTCCCTGTATGATGATTACCAATCTGTTTGTGTTTATTGACTTCAATGCATCCGTCTTTTCTTTTGAAAATTGAATTATTGAAATTATTATTTAAAACTATGCTTTCCAAGAAAGGTTTTGTCATTGTTCAAATATGTACATTCCATTATTCCACTGACTGTTGGATCTTTTATCAGCAGTATTGATATTTGATTTGATACAGCTATTTCACCAATACCCTTATTCTTCCGGCTCTCAATGGACCTACTGAGGGTCTTATGTTGATATATTTCGCTCATTTCTTCACAGCTATTGTAGGTATGCTCCTGCCACCAATGTTCCTTTAACCCCTCCACACCCCCTCCCCCTCCCCCTCCCCTCTTTAAGTAATGTGCTTTTGTGCACTTTCAATCAATATTCTGAAACTTCATGTAAAATCCAATACAATATAATTTTCTCTACGGGTTGCCCTTATATATTTTGTTCTTTATTAAGCTTCTGAGCTTCATGAAAGTTTGGAAGATCTCAGACTTCTCTGCTAAGAAATAGAGCCTGTGAATCATTTGATTTATACTTAAGATTCTTAACTTCTCCAGGTGCTGAGTGGTGGGCTCAACAGTTTGGAAAGTCTATACCCTTCTTAAGTTGGGTACCATTTCTTCATGGTAAGACTATTCTTTTTAAGGCCAACAACCTACAACACATTATTTTGGATCTGGAAAAACCATATGAAAACTATGCTCAATGTTATGCATAATATATTTTAATGGTTTAACAATATTCAGACCCAGCAGAATGTTTTTATTATGAGAGATCTTATTTGGGACTTGTTCACAGAATGCTGTTTCTGTTTGTATTTGATTGTGTCCTTTAGCCGTCTCATTCTTATTGACTCTGAATTAAATGATCTGTAAGTCTTTTAGATTACAGCAGTGTTCTTAAAGTTTTTGGTGAGGTCATGGGGGAATGTGATTCAAGGGTAATATTTGAAGTTTTTATACATAATTACCCTATGCCTGTAAGCAATGTCATTTAGGTGGTTTTATCTTGCTAAGTGCTGTAATTAGTATATGTTGGCCAAAATATTTAATTTTATTTTTCTCATGTGGCCTTCACTGGAAATTGTAGTGAAAATGCATTACGTTCCATTCCATTTTTTCCTCTTCTATTGACATTGGTTCTGTGTAGTTGAAGGGTCATCTTTGTTGGTATGGCACATTCTACCTTTTCATTAGGGCATTTATTTCAATGCCTTTAGGATTTGAGCATTTCATCTATGGATCCTAATGTGGTAATATATGCACACGAATTCAACATTATTTTCATTTTATTACTTTTCTTGGTGTCCTTCCCAATTGTGTAGTGTTTCCATCCTGCATTTTTCTTTCATATCATCATTTGTTCCTTCTTTGATATGGCTGCTGTTTGCTGGTAAGTCAGAATTTAGTTTTTCTGTTTAAGACACCATAAATTAAGTGGTACTTCTGTAGAAAGAGTTTGTACTAGGCATTTCATAATGTTCAGTTGATAATACTTATCTATCTTTCAGGCTCAACCACTGCTTAAATTAGCAATTTATACTTCCTGTTTACCTGTTTTTCAGCTTCTCACTTTTACATTGCGCTACTTTTTCTTCCCTGCTTGATAATTGTGAATAAACTCCTGAATCCCTTTTGCAATTGTTTGAAATGTAATGTTTTCAGTTTTATTTATTTATTTTCTCCAGAAATTCCCACATCCAGAGCTGCGTTGTTTCTGATGATTGCTTTTGCTGTTATACCAACAATCACTTTCAAGTATGTACTCCATACCCTAAATTGCATGATTTTCTGAGTTTTGACGCATCTTATATTACTTCTTCAACGTATGATGTAAACCATTTTAGATGGATTGTTTCATATGCAACTTCAAGTGCTTTCCCATTCTATGATAGGATAGGAATAACAAAGAAACAAGAAGGCACATGATATTAATTTAACCTTGACTTATTTTTTGAAAAAAAATAAAGAGAGAGAATTGAAATAAAGACAAGGGCAAAGAGAAGGCACAAATGGAAATGGTGTGGATCTTAAGCTAGCAAGTGACTAAAGGTTAAAGTTTCAGTGACCAACTGATTAGATGTGAAATGACGGAGATCATCATTTATACTGTTTAAATACACACTGCCTGTCACACTGTGGGAGCTAGCCATGCCCGAAGTCGTTGCCTTAACCATGTTGAGGTGGGTGTTGAAGGCAGGGCTAGTGACTTGAGGGAAGCTTAAATAGATTAAAGTTTCAGCACTTTTTTTTTTTTTTTTTTGGTTTTTCCTTTCTTTCTGTTATGTTGACCTATGGATATTGGAATGACATTTCCATGATATCAAATTGCTGTGTAGTTGTTCCACAATGCGATGTGTATGCATATCTGTGTATTTGTGCAAGGCCTTCAAGACATATTGCAACCAAGTGTGAATTTACACAATTTTTTAAATAAAATAATTGTGCATGTGTATCTGTATCCATTAGTGTTGATATTAAAGAGTTCAAAGGATTTCTGTTATTGTGTCTTGTGTTGTGGGCTTAGGCATGCTCAGTGCTTAAAGCTCTCAGCCCCGAGGTTTAAGCGCTTCATTTTGCTGAAGTGAAGCTCCCTTAATGAAGCGTGACTTAGAAGCACTTTTCTGTTTCTTTTTGAAGCACAAAGCATGTTTAGGTGCACTCTTTTATTTTATTGCTAAAAAAGATATGAATCTTTAAAATTAAGTGCTTGATCTTGAAGCAAATCACATGAACCATTGATTTATTATACAAACATGATTCTTAAGGTGCTGTACTACAAATATGAAAAAGATTAAAAAAAAATAACACTAAGCATATACTACAAAAAAAACATCAAATATATATTATATTAAAAAGACACGAACAAGGAATTTATTGTTATTGTGCTTCTTGGTCTTTGCCTTTTGGACATATTGAGATTGAATCATGTACTTCATTTTGATAGCTATTATCAATCTTGTACTTTTATATAGCATAAGAGGATTCTAAAAAATGTTATGCGTAAACTTTATATGAATATATTATTATCATATTATATATTGTCAATTGTTTTCGAATTTAATATATAAAATTTTAAGAAATTTTAACAATATTTTTAAAATTTGAACTTAAGAAACTTTGTACAAGTGCATCATCCTTTTGAGCTAATAGGAAAACTATGTTATTGTTTTGAGCTTATAATTTTTTTTGGGTATATATTATAAATATTTTTATTAGAGGTTATTATATGTTTTTATCTGAAAATATGCACTTTACTTCAATCAGTTGCGGGCTTGTATGTTGGGAATTTAAATGCTTTGGCTCGTACCCTTTGTTGCAAGGTGGGTTCTCTACCTATGAGATATCTGGGCATGCCTCTTGGGGCACATTATAAGGATTCGCCGATATGGAATCCTAATATAGAAAAGATGGAGAAAAGGCTGTCTGGTTGGAAATGACTTTATTTGTTGAAAGGTGGCAGGCTTACTTTGTTAAAAAGTACTCTCTCAAGCCTTCCCACCTACTTTTTATCTTTGTTTACTATCCCTCAGGCTATGGCAGCTAGAATAGAAATGATTCAATGGAATTTCCTTTGGGGAGCCTCAAAGGATGTTTTTAAATATCCTTTAGTTGCTTGGGATAAGGTCTGTTTGCTAGTTGAGTGTGGTGGTTTGGGGATCAAGAGGATTGGGTTGTTTAACAAGGCATTGTTTGGGAAGTGGTTGTGGCGTTTTGGGAAAGAAAGTAATAGATTATGGCGTCAAGTTATAGCAGCCAAATATGGTGAGGCGAGAGGAGGCTGGTGCACTATAGGGGTAAGAGGTTCTCATGGGTGTGGGATGTGGAGGAGTATTAAGGAAGGAATAGATAAGTTCTTTAGTCAGATTCTGTATAATGTGGGGGAGGGTTGCCGTGTTAGTTTTTGGCATGATCCATGGAGTGGGCTTATTCCTTCGAAGGAACTCTTTTCTGCTATGTTTGCTTGCTCTCTATCTAAAGAAGCATGGGTCTCTGACTTGGTAGTATCTACTTCAAAAGGACGTAGGAGTTGGAATTTACTTTTCCGTCATGGTCCTCAGGATTAGGAGGCAGCCACTGTTTATTCCTTTTTTGAGCTTATTTATTCCTCCATGCCGAGGGGTGAGGGGGATGATCACCTAGTCTGGAGATTGACTACGTCTGGGGTATTTGATGTGTGCTCTTTTTATGAGCTGTTATCTAGTCCTAACACTGGTGTTTTTCCTTGGGAGTGCATTCGGAGTGCAAAGGTGCCTAAACGGGTGTCTTTCTTCTCATGGACAACAGCTAATGATGGGATACTCACCATTGATAATCTTGTTAAGAGAGGTCAGTCTCTAGTTAATAGGTGTTCTTTTTGCTACTATGATGGGGAATCAGTGGATCATCTCTTCTTCATTGTAAGTTTTCTCACGCCTTATGGTGTCTTTTGCGGTGTTTAGGATCCAGTGGGTAATGCTGAGATCAGTCAGCTCTTTTTTCTTTATCTGGAGAAACTGGTTTGGAAAGCATCTTTCAACCATTTGGAATATGGTCCTGACATGTTTAATGTGGTTAGTTTGTCAGGAACACGATACCCGCATTTTTGAAGACAAGGAGAGAACATTAGATCATCTAAAATCTCTCCTCTTTGGTACTCTGTTTCATTGGGCTCATATTTGGGGGTGTACAAATTGTATTTCTTTATCTAAATTCTTAATCTCTATTTCCTTTAGTTCTTGATTATATTGTATTTGTTTCTTGTTCAAGGTGTTCACCATCGTGAACATGATGTTCAATTTTTTTCAATAAAAGTCTTATTACCTATAAAAAGAAGAAGAAGTGAATTTGACGCTTTTACCTATAACATTACTGTCAGCTCACGTGTTTTACTTAATGATGTTGTTTGCTAAAGGGCAGCTAAGATCTCCCTTGTTTTGTGTTTATTTGCAGCATACAGAATGTTTATAAGGTAGTTCAAGCAAGAAAAGGAAGCATGCTTCTGGCATTAGCAATGGTAATACTGCTACCTATTGGATGCATATGTTTTTTCGTTGCTCATAGGAGATGTGATATTATTTTCTTGTTGTTTCTCATCAGCTTTACCCTTTTGTTGTACTCTTGGGAGGAGTGCTAGTTTGGTATGATTCAAACCTGTTATATGTTATTTCTACATGTTTTTCTTTAAAACATGCTTATGGGTTTACATACTGGCATTATTTTAAATGCAGGGACTATTTGTCTCCATCTGACATAATGGGGAACTATCCGCATTTAGTTGTGTTGGGAACTGGACTCGCCTTTGGTTTTCTTGTGGTAAGATGTTTGTGTTTTAGTGTGACTACCCCATTCAGTGGAATTTTCTATTTTTCCTTCTCTGAATTGAATTGATTTTATTAAAATTGCTGTTACTATGCATTCTTTAATTTTTTTTGATTTTCAGTTTTGCTGTTCTGTGGTCACTAGCAAATATATTTTACTTATTTGTGACGGGCTAAGATAAATTGGAATTTTCTGTTTAATAATTAAAAGATCAATTTATAGAGATGAGAACATTATCTTGCAGGAAGTATACTAGAGCAACGCCTAAAGAATGCAATAACCTTCCAGATTTCACTCTTATACCCAGATTGCACTTCCTTTGCCAACAAACCAGAAGTTTACAACTGTCTTAGGCTTCACCCATTTAACCCCATAAAAAGAAAATGCGAGTGCTCTTGTACCCAGATTGCACTTCCTTTGTTGTTGCATGATGGACTGCTTAGGAAATTAAATTGATGGTATAGATTCGGACAGAATCAGGATTTGACTTGAACATGTTTTCTGGTGCTGTATCTTTGGCTTAACAAATAAATCTGCTATAAATAAGTGATATATTTGAGCTTTTTGTAAATTTGGCAATGTTTGTTGATCCCCATTTGAAAGCTGAGAGGAACTAAGAGGATCCTACTTTGATTTAGGTAGTCAAGGTTTTGTTGATCCCTGTTTGAAAGCTGGTGATCAAGGTTTTGTGGTTATGGTAGTAGCTGCATCATAGTGCAACTTGATTTCAATATTTGCCATTTTATATCTTATTTGTGTAGCTATGGGTGGCACATGATCATATGAAAACAGTGATTTAGGTTCCAAAAAGCTAGGAACTGATGCTGCATCAAGAATGTGTACCAGCAGATGATCATACGAAAGCAGCTATTTAGATTCCAAAACAACTAAGAACTGATGCTACATCAAGAATGCGTAACATCTTGTGCTGTATTTTTCTAGAAATATGATAATTAAAATTTTTAATAGCGCAATAGTAATTTTGGTAGCCTTTGTGTGCCAATATAAGGTTGTAGTTTTGGTGCAACTTTGTAGATGACTTTTTTGCAGGTTGGTTACTGCTTAATTTGCAAATTGATAATTTTTATGTCCATGTACTTGCATGTTTTTCTTTAGTTGCTATGGTAGTCACTACGACATTCAATAATCAGTTGTATAGATTGCCAAAGAACTGTAGGTTGACTTGCACAGGATACATGGTGTTTTGTTATTGGTTAGAGATAAAGTCCGAGTACTTATCAAAAAGAAATGAAGTCCTTAGAGAATTTCTGTGGTTACATGATATGTGATTATTTTAACCTTTTATCTTTCTCATACTAAATTTTTGGTAATAAACTGTAGTAAGAGCTTACTATAGTCAAATGGGTTTTAGAACCATAATGGTGTATAATTGACTCGGCAAGGTGCCGTAATTAGTTGTGGTTTAAAGATCAAGCTTGTTTTTATGGTTTGTGGCATTCGAACATGGTACAATGTATCTCTGGCTTGTATTTTTGGCTGTCCTGTAGATTTTCCTCTGGAAGCCATAGCATGTGATTGACAATATAAAAAAATAGGATAAATAAATAATTCACACATATACATGGTCATTTACTTTCTAGCCTTGTTCTCTGGTGTTGTAATGTCTGCTCAATGTTTGATTTTTCCTTCTTATAGCTACCTTTTGCTGTATAAGTTTTTAATTTTTTCCACTGAGCACTACTGTTTTAGACAATCAAATTCTTTATCATTGAATTGTTGCTGAATTACATCTGTTTTTGCAGGGAAGGATGATCCTCGCTCATCTGTGTGATGAACCAAAGGGCTTGAAAACTAATATGTGCATAGTATGTTGCTTTCTCATACCAAACCACTTTGAAATTAGTTGGTAATCTAGAATTTGGTTATGGTTATGGCTTTTTTTTTTTGGCTGTGTTGTTTCTGAATATGTTGCCTATCTGTCTCTCTCCACCATAACTGGTTTTTGAACTACTCAAATGTTTAAAGTAAGCCTACTTATCCAAAAAAAAAAAAAAAATTAAAGTAAGCCGAAAATGAAAACTCAAAATAGTATACTTTTTTTGCTAAATATTTTATTCAAAGATAAGTCGGGTTTTCCTTTACTTTTCAGTGGTGCACATAAGGTCCCATTTTCATGAAAAATAAAAAATGGGAAATTGGTATTACTCTACTGGTTGTTAGGGTTGACATTTCTTCTAACATCAGTCAGCTTTATTGCACGAGAGCTTGACATGAGATAAGTGTTGCTTCTTTGGCCAGCCTTTCTGCTGGAAACTAGAAATTTGAGAATTAAAAAGGGCATGTCAGTTTCTGTCATGTTATTAACTGCCAAGTAGGAAGAACAGACATAAAAAAAAGGTCTGCATGTCATGTCAGACACAGGCATGCCTGGGACATGGCTGAATGCATGTCTTTAAGGTATCCAGCCCAATATAATAATTTTCTATTATTTATTTTTAATTTCGAACATGGAGGGGACACAAGCGTGACACGGCTGAACAAAAAAATTAAAAAAGATCACCGATTTGCTTTCTTGACACAATGATGATTGTAGATTTATAGACTACACGGCTTAAAAAAAAAAAAAAAATCTCTCTTTCTCAATCTGCGTTGCACCATTAGCCATCGATATACTCTTTCACAATCAGATAGGGGACCAAACAGCCCATTTGCACCTCCTAGGCAACCCTCACTGTCAGATTGGTAACCCATCTGGCAGCTTGATCTGATTTCTAGAAGCTTTGCTGCAACTTTTAGCTCCTCTTGCCTGCCCCTGTTGTGCTCCCTTTGTGGGATTTTTTTTTTACTAGTGTTGTAGAACTCTGAGTGATGGAAACGGGTCCGATGGGGTTTAAACACTTATTTTAATGGTTATAAAATTAGAAAATTTTGGTTATTGTTTATTATTTTTACTGTTTAGTGATGTTTATTGTATATGTTTACTGCTTACTGTTTAGTGGTTATAATCTTATAATTGTAATGTGATTATCATTTATTGTTAAGACCATTGTTTAAGGGTTAGGTAGTCGTATCATTTATTTGCATTTCAATGGTTATTTATTTTTAAAACCTAGAGCATACGTAATATATGTCCAATAATATATAAATATATATAATTTTTATTAATTAATTGCTCTTTCCTGCCATGTCTTGTTCTAAATTTTCAAGAACTGTTGCGTTGTGTCTGTGTCTGTGCTTCTTAGGTATGGGATTGTGGGTGATGTCATGTGTCTAGACTCCTTGGGTTGAATTACAACCTCAAAAAAGCAATTGCAATTCACAATCTCTATTATTTTGTGCAGTCACTACTATATCTCCCTTTCGCCCTTGCAAATGTACTCACAGCCAGACTAAATGATGGGTATGTTGTAATTTGATTTTTGTGTGCTGAATAATGGACTTACCATTCTATTCTCAATGCTTGTGGTTCTATTTCACTCATGAACCTTATCATCTTTTGTGGCAGAGTCCCTTTAGTTGATGAGAGGCTGGTCCTTCTTCTTTACTGTGCATTCTCAGGTATGGTGACTTTTACCCTTTTAAAAAAAAAATGCATTTGGTGAACTGTCGTAAATTGCTTATTTTTTCAGATTTTACAAACTCCTATATCCAATTATTTGCTTGAAATAGGTCTAGGTGGAGCTTAGTATATGGAAAGAAAACATATTTAGATCTTTACTGCTGCAGTGGCTACTTGGGAATATTGTCTAGATTTTACTATTGATTAGAGATGTAATATTGTGATTTTATGATCTTTCTGTTCTGTGCCTGACATCTTCTTTTACTGAACTCAGTGGTACTATATTTGCACTTTGCCACATCTGTCATTCATGAAATCACAACTGCGTTGGGAATTTATTGCTTCAGGTGAGACTACCATCAAAAACCTTGTAAAACTTCACATTTCCTTTTTGCCCGACTTGGTTCAAATCGGATGTGGGTTTTTTGGCTTTAAAATCAGTTGTGACTTTGCCAAATTGAGCATATTTAACTTATTTGTTCAAATTATATCGAAATTTATAATATGTTTGCTACTGTGGTATGAAATGTGTATAAATTTCGTTTTCTATATTTTTATTTGGTGGGTATGACACTTGTGTTAGTCCAAAAAAAGGTTTTAGTTAACTCCAGCTGGCTGTTTTATTTAGGATGTAATATACTTACTCGCAAGTCATTACTAACCCAGACACTAATATTTGTTTCCTCCAATATTCCCATGGTTTCTTGTAAGGAAAATGCTAAAGGCACTACAAGCTTTACTGTATAAAGCTTACAAACTGATGTGACAATAAATGTAATTGGTGGGCTTCAACCACCTCATAAATGAATATTTGAATTGTCTTTTTATGATTGGTGACCCATTAGTTTGTAAGCTCAATGCAGTAAAACTTATAGTACTTGTAGATTGTACACTACTCTTAATGTAAATGAACACAAAGTACGTTCGACTATGTTGAATCTTTATTTTTATAAAAACAACCATTTTACATGTTACTTAGTTTGCAATTTAATTGTAATTTATAATAGCACAATATAATGAATACTGCAGTATTAAGGTTTCAGATATTTCCCTGTAATAATAGCTTTACATAGAGTATGACCTTTGTATATGTTTTTCTTTGTCAATTACAGGATAACTAGGAAAGAAGCTTGAACTTTGCCGGTGTTTCCCAGGTTCACCCATCTTTCTTGAGACTTGCCCAACTTTTTTCCCCCATACAGATTTCAATTTTATGATCAATAGCTGGGTCTCTGCTTCCTAGCATTTATACCAAACATTTTGTAGTGCTGATTGTGTTTGGTGTTTTTGTATCTGCATGTTCTCTTCTGCTCATTTTGACCTTCCTTTTGCCTTCCAGCTGTGAGTTGCAGAATGATGCAGCTATGCTGAGGTTTTGGTGGGTTTTTTTTAATAGAACATTGATGACATGGTTGTCAATGGGTTTTAGTGTTCGAGCTCCAATTTGATCATCCTTACCTTTGCAATAGAATTTTTTTTTTCTTTTAATTTATTTAGATTTGTAAACTCGTTTCAAGTAATACAAGCAAATGTATGACACTAGCGTGTGTGTGTGTTTTTTCTTTCAGAATCATGTATAACACTGGTTAGTAGTAACCCATAACCCATGCAATGTCTCTTCTTTATTTTATTAAATATGTAATTTGATAATTGTAGTAATGTTCTGAATTCCATTACGGTGCCAATTCTGGTTTGTGACAGAATATTTTAATACCGACCTATTTTGGCATACCATTTTGGGATGTGTGTATCAGTGTGTCTGTGTATATATATATTAGTTCTATAATAATGATAAGAACAATAAGAAAACGTTTTTACTTATTATTATTATTAACCTAAAGTAGTCAAACAGTTCATCTAATGCAATTATGCAAGGTTTAAAAGTGAAAAAATTCTCCTACTTTTGTAAATAAGCAAGTATAATCTGGTGTAGGGAAGTGGTAATTAGTAATTACATTGCGGATCCAAATCCACATGACTGCTAAAAGCCACAAAATTAGGAAAAGGCACTAAAAAAAAAAAAAAAAACCCTACTGCTACTACTACGGAACTTGGTGATCAATTTGCAAAACCGGGTGCAGACTTGAAACAGCAAAACCGGATGAGGCGTAGCAAAATAGAAAAAGAACTCAATTTTACCCAAATCACTCACATCAATTAATTTAATGACGTGTAAATTTGTAAAATAGCAACAATAAATGAATAAATGTAGTTATGTATTTTATTTTTTAATCATTTCTCATTTCTCTCTCTTGGTTGATAAAAAATAGTATTTTAATAAAATGTAGTTAATATGATATTGAATGTTTTAAAAAGTAATCAAATAAAAAAAAATTCTTATTATAGGGCTATTATGTCTACAATATTTTCACAATAAATTATAAATAGTAAGTTGTTATTGGTTCTAATTTAAATTCATAACTTAAATTACTTTTTAACCTACTTATAACAATCAATAATAACTTATTCTTCAGAATTTATTTTAAAAAATTATTGTGAAAATATTATGGATAATTATTTTTTCATTATAAAATAGATTTTGCGCCTATACTAGGACCTTCCTGTGATACACCTGTGGTCATCTGCGGTCAAAAATCGAGGGTGACCTTAATGAGCATCCTCAGCAGGTGAGGGAATCATCACTAACGAAATGCAGAATCCAAGGAATATTTAATGATTTGGCTTACAAAGGTGAAAGTGCAAACCAAAACTACATTGTCAATCTCTAATTATACATCGATCCAGCCAAACTTTGACAGGTCAGTTTTTGTTTTGTGTCCGATTGGGGATAATTTATTTAATTAAAATTGAAAATATTTTTGTTGAAACTTGAAAGTATTATAGATAAAGCTAAGAGGTAGTTAAAATAGTACAATAAGACTCATAAATAGTACCAAAAAATACAATATAACCTATAAATAATAGCAGAAATAAGCTAAATAGTAAAAAAAACTTGTTTTTTAAACCAATATAAAATGCAGACTATGTTTGGTTCCCTCTATAAATGGTTATTTACCATTCCCCAAATAAAAGCAGCACAATGACTCGCGAGAAACAAAATTTTGGCCTCATATAAAGTTATTGCCTTGCTTGTTGCTGCAAAACTCTCATTTCATTTTCCACTATGTGTAAGAAATTGTTATAGACAAACTACACCGAAATTTTAATCCTTAGTTGCGCTATAACTTTTGTCAAAATTCTGATTTGATGGGGCATGCTATGAGTAATAGAAAAAAATAGTGTGATGGAGAGAGTGGTATGTTTATGTGAAAATGATAAATATATGCTTATAGTCTAAATTTTGATGTAAAATTTGTGATTCTAATGGTGTGTTTGGATGATAGGATTTGGACACATGAATTTGAATTTGGGTAACTAAAATCTAATTATCTTATTTGGATTTTTTACAAATGATAAATGATTCGGATTATAAATCCACCAATAATTTTAAACCTTAAAATCCGTTTAAAATTCTTGAATTCAAAATAACTTCTAAACTCAGGAAATTTTAAAAATTCATAAGACATATTTCAATATCTATAGATTTGGAATTAAAGTATTTCAAATCTATCACTTTAAAAATCAGATTCAAATCCAAAATCAAATGCAAATATTCAAACACAACCTAAAAAGAATTCGATGCTGATACCATAATTGTAACTAAAAAAAAAAAGTCTCTGTTCATGCAATTAGAAATTTGTGAGATCCTAGAAAAAAAATAAAAAATTGGTCCGCGTTTCCAAACCCACATTTGCGTTTTTTTTTTTTTTTTTCCTACTGCAATTATTGATTTTAGAGACAAAATTTACTGTTTATGAACAGTGAATGCACTGTGCATGCACTGTTCACACATTTAAAAATATTAAAAATGGGTCTCACGACACTATTCACACATTTAAAAATTATTTTGCTACAGTGTTTTTAGTTTTCAGTTTCAACAAAAATAAGTTGTATCCAACGGACATTTACTCCGCGGTAAAGTACAATTTAATATGCTCCTCCAAAAAAAAAAAAAAAAAAAAAGTACAATTTAATATAAAAGATACACCGCCGATTCAAAGTACAACTATTTTAAATAACTAATTTCCATAAATAAATAAAAATAATAATAATACGTACAGAAGTCAATTATAGTCATAATTAATAAGCATTCTCTTCAGCACATGATCCAAGCTCTCAGACGCTGGTATTCACTAAAGGGTATTTAAGTTTAATAATTGTAGCTGAGAGTTTTGGCTGAAATTGTGTTGTTCTTATTGCAGCTTTTTACTTGGAGAGTAATCACTGATAGTAAGTGAAGAGTGAAGAGTGAAGAGTGAAGAGTGAAGAGCGGAGAGTGATACATGGATTGTGCAACTGTGTGCAAGTTTTGTTCTCCAATCTTGTTAAGTCCCAGGAGTGCAGTGGTAGGAAAGAGGAAGCAGCAATTGAGTAACCACATCAAGTTCAAGTTTTGCTATTCCAAATTTAAGATTCAAGCTCTTCATTCTGCTCAGACCCATCTATCATCAGAGGTTTCTCTATGCCTTAGTCACTTCCTTTATGTGAATTATGCAAAAACTAGTCTTGTCTCTTTTTTTATGGAAGGAAAAAATATCCTATTTATTTACATGTTAACTAGTGTTGGATTAGTGGGGTCAGAATGATTTGGATGCACCATCACTATGCAATATTTTGAGGTTCAAATTTGGGTTGGTTGATAGAAATTTAGAAGAGAATATCATTAAATATGGTTTGGTTAGCTGATATAGACAGAAGAACATTACAGTCCTGGCTATGCAATAGAAACAAAACCCTGAAATTGCAAAGACTCAATTTAGAATTTTGATGAAATTCCAAATTCATTGAAGATTTGGCAGTGGGTTAGTTGTAGGACTTTGCTGGATTCATTGGGAAATTTGAGTGCATTGATCGGTAAAGGTAGAGGAAGACCAAAAATAACATTAGTAAAATTAGTAAAAAAATGACTTATCAATTAAGAAAGTAATAGAGAGTATGATTTTAGATATAATAAAATGGAAAAGAATACATGCAGCTAACCCTGACTAATTTATTGATGATCCATAGCCAACCCCAAGAAATTTGAGACTAAGCTTGGCTGTTGTTGTTAGTTGGGAAAGGTAGGCCAGAGTAAGCTTTAAAAGTGGTGCCTCTTTGCGTGGTATGAGGAGAATGAGTAGAACAATAGAGCATTTGAGGACATTAGAACTCTTAACTTTCTGTTATTGAAGGTGATGCCCTTGGAGCATTACATTACGTACTCAAATATTATTTCAACTCGAGACTTGTTTATTCTTTGTTGGGTTTGTTGATTCTCTTAGTCTTATGAAGTGAACAACTGTTGGTGGCTGGTGGCATCTTTATATACATACAACCTATATGTGCTTAAGCCTTTTACCTTAATCAAAATTTCGTCTGTATTTTTTTGGGCTATGTTCATTAATTGAATTTAGTATATACAGATCATAGATAGTATTGACTAAAACTTTTCATGGTCTTTCAATTCTATTATTTCTCCTCCTAATTGCAGGTAGCTGCTGAAAAAAGCCAAAGTTCAACAGATTTTGCTATTGGAGAACTTGTCTGGCCTTCTCCTAGTGATGAAATCCCTTTTTGGAAAAAGGACTTCCCTTCTTGGGGTGTGAACCCAGAAGTTCCTGTTGACATAAAGAAGGATTCTGATCCCATGCACATAATTCATATTACAGCTGAAATGGCACCAATAGCAAAAGTTGGTGGTCTGGGTGATGTTGTAACTGGACTTGCTCGTGCATGTTTATCGCGTGGCCATACAGTGGACATAATGCTCCCTTTCTACGAATGTATTCAGAAGCAGCAGATCAAAGACTTGGAATTGGTCACTACATATAACTCTTATCATGATGGAAATTGGATCCAAACTAATGCATATCATGGGGTAGTTTCAGGCATCTCAGTAATATTCATTGAACCATCCAACCAGTTCTTCAAGGGGCAAAATGTATATGGGGGTTCATACAATGAGCTGGAGGCATATTTGTTCTTTAGTCGTGCGAGCCTTGAATGGATGCAGGTTTGTGCATGAGTACTTGGTGTATCTTCTAATTTGATTCTGCTTTTTAATTTAATAGCTCAAGTTGGCCTGCTGATGTAGAAACAATAAAGGGATTAGTATCTTACATTTGAGTGTTTTTAGACATTGAAGAAAATGTGTTAAAGCTAAAAGCTGCTTAAACTGTCATAACTGTGAATGAAATGTAAATGGAATTTTTCTTCTCGATTCTATTTTCCTAACTGACTCTATGCTTGAGATGATAATTACTTGTTTTACCCATCTAGTTTGAAAAAATGTGTGATAGAGAATTTTTTTAAGTTGGTGACATCTCAAACCATGTTCTTCCAATTCTAACAAGATAATGCATCATAGCAGGTGACTGGAGCACAACCTGATATCATTCATGTCCATGAATGGCAGACTGGAGCTTTACCCCTGCTTTACTGGGATATGTACCATTATCTTTCACTCAAGGTTTTTACTTCTGTTATTTCTACTATGTTGCATTTTCTATTTGAAGTTTGTGACAGATAACAATGTCGTTAAATAGTTTATTTCTTTTTATTTTTTTCCCTACCTTTCTTTCATATAAATATTTGATATTAATATTAATATATTTACTTTATAGAAGCCAAGATTAGTGTTGACAATCCACAACATGGAGCATTATGGGGAGTGTACGTAAGTTTTTGTTTTCTTGTTCTTGGAGTTATCAACTCTCTGCAAGTTCTGCCATCTCTTATTTTATGAACTTGCAATTTGCAATTGTTTGTTTAACCCCATTACACGATCATATGTCACTTATTGAAGTATTGCCTTGGCTACCATAAGGTTTTACAATCACAAATTTTGGAAGAGAGCAGTTGTACAAGAAATTTTGTGGTTGTTATACCTTTCTTCTTTAGAAATTCCATGCGCTACAAACAGGAATATGAGATGTCTGCTATTATATGGAACATAGCTTTTTCAGTCATGAATGCATGGCTTTATATTTGTGAATGTATATGGAGAGCAGCATTATGTGCGTCAGTACATGATAAATAAATCCTTCAAAGCCTACATGATAATTATGCAAGTCTAACTTGCATGTATCCTTGCCAGAGCTGTCCTAGAGCAGTGGTGAAGAGTCAAGAAGGGTGAGATAAAGCTGTACTTATGTTATCTATTTTGACTGAAATGTAAAATATGTACTCCTGAGGACCAAATGATCATATGTTATTAAGCTAAACACTTTTATCTGCACATCTTTTAATAGAGTGAAGGGAAATTGTCTGTAGATATCCAGTCATTTATAAGTAATTTTTTTTTTTTTTTTTTTTTAAATATTGTAGGGAAGATCTTTAAATTTCCTTCTCTTTTATAAGGTTATGGATATGTTTAACTCAAATTCTTCTTTAATTTGAAATGCCATGAGGTTCTATTAGAATTTAAAAGTGGACAAGCAAACATTTAAAGTCAATACTTCTCTCTACAAAACTTTTGATTAATGGGGCCAGGTTCTGGGTTATATTTTAGAACTTCAATTATTGTGTTAAAATATGATTCTAATTCACAACTGCGTATCTTTACTCTCTAGTCATCAAACTTGAATATTTGATATCACTGCTCAAAAATTCTTATATAACAATACCACATGATTAGCTCCACATATTGACATCCATAATTTCATTTAAAAATTAATTAAATTTTTTTTTACCTTTGCAACTGTATATGCTTAAAAATGTTATGAGATTGATGCTAATTCCCCTTAGCAGATTCAACATTATGAATTATAAATGAAACTAGTCTTGAAACAATCTTTTGAGTTCTTTTTAGTCTGTCACAACTTCTTATTGGCATGACTTTGTTTACCTTTGCAGCAAAGAGCAACTCAGCAAGAGTGGTCTGGATGGATTTACATATGCAACCATAGAAAAGGTGTCTTCATTATATCCTGGAACTTTCATGACTCATTCTTTTATATTTTCATGATATGTGTAATAGGTTTATGTGCTAGTTACATCTAGTATAACAGTATAACTTTGTTAAAATAAGGTTACTCAATGACTTTCATTTTGGATGAGTATTTTGACAAACCCATCATTGAATAACATTTTCCTTTCATACCCTTTATGCATGCAAAATATTAAGATAATCAGACGTAAGAATTGTCTCATCCATAAAATGTTCAAATTTTAGTTTTCTTAGGTCCTAAAAATATATGTATGAAAAATGGGTGTATGGGTTGGATAGTATATGTTATCTCAAAAAGTGTGTTAAGGGTATTCAAAGTTAATTACCCTAACACAACATAAATATTACTTATATATGGGGATGATTACAATGATATTACAATTTTTTTTTTTGATAAGTAAGAATGATATAAATACGAAAGGCTACTCTATGCATGAAGAAAATGTAAGAAAGGACACTCAATTCACATGGATATTACTATTTTTTCCCTAACTCAATACAAACTGATAATAGTATATGTTGACAAAAATATTGGTGTGCATGGCATGAAGAAAATGTGTAATCCAATAGTAGGATTATCGATATTTTAATCGAATTCAATTGAGTGGTGTAAAATTAAAAGGGTTGCAATAAGTGTAACTTGAATCTGACCCAAATATTATATTATATTATATTATGTATTTGTAAATGTAGTTGTATAGAGTAGTGAATGAAATCCTCCTAAAATATTTTGCTTGCTTACCAAAAATAATCAGTGTTGGGATATTCATGCATGATGGTGTCCATAGGTTTAAGCATTTTGGTCAAAGTGGTGTCCCTATATATTATATTAATTCCTCAATTTTGAGTGTCCCCAAGATATCATCTTCCTAACAATAAGTTATGCTATTTGATTTCATTGTACAATAAGTGTGTCAGGAAGTCTCATGAATTGATCTAGTTTTCAATGCGAATGAGTTTTCTTAACTGATAAGAGAGTTCTTTTAGTCATACACCTCCATTCCTGCTAGAAAAGTTGCTTTCATTGCTAAAACCTTTGTGAACTCAGATCAGTGGTCAGTACTACTCATTATTCTTTTGTTAAGTGTCGCCATATGTCCAAGTCAGTTCCTCTTTTGTGACTAAAACTTCTAGCTTTGTGTTCTCTCTGTACATGCAGGCAGTTGACGATCGAACTATTGGCCACAATCCAGAGAGATTAAGCTTATTGAAAGGCGGAATTGTGTACAGCAATGCAGTGGTGTAAGTAACCTTTATATATCTGGTGATTCTTCCTTTATATCTGGTGCTTTCTCTTTTACATATCCCAAGGGCTCACTGTGCTCTGGATGACTTGTGAGATTTTTTATGAGAAATTCTCACAAGCAGTTATATCCTTAATAAATTGACAAGTGGAAATACACACAGATGCATGCATGATGAATATTCAGTAAACAATTAGTAATTTTGTTGAGAAAACATGATGTGTGTGAGTAAGTGTATATATTAAAGCTCATTCCGACATCCATATTATTGTCTATCAAGTGATTTTCCTTCATTTTTCAGCACAGTCTCTCCAACATATCTCAAGGAAACACTATGCACTGGATGGCTTGCTAGCACCTTAATAAGGAATCGGGATAAGTAAGTTCCACTCCACATGTTTTAGTTATAATCAATACATGTTACTTTGCGTTATGGGATTAAAATTTTATATATATCTCCTGTTAAGTATGGAATATCCTTAAATGGCCACCTTCAATGCTATCGAGAGTCACATTATAGGTAATCACTTGATGATTTTACCTATAATTTTTTCACATTAATAATTCTGATATCTTCAAGTAGACAGTTTCCATTTCAGGAACTAACTCATTTGCCAGAAAATTGTTTCAAATGACTACAAATCTTTATGTATGTTAAAGAAGTAATCTTTGAAGTTCCATGAAGCAAAAGATGTCACAAATGCCCTTGAAATTGAAGGAACAAAAAAAATTACAGAAAACAGGCAATTTCTAGGAGAGGTTTGTCGGATTTTATTTTATTCCTTTCCATTCCCCTCAACCCAGCTGATGACTTTGTTTTATTCATTGATGCCAAATTCAGGTTTATTGTTAAGGGAGAAATATGGAGAAATACTGGAACATAGAAATCTTACTTAAGTACAATATATTTTCTGTAAACCTTGGGAGTTGATGAGATGAAATATTGAAGATTAAGCGTGCATTTGCGAAGCGTTGGGATGAAAACTTTGTGCATTTTGCTGAAAATGGTGGGTCCCATGGCACTGTTCATGGACCACCAAACTCAACAAAATACAGATTTCTAGGTAAATTTGGGTCCCACAGCAGTATTCACACCTTTAAAAATTATTTTGCTATAGTGTTTTTAAGAATAAGTTTTCAGTTTTCAGCAAATAAGCGGTATCGAAATATACCCCTAAATGGCTTTTGGAGATACACTTTCTCTTTCATTTCTTTGCCAATGTATAACCCTCACCCCTGAAACCCTGCACTCATTAGGGGTAGAATCCTAGGGCTCCACTTTTGGACGAAGGAGAAGGAACATTAAGCATTGAGGTAAAAATCACTAGAAGGAGAAATGCAAAGGAGTTAATGTGGTGATGAGGTTCTGGTGAACTGAGTAGGGTGCTTGTACATGGCCCCATTTCCATTAACAGGCCGTTAATAATGTATTAAAATATTCTTTTGTTATATTTTTCCTCTTTTAGTAGTAACATTGAGTACTATCAAGATTTGAATGATTACCTAAAAATAAATAATGATCAATTTAAGCGTAGAGCTTGTGTAAAAGTAATGGTAAATCTGCAGATCAATTGCTTCCATTGCTCTAGCATAAGAGAGTTGTCATCCTTTGATTATTGAAAAAGTGGGAAAGAAAAGATGCTAAGCTTGAGCACTCTATAATGATTTTTATGCTATGATATGTATGACATATTGTCTAACTACTGAGGTTATCTGTAGGAATATGCTTACATGTCTCAACACCAGGTTGTAGGCACAAAACATAAAGCTTCCCCTGCCCCCCTCCTCTCTTTGGGCTTACGAAGGCTGAGAAAATGTGTATTTTGTGCAATTTAGTTGTATACCTAATTTAAGGTAGATCTGGCACCTCCTTCCTTTGTAAGTTGAGGGTGGAGGATCAGGCTATAGGTTCAAGACCTATAAGGTGCTCATGTGACTTAGCAATTAAAAGAAAAAGACAGAGTTGGAAATATTTAACCAGTATATGGTCCCTTTTCAGGTGTATTAACTTTGTTTTCAGTTGGTTTCTCAACTACAAATAGGTTGTGCTCGAAATAGGCACTGATACTTACTATCTTGTTAGGGCATGTCTGCATGAAGTATATTTTACAATTTAGATCAAGGTATTCTTGAATAAACTGATGATGCAATATTACTGATATCTTGTAGTTATTTGAAATACAACTTGGAACATTTTTCTGGTTGTACAATGGGACCACTCATTGGGCTTTTCAAGGCTTGCATAGAAGATTCCACACATCTTTATGCAAGCATTGTTTTATATATGATATTTTTAGTTGTATTTATAAACTATATAAAAACACTACCCTGTGAACCCTCTTTCCCATGTCAAGATGTATCTAAATAGAAAAATATTCCAATTTATATGAAAATTGGAATACCGTGTCAAACACCAAAATAGTATTTGACATGAATTTTTTAAAACTGGAGCTGTTAGCTTCTTACTTACCACTTGCATGTTCAGTTGCCTTGTAGCAGTCTTGCTTACTTCAAATTTCTCCCTGATTGTTCTTTGTTTTGTCTAAGTCTTTGGGTTACCAATATGCTTGTGAATCTTGTAGGGAATATTTTAATGGGGACTTCTTCTTTATGAATAGCAATGATGTGTTTAACTGCTTCTTCCTTAGTTTGGACATGACTCTTCAATTTAACAGAAATTATTACTGTTCTTTCGTACCAAAAAATAGAAAAAAATACATACTTTTCTTTCCATTGTAACAATCTTGCATTCTGTAATTATGTAGATACTTTGGTATTTTGAATGGGATAGACACTGCAATGTGGAACCCTGCTACTGACATCGTCTTGCCTGCTAAGTTCAATGGTAACTTTTAATTTCTATGTGAATTGAATAAACTTTTTTTTTTTTAAATTTTTGTTTGATTTCACATTAGCAAGAAGAGAATAATATCTAAGATGGGAAAAACTCCCCCCCTCCTTTTGTCATATAGTTGCATACTTGTGAGATTGATACTGATTCGACAAAGTGCAGTGCAGAGAATCATTGGCTCCCTGCTACTATTATCATAACATGCTGATCCATAATAATTAAAGACAGGAAAAAATTTGTACGTTCAGCTGTCTGCCAATCTCAGGGTGGAAAGTGTTTAGTTGCAACTATGATTTCATCAAAGTACCAGTTCTTGTTTTTCCTGATGTGTGAACAGTTTTTCTTTCAATCTCCTTGTAGTTATCTGTATTTAACAATGAATTCCCAAGGTGCTGTAGGTTTCCTTTAAATTCTCTCTATTTTACTTTTGACAGCTCAAAACCTTGAGGGCAAGAAGTTATGCAAATACTATGTTCAAAGGGGGCTTGGTTTGGCTTCAGAAGGCATTCCAGATGGTAACCATGTACCAGATATGACACACAAGGTGCCTTTAGTTGTCTGTATTACTCGACTAGTCCCACAAAAGGGTCTTCATTTGATTTCTCGTGCAATCAAGCGTGTTGAAGAACTTGTAAGTGTCTCATGTTCTATGTCTCATGTTGTACTTTCTGAATGTGACTGCCTGACCATAGCATTTAAACCAAGTTCACAATTTGATTTCAACTGGTTTCCTTATTTTTCAATGGATTTTCTTTTAGGGTGCTCAGATGGTCATACTTGGGAAAACTTCAGATGGTCGGGTTGAAAGAGAATTTGAAGGGCTTGCAAAATTGGTATTGGATTTGAGATTTTTGTTTTACATATTGTGCTAGAATTCATAATTTGTATAGACATGACACGTCATACCATGAAACATGATGTGTGTGTGTGTGTGTGTGTGTAGTTACACTTGTTTATGTTACACCATTTGATAGCTTTGTATTGAGAGTGAGGTTTTTTGATAAATTCGTTGTTGGATCACATTGCCTCCTTACCCTTTGTGCTTGCAAAATATCAAGATGATCCAAGATGAATAACTCTCATCTATAAAATTCTTAAATTTCAAGGTTGTATTTGGGTATTTTAAAATTACATGTAGAATATGATTGACATTCATATTAAATTGGGTTTATTTTTTTATTTTTTAATAAATTATTTTTATTAAAAAATTATTATTATTATTATTATTATTATTATTATTTTCTGAAATTTCTAGAACATGGTTGTATTTCCTTGTTTTAGTGATTTTTTAAAGAATATTTTAGTCAAAATTGAGTCCTTAGGGTATTAATTAATATATTTTAAGAATATATTTTGCTTGAAAAATAAGTTTTATGAAGCCTTTAAATTGACCTCCAAATTGTAAAACAAAATCAGAAGTCTATTATCAATAAAATTTTAGTCAACTTAGTTTCTTTTGTCTATTGGATTTCAAAGTTCTTCCTTATAGATTCAAGGATTCCCTTATGGTTTAAGGGTTTGTATCACCTATTTGTAGGGTTGTAGGCCTCAATTGAGGCTCGAGCTCTTTGTGTCCCATTCTCTGCCTCACCATCTGTGCCTGTTCATTATTTATGATTCTATAGTCAATTACTCACTGCACTACATAATAAAATGAAATTATAATATTTAGTAAATGAGTATCCATAAAAATCATGTCTATCAGGTTGGAAGGAGAGGCTGATAGTTTCGAACTTAGTTGAGGAAGATATCCTCTTAGCTTGAGTCTAAATCCAAGAAATTCTCCAATGCATGTGGACACCTTTCCCCAAACAACCAGCACTGTCTAGTTCTCATTCTTTTTTAGTAGTTTTCATTATTTACCTTATTTTTTATTAGCCAATTTTTTTTCTATTTTTGGTATATATATTCATGGTGTTCTTTTTTTCTCATTTAGTCTTTTTATCTAAAATTAGTGTTGCAATTATTTGTTAATTTTTCTAGTCATCCTGAAGGTATTTTTTATACGAACCTACTGCTCAAGAAACTATGCCTTAAGATGCCTATAAGTTATTAATTACTTTATCTTTTATTAATAAATGTATAATTTTTAATAATCCTAGTGGAATTGCATATTGGAATTTGTTTGGAATTTCTTTGTGTTATCAACTTCAGATACTTAAGAGTTTTGAGTTAGGAGTTTCCCAGAAACTTTTGTAAATTGAACCATTGAAGTCACAAATATATCATAGCTAATTTTGCAATTAATTGAGGCAAGTTTATGTGACACTTACAGGTTCAATATTTTAAAAAAATGCTGAGCTTGTGGGATTTTTTTTTTTTTTTTTCTCAATCTTTTTGTTCCTCTTTTCCTTTTTGATTACAAACAAACAGATGAGTTGACGGACATTCATTTATTGTACTCTTTTTTTGTAGCATAATCAAGGTCCTAGCATCCGGATCCTATTGATGTTTAGGTAAATCTTCTTTGAATATACAATACAATAGTTACTCAAATCCTGGACTTTCTTTGATTGTATCGCTAGAGCTCTCTGAACTCTGTTATTGTTATTGTTCTTGTATCATGTGAATGTTACTTATTTGTAGGTTGAATAGAAATTTGTTCTTTAGTTATCACTGAAAGTCCCTTCACTAGCAATATAATTTATATAAACCACTGTTTCTTTACTGAAATAGCATGTACAAGACTGTCGTAATTACTCTCTGAACTTACGTTTCTTTTGTGATACTTTCTATGCAGTGAAGAACTGTCCCACATGCTATATGCTGCAGCAGACATAGTGTTAGTTCCTTCCTTGTATGAGCCTTGTGGACTTGCCCAAATGATTGGAATGCGTTATGGAGCAGTATGTACCATAAAATGATTACATCCTGCTATCTAATTTCTTGTGATCATTCAAAGTAACAATATATAAAGTTCAATCTTAAATACTCTTTTGGTGCTCATATGTTACTGGCAAAATTTGGAGAAACTATCTGAAATTAAGACACTGATGATTCAATGATTAGTTGAACTTCAAAAAAAAAAAGTTTACATCTCCGGTTAAACACAATAATGCTATTATTTTGCTTACGTGTTTACTACAATAAATTTTGTGGTTATTTGCATAGATTCTGTGTTTTTTTTTTTTTTTTTGGGTGATAATATTCCAGTGTTCTATGTATGCATAACATAGGTTCTCAAGAAAGACTGACATAAGGTGAAGATCTCATTTGGATTAAATGATTATTGCAGGTTCCAGTAGTAAGAAAGACTGGTGGTCTTGCAGATACAGTTTTTGACATGGATGATCAATCAAACCATGAAATGGCTAATGGGTATTCTATTTTTATATGTTCATTTATTAATTATTTTATTTATTGATAAGTAAATATATGGGATAGAACTCATGACCTAGCCCTCCACTTGTCTTATGGAATTAGGAGATGCTATTTGGGCCAAAGACCATTGGTGTATTTTACTTTTGTTCTTTAGATTTAAAGAAACTTAGTTAAAATTTTTTGTTTCCATGTAATCTTGCCCACCGTTTTGTGATCTATTAAGGCGACATTAGTTTGTAAGCCATGATTTCAGTTTCATTCAATTGCTGCATTGAACCTTCCTTGTTTTCACTTTATCAATGTCGTCTATTCTGTGATATGCATGATCTAGTAAGTTGTTATTAGTTATTACCCATTGTTGTTCTTTTTTAAGTGGGATCCTGGGAGTGGTGGCTTGGATATGCATTTTTGCATGAGGTAGCTACTCTGAAGACTTTACGGATGTAACAAAAATTTGGCACCCTAGCTAGATTGGATTTTCTGTGTAACAAGCTGAGATTATATAATATATATGCCCTAGCTTGAGGGTGAGTGTTGTGATGTGAGTAGTTACATGTTAGGGGTAAATTTGTAATAATGTACTGAAGTTATTAGTATAAATATTAATAATTTGCGTTAGGGTAAAATATCTCGAAGTTAATAAAAATATCATAGGCAAGGTTTTTTTTTTTTTTTCTATATTGTTCAATGTGGACTTCAAGCAATTTTACTGTCATTTTAAGTGTCCTTTAGAGGGGTTGTGATCTTTTCTAGCAAAAGGTTTAACCTCTTCAGATTTTATGCTCTTACAATTTGGGAACAAATGGCTAGAAAGGATTACTCTTGATCTTGAATAGTTGGGATGAATTAGTTGAATTGAATTATTTTTCTCTTTTTTTTTAACTGTGTAAATGAATCAACAATTATGTCTCCAAGTACTAGTTTATGTCAAGAGAATGAAAATTATTAGCCTTATATGCTTGGTTATACATGTCCCAAATTCTGCTGGTGCAAGTGCTTTACTGATTTTGTATTTATTTACTCACGCATTTATTTATTCAAATTTCAGGTTTGTTTTTGAAGGAATTGATGAAGGATCCTTGGACTCGGCTCTAGACCGTGCACTGGCTTACTACAGACAGAGTAGGTTCAATCTAAGTTAGGCTGTATATCATCTTGTGGCTAATGATTTTCTTAGAACTGACTAATTCTTAGGCTGAAGAGCTGCATAGGCTACTTCAGTCTCCTATAATAAGGAGCAATGCTAATACTGCCAGGTTTTGAGGGCCAGCAGTGTGATCAATTGGCCATGGCCAGACTAATTAATATTAGTCTTTTAAATCTTCAAGGGTCTTTTCTTTTGAATGCTTATGATATGACTCTAATTTGGCACAAGGGTATTACCAAAAAAATGAATTTGACACCAACCTCCCTGGAGTTCTTCAATTTAGAATCAATTTCACAAAATTCAACCACCGCTGATAGTTGGAAAATATTTGTTAGTATGTATAAAAATATTTTTGGTGTGAAATCAGGGGTGAAATAGTTTTCAGAACTATTCAAAATGAAGAAAAAAGTTAACTGAAGGGTGGGAAATGGCTCGTACAAAACCTTGGTGTTGAAATTATTTTTATTTGAGATTGTTAAATTATCACCTATCCCAAAAACTTAAACTATTAGGAAAAATTTCTAATAATTTAACCATTATTTTAACACTCTCCCTCATGTGTGGCCCAAACTTCCCCTTAATAAGTGTAGCCCAACATGTGAGACTTTTAACCTTTGAAATGGGAGGTGTGATGCTAGACAAAAAATTGAAAAAATCAAATAAGAAAAAAGAACATGAAAAATCTGAGGCTTTACCACCTAGAATATATCTGCCTGAACTTTTAGACTTCAAAGATAACTTATTTTTTTCTTCTCAAATTTTTTGTTTACGTTGATGAATGCAGAACCAGATGAATGGAATGGCATTGTACAGAAGGTTATGGAGTTGGACAATAGTTGGAACAACACGGCTGGGAAATACATTGAGGTATACAACTCAGTAAGAGTGAGATTGTGATGGTACTCAACAAGAGGAATGCTACATCAAAGACACAGAAATCAACTTTCCTCTGTTTGCGTTTTAGTGCCAGAGGTTCCACATGGAGCAATGCTCTTGTTATGGAATGAAGCACAAGACAAAAAAGAAGGAAGAGAGACTAGGAAGCACACAATAAAACAATTGCATTGACATGTAATGGACACCCCAGTGTCAACTACTCGCATCATTCCCCGTGGTGGTGTATGTACATATGCATACTCATGAATGATTTTTGAATTCGACTCTTGTATATTGATGTTTCCATTTTTTCCCTACAATAAGGTGCAAATATTTCCACAACTACTGTAGCATGGAACTACTTTTAGCTGGATAGGATCCTCCCATTTTTATTTAGATGCAAGACGTGGCATTTAGTAATAATAATATAAATGTCACATGTCACACATCTGGCTAAAAATAGAAGGGAATTGGAGGGAATCCGGGAACTTTGGTGGCTCTAGATAAAATTTTTTGTTTCCATATAAATCATGCCTGCCATGTTATGATCTATCAAGTCAATTAAACATTGATTTGGGTCAATTCAACATTAGGTGATATGGTAAGCCAAGATGTCAGTTTCATCCACTTGCTGCATTGAATCTTCCTTATTTTTACTCTATTAAAGGTCTTCTTTAAAGTCATCTGTATTGAACCTTCCTTATTTTTACTCTATAAATGTCTTCTTTAATGTGATATGCATGATAGTCTTTTGTTATTACCCATTGTTATCATTTAGGTGGGGACCTAGGAACTAGGAAGGGTGACTTGGATATGATTTCCATTCCGCATTTTACCATGAACTGCTCTCGAGACATGAGCTGCTGCAGCCTGCAGTTGCTCATTCTCATTTGTCTTGGGACTTTTACCATTGTAACAAAAGATTGACCCTTAAGATTATGATATTACGAGTTAAATATATGAAAGCTGGGTGCTAAACAAGGGTCCTACTCTTCAGGATTTCTATCAGGGTCTTGTTGTCTTTCTTGTGAATTGAGGGTTTAGATTTGAAATTTATAGAAATTTACTAAGCCCATTTGGATGGAGAGGGGAAAGAGAGGAAGTGGAGAGAAGTAAAGTAGAATTGGCTAAAAATATGCTAATTATGGGCTAAATCTACTCTACTCTACTCTACCCCCCTCCCTCCCCCTCAATCCAAACGGACTATAAAATTTTGCTCTCTTGTCAAGAATTAGTGGACTTCTAATAGGGAATCACAAGTCACAACAATAAGTTATTGAGCTGTATTAACTAAAATGACATTTCCTTTTTCTAAACAATGAGTGGAGGTTGAGCTGTGAATTCAAATCTTATTAGTGTGTGTAATTTACCAATCAATAGAGATCATAACAAAACATCCTATAAAAAAGTCCAAATCCTATAACTTCTTGTTGCAACTGGCATCATCTTCACATAGACAATTCACACTCTTATTCCATAATTGACACTTGCAACCATACTACTTGGCATTGATCTCGTTGAGCCAAACTGACTAGCAATAATGGTTTCCATTACTCAAGAGTTAGGGACATTTGTAGGGGATGAATCTCAATGGCCCAGAAAGGGGTTGGCATTGGCCCACAAAGAGACCATTAACTTGAGCAAGTAGTAAATCCACTTACAAAAGACGTCTAAACAGTTACGATGGCTGAATAGCCAAGGTTTCTAGGAAGCATATGAAAGATGTGGATTTGGATTGGTGTAATAGGCTAGCTATTTCACCATGCAACTATCATTTCTATGTGGGATATAAAAGCTAGTAAGGTTAAAACTTTAAAAAAAAAAAAAACTACCTTTATCAATTTTTACATCTCACAAGAGATTGTAGCTATTGTACCAAATTTCAATCCGAAAGAAGTATCTCAATCTATCACATCAACATTAATTGCTCTCACTAGCCCTACTTCCCAGCATTAAGTGCTAAGAGACCAACCACACTTCTATGGCATTGGAGTGAGTACCCTAAGAACATGTCCACTCAACCAACTTTTTGATTAGTGGGTGTGGTCCTTGTATACTTAGGATCTGGTTAACGAGTGTCGAAATGCATTAGTTAATGTTGAGTTTTTTTTATTGTAATCGATCAATTTTTTTAGGAATCCACAACATTTAGTTAAGGGTATTCTTTTATTAACTTTTGCTACTTCTCAATGTAATAGGATCCGCTCAATTCCTCCTTAACGAGTGCAATCCAACACCCATTAACATATTCCATATACTTATATCACTTAAAAGAGTAGCATACGTTATTGTCAAATCACTTGTTTGCTATCAACCCCTTACAATTTCTTCTATTTGGTTATTAATTTTACTGCATAGTAGTTATTGAAACTTAATCAGTTAATTGATCGCAGCAACATGAATGGACACAGCAAATCCGCTTGAAGTTCTAATGAGTGCTGACGGTGAGTGTAGGTGAGTTAAAGCCCTAGTTCTATAATTTAGTGCATGCTGGCATCCGCAAGGCACAGAACACTTCCAAGTACTATTCTAGCTAGTTCAACAAAAGTGGTTTTCAGTATAGCAAAAATGTTGTTTCAGATCTCATGAGTCAACATTCTTATATGACAACCTGTCCCTTCCTACATATGAATCAAGCCCACTTTTGTATCAAGCTCTGCAGCCTTGCTTTTCAAGAACAAACTCTCAATAATTCAAGAGTAACTGAGTAAGATGAATGCCAAGAGGCATTATCTTATTTAACACTTAATTTATGGTATTTTCAACGTAAACATCCAAGATTCAAATCCTCTCTCCCCCATTCTAACTAAAACAAACATGAGTAAGATGTAAAAACTAGAAAGCATCAAAGCATGAGGGCAAACGATATGTAGATGACACCAGCTTCAGCCGTTAAAACCTTTGAAGAGCGGTCATTACAATTGCCAAAGTTACTCGTATGCAAGGTTGAAATCCATACAAAGAATCATGAAAGCAAGCACCAAACTGGTAAGGGACAAATAAATTGAACCACAACATTTATTAGACGATTTTAAGTCAATCGTCAATCAGCAATCAGGTCTAAAGATATAGAGAAAAGAGCGAGTGTCTAAAACCAAAAGAATTTTCAACATTATAGTTTTTTCAGCCATTGTGGCTCAATGCAGTTCAATTTAAAAACACTTCCCTTTCCAAAAAACACAGAAATAAATATAAAACTAATTGCAGAAGAAATACTAAACAGAAAACATTAAATAGACAACAACAAAAGATGCACAATTAACCATGCCACAAGAATTACAAATGCGAAGCTCAACAATGTTCCTCAAAATGGACCCCAACTCATGCGTCATTGCTAAGATTAAACCCATTTTCTTTCTGCAAAGTTGTAAACGTTGCTGCAATGGGTAACTTATCTGCATGAGTCTTAGCTGGTCATTGCCAAAATATAACAAATGGTATAGTAGCATAATTTAGAAGAAACAGAGCACCTATCATACAGATACTCGCATTCACAAAAGAACAATCACGGCAATTCCTTATCGTATTTCTATAAAATTTCATTTTGCTGAAATCCTTTATTAAATTGCCTCCCTAAAAGGGGGTTCACTGTCCTTCCAGTACCCACAGCAGCCCACAATTAAACTAGTAAGAGAATGTAAAGTTACAGCCACAAGGCATCAGCCGTAGTATACAGAAGCTGCTTCAACAACATCAACCATTCAACTAATTCCACAACACCAATACCCATCTACCTTAAGAGGAAACAATTGTGAGAAAACTCAAAGGAAAATAAGGCATCAGATATCAAACAGCCTTCCTCCCAACTGAGCATGCCTGGATTACCTCCTAACTTCTCTGAACAATTGACTCAAAAAAAAAACCAAAAATAAATGGTCAGTTTGCAGCTTCACTGTTTGAGATACCTGAAATTTGATCTCAAATATTGTCAGTGCGCCAAAATTTCATAAAATCCCAAAGGTACAAGGAGTGTAGGACAAAGATTCCGGCCACACCAACTAAATGCTGCTAGCAGTCAAACCAACTGTTATCATCTTTTTGACTGACTCAATTTTTGTGTCCACCACCTTTCTCACATGCTAATACTTCATTGTTACTCTCTTCCAACTGCACAACTCGAATAAAGCTATCAGACAAGTTATCAGACGTTTGATTCACGGATTCATGGGAAAGTGAAAGTGGAGCATCTGATCTTGAGCTACCACCTTGTTCAGTTGCAGGAACTTCTTTGTTGTTCCTCACATCCAATTTGAGGGCTTGAGAAAAACTATCAGACATTTGATTAACAGACTCATCAGCAGGTGAATCAGAAACATCAGATGTTGAAGAAGCTATCTGTCTGGCCTTCCTTTCCCTCAAGACTCTCTCCTGCTCATCATAAAATTCAAAATCATCTAGGATGGATGTTCGTGTATCATAATCCTTGAAAATTTTCAACATCTCAATACCCTCTTTTAGTGCCACCTGCAAATATTTCAGTGTCAATAGAGAAAATATTAGGCAGATGTGACTTTATTATTTAACAAATGAGCCAAAGGTTTACACCAGACGGAAAAAATCAATATTGAATTTGTTGGGGAATATAAAGATTAAAGTTTGACACCAGTTGAATTACTATAAAAGAATAGTGAAAGTATTGGAAAGGAAAAGGGCCACTTGAAAAAAATTAATGTCATATTAAATAAGCATCAAAAGCAGTTAAGACCCATAATTAGGCCAAGTGAACACAAATATATATTCACTCTTTAGAGTGACTTGCAAGTGAGGAATTAACAGTTAAACATGAGACCAACATTAACTTTGTGATTTGTGAGGACACATGTAAGTGGACAACTAGGGATACTATAGAAATGAATATATATATATATATATATATAAATATATCCAAAATAAGAAAAAACGTATGCTTTTAGAATCTTGCACGATAACCGATTTAACTATCCTCCATCCCACAATATACTATAATGCCCTTTTTATTTTTGATAGGTAACAATATGTTATAATGCCCTTCAATCTTAGATTTCTACATTTCCACTAGGTAAATGTGAGAGCACTTAGGATCATGATTGGAAATTGTGATTTGCCCTTTCCTCAGACCAGGGCCTGAGGTAACAAATCCATCAAAAGATGGAAAACTTGATATTTTATTCAAGAAACAGAACTGCACTATAGTAAGCAACATCAACCAAGGCATGATGTGGCAATTGGCATTCAGTTAAACAATGTTTAGGCATATCTGAACATATACATTTATACATACATACATGCATACATACATACATACATATATATATATAAAATTAACTGCTACCTCCTGAGAATCTCGGCTGTGAGTAACAGGCTTGTTATCATTGCTTTCAAGTAGAATGTGATGGAAAAGAATATTGGGAACATCTTTAATGATGTGCCACCAAACTGAAAACTGTCCACTCCATCTATCTTGCTGCCAGTAATCTGCATCCTTTTCAAAATCTACAGGTCCAACCATTTCAGCTACCCCACAAAATTGCCCACTAGCATTAACCTGAAAAACTTTTAACCAAAAGAATCTAAGATGACTGATTAAATAAAGGCAAAAGGACAAGTTCAGACATAGTGGCAGAAAATCTGCAGTGACTGAAATAATGGCTTAAATTAACTTGATAATATTTATCAGTTCCAAAAAAACAAAATTGAAATAAGTTATTTCCTTGATATGTTGCCATGAATTACTAATACTGCTTAAGCCAGGCATTATAGTAGAAAGAATAGTAAAGCATAACAAATTTCCAAAAAGAATTGCAAGTTTGAAATTAATTCAACATAGAGAGTATGAACCCATAGATAGTAAATTTGAAGAAGAAACAAAGAAAGATAAACCCTCAAAGCTTAATATAAGCTGCTGGAATTTTATTAAATTCAATCTCACTATCTATATTATAGACTACATAAAAGCCTTTAAATAGGGTATTGCAATTGCAAAACCCTTTATTTGCCCTTTCCTCAGACCAGGGCCTGAGGTAACAAATCCATCAAAAGATGGAAAACTTGATATTTTATTCAAGAAACAGAACTGCACTATAGTAAGCAACATCAACCAAGGCATGATGTGGCAATTGGCATTCAGTTAAACAATGTTTAGGCATATCTGAACATATACATTTATACATACATACATACATACATACATACATACATATATATATATATATATATAAAATTAACTGCTACCTCCTGAGAATCTCGGCTGTGAGTAACAGGCTTGTTATCATTGCTTTCAAGTAGAATGTGATGGAAAAGAATATTGGGAACATCTTTAATGATGTGCCACCAAACTGAAAACTGTCCACTCCATCTATCTTGCTGCCAGTAATCTGCATCCTTTTCAAAATCTACAGGTCCAACCATTTCAGCTACCCCACAAAATTGCCCACTAGCATTAACCTGAAAAACTTTTAACCAAAAGAATCTAAGATGACTGATTAAATAAAGGCAAAAGGACAAGTTCAGACATAGTGGCAGAAAATCTGCAGTGACTGAAATAATGGTTTAAATTAACTTGATAATATTTATCAGTTCCAAAAAAACAAAATTGAAATAAGTTATTTCCTTGATATGTTGCCATGAATTACTAATACTGCTTAAGCCAGGCATTATAGTAGAAAGAATAGTAAAGCATAACAAATTTCCAAAAAGAATTGCAAGTTTGAAATTAATTCAACATAGAGAGTATGAACCCATAGATAGTAAATTTGAAGAAGAAACAAAGAAAGATAAACCCTCAAAGCTTAATATAAGCCGCTGGAATTTTATTAAATTCAATCTCACTATCTATATTATAGACTACATAAAAGCCTTTAAATAGGGTATTGCAATTGCAAAACCCTTTCCTAGAAAGACGAGGACTCCTAAATAACCTTTTTTTAAGAAAGAGGACTCTTGATAGCCAAGAAGAAAGAGAGAGAGAGAGAGAAAGTACAAAAAATAAGAGTTATGAGCCATATCATCAAATTTGTAGATAATGACAAAATCATATTTGGTATTTCTTCTTGCATTACCAAAATTATTTAGAACATGAATTGTGATGAAGTTCTCTTTCACAGCAATTTACTTTTGTTTCACATTTCAATATCCAACTTTCTAACATATGAAGGTGCCAAGAAGACATTACAGCAAAATTAGACCACAATTCTTGACTTTGTATTTAATATTGCTTTTCCTCAAACTCTCTCCTGGCTACGTCATAGCAAAGTCATGTTATAGACCAAATGAAGACTCATTCAATAGGTTCATAAATGCAAAATGTCAAATAAACATAGCTCTAAATAGCAAAATATATGAACTTAAAAATTAAAATAAAAAATAAAAGAAGGCGGGGGGAAATGAACAATAGTTCCAACCTGGACATATCTATGCCAACAGATAAGAAGGTAGAAAAAGAGTTCTAAGTTTATTAAAGCAACATTTTTTTTGGATAGGTGAGGTTGTTAAAGTAACATACTGAAAACAATAGGAATACTGGACAGTAGCCTTTAATCTCCTTTGCTTCATGATAAGCAGCATCTAGGTTCTTGTTTCCTAGTTTCTTGTTTCCATGTGGCGTGCTGGCCCAAACATTGTATTTAATACTTTTATGAACATTGTCCTCACTGAAGGATTTGATGATGAAGAATTTTGCATTCTCATAATCTGTGACAAAATCCAGCCGGTTGTATGAATCAAGATGAATTCCAAGAGTAGATATAACATATCAATGGATCGAGGAGCTATCGATGAGACAGGAGAATTCTCTATCGATCCACCTAACTATCGAGAGGTGTCGAGATTGCAATGAAAAACAATAGATGAGCTCGATAGATAAGCCAGGTATCGAGAGGTGTCAAGGAGCTGTCGAGATTGCTTAAAAACAGTTTTTCAAGAAAAGAAAAACATAGATATGAATGCAATCAAACATGCAACTCAACCAATGATCCAAACAGCATTTTGAACTCTCAAAATCATCTTTCAACCAAAAAAAAAAAACACATAATCCCAAAAACAAACACACACACTAAACAAATCTAACCAATTTTATATTTCAAAAACAAGTTTAGACAGTTTAGTGAGCATACATTAACACATGTAAACCTTGTGATAACCAAATTACATTGTACCCGCACATGTATCAAGAGTAGCAAAGAATATTACGTGTTGTGTGTGAAAAAACATTGCAAGATTGCATAAGTGTATACATGTTATGATGATTTGAGATATGAGAAAATCACTTTAACTCACACACAATCATAACTGTTTGATGGGGACTATCACCTTCGAGGTACATCCTATAACTCTCACATCTCCTAGAATACACGCTTACAATCATATATAAATCATTTTGATCTTTTTGTTTTTATTTTTCTTTGCATATTTTTTTTTTTAAGCAAACCATGCATGGGCATATAATAGATAGAAAAGAAATACCCAATGTTAAGCTTTTGACATTGCACTTTTGCTATGCCGAAGCATACTGATGTCATTTTATGATTGGCGGGCAACAGTGGTGAGATGGTTATTTATGCCTTTCTCTTAGGATTTTTTAGTCATTCCCATCAAAAAGAGTGAAACAAGTATTAAGTAGAAGAGATTACTTAATCTTACTCATCACAAACACGAGTCACAAAGCTCACTTGCTTAGTTGTGCATAAAGATGTTCATCTAAGCTACAAAAGATACAAAATTTAGAAAACTTTGTTTCAATGGTCATCCAAGGTACACAAGTATCAGTGTACACATAACACACACTGTTTTTGTATTTTTCTAATTTTTCAATTATTATTTTTTTTTTTTTTATATCAAAAACAAAATAAACAAAACTAAAAGCAAACAAAAGCATGTAAAACAAAGCAAAGCATAAAAACTAGATGCAAATGCATGAGGAGGAAGGAGGAGAGAAAGAGATCAATTCATGGAGATGACACCGATGTTTTGACGAAGGAATTCAAAATGTTTGCTGTCAAGAGGCTTGGTAAACAAATCAGTCTTCTGATCATCAGTGTGAATAAACTCAAGAGTGAGAGTACCATCTTCGACAAGCTCCCTAATGATGTGATGTCGAATCTCTAAATGCTGCTAGCAGTCAAACCAACTGTTATCATCTTTTTGACTTACTCAATTTTTGTGTCCACCACCTTTCTCAGATGCTAATGCTTACATTGTTACTCTCTTCCAACCGCAAGACTTGATTAAAGCTATCAGACGTTTGATTCACGGAATCATGGGAAAGTGAAAGTGGAGCATCTGATCTTGAGCTACCACCTTGTTCAGTTGCAGGAACTTCTTTATTGTTCCTCTCATCCAGTTTGAGGGCTTGAGCAAAACTGTCAGACATTTGATTAACAGACTCATCAGCAGGTGAATCAAAAACATCTGCTGTTGAAGAAGCTATCTGTCTGGCCTTCCTTTCCCTCAAGACTCTCTCCCACTCATCATAATATTCAAAATCATCTAGGATGGATGTTCGTGAATCATAATCCTTGAAAATTTTCAACATCTCAATACCCTCTTTCAGTGCCACCTGCAAATATTTCAGTGTCAATAGAGAAAATATTAGGCAGATGTGACTTTATTATTTAACAACTGAGCCAAAGGTTTAGTCCAGATGGAAATATTCAATATTCAATTTGTTGGGAATATAGAGATTAAAGTTTGACACCAGCTGAATTACTAAAAAAGAATAGTGAAAGTATTGGGAAGGAAAAGGGCCACTTGAAAAAAATTAATGTCATAAAATAAGCATCAAAAGTAGTTAAGACCCATAATTAGGCCAAGTGAACACAAATATATACACTCTTTAGATTGACTTGCAAGTGAGGAATTAACAGTTAAACATGAGACCAACATTAACTTTGTGATTTGTGAGGACACGTGTAAGTGGACAGCTAGGGATACTATAGAAATGAATATATATATATATATATATATATCCAAAGTAAGAAAAAAAAAGTATGCTTTAGAATCTAGCACGATAACCAATTCAACTATCCTCCATCCCACAATATACTATAATGCCCTTTTTATTTTTGATAGGTAACAATATGTTATAATGCCCTTCAATCTTAGATTTCTACATTTCCACTAGGTAAATGTGAGAGCACTTAGGATCACGATTGGAAATTGTGATTTGCCCTTTCCTCATACCAGGGCCTGAGGTAACAAATCCATCAAAAGATGGAAAAATTGATATTTTATTCAAGAACAGAACTGCACTATAGTAAGCAACATCAACCAAGGCATGGTGTTCCTCAAGAGATGTGGCAATTGGCATTCAGTTAAACAATGTTTAGGCATATCTGATCATATACATACATACATACATACATATATATATATATATATATAAAATCAACTGCTACCTCCTGAGAATCTCGGCTGTGAGTAACAGGCTTGTTATCATTGCTTTCAAGTAGAATGTGACGGAAACGAATATTGGGAACATCTTTGATGATGTGCCTCCGAACTGAAAACTGTCCACTCCATCTATCTTGCTGCCAGTAATCTGCATCCTTTTCAAAATCTACAGGTCCAACCATTTCAGCTACCCCACAAAATTGTCCATTAGCATTAACCTGAAAAAATTTTAACCAAAAGAATCTAAGATGACTGATTAAATAAAGGCAAAAGGACAAGTTCAGACATAGTGGCAGAAAATCTGCAGTGACTGAAATAATGGCTTAAATTAACTTGATAATATTTATCAGTTCCAAAAAAACAAAAGTGAAATAAGTTATTTCCTTGATATGTTGCCATGAATTACTAATACTGCTTAAGCCAGGCATTATAGTAGAAAGAAATAGTAAAGCAGAACAAATTTTTCAAAAAGAATTGCAAGTTTGAAATTAATTCAACATAGAGAGTATGAACCCATAGATAGTAAATTTGAAGAAGAAACAAAGAGAGATAAACCCTCAACAAACACACCCTCGAAGCTTAATATAAGCCATTGGAATTTTATTAAATTCAATCTCACTATCTATATTATAGACTACATAAAAGCATTTAAATAGGGTATTGCAATTGCGAAACCCTTTCCTAGAAAGACGAGGACTCCTAAATAACCTTTTTTAAAGAAAGAGTAGGACTCTTGATAGCCAAGGAGAGAGAGAGAGTAAATAAAATAAGACTTATGAGCCATATCATCAAATTTGTAGATAATGACAAAATCATATTTGGTATTTCTTCTTGCATTACCAAAATTATTTAGAACATGAATTGTGATGAAGTTCTCTTTCACAGCAATTTACTTTTGTTTCACATTTCAATATCCAACTTTCTAACCTATGAAGGTGCCAAGAAGATATTACAGCAAAACTAGACCACAATGCTTGACTTTGTATTTAATATTGCTTTTCCTCAAACTCTCTCCTGGCTGCGTCATAGCAAAGTCATGTTATAGACCAAATGAACACTCATTCAATAGGTTCATAAATGCAAAATGTCAAATAAACATAGCTCTAAAAAGCAAAATATATGAACTTAAAAATTAAAATAAAAAATAAAAAATAAAAGAAGGGAGGGGGGAGGAGCAGAAATGAACAATAGTTCCAACCTGGACATATCTATGCCAACAGATAAGAAGGTAGAAAAAGAGTTTTAAGTTTATTAAAGCAACATTTTTTTTGGATAGGTAAGGTTGTTAAAGTAACATACTGAAAACGACAGGAATACTGAACAGTAGCCTTTAATCTCCTTTGCTTCATGATAAGCAGCATCTAGTTTCTTGTTTCCATGTGGTGTGCTGGCCCAAACATTGTATTTAATACTTTTATGAACGTTGTCCTCACTGAAGGATTTGATGATGAAGAATTTTGCATTCTCATAACAAAATCCAGCCGGTTGTATGAATCAGGACGAATTCCAAAAGCAGATAGAACATATTTTCTAACAGATGAAGAGCCCTGTTCAGTGCCACTCTTGCTCCTAAGCTTTGAAGCCCTTGGACCACGATTACGGTCATTGAAGATATCATCTGGATCATTAAAGGTAGAGCTCTGTTAGAACTACCGTGTGTGTAGCATTCACCAAAGGAACACGAAATCAACCCAAGTCCAACCAAAAATATCTGGTTCACTTCAACCTGAACACAAAAACTAATACATGTCAGAGACATGAGATTTAACATGTCTACATTGATCCTCATAATCAGAGGAGCAAATACATGGCAAGGACAGTTTTTTGTGTTACCGAGCTAGAAGTCTAAGTACATGCCTACACAATTCCAGTAAGCCCAGGGAATATTACTTAAGAGATGTAAACAGACTAGTAGTACCCAAATGTTTAATTTCAAAAGCTCTTTGGTATCCAAAAATGTTCTGCATGTATAGTTGGGAGTTTGATGTCCATGAAGAAGCATGTGAATAGGTGCAGTCCATTTCTTCATCCCACAAGGGGCACAATATTTTAAAGTGGATTCCCTGCTATTTTGGATTCCAGTAGATATTCTCATATGACCCTGAAGAGATAATACCCCCAGGAAGCTCTCACTTAAAAAGATAAAACAGTCATTTAATTTTTGAATGAAGACACAGGATTGGGGATTTATTTATTTTATTTTATTTTTATAAGTCAAATAGTTCTCTTCAAAAAGATGTAGCTTATTGAATAATCAACACGAGTAGCAAACTACTCCTTAATAATTATCATTTTGGGATTATTTTCAATTATCTTAGATTCATCAATGAAACGAAAATATTAGTAAAAAGCTTATCAAAAAAAAAAAAGAAAAAAAAGAAAAAAAAGAAAAAGAAAATATTAGTAAAAAGAACCACAAACCTGTTCAGTATTTTGTTCATTTGCTCCAAGTATGCCCATTGGTTGATAAGTTACTGGAGACGTTAGAGAACTAGAACCAAGATTTCCAGAAAGGTTTCCTCCATCAAATGACCCAAGACCTACATTACCTGATTCTGGCCCATAAAGCATAGTGTCAATGCTACTATTTTCTGGCAACATCTGGTCAGCTGGTGAAATTGGAATAGCTGAAGACATAGGAGGCAAATTTGAAGCAGGTGCCGGTGCATAATAAGATGGAGAAAATGGGACTTGCTGTAGAGAGTGCAGTTGGCCATCCATCATTAAAGGATTCAGTTGTGTAGCAACTGGAGAATATTGTCCAAATGCCATTTCAGGATTGAAGCCATAACCAGTGTTATCATTGCAGATGACCTAAAACAGGTTAAAATAAGAAGAAAAACATGGTGAGCTTAGTTTGAAATGTTAAAATCTGATAAAATGCATGAGTGTGGGTTTTATCCTCACCTGTGATTCAACATGCATGGCTTCAGTAATAGCATGCTGAGAATGGCCATCCCAAATACCAGTGTTATTAGCATTAGTTAAAGGCGGCAGTTGCGTAGCAATTGAAGAATATTGTCCATATGCCATTTGAGGATTGAAGTGATTACAGGAGTTAAATACAGCAGATGGGTTACCATTGCAGATGACCTAAAACAGGTTAAAATAAGAAGAAAAACATGGTGAGCGTAGTTTGAAATGTTAAAATCTGATAAAATGCATGAGTGTGGGTTTTATCCTCACCTGTGATTCAACATGCATGGCTTCAGTAAGAGCATGCTGAGAATGGCCATCCCAAATACCAGTGTTATTAGCATTAGTTAAAGGCGGCAGTTGCGTAGCAATTGAAGAATATTGTCCATATGCCATTTGAGGATTGAAGTGATTACAGGAGTTAAATACAGCAGATGGGTTACCATTGCAGATGACCTAAAACAGGTTAAAATAAGAAGAAAAACATGGTGAGCTTAGTTTGAAATGTTAAAATCTGATAAAATGCATGAGTGTGGGTTTTATCCTAACCAGTGATTGTTGCATGGCTTCAGGTTCAAACCTTTCATGGAGTGTGTGAGTTGAATTAAATTTTCAAAAAAAGAACAAAATAATATAATGACCTTTTTAAAAAAAATGTTCATCAATATTTCTTAAGTTAATTATAACACCATTCATTGGTGTTATCTTCCCATCTTGGAATGAGTCAGATCTCATTTTGGGAGCATTATGGTCTGGGATATAAACCAGTGCAGCATGCCCTTTATTAGTGCAAAAAGTTTTCATACTATCAGGGAATGACAATCTTAAAAATCAACTTAAAATAAACCTGTCCAGCATTGTGCTCATATGATCCATGTATGCCCATTGGTTGATAAGTTACTGAAGACGTTAAGTAACTAGAATCAAGACTTCCAGAAATGTTTCCTCCAACAAATGACCCAAAACCTACATAACCTGATCCTGGCCCAAAAGGCATTGGACATGTTAATTAAGGAAATAACAGAGAGTATAATTTTGGTTAGAATAGAAAGGTGAAGAAGACATATAGTCAACCCCAATTAGCTTGTTAGGTATCCATAACTAATCCCAAAGTTTTGAGACTAAGGGTTTCTGGTTGTTTGCTGTTGTTGTAATAAATATTATCAATGATTTATGTTAAAAAATAACACAACCTAGACTAAACACTGTAATGACAACCACTATTGATGAAAAGGTTTTCAAATTCAATTTTAGAATGAATCCTCCTATAGGTATTAATACAATAACATTTTTATATTCCATTGTACTCAATTTTACAAGAGCAGATCGCACGTCCACCACCACAAGTTAAAGCTTCATTCTAAATTGGTCACAGCAGCATAAGATCTAGAAACTAACCACCATTTGATACATTTTGCTCGTGAGAAACATTGGCCTTGAGTGGATGGACAGTAACTGCTTCTGTAGATTCTTGTTGTTTGGTGACATCCCTTGACGGTCCTACGATGACTGCATCCGGAGAAGGATTCACTGAAACAATCCTTGCATCTTCGGGCGAAAGTGGCTGATAATACATTACAAAATGAAGTGCCAAAGGAACATATTTACCTAACTTCACCAAAATATATAGAAACAAACATATACAATATTTTAGGGGGGAAAAAACTGCAAGCTAGTACCTGCTCTGTCAGCTTATCTGGCTTAACAGATCTCTCTCCTGCATCCAGAATTGATGTGCCAAGTATCTCAGTCACTTCATCGTAACTTGGGGGCTTCATACCAATTCCATATTGTCCAATGGATTGAACTGCAACTCTGAAGCTATCATAATTAACAGCATTTAATGGAATTCCTGCTTCATACAGCCACCTTGCTATATCAACACAAGCCTTTTCTCTCAACTCTTTCTTGTATGCATCATTCTCCTCTGGCTTTTTGCCCTCCCCTTTTTTTTTCAACATATATTGTATAACTTCTTCCTTCACGTGTTCAGGGCATTTTTGACAACTAGTAATAGCTGTAGAATTTCCAGCCAAGTGTTGCTTAAGTCTATAAGCCCCTCCTTTTGCAACTTTACGACAAAAATTGCAAGTCAGATCATTTTTTTTGTTTGGATCAACTAGATACGCATACTTCCATGCAATATCTTTTCTTGAATTTGAGTCTTCAGTAGCCATAACGCACTAATGCCCCATAGCCAATTACAAATATTAGTTAGTAACTTAATCACTTAATTAAGTCTTAAGAAAATTCAATATGAGGCAAAGTTAAAGTAGCTAAACAATTACCACATGTAAATAATTTCATACATTCATACAATTGTCTTTTATTTTCATGAATGACCTAACTACTAAGAAAGAGAGGAGTCGTGAGTTTCAGAATGAGGGGAAAAATTGAGGAGAGAAGAAGAAGATGATGATGATGATTAGGTTTCAGAAAGAGCAAAACTAAAAGTTTAGATAGGAAGAAGAGAGTGTAAGGCATACCTGCTGAGGTTCACGCTTCCCTGCCAACACCGTGAGAGCTGTCAGCTGTGGGTTTCGGAATGGAAGAGTTTTTTTTTTTTTTTTGACCAATGAATGGAAGAGTTTAACATGAAAGAAGAGCCGTGGGAAAGTTTGAATATATAAAGGTCATAGGGTAGGCTTATGACTTAAAGTATACGTCAGCCCATCACAATTAAATTAATAGCTTTTATCAACCATATTTAGATCTATGGCTAGAAATCAAATCAGATTTTAAAAAAAATTAAATTAAATTACAAAAAGCGCCTTTTGTTTGTGCTTAACTAAAAAGGGCGCTCAAAGCGATCTTCACAAAGGCATTTTGCTTAGAGGAGAAAAGAAAAAGCCCCAAATCAACCTTATTTAGATCTAATGGCTAGAAATTAAATCACAATTTTTTTAAGAATTAAATTACAAAAAGCACCCTTTGTTAAAGCGTGCTCGAAGCGAGCTTCACAAAGGCACCTCGCTTTAGAGGGAAAAAAAAAAAAAAAAAAACTCCAAATCAACCATATCTATATATCTATATATATAACAATAAGTAAAGCAGCGAGAAAATTCAATTAAATTTCAAATTGGAATTCAATTAGTATCTAATTATACGCTACGTGTCTTATCTAATCTAAATTTTAGAATTTTGTGTCAAGTGAGTTTATTTAGGTAAAAATTGAATTTTAATTAGAATTTAATTTTGCGTCACATGTCCCATCTAATCTAATTTTTTAAATTTTTGTATCAAATTAGTTAATTTAATGTAGAAAATGAGGAGTCCAATATAATAAACCATAAAAAACATAATCCTATAACTAAAAAAATTCAGATTTATAAGTCATATATATATATATATATATATATATATATATATATTAATAGCTAAAGCAAAGAGAAAATTTAATTAAATTCTAAATTGAAGTCTAATTTTGTGTCGCGTATCATTTAATTTTTAAATTTTTATGTCAAGTGAATTATTAGGTGCAAAAATCAAAAAATTAGATTTTAAATTAAATTTTAATTGGAGTTCAATTTTACGTTATGTGTCCCATATATATATATATATATATATATATATTATATGTAATTATAATTATTTTTAAATATACTTGTGCATATACAAAGAGTTACATACTAGTTTAGATCTAATGGCTAGAAATTAAATCAGAATCTTTTTAAAATTAAATTACAAAAAGCGCCCTTTGTTTGTGCCTAACTAAAAAGCAGGCTCAAAGCGAGCTTCACAGAGGCACCTCGCTTTAGAGGAGAAAATAAAAGTCCCAAATTAACCATATTTAGATCAAATGGCTAGAAATCAAAACAGAGTTTTAAAAAAAAAATTTAAATTACAAGCGCCCTTTGTGCGGATTGGCTGGCAAAATGGGGCAGTGGAGGAAGACTTTGTTGTTTTTGAATTTTCTTTTACTGTTGAACTTGAGACTTTAGTTGTTATGGATAATAATGGTTTGTATTATGCTAGACTAGTTGCTGCCAGCATGGCATCTGTTAACTGTGTAACCCTCCTTTTTTTTGTTTGAATGTGAATGCCTTTTAACCAAATAAAAAAATAAAAATCTAAAAGCGAGCTCAAAGCGAGCTTCACAAAGGCACCTCGCTTTTAGGAGAAAAAGAAGGCCCAGATGCTGTGCTTAAGCGCGCTTTTGCCAATAAGCGCGCTTTTACAAATAGCCTTTAAATAGCAAGCTGTACGCTTGTACCTACTATCAGATAGAGATCAACCCAATCTTAAAAAAAAAAAAAAGGGTTGAATTCAAACCAAAATCGTGCTCTAGGTTTGCAACAGTCTCTAGCAGTTCTCGTCTTCACCATGCTCATTTAAAAATAAGACAAAGTTTAGCTATAAAATTGGTTGTAATCTTAAACTACAAACTCACTTAACAAAATAAATATTATTGCATATTTTGAAAATTTAACCGTTGAATTACATGTTCTTTACGCTCTTAATACATATGTCAATTTTTGTGTCAATCAGATATTATTTACTATATAATCTATAATCTTATATTTTATGCATAATTTTAAATTACAAAAACTTGCAATTTAAAAATTTATTGATGACATAGCTATTAATCTTTAATTTTTTTGAAATTTTGCAAACATGAAAGATATAAGAAGAATATGTAATCCAATGGTGGATTTATCAAAATTCACCTTCAATAAAAAGATATTGAATGAGTTTGTAGCCGAAAGCTATAATCGATTTTGTAGCTAAACTTTGTCCTTAAAATTATCAACAATTGCTATCACTAGCAAAGAGGTTTGTTTGGTTTGAGAGTTTATACCACAATTTAACATTGAAAACTATGAGCAAAAAAAAGAAGTGTACGTTTGATGGAAGAGTTTAACAAAGTGTATTTGAGTCACAGTTTTCAATTTAGAGTATTTAAAATTTTAAATACTGTATTTTGTGAACACCTCAAGATGACTTTTCAATTTTCAAGTAATAATTTTGAGCACATTATTGTAAATTTGTAATTATTTTGAAAATTATGGGACTCAGGTGATGTTGACAACACATAAAACACATTTTTTCTTTAAAATGCATATTCATACTAAAAACTCAATTGTATTTTCTCATTTTTTAAAAATATGTTATTAAAAATATGTTATTAAAATATTTTCTCAATTGAGTTAAGTGCTTTTAACCAAGTGATTTCATAACAACTTTTTAAACCACATCTTTCCATCATCTATATATCTGTATATATAATAATAGGTGAAGCAGAGAGTGTGTGAAATTGAATTCCAAATTAGAACTCTAATTGTATACCACGTGTACACACCAAATTAGAATTCCTAATTAGAATTCTAATTTTGTGCCATATGTCTAGAATCTGAAATTGAAGTTGAATTTTGCATCATGTGGAATGTATATAGGCTCATTCTCATTAAAACCACTTCTATGTATCGGGTCAAGTGAGTTACTGTGCTAATTAAGTTTTTTCTTAATTTTGCAGTCAAACATGAAAACCAAAGAGATTAATATCGGTGATAAGAACTTGGTTTGGGTACATTGCATAATTTCCAAAAAGATAGCAAAGCCAGAGTTTGCATCTTTGTTATAAATTGCTTACAAAGTTTGCGTCTTTACATCTGCACTGAGTTTCGAATTAAAGTGCTTTCTTCTTGGTTCTGACACTGAGTTTTGTTTACTATTCACTTACAAAGTTTGCATCTTTACATTTGTTATAAATTGCTAATATGTGATTAGATGCACATTATGCCTAAAATTCACTATCATTATATTTGGCTTTTTGTTTAGGTTTGGCACCTATAACAATGAAGAAAGCACTGTTGTGAACCGATTAATGATACTTTTTGCAGGCTGCAAAGGAACTTAGTGATCATTGGAATCTCACGCGAATTGGAGGGGACCCGGCTATAGATGTCTAGATGGCAGATGTGAGTCACTATGTTTTTAAAATTTTCAGTGAACGTAAAGGTTATGAACAATGTAAATTTTCCAAAGAGAGATTTATTATTCTATATTTATGCAAGTTTGGTCGCCTTCTTGGAGTGGATCACTCCACCCTGTCTTTCTACTGGAATTTTTTATTCAGATTGTTACAATTTAATCTGAAATTTTATTTGAATTTTCCTATTGTTGTTACTATCATATATTATCATTCCAATTATTCAATTAGAATCTGAGATTGGAGTCTAATTTTACCATACACGTGAACAATCTAATTATTTATAATTTTGCTGTCATGTGTATAAGCCAATGAGATGAAATTAATAACACACATTAAACACTCATGCTTTAGGAATCGGTAGTACCAAACTAAATCCATTGGACTTGCTTCGTGATAATACAACTATGAAGGATGTATAAAAATACGCACAAACCCATCTCTCTATAAAAAGAGATTGGAGAGAATTTCTTTTATCAGCCATAGAACTTCAGAGGTTTTCTCTTCACACAAATGCCCATCATTTTTATCAGCCATAGAACTTCAAAGATTTTTTCTTCACATAAATGTCCATCATGTTACAAAATGACCCATCGTAAAACTACAAAATGAGTACAACTTTGAGGGTTTTTTTTTTTTTTAATTTTAAATTTTTTAAGCTACGAAAATTTCAATCACCAATAGAGATTGAAAATTCAAAAGCGTGAATGGATCTTTTGGATAAACATTGTCACCAAGGTTCATCTTTCTGTGTAAAATATATATACTGCTAAGTTTTGTTAATGAAATTTTCTGGTTAACAATATGAATTTAGACTTAACTGAGCCTTTTAAACATGAATAAACTCATGATTAATAATATATTCATTCCCGTGCGGTAGTACGGGGCTACATACTAGTTGTAATAAAAGAAATGCTATGTCGATAACATTTTCACAACAAATCTTAAGTGGCAAGTTGTTACAAGTTGTTTTGATGGACAAAAAAGTAATTTCAATTGTGAGTTTAAATTAGAACCAATAACAACTTACGGCATATAATTTATTGTGAATATGTTGTAAAAATATCGTGTACATGTCACTTCTCTTTTAATAACCAATACCCAAACTCTTTTACCCTACAGCCATTTGTTATCTCTAGACACTCCCAGAACCATAAGCAATCTAGCATAAATTGGCCACTCCCAAGAAACCGAACCCACACGTAACATCCCACCTTGTAGCACAATGAAAGGGTCATCACTTCTATAACTAAAGTGAGAATTGAATGACTCCAAATCTCCCAAATCCACACTAATTTAACAAAATCCCCAATTCCGTATACATATTATTATAAATAAACAAATCCTACAAAACCCATTTTCCATACAAACAATGAAACTGAAAGCTGAGCGTTAGGAACATTTTATTGGAATTGAAAATGACTTCGAACCCATTAATCAAAGTCTTTTCCTCTCCCAAGTTTTTTTTTTTTTTTTTGCAACCCTAGTTCAACTAGGAATATCTTATAATAACTAGTACATGTTACACCACCATCACCTATCTGTGAAGTGTTAGTCTATATACACTATAAGATAATTTTTTGTTGTTGAACACAACAAATTTGTGATTCTAGTGGAAAGCAAAAAACAAAAACAACAAAAAAAAAAAACAAACAAACAAACTCTACAAAATTTTGAGAAAGGGGGGAAGTATATTAGCCCTAGGTCAAACCCGAGTACGTTATTGACTCTTATTCTTTAAATGCAAGACATTGATTTTAGACTTTTGGTCTACATTCAAACTCTTAGTTTGTAGAGTGGGAATAGCAGATGTTGAAACTTGACTAATCAATCATAGATCTTATTTCCTATTACGTTTCCAGCAACATGAAACACACTTTTATACACAATAAATTGAACTCACACTCTAATGTGTTATAAACTTGACTCTTAGAGGCTCGAGTTCCATATCGACCCTTAGAGCATTGAGTTTTGTGTTTTGAGAATGATGTGGTTTATCCATGTGGAATCCACCTGGAAATCGAGCCTTAGAGACTCGGTTTCCAAAAAGCGAAATTGAGCCTTAGAGACTCGATTTTCAAACTGTGGTGGATATTAATCCACATGGTTTTTCTTTGGGTCCCTATTCCTCATATATCACATTCAGATTTCAACTCTCTCTGTTGTGGGTCTCTCGGGGATTTAGTGAAGAAAACCTCTCTTCACTCTTGTACTCTCCCTCTCTCACTCTCATACAATCCTAAGGTTTTTATATGTATATATTTTGTTAGGTTCATGTGTATCTAGTTGTTAGTGGATATATTTGCTAGGTTTTTATAAAAAGTAAAAAAAAAAAAAAAAAAAAAAATTAAGATATATTTGTATTGTTAGGTTTTTATCATGGGTATGTATCATGACTATTTCTTTCCTTGTTTGGTTTGATATTTTTCTTTTCTCTTTTTTTTTTTTGGTTAAAATGATTTGAAATTTTGTAATGGGGTGAGTTTTGTCTTTAGTTTTTTTTTTTTCTTTTTTGTTTGAGTATGAAATGATAATGATTGATATATTTAAGATATAACTGTATTGTTGATATATTTGTATTGTTAGGTTTTTATCATGGGTATGTATCATGACTTTTTTTTTTTTTTTGGTTTGATATTTTTCTTTATTTTTTTGTTAGAATGATTTGAAATTTTGTAATGGGGGTGAGTTTTGTCTTTAATGTTTTTTTTGTTTGAGTATGAAATGATAATGGTTGAGTATGTTTGTATGTGATGTGAGGTGAGTATATGCAAATGTAGGGTGTGTTTGTATATGCATATGATGTAATAAGTCGTAATTTTTGTACTTTGAGTAGATAAAAAGGTTTTGTAATTGATGTTAAATGAAAGAGATAAAATATGTTACTAACATATTACACTTGACTTTCCTCAAAACAAAACATATTACACTTGACTCTAATAGGTTCACAATCACAACTAAAGATGATTAATATAAATATATACTACGGTGGATCCCTTGTCAATCCTGAAGAGATTGATGGATTCCCATTTAAAGGGCCAGGTATCCAGTGTCATTATTATATGATGATACGTCGTAAGTTGAAGACATTGAATGATTTGAAGATGAAAATTATGGAAGAATTGAATTTGAACCCTGCTTGTTATGACATAAAGATTTTTTACCGTTACCCATAAGAAGTCCTTCATAAACAGATAAATTACAAGTATATAGCGATCAAAGAAGACAAACATGTGAAGATCATGTTTAATAGGATCTATAAAATGCCCCAAGTAAATGCTACTGAGTTGTACGTAAATTCGGAGCCGCTTGCAGAAGTTGATGCCAAGGAGGTGCAACAAACAACTACATCTTTACAATTTACAACCCTAGATAATGGATGCACTACAATGAGAGACTATACAATGGGAGGTTATACACTCCTATCTCAAGATCATGCTGTCAATACTGGTGAAACACTCCAACCTCAAGAGACACATTTAGGGGAGGAAGACAAAGACGAAGATCATGCTGCCAATAATGGTAGAACCATTCGTGCAAACCATGCATAAGTTGTATCAATATATAAATAATTTATTAATAATTTTGAAATAGCTAGAACCATTCATGCAACAAAAGGAAAGGAAAAATAGAAAGTTTGTAATCATGAAAACAAAGGGTTTTAGAAAGGGTTTAGGTTGAAAAGGCTTTAGGTTTGGGCTTTATGATGGAATTAAATTAATAAGTGGGTTTTATGGTGAAGATAGGGTTGGGATTTATTTTATATTTATTAGTATTTTAAAATTGATAAAAACTATTTTAAAATTGTTGGACAAATACAAAAAAGATGATGAAAATGACATGGCTGTTGACGTGGCTCAACGTGAGCGTAGCAACATTAAATGCTACACTTCGGCTTTTAGTTGTGAATTTAAATTTTTGTACCTCGTCTTCGAACATTGGAAAATATTTTGAGCAATAATTTTGTAAGTTATTCATGCTCTACGCTCATTTTCATGATTGTGTAGAGAGTATTTTTATGATATTTTTGGTTTGTATTTTCTGAAGTTGTTTAGGATTGTAACTTATAATGTTTTACTTGTTTTTATGGATGAGTGATTGTTTAAGTTATTAGCAATTATTTTTCATTGTTGTTGTAGTGTGTGTGTGTGTGTGTGTGTGTGTGTTTTTTTTTTTTTTTGGTGTGAATAGAAGCCTTTCATATACCCTCCATTATAAAGCTTAAATCTTATTGTATTGAATATATATTCAATTGTAATTTACTTCTAATGTTCTCCTCCATAAAGTTTATCATTATTGAGATGCCTTTTTTTTTTTAATACAAGATTGAATTTCTACTCTAGCCTAATCTAAGTGTATATGTGTGTAAAACTCCTTCTTGGAGACTTGAACTCCGGCCATTGCCCCCCACACCCCACAAGCATTTATACTTGTGGAGTGACCACCACACCAAGGGTGCACGGTGGTATTATTGAGATGTCTTGATTTGAATTGATTTGTGCTGCATAATTTTGATCCACCAACCTAGCCATGTCTTAATCAATATTATAGGGTTTTCATTAGCAATCACATATTCCATGTATCTAAATAATCAGTAAATGATGAGGGTAGCAAATAAATTAACATGTGTCCGTTACTTTCATTAATGGTAAAATAACAGTTGTGGAGCAACTGAATAGTTCTATATCTTTTGCATAATAGAGCAGTAAATTTAGATTGAACATGTAACCTATTCAATAAATAGCATTCACTTTTGTCTTGACAAACTTGTGCCATATAGCCACAACCTTGCTCTTCTTTTCTTTAAAGCAATGTAGAGAAGGCAAGAAGTAAATATGACCACAAGCTAATTCATTTTCTTGACTGGTGTTACCTTGATAGGCTCTTGAATAAAGAGAACAGCAATCAGTATGATAAAAGTTCACCTGCAAGATGACAGCGCAAGCATTGAATATTGAAATAATAAACAAAAAGAGAGCCGTCCAAACACAAACCACGCATAAGTTGTATCAATATATAAATAATTTATTAATAATTTTGAAATAGCTGAAAATGTTCGTGCAACAAAAGGAAAGGAAAAACAGAAATTTTGTAACGGTGAAAACAAAGGGTTTCACAAAGGGTTTAAGTTGAAAAGACTTTGGGTTTGGGCTTGGGCTTTATAATGAAATTAAATTAAAAAAAAGTGGGTTTTATGGTGAAGATAGGGTTGGGATTTATTTTATATTTATTAGTATTTTAAAATTGATAAAAACTATTTTAAAATTGTTGGAGAAATACCAAAAAGAGAATGAAAATAACATAGTTGTTGACATGGCTTAACATGAGCATAGCAAATTAAATGCTACGCTTTAGCATTTAATAATATATAGATAAGGTGCAAATATTTCCACAACTACTTTTGTATGGAGCTACTTTTAGTTGGATAGGATCCCTTTCAATTGAACCCTCCAATATTTATTTAGGTGCAAGACGTGGCATTTAATAATAATAATAATAATATAAACGCCACATGTCACACATCTGGCATAGGAGGGAATTGGAGGGAATCCGGGAACTTTGGTGGCACTAGATAAATTTTTTTGTTTCCATGTAAATCTTGCTTGCCATGTTATGATCTATCAAGTCAATTAAGCATTGGTTTGGGTCAATTCAACATTAGGTGATATGGTAAGCCAAGATGTCAGTTTCATCCACTTGATGCATTGAATCTTCCTTATTTTTACTCTATAAAAAGTCTTCTTTAAAGTCATCTGCATTGAACCTTCCTTATTTTTACTCTATAAATGTCTTCTTTAATGTGATATGCATGATAGTCTTTTGTTATTACCCATTGTTATCATTTAGGTGGGGACCTGGGAAGGGTGGCTTGGATATGATTTCTATTCTGCATTTTACCATGAACTGCTCTCGAGACATAAGCTGCTGCTGCCTGCAGTTGCTCATTCTCATTTTAGTCTTGAGACTTTTACCATTGTAACAAAAGATTGATCCTTATGATTAGCAATGTTGTAAAATGAGATTTCCCATAAGTTGACATCATAAGTAATGATATTACGAGCTAAATATATGAAAGCTGGGTGCTAAAAAGGGTCCTACCCTTTAGGATTTCTATCAGGGCCTTGTTGTCTTTCTTGTGAACTGAGGGTTTAGATTTGAAATTTTAAGAAATTTACTAAAATTTTGCTCTCTTGTCAAGAAATAGTGGACTTCTAATATGTAGAAAATTTTAAACTTGTATAGACTTATAGAGAAGGGAATCACAAGTCACAGCAATAAGTTATTGAGCTCTAATAACTAATATGACATTTCCTTTTTCTAAAACAACGAGTGTGTGTAATTTACCAATCAATAGAGATCATAACAAAACATCTTATACAAAAATCCAAATCCTGTAACTTCCTGATGAGGCCGAGAAATTCACCAATGAGCTACACGATACCTGCGCGCTCGAACGTGAACCTGCACAATACGAAGAAGAAAAACCTAACAGAGAGCACCGGTGTGGTGCCGGCCAAATACCTTTTGAAGGTTAAGTCAGAAATATTCTCACAACTCTAGAGTGCTAGAGATGGTAAATTATGCGTACCTTGATTTATGAGGGTATTGAGACTTTTATAGTAGTAGTAGGGGGTTGATGTATCACCCTTGGTGCGGAAGTCTTTTCCTTATAGGAAACATCCTGTAGAATCCTTTTTGTGCTAGAATTTCATTTGTCTTCGGACTCTATGAAGTGTGTCGCAAGTATCCCATACCAAGGGCCTTTCTGCCTTTCTCATGGGTATTGGACCTGCTGATATTTCATACTGAATTTATTTACAACAAACTTGGCAGATAATGGGCCTATCCTCTATCGGCCCACTGTTGATGACCGTCAGGCCCATCTCTAGCCCAAATTTTACCTCTTCAGTTGCCCCCTCACCCTATGGGTCCGTCATACTTTAGTGAAGGGAAGCATGGGGTGACGGTCTAAGTTAAAGGGGGTGACGGTCAAGAGGCATGTGGGTCGACGGTTCCAAGTCGTTTTAAGGTTGACGGTTTCAAGACATATCTGTCAACCATTCGTGCCGCTGACAAGATCTGGAAAGCATTAATGGTGCATGACACGCATCACTCTTCTACTGGCCATTGTATGAGATCGAAGCATCGCTTCGTCTATCGTGCACCTCTCCTATAAATATCAAACCTTCGCCTCTCATTTTCCTACTTTCAACAAAAACTCACTTGTCAGAGTGTAATCCGTCATCTTTGTCAGAATACACCATTCAATTGCAGTGTCCGTCATCATCAACTTTCCTCCGTTCACGTACTAATTGGTAAGTACAACAATATATGTTTCTTCTCCGTCAAATATATTATTTATTTTTATAGATTTATACCCCATCACCTTTTTCCAAACCCGTCATAGTTTTAGGTTTGTCATCCCATGTAGGCTATGTCTAGTGCGTCAAGTAATCAATCTGTTGTTCGTGACGGGGCAGACTACGAGGATGTTCACCCGTCAGGTCACAAATACCAACTCAGTCCGGGAGAAGATAGGAGTCCGTTTGCCTCTTCCCAGTCCTCAACAAATGAGGATATGGAGATGACCGAGTTAGAGGAAAGTTCTGAGGAGAGTGGGGGAGAACCAATTCAGGCCGTTATGGGAGCTGGGGGGCCAAGGGAGTTTGTCATGCTTCCGGAATGGATGGTGAACGCCTTTGTATCTTCTATCAAAGAAAAACATTTTAATACCCTTAGGGCAAATTACCAGATTCTTGACTTTGTCCCCATCCGTCTCCCCTACAAGTCAGAGAAATGCTACTATGAAGGGGTGACGGGCCTCGGGGTGTACGAGCAAATGCTGAAGGCAGGTCTCAGGTTTCCGTTAAGCTCCCTTCACCGTTAGCTTCTCAAGTACCTGGGCCTGTCTGTCAATCAGATATCCCCTAACGCGTGGAGGGTATTTATAGCAATGGAAGTCCTCTATGGTGCCATGTCAGATGGTGCCAGGAGGTTGACGGTGAGAGAATTCCTCCACTGCTACCGTCTTGATGAAATTGATAAATCAAAAGGGATGTATAGCTTTGTATCTAGGAGTCCACTGTCGAAAGTCATTTATGATACTCCAGACTCCAATAGGGATTGGAAGAGTCGCTATTTTTTCTTAGAGGGTGACGAATGGATGTGTCATCCAGGTGACACAGACCATATGCCTGTCGACACAACTTGGGGCATATTGGACCTATCTGGTATGCGTCCGTCTTAGTATTGAATCAAAGCCTTTTTAGTTGTCCCCATTTGTTAACACTTTTTAACCGTCCACCTTTTTTTTTTTGTAGCCAGATGACGCCCACAGGTGGACCTTGAAGAGTTCAGTTTTTTGGAAAGAATTTTTAAGAAAACCACCAAGGAGGAGAGGACTTGGGCGAAACTGGTCACACTTGATACCATCTTCTGGTACTGTGACGGGTCGGAGCCTTCAATTGCTGCAAAAAAGTACGACGCTAGAATCCGTCAACGTAAGTCCGTCACTTTATTGTATTCTAATGGTTTTTAATTTCTAGTTTACTAACTTCATCCGTCTGCTTCTATAGAAATGGACGATGCTAAGAGAAGAGCTTTGATCAAAGCAAATGCCGCGAAAAAAAAGAGTCCGTTGATGTGGACCCAAAGGGGACGGGCTCAAGCACGCAAGCCCAAAAAAGAAAGTACATGCCCAAGGTGGACCGTCAACCTAAAAAACCCAAAATTCCCCTTGAACCCGTCGTAGGGTTAATGGCGGGGGGAGCAAAAACGGTTACCCAGGCCAAGACTGGGGCGGATAAGGGCTTTATGAAAGGTCCGTCAACCCAGCAGGAAAATCCACCAACTCCCTTTTTACGAGAAGATTCTAAGTATGCTCTGGAGAAGCTATCGTCTATCATCACTGCTGAGGATTATGAAGATTTGGGAAATCACTCGACGGAGGTGATGGGTGAGACGGGGCTGTTCAACATTGCACAGGTAACATTTCGTCCACTTATTAATTCGTCATCCTTCCTTAGTTTGAGACTAATTGCGATTTGTAATATGTCAGGCCATGATAATGATGAAGGGGCTGATGGGACGGTGCCTTAACCGTGAGACCTCTTTAGACCGTTTTCGCGACAAACTCAAGGTGACGGAGGAGGAGCTGGACGAGCTAAAGACTTGGAAAGTTATACAGTTGCAAAAGCTGGCGATGTCAGAGAAAGCAAGGGATGAATTTCATCAAAGGACGGAGGAGCTGAAGAAGGTCTTGGAGGAGAAGGAGAAAGAGGTCCTTCTAGCGAAGGACGTCGCGGTACGAGAGTACCGTGACTCTGACGACCTTCTAGCTGAGCTGGGAGTTTCCTACGGTGACGGCTTCGATGATGCCCTCCGTCAAGTAAAGTCTGTATATCCCGAGCTTAACTTGTCGTCCATCCAGATCAATACCCAAGAACAATCACAAGTCTAGCCCGTTCACTCTGAGAACACTGAGGAGTTATTTGGTGAAGAGGACCTCCTCAACAATGCCCCTGACGAAGCGATCAACGTTGAGGTGCATGATGAACAGGCCTGTCAGCAGACAGATATGGTGGATAAGGACGGAACCTCAGCCCCGTCTGCACAGAAATAGCCTTCTTTTCTTTTTTCTTTTTTCTTTTTTTTTTTTTTTAAGTGTATTGGCAGAACAATTTATGATCCGTCATAATTTTTTGGAATGATTTATGAACCGTCATAATTTTTGGATTATGTAGACTTTTCCCTAGTTGGGATTTTATCAATTGTTTTGTATTTATGCATTATCTGGCACCGTCGTGTTTAATGAATCTGTTTATTATGTTGAATTTTTGTTTGTTTAATTTACATTCGTCTATCTTGGACTTGGAAGTTTTTATCCATTTATCTTGCGGACATAATTTGATCCGTCCAGTCTTGGACATGGAGAATTTCATCCCCTCGGGATGATCCGTCTATCTTGTGGACAAAGATTAATCCGTCCTCCATGGGGCTTTGAATTTTTCATCCTCTTGGGATGATCCTTCCATCTTGTGGACAAAGTTTAATCCGACCTCCATGAGACTTTGAATTTTTCATCCTCTTGGGATGATCCGTCCATCTTGTGGACTCAATTTGATCCATCTAGTCTTGGACTTGGAAAAATTCATTCTCTTGGGATGATCCGTCCATCTTGTGGACAAAATTTAATCCGTCCAGTCTTGGACTTGGAAAAATTCATCCTCTTGGGATGATCTGTCCATCTTGTGGACAAAGTTTAATCCGTCCTCTGTGGGACTTTGAATTTTTCATCATTTTGGGATGATCCGTCCATCTTATGGACTTGGTAAGTTTAGTAGGAACAACATAGTCGTGTCTGAGTATATCTCTTATTGAAAGAAAACCATGTAGAAAAAAGTGCCTGCCCCCTAGGGCTTAAAAAGGCACTTGCAGAAAGAATTGTTCAAAAGTAAAAACTGGCGATAACAAAACCAAATAGTAGAAAAGATTGTTCAAATTATAAGCTAATAAAACTTAATAATAAACTGGAAACTGGGAAGCGTCGATGCTCTTCATGTTATCCCTACTGGTAATATCTTTGCAGGTGCTCCGTATTCCACGGGTGCTGCAGCTTCCGTCCGTCCATGGTTTCGAGGTGGTAGGTCCCTTTCCTTTGCCATGATGAGATCCTGTATGGTCCTTCCCAGTTGGGGCCGAGCTTTCCTTGCGAAGGATCTTTGGCACTACCCATGACCTTCCGTAGCACAAGATCGTCAATCTGAAAGTCTCTATGCTTGATGTTGGAGTTGTAGTATTTTGCCATGATATTCTGGTATCGTGCCAACCTCTACTCTACTGTTGCCCGAACCTCATCCACCAGATCTAGCTGAAGGCGCAAGGATTCTTCGTTCTTATCCTCGTCGTAATTCTCCACACGATAGCTTGTGAGTCCTACCTCTGCTGGGATGACAGCCTCGCTTCCGTACGCTAGCCGAAACGGTGATTCTCTAGTAGGCGTTCTTGATGTAGTACGATACGCCCACAAGACGCTAGGTAGTTCCTCAGGCCAGATGCCCTTTGCCCCCTCAAGGCAAGTCTTGATGATCTTTAGCAAGGATCGGTTTGTGACTTCGACTTGCCCATTGGCCTGTGGGTGTGCCGGCGACGAGTAGTGATTCTTGATGCCTAGCTCCGAGCAGAAGTCTCTGAATGCGCTATTGTCGAATTGCTTTCCGTTGTCGGAAACGAGGACCCTGGGTATCCCGTACCTGCAGATGATATTCCTCCATACGAAACTTTGAATGTTCTTCTTCGTAATAGTAGCTAGGGCCTCCGCTTCCACCCATTTAGTAAAATAGTCGATGCCAACTACCAAAAATTTTAGCTGCCTTACTGCCGTTGGGAAGGGGCCCATAATGTCTAGTCCCCATTGGGCGAATGGCCACGAGGCCGTCATGGGTGTGAGCTCCTCGAACGGTTGCCTGATTAGATTACTGAACCTCTGACACTTGTTGCAGGTTTTGACATAAGCTTGGGCATCTTTCAACATAGTAGGCCAATAGTAACCAGCTCTTATCAACTTGTGAACTAATGACTGCGCCCCTGAGTGGTTTCCACAGATACCCTCGTGGACCTCTCTCATTATGTAGTCTACTTCCTCGCTGTTCAAACACCTCAGGTACGGTCGGAAGAATCATCTTTTGTATAAGACATCTCTGATTAGCACAAATCGTGAAGCTTGTGCCTTTAATTTTCTAGCGGTGTCTTTCCCGTCTGGCAGAGCGCCTGATCTTAGGTACGCTATTAATGGTGTAGTCCAATCGTTCTTGGAACTGACTTCCTGTACGTTTGTTCCGTCATCAATAAGCGAGGAGAGTTGTACAAACGACAATACCTGTTCGGGAACAAGCATAAATTCTGCCGAGGCTGCTTTTGCAAGACGGTCAGCACATTCGTTCTCCTCCCTTGGGATTTGGACAAATCTTACTTCGAGGTTGCCGATCCGATTCTTCACTTCTTCCAGGTACTTCTTCATCCTCTCACTCTTGCATTCGTAGCCCCCGTCGATCTGATGTATTACAACCTGGGAGTCGCAATGTACGACTACATTTTCAGCACCTGCTGCTCTTACGAGGTCTAGTCCCGCCACCAGCGCTTCATATTCGGCCTCGTTGTTTGTTGTGGGGAAGTCGAGTCGGATCATGCACTCGATTTTATCCCCTTCCGGGGTTTGGATGACAACACCAGCTCCTCCTGCCTTTTTGTTTGACGATCCGTCCGTGTGGATGCTCCACTGCGCGGCTGCTTCGTCCCCCTTACCTTCCGATTGCGCGAATTCGGCAATGAAGTCGGCCACAGCTTGCCCTTTAATTGCAGTTCGTGGGCGATATTGTATGTCAAATTCAGTCATCTCAATTGCCCACAAGGCCATCCGTCCGGCTGCCTCGGAGTTACCCAAGGCTCTCCTCAGGGGTTGGTTCGTCAGGACTATGATGGTATGGGCTTGGAAATATGGCTTTAGCTTTCTTGCCGTAGTTACCAATGCGAAGGCCAACTTCTCTATTTGTGGATACCTCTCTTCTGCCCCTCGGAACGCCCGACTTACAAAGTAGACGGGTTTTTGAGATCCGTCTTCCTCTCTAACCAATGCCGCGCTGACCGCTGCTTGTAAAACAGCTAAGTAAAGGTAGAGTTCTTCTCCTGGTCTGGAGGGGCTGAGCAATGGTGGGGATGTGAGGTATTTCTTCAACTCTTCAAAGGCCTTCTGGCACTCTTCCGTCCACTCGAACGATTTTCTCAGTGTTTTGAAGAAGGGTAGACATTTGTCCGTTACTTTCGAGACGAACCTGTTCAGGGAGGCAATTTTGCCGTTCAGTCTTTGCACGTCCTTGACCGTCTTCAGCGGTTCCAATTCCATGATGGCTCATACTTTTTCTGGATTAACTTCTATTCCTCTGTGGGATACCATGAATCCCAAGAACTTCCCCGTCGTCACACCAAACGCGCATTTGTTTGGATTAAGCTTCATATTATACGAGCGGAGAGTGTCGAAAGTCTCCTAGAGGTCCTTCAGGTGATCATCTTCGAGTAGGCTCTTTACAAGCATGTCGTCGACATAAACCTGCACGTTCCTGCCGATCTGGTGTGCGAACATTTTGTTCATCAGTCTTTGGTACGTCGTGCCTGCGTTTTTTAGTCCAAACGGCATCACCTTGTAGCAAAAGAGCCCTTGGCTAGTGACAAAGGAGGTTTTCTCCTGATCGGCTTCGTCCATCTTAATTTGATTATAGCCCGAGAAGGCGTCCATGAAGCTTAGGAGCTGATGTCTTGCCGTCGAGTCTACCAAGGTATCTATCTAGGGTAGTGGGTAACTGTCCTTTGGGCACGCTTTGTTGACGTCCGTGAAATCGATGCACATTCGCCACTTCCCGTTAGCTTTTTTAACCATTACTACTTTTGCTAACCAGTCGGAATAGTAGACTTCTCGAATGAAGTTTGCTTCCAGCAGCTTCTTCACTTCTTCTGCTATTGCTTTGTCTCGCTCCTGGGCGAACACTCGCTTTTTTCTGTCGGACTGGCGAGAATGATAGGTTCACGTTTAACCTGTGAACTATGACTGAGCTTTCGATTCCAGGCATGTCTTCGTGGCTCTAGGCAAACACATCATGATTCATTCTGAGGAATGCTATGAGGGCTTGACGGATTGGCTGGCTAGCCAGCGTCCCCATTCTGGTAGCCCGTTCAAGTTTTGACTCATCAAGGGTTATCTCTTCTAGCTCTTCCACTGGCTCTGCTATCGTCTGTGTACCCTCTATGCACATGGTTTGCTAATGGTCTTCCATCTCCAGCATGGCAATGTAGCATTCACGGGCGGCCACCTGGTTCCCCCGTAACTCACTGATCTCGTATTCTGTAGGGAACTTGATCATCAGGTGGTAGGTTGATGTTGCCGCCTTCCATGAATTGAGGGTAGGTCGTCCGATGATAGCGTTGTATGCGGATGAGCAATCGACCACAAGGAATGTCACATCCTGTGTGACTTGTCGGGGATAATCTCCTACCGTCACCGAAAGTGTGACCGCCCCTAATGGAAACACTCTTGTTCCTCCAAAGCCAACCAACGGAGCGTTTGTTGGTATCAGTCGTTCCCTATCAACTTTCATTTGTTGGAACGCTGGATAATAGAGAATGTCCGCTGAGCTGCTGTTGTCCACCAACACTCTGTGCATGTTATACTCTCCTACTCGTAGGGTGACAACCAACGCGTCGTCATGCGGATGGTGGAGATGTCGTGCATCTTCTTCTGAGAATCCAATGATCGGGCTATCTCTCCGTGCTATCTTTGGTACTGAGCTTGTCAGCTGGACGTTTTGAACCATTCGGAGGTGAGTCTTTCAGGCCTTCTTGGATGACCCAGCTGTTGACGTTCCCCCTAAAATCATCCTTATGTCTCCGATTGGGGGTCTAGGACGCTCATTATCCCTTCAGGGCTGCTGCTCTTGAGGTGGTGGGTCTATCCTCTCTTTCCTAATGAACTTCTGTAACTTCCCTTGTCTGATAAGGGCCTCTATCTGTTGCTTTAAGTCATAGCAGTCTGCTGTGTCGTGACCGTGATCGCGGTGGAAATGACAGTATTTGTCTCTTGATCTTTTGCTGGGATCTCCTTTCAGTTTCCTGGGGAAGGTTAGAGCCCTCTCCTCCTTGATTTGCATTAGGACTTGTTCTATTGGGGCAGTCAACGGGGTAAAGCTCGTGAACCTCCCCCCTGATGGCTTAGAGCGCCGCTCATCCCTTCGGTCTCCCGTTCTTGGCTTCTTCGACCCTTGGTCTCGTCATCCTTCTTCCTGCCGCTTCCTTTTCCTTGGTTTTTCCTCTCGGGCCTGCAATGCATCTTCCACGTTCATGTATTTGGTTGCCCTGTAGAGTACTTCTGACATGGTCTTAGGGTCGTTCTTGTATAAAGAGAATAGAAATTTGCCCTTCCGCAACCCGTTCATGAAAGCCGCTACCAGTATTTTGTCGTCGGCTTCGTCTATTGAGAGCGCTTCCTTATTAAAGCGCGTTATGTAGGTCCTCAACGTCTCGTCCTCTTGTTGCTTAATACTCATCAGGCAGGCTGTGGACTTCTTGTACCTGTGCCCTCCAATGAAGTGCGTAGTGAACTGAGCGCTCAGCTCCTTGAAGGTGCTGATGGACTTTGGCGTCAGTCGGCTGAACCATACCCTTGTGGGGCCTTTAAGTGTTGTGGGGAAGGCCCTGCACATGATTTCGTCTACTATCCCCTGAAGGTGCATTAGGGTCTTGAAAGTTTCTAGATGGTCTAGAGGATCCTTCACGCCGTCATAGCTGTTTATATGCGGCATGCAAAATTTATGGGGTAGGGAGAAGGAGTTCACGGCCGTAGTGAAAGGCGAGTCGGTGCGGTTGACTAAATTGTCTAGATCACTGGAAACTCGCCCTTTGAGCGCGTTCATCATAACCTCCATCTGTTCCCTCATCGCCTGCATCTCTGCGACAATATGTGGTGGAGTCACATCCGTGAGGGATGGCATGCTCAAGTTCTGCCTCTCCGGTCTGCTAGGGGCGTGGCTGCCTTCAGGTTTCTCCTGGTTTTTTCTTGCGGCGCTGGTCCCTTCTTGATCTTCTTGTTGGTCATTCGGTACTGTATACTTTTGGCGCAGCTGTTCTTCCAAATCGTGGTTTTGTTTGGTGAGACGTTCCACGGCGGCCGCGAGAGTTCGAACTTGTCTTTCAAGGGCAGTCGTGGGTGGTTCGTCTCCTTGAACGTCGTTAGTGGTAGCCATCGAGCGAGTGAGTACCATGCAACCCTTAAGTCTGGGAAGTGATAGTATGGCTTATGAATCTTAACTAAGCGTTGTCTTCCCATAGACGGTGCCAACTGATGAGGTCGAGAATTTCACCAGTGAGCTACACAATACTTACGCGCCCGAATGTGAACCTGCACAATATGAAGGAGAACAAAAACCAACAGAGAGCACCGGTGTGGTGCCGGCCAAATACCCTCCGAAGGTTAAGTCAGAAATATTCTCACAACTCAAGAGTACTCGAGAGGGTAAATTATGCGTACCTCGATTTATGAGGATATTGGAGCTTTTATAGTAGTAGGGGGTTGATGTCTTACCCTTGGTGCCAAAGTTTTTTCCTTATAAGAAACATCCTGTAGAATCCTTTTTGTGCTAGAATTTCATTTGTCTTCGGACTCTATGAAGTGTGTCGCAAGTATCCCATATCAAGGGCCTTTCTGCCTTCCTCATGAGTATTGGACCTGCTGATATTTCATACTGGATCTATTTACAACAGACTTGGCAGATAATGGGCCCGTCCTCTATCGGCCCACTATTGATGACCGTCAGGCCCATCTCTAGCCCAAATTTTACCTCTTCACTTCCTGTTGCAACTAGCATCATCTTCACATAGACAGTTCACACTTTCATTCCATAATTGACACTTGCAACCATACTAATTGGCATTGATCTCATTGAGCCAAACTGGCTAGCAATAATGGTTTCCATTACTCAAGAGTTAGGGACATTTGTAGGGGATGAATCACAATGGCCCAGAAAGGGGTTGGCATTGGCCACAAAGAGCCCATTAACTCGAGCAGGTAGTAAATCCACTAACAAAAGACACGTTTAAACAGTTACGATAGCCATAGCAAAGGTTTTTTATTTATTTATTTTTTTTATACAACTTTCTAGGGAAGCATATGAAAGAAATGGATTTGCATTGGTGCAATAGGCTAGCTATTTCACCATGCAACTATAATTTCTATGTGGAATATAAAAGCTAGTATGGTAAAAAAAAATTTAAGAAAAAACCTACCTTTATCAATTTTTATATCTCATGTGAGATGGTAGCTATTGTACTAAATCTCAATCTGAAAGAAGTTTGCCAATCTATCACATCAACATTAATTGCCCTCATTAGCCCTACTTCCCGGCATTAAGTGCTAAGAGACAAACCACATTTCTATGGCAATGGAGTGAGTACCCTAAGAACATGTCCTCTCAACCAACTTTTTGAATAGTGGATGTGGTCCTTCTATACTTAAGATCTAGTTAACGAGTGTCGAAATGCATTAGTTAATGTTGAGTTTTTTTATTGCAATCGATCAATTTTTTTGGGAATTCACAACATTTAGTTAAGGGTATTCTTTTATTAACTTTTGCTACTTCTCAATATAATAGGATCCACTCAATTCCTCCTTAACGAGTGCAATCCAACACCCATTAACATATTCCATATACTTATATCACTTAAAAGAGTAGCATACGCTTTTGTCAAATCACTTGTTTGCTATCAACCCCTTCTTACAATTTCTTCGATTTGGTTATTAATTTTACTGCATAGTAGTTATTGAAACTTAATCAGTTAATTGATCGCAGCAACATGAATGGACACAGCAAATCCGCTTGAAGTAGTTCTGCTGAGTGCTGACAGTGAGTGTAGGTGAGTTAAAGCCCTAGTTCTATAATTGAGTGCATGCTGGCATCCGCAAGGCACAGAACACTTCCAAGTACTATTCTAGCTAGTTCAACAAAAGTGGTTTTCAGTATAGCAAAAATGTTGTTTCAGATCCCATGAGTCAACATTCTTACATGACAACCTGTCTGTTCCTACATATGAATCAAGCCCACTTTTGTATCAAGCTCTGCAGCCTTGCTTTTCAAGAACAAACTATCAATAATTCAAGAGTAACTGAGTAAGATGTATGCCAAGAGGCATTATCTTATTTAACACTTTTGGAATTTTCAACGTAAACATCCAATATTCAAACCCCCTCTCTCCCATTGTAACTAGAAAGCATCAAAGCATGAGGGCAAACGACATGTAGATGACACCAGCTTCAGCGGTTAAAACCTTTTAAGAGCGGTCATTACAATTGCCAAAGTTACTCGTATGCAAGGTTGAAATCCATACAAAGAATCATGAAAGCAAGCACCAAACTGGTAAGGGACAAATATATTGAACCACAACATTTATTATACGATTTTAAGTGAATCAGCAATCAGGTCTAAAGATATAGAGAAACGAGCGAGTGTCTAAAACCAAAAGAATTTTCAACATTATAGTTTTTTCAGCCATTGTGGCTCAATGCAGTTCAATTTAAAAACACTTCTCTTTCCAAAAAACACAGAAACAAATATAAAACTAACTGCAGAAGAAATACTAAACAGAAAACATTAAATAGACAACAACAAAAGATGCACAATTAACCATGCCACAAGAATTACGAATGCGAAGCTCAACAATGTTCCTCAAAATGGATCCCAACTCACACGTCAAATGGGTTTTAGAACCCTAATGGTGTATAATTGACTCTGCAAGGTGCCGTAATTAGTTGTGGATTAAAGATCAAGCTTGTTTTTATGGTTTGTGGCATTCTAAAATGGTACAATGTATCTCTGGCTTGTATTTCGGGCTGTCCTGCAGATTTTCCTCTGGAAGCCATAGCATGTGATTGACAATATCAAAAAATAGGATAAATAAATAATTCACACATATACATGGTCATTTACTTTCTAGCCTTGTTCTCTGGTGTTGTAATGTCTGCTCAATGTTTGATTTTTCCTTCTTATAGCTACCTTTTGCTGTATAAGTTTTTTTTTTTTTTTCCACTGAGCACTACTGTTTTAGACAATCAAATTCTTTATCATTGAATTGTTGCTGAATTACATCTGTTTTCGCAGGGAAGGATGATCCTCGCTCATTTGTGTGATGAACCAAAGGGCTTGAAAACTAATATGTGCATAGTATGTTGCTTTCGCATACCAAACCACTTTGAAATTAGTTGGTAATCTAGAATTTGGTTATGGTTATGGCTTTTTTTTTTTGGCTGTGTTGTTTCTGAATATGTTGCCTATCTGTCTTTCCACCGTAACTGGTTTTTAAACTACTCAAATGTTTAAAGTAAGCCTACTTATCCAAAAAAAAAAAATTTTAAGTAAGCCGAAAATGAAAACTCAAAATAGTATACTTTTTTTGCTAAATATTGTATTCAAAGATAAGTCGGGTTTTCCTTTACTTTTCAGTGGTGCACATAAGGTCCCATTTTCATGAAAAATAAAAAATGGGAAATTGGTATTACTCGTAACTCTACTGGTTGTTAGGGTTGACATTTCTTCTAACATCAGTCAGCTTTATTGCTTGAGAGCTTGACATGAGATAAGTGTTGCTAGAAATTTGATGCTAGAAATTTGAGAATTAAAAAGGGCATGTCAGTGATCAGTTTCTGTCATGTTATTAACTGCCAAGTAGGAAGAACAGACATAACAAAAAGGTCTGCATGTCATGTCAGACACAGGCATGCCTGGGACATGGCTGAATGCATGTCTTTAAGGTATCCGGCCCAATATAATAATTTTCTATTATTTATTTTTAATTTCGAACATGGAGGGGGACACAAGCGTGACACGGCTGAATAAAAAAATTAAAAACGATCACAAATTTACTTTATCTATTTTACCTATACATATGTTGCAGTAATGAATTTATTTTAGCTTTCAACACAATAAAATAATATAAACATTACAATAAAATAATATATTTCCTACAATAAAATAATATATCCCACCACCACCACCAGCCACAACCACCACTCTACTTTGGCAACCATAACACAACATAGAAAAAAAAAAAAAAAAAAAAAAAACCACAACCACAATCACAACCCCATCACCACTAGTCACCACAAACCACCAGCCACGACAACCACAACCACAACCCACTGCCACTGCCACAACCACAACCATAAACCACAAAACTCATAGCCAAAATACACAAAACCCACTGCCAAAGCCAAAATCATCCACCACCACCACAACCAAAATCCACAAACTCACTGTCAAAATCATCCACCACCACTACAGCCATCAAACCCATATGAAAATACATTTTAAAAAAAAAAAAAAAAAAAACTCAATCACAGCAAAGAGAATAAAGAGATGAGCGGCAGCGGTGGCTTATAGCTTGGGGAGGACAGTGTCAGGGTGGGTCTAATCTGCGGAAGAGAAGTGGGTTTGAAGCGGATGCGGATGGGTCTGATTGGCGTTGGGTGAGCGTTGGGATGGAGGACTGGGCGGAGGCGTAGGTCAGAGGCGTGGAACGGCGGCTTGGGCCGGTGACGTTGAGGCCGGTGACATTGAGGCCAGGTCGGAGACGTTGAGACAGAGTGAGTCGGCTTGGGCCGATGACGTTGAGGTCGGCGAAGGCGTGGGTCGGAGACATTGAGACAAGGAGGTGAGAGTGACTGAGAGAGAGACAGACGCACGAAGTGACTGAGAGAGAGAACTTTTTATTATTTTAATCCATCGGATTGAATAAACTAATTTTTTTTTTTAGCTCTCATGAACAATACACATCTATCTATAGATGTGCACTGTAGCAAGTTTAGCTCCATTGCTAGAGCATGATTTTAGTATTTGAGAAGCTAAAATATAGCAATATACCAATATAGCACTACTGCTGTGAGTGCTCTTATTGACTACACGGCTTTAAAAAAAAAAAAAAAACTCTCTTTCTCAATCTGCGTTGCACCATTAGCCATCGATATGCCCTTTCACAATCAGATAGGGGTCCAAACAGCCCATTTGCACCTCCTTGGCAACCCTCATTGTCAGATTGGTAACCCATCTGGCAGCTTGATCTGATTTCTAGAAGCTTTGCTGCAACTTTTAGCTCCTCTTGCCTGCCCCTGTTGTGCTCCCTTTGTGGGATTTTTTTTTACTAGAGTGTTGTAGAACGCTGAGTGATGGAAACGGGTCCGATGGGGTTTAAACACTTATTTTAATGGTTATAAAATTAGAAAATTTTGGTTATTGTTTATTATTTTTACTGTTTAGTGATGTTTATTATATATGTTTACTGCTTACTGTTTAGTGGTTATAAACTTATAATTGTAATGTGATTATCATTTATTGTTAAGACCATTGTTTAAGGGTTAGGTAGTCATATCATTTATTTGCATTTCAATGGTTATTTATTTTTAAAACCTAGAGCATACGTTATATATGTCCAATAATATATAAATATATAATTTTTATTAATTAATTGCTCTTTCGTGCCATGTCTTGTTCTAAATTTTCAAGAACTGTTGCGTTGAGTCTGTGTCTGTGCTTCTTAGGTATGGGATTATGGGTGATGTCATGTGTCTAGACTCCTTGGGTTGAATTAGAGCATCTCCAATGGCTTCTTTAAAGCCAAATTTAGAGTATCAATATCCCCAAAACTCACTCCAAGAGCTTCTCTATCTCTATTTTTTAGAGTAGAGTTGCTACAGTGCTTCTCTATAAGTAGAAAACACTGTAGCTTTTACTATTCATCTTTCAAATGTTTTTTTCTATTATAATAATCAAGTATTGAATAAAAAAAAATGTTAAAAGATGTGTAGTTGTTAAAAAAAGAATAAAGAATGAATAAAGAAATAATATTTAAATGAGATAGAGAATGAAATAGAAAATCTGTTGGAAAGTATATTTGAAAAAGTGGGTAGTTAAAGGTAAAAGTCACTGTTCATTCTCCAAATAGTACAAAAATTTGAAGAATCTGCTCGAGATGCTCTTACAACCTCAAAAAAGCAATTGCAATTCACAATCTCTATTATTTTGTGCAGTCACTACTATATCTCCCTTTCGCTCTTGCAAATGTACTCACAGCCAGACTAGATGATGGGTATGTTGTAATTTGATTTTTGTGTGCTGAATAATGGACTTACCATTCCATTCTCAATGCTTGTGGTTCTATTTCACTCATGAACCTCTGTTCATCTTTTGTGGCAGAGTCCCTTTAGTTGATGAGTGGCTGGTCCTTCTTCTTTACTGTGCATTCTCAGGTATGGTGACTTTTACCCTTTTTAAAAAAAATGCATTTGGTCAACTGTCGTAAATTACTTATTTTTTTCACATTTTACAAACTCCTATATCCAATTATTTGCTTGAAATAGGTCTAGGTGGAGCTTAGTATATGGAAAGAAAACATATTTAGATCTTTACTGCTGCAGTGGCTACTTGGGAATATTGTCTAGATTTTACTATTGATTAGAGATGTAATATTGTGATTTTATGATCTTTCTGTTCTGTGCCTGACATCTTCTTTTACTGAACTCAGTGGTACTGTATTTGCACTTTGCCACATCCGTCATTCATGAAATCACAACTGCGTTGGGAATTTATTGCTTCAGGTGAGACTACCATCAAAAACCTTGTAAAACTTCACATTTCCTTTTTGCCCGACTTGGTTCAAATCAGGTTTAGATTGGATGTGGGTTTTTTGGCTTTAAAATCAGTTGTGACTTTGCCAAATTGAGCATATTTAACTTATTTGTTCGAATTATATCGAAATTTATAATATGTTTGCTACTGTGGTATGAAATGTGTATAAATTTCGTTTTCTATATTTTTATTTGGTGAGTATGACACTTGTGTTAGTCCAAAAAAAGGTTTTAGTTAACTCCAGCTGGCTGTTTTATTTAGGATGTAATATACTTACTCGCAAGTCATTACTAACCCAGACACTAATATTTGTTTCCTCCAATATTCCCATGGTTTCTTGTAAGGAAAATGCTAAAGGCACTACAAGCTTTACTGTATAAAGCTTACAAACTGATGTGACAATAAATGTAATTGGTGGGCTTCAACCACCTCATAAATGAATATTTGAATTGTCTTTTTATGATTGGTGACCCATTAGTTTGTAAGCTCAATGTAGTAAAACTTGTAGTACTTGTAGATTGTACACTACTCTTCATGTAAATGAACACAAAGTACGTTGGACTACTTTGAATCTTTATTTTTGTAAAAACAACCATTTTACATGTTACTTAGTTTGCAATTTAATTGTAATTTATAATAGCACAATATAATGAATACTGCAGTATTAAGGTTTCAGATATTTCCCTGTAATAATAGCTTTACATAGAGTATGACCTTTGTATATGTTTTTCTTTGTCAATTACAGGATAACTAGGAAAGAAGCTTGAACTTTGCCAGTGTTTCCCAGGTTCACCCATCTTTCTTGAGACTTGCCCAACTTTTTTCCCCCATACAGATTTCAATTTTATGATCAATAGCTGGGTCTCTGCTTCCTAGCATTTATACCAAACATTTTGTAGTGCTGATTGTGTTTGGTGTTTTTGTATCTGCATGTTCTCTTCTGCTCATTTTGACCTTCCTTTTACCTTCCAGCTGTGAGTTGCAGAATGATGCAGCTATGCTGAGGTTTTGGTGGGTTTTTTTTAATAGAACATTGATGACATGGTTGTCAATGGGTTTTAGTGTTCGAGCTCCAATTTGATCATCCTTACCTTTGCAATAGAATTTTTTTTTTCTTTTAATTTATTTAGATTTGTAAACTCGTTTCAAGTAATACAAGCAAATGTATGACACTAGCGTGTGTGTGTGTGTTTTTTCTTTCAGAATCATGTATAACACTGGTTAGTAGTAACCCATAACCCATGCAATGTCTCTTTTTTATTTTATTAAATATGTAATTTGATAATTGTAGTAGTGTTCTGAATTCCATTACGGTGCCAATTCTGGTTTGTGACAGAATATTTTAATACCGACCTATTTTGGCATACCATTTTGGGATGTGTGTTGTATATATATATTAGTTCTATAATAATGATAAGAACAATAAGAAAACGTTTTTACTTATTATTATTATTAACCTAAAGTAGTCAAACAGTTCATCTAATGCAATTATGCAAGGTTTAAAAGTGAAAAAAATTCTCCTACTTTTGTAAATAAGCAAGTATAATCTGGTGTAGGGAAGTGGTAATTAGTAATTACATTGCGGATCCAAATCCACATGACTGCTAAAAGCCACAAAATAAGGAAAAGGCATTAAAAAAAAAAAAACCCTACTGTTACTACTACGGAACTTGGTGATCAATTTGCAAAACCGGGTGCAGACTTGAAATAGCAAAACCGGATGAGGCGTAGCAAAATAGAAAAAGAACTCAATTTTACCCAAATCACTCACATCAATTAAATGACGTGTAAATTTGTAAAATAGCTACAATAAATGAATAAATGTAGTTATGTATTTTATTTTTTAATCATTTCTCATTTCCCTCTCTTGGTTGATAAAAAATAATATTTTAATAAAATGTAGTTAATATGATATTGAATGTTTTAAAAAGTAATCAAATAAAAAAAAAATTCTTATTATAGGGCTATTATGCTAAAACAAGAAGTATTATGTTTACAATATTTTCACAATAAATTATAAATGGTAAGTTATTATTGGTTCTAATTTAAATTCATAACTTAAATTACTTTTTAACCCACTTATAACAATCAATAATAACTTATTACTCAAAATTTATTTTAAAAAATTATTGTGAAAATATTATGGATATAGATTTTTTCATTATAAAATAGATTTTGCGCCTATACTAGGACCTTCCTGTGATACACCTGTGGTCATCTGCGGTCAAAAATCGAGGGTGACCTTAATGAGCATCCTCAGCAGGTGAGGGAATCATCACTAACGAAATGCAGAATCCAAGGAATATTTAATGATTTGGCTTACAAAGGTGAAAGTGCAAACCAAAACTACATTGTCAATCTCTAATTATAATTTATACATCGATCCAGCCAAACTTTGACAGGTCAGTTTTTGTTTTGTGTCCGATTGGGGATAATTTATTTAATTAAAATTGAAAATATTTTTGTTGAAAGTATTATAGATAAAGCTAAGAGGTAGTTAAAATAGTACAATAAGACTTATAAATAGTACCAAAAAATACAATATAACCTATAAATAATAGCAGAAATAAGCTAAATAGTAAAAAAAACTTGTTTTTTAAACCAATATCAAATGCACACTATGTTTGGTTCCCTCTATAAATGGTTATTTACCATTCCCCAAATAAAAGCAGCACAATGACTCGCGAGAAACAAAATTTTGGCCTCATATAAAGTTATTGCCTTGCTTGTTGCTGCAAAACTCTCATTTCATTTTCCACTATGTGTAAGAAATTGTTATAGACAAACTACACCGAAATTTTAATCCTTAGTTGCGCTATAACTTTTGTCAAAATTCTGATTTGATGGGGCATGCTATGAGTAATAGAAAAAAATAGTGTGATGGAGAGAGTGGTATGTTTATGTGAAAATGATAACTATATGCTTATAGTCTAAATTTTGATGTAAAATTTGTGATTCTAATGGTGTGTTTGGATGATAGGATTTGGACACATGAATTTGAATTTGGGTAACTAAAATCTAATTACCTTATTTGGATTTTTTACAAATGATAAATGATTCGGATTATAAATCCACCAATAATTTTAAACCTTAAAATCTGTTTAAAATTCTTGAATTCAAAATAACCTCTAAACTCATAAAATTTTAAAAATTCATAAGACATACTTCAACATTTATAAATTTGGAATTAAAGTATTTCAAATCCATCACTTTAAAAATCAGATTCAAATCCAAAATCAAATGCAAGTATTCAAACACAACCTAAAAAGAATTCGATGCTGATACCATAATTGTAACTAAAAAAAAAAAAAGTCTCTGTTCATGCAATTAGAAATTTGTGAGATCCTAGAAAAAAAATAAAAAATTGGTCCGTGTTTCCAAACCCACATTTGCGTTTTTTTTTTTTTTTTTTTTTTTTTTCCTACTGCAATTATTGATTTTAGAGACAAAATTTACTGTTTATGAACAGTGAATGCATTGTGCATACACTGTTTATACATTTAAAAATATTAAAAATGGGTCTCACGACACTATTCACACATTTAAAAATTATTTTGCTACAGTATTTTTAGTTTTCAATTTCAGCAAAAATAAGTTGTATCCAAACGGACATTTACTCCGCGGTAAAGTACAATTTAATATAAAGGATACACCGCCGATTCAAAGTACAACTATTTTAAATAACTAATTTCCATAAATAAATAAAAATAATAATAATACGTACAGAAGTCAATTATAGTCATAATTAATAAGCATTCTCTTCAGCACATGATCCAAGCTCTCAGACGCTGGTATTCACTAAAGGGTATTTAAGTTTAATAATTGTAGCTGAGAGTTTTGGCTGAAATTGTGTTGTTCTTATTGCAGCTTTTTACTTGGAGAGTAATCACTGATAGTAAGTAAAGAGTGAAGAGTGAGGAGTGGAGAGTGTGACACATGGAGTGTGCAACTGTGTGCAAGTTTTGTTCTCCAATCTTGTTAAGTCCCAGGAGTGCAGTGGTAGGAAAGAGGAAGCAGCAATTGAGTAACCACATCAAGTTCAAGTTTTGCTATTCCAAATTTAAGATTCAAGCTCTTCATTCTGCTCAGACCCATCTATCATCAGAGGTTTCTCTATGCCTTAGTCACTTCCTTTATGTGAATTATGCAAAAACTAGTCTTGTCTCTCTTTTTTTTCATGGGAGGAAAAAATATCATATTTATTTACATGTTAACTAGTGTTGGATTAGTGGGGTCAGAATGATTTGGATGCACCATCACTATGCAATATTTTGAGGTTCAAATTTGGGTTGGTTGATAGAAATTTAGAAGAGAATATCATTAAATATGGTTTGGTTAGTTGATATAGACAGAAGAACATTACAGTCCTGGCTATGCAATAGAAACAAAACCCTGAAATTGCAAAGACTCAATTTAGAATTTTGTTGAAATTCCAAATTCATTGAAGATTTGGCAGTGGGTTAGTTGTAGGACTTTGCTGGATTCATTGTGAAATTTGAGTGCATTGATCGGTAAAGGTAGAGGAAGACCAAAAATAACATTAGTAAAATTAGTAAAAAAATGACTTATCAATTAAGAAAGTAATAGAGAGTATGATTTTGGATATAATAAAATGGTGGAAAAGAATACATGTGGCTAACCCTGACTAATTTATTGATGATCCATAGCCAACCCCAAGAAATTTGAGACTAAGCTTGGCTGCTGTTGTTAGTTGGGAAAGGTAGGCCAGAGTAAGCTTTAAAAGTGGTGCCTCTTTGCGTGATATGAGGAGAATGAGTAGAACAATAGAGCATTTGAGGACATTAGAACTCTTTAACTTTCTGTTATTGAAGGTGATGCCCTTGGAGCATTACATTACGTACTCAAATATTATTTCAACTCGAGACTTGTTTATTCTTTGTTGGGTTTGTTGATTCTCTTAGTCTTATGAAGTGAACAACTGTTGGTGGCTGGTGGCATCTTTATATACATACAACCTATATGTGCATAAGCCTTTTACCTTAATCAATGTTTCGTCTGTATTTTTTTGGGCTATGTTCATAAATTGAATTTAGTATATACAGATCATAGATAGTATTGACTAAACTTTTCATGGTCTTTCAATTCTATTATTTCTCCTCCTAATTGCAGGTAGCTGCTGAAAAAAGCCAAAGTTCAACAGATTTTGCTCTTGGAGAACTTGTCTGGCCTTCTCCTAGTGATGAAATCCCTTTTTGGAAAAAGGACTTCCCTTCTTGGGGTGTGAACCCAGAAGTTCCTGTTGACATAAAGAAGGATTCTGATCCCATGCACATAATTCATATTACAGCTGAAATGGCACCAATAGCAAAAGTTGGCGGGCTGGGTGATGTTGTAACTGGACTTGCTCGTGCATGTTTATCGCGTGGCCATACAGTGGACATAATGCTCCCTTTCTACGAATGTATTCAGAAGCAGCAGATCAAAGACTTGGAATTGGTCACTACATATAACTCTTATCATGACGGAAATTGGATCCAAACTAATGCATATCATGGGGTAGTTTCAGGCATCTCAGTAATATTCATTGAACCATCCAACCAGTTCTTCAAGGGGCAAAATGTATATGGGGGTTCATACAATGAGCTGGAGGCATATTTGTTCTTTAGTCGTGCTAGCCTTGAATGGATGCAGGTTTGTGCATGAGTACTTGGTGTATCTTCTAATTTGATTCTGCCTTTTAATTTAAAAGCTCAAGTTGGCCTGCTGATGTAGAAACAATAAAGGGATTAGTATCTTACATTTGAGTGTTTTTAGACATTGAAGAAAATGTGTTAAAGCTAAAAGCTGCTTAAACTGTCATAACTGTGAGTGAAATGTAAATGGAATTTTTCTTCTCGATTCTATTTTCCTAACTGACTCTATGCTTGAGATGATAATTACTTGTTTTACCCATCTAGTTTGAAAAATGTGTGATAGAGAATTTTTTTAAGTTGGTGACATCTCAAACCATGTTCTTCCAATTCTAACAAGATAATGCATCATAGCAGGTGACTGGAGCACAACCTGATATCATTCATGTCCATGAATGGCAGACTGGAGCTTTACCCCTGCTTTACTGGGATATGTACCATTATCTTTCACTCAAGGTTTTTACTTCTGTTATTTCTACTATGTTGCATTTTCTATTTGAAGTTTGTGACAGATAACAATGTCGTTAAATAGTTTCTTTCTTTTTATTTTTTTCCCTACCTTTCTTTCATATAAATATTTGATATTAATATTAATATATTTACTTTATAGAAGCCAAGATTAGTGTTGACAATCCACAACATGGAGCATTATGGGGAGTGTACGTAAGTTTTTGTTTTCTTGTTCTTGGGAGTTATCAACTCTCTGCAAGTTCTGCCATCTCTTATTTTATGAACTTGCAATTTGCAATTGTTTGTTTAACCCCATTACACGATCATATGTCACTTATTGAAGTATTGCCTTGGCTACCATAAGGTTTTACAATCACAAATTTTGGAAGAGAGCAGTTGTACAAGAAATTTTGTGGTTGTTATACCTTTCTTCTTTAGAAATTCCATGCGCTACAAACAGGAATATGAGATGTCTGCTATTATATGGGACATAGCTTTTTCAGTCGTGAATGCATGGCTTTATATTTGTGAATGTATATGGAGAGCAGCATTATGTGCGTCAGTACATGATAAATAAATCCTTCAAAGCCTACATGATAATTATGCAAGTCTAACTTGCATGTATCCTTGCCAGAGCTGTCCTAGTGCAGTGGTGAAGAGTCAAGAAGGGTGAGATAAAGCTGTACTTATGTTATCTATTTTGACTGAAATGTAAAATATGTACTCCTGAGGACCAAATGATCATATGTTATTAAGCTAAACACTTATTATCTGCACATCTTTTAATAGAGTGAAAGGAAATTGTCTGTAGATATCCAGTCATTTATAAGTTTTTTTTTTTTTTTTTTTTTTTTTTTTTAAATATTGTAGGGAAGATCTTTAAATTTCCTTCTCTTTTATAAGGTTATGGATATGTTTAACTCAAATTCTTCTTTAATTTGAAATGCCATGAGGTTCTATTAGAATTTAAAAGTGGACAAGCAAACATTTAAAGTCAATACTTCTCTCTACAAAACTTTTGATTAATGGGGCCAGGTTCTGGGTTATATTTTAGAACTTCAATTATTGTGTTAAAATATGATTCTAATTCACAACTGCGTATCTTTACTCTCTAGTCATCAAACTTGAATATTTGATATCACTGCTCAAAAATTCTTATATAACAATACCACATGATTAGCTCCACATATTGACATCCATAATTTCATTTAAAAATTAATTAAAAATTTTTTTACCTTTGCAACTGTATATACTTAAAAATGTTATGAGATTGATGCTAATTCCCCTTAGCAGATTCAACATTATGAATTATAAATGAAACTAGTCTTGAAACAATCTTTTGAGTTCTTTTTAGTCTGTCACAACTTCTTATTGGCATGACTTTGTTTACCTTTGCAGCAAAGAGCAACTCAGCAAGAGTGGTCTGGATGGATTTACATATGCAACCATAGAAAAGGTGTCTTCATTATATCCTGGAACTTTCATGACTCATTCTTTTATATTTTTATGATATGTGTAATAGGTTTATGTGCTAGTTACATCTAGTATAACAGTAAAACTTTGTTAAAATAATGTTACTCAATGACTTTCATTTTGGATGAGTATTTTGACAAACCCATCATTGAATAACATTTTCCTTTCATACCCTTTATGCATGCAAAATATTAAGATAATCAGACGTAAGAATAGTCTCATCCATAAAATGTTCAAATTTTAGTTTTCTTAGGTCCTAAAAATATATGTATGAAAAATGGGTGTATGGGTTGGATAGTATATGTTATCTCAAAAAGTGTGTTAAGGGTATTCAAAGTTAATTACCCTAACACAACATAAATATTACTTATATTTGAGGATGATTACAATGATATTACAATTTTTTTTTTTTGATAAGTAAGAATGATATAAATACGAAAGGCTACTCTATGCATGAAGAAAATGTAAGAAAGGACACTCAATTCACATGGATATTACTATTTTTTCCCTAACTCAATACAAATTGATAATAGTATATGTTGACAAAAATATTGGTGTGCATGGCATGAAGAAAATGTGTAATCCAATAGTAGGATTATCAATATTTTAATCGAATTCAATTGAGTGGTGTAAAATTAAAAGGGTTGCAATAAGTGTAACTTGAATCTGACCCAAATATTATATTATATTATATTATATTATGTATTTGTAAATGTAGTTGTATAGAGTAGTGAATGAAATCCTCCTAAAATATTTTGCTTGCTTACCAAAGATAATCAATGTTGGGATATTCATGCGTGATGGTGTCCATAGGTTTAAGCATTTTGGTCAAAGTGGTGTCCCTATATATTATATTAATTCCTCAATTTGAGTGTCCCCAAGATATCATCTTCCTAACAATAAGTTATGCTATTTGATTTCATTGGACAATAAGTGTGTCAGGAAGTCTCATGAATTGATCTAGTTTTCAATGCGAATGAGTTTTCTTAACTGATAAGAGAGTTCTTTTAGTCATACACCTCCATTCCTGCTAGAAAAGTTGCTTTCATTGCTAAAACCTTTGTGAACTCAGATCAGTGGTCAGTACTACTCATTATTCTTTTGTTAAGTGTCGCCATATGTCCAAGTCAGTTCCTCTTTTGTGACTAAAACTTCTAGCTTTATGTTCTCTCTGTACATGCAGGCAGTTGACGATCGAACTATTGGCCACAATCCAGAGAGATTAAGCTTATTGAAAGGTGGAATTGTGTACAGCAATGCAGTGGTGTAAGTAACCTTTATATATCTGGTGATTCTTCCTTTATATCTGGTGCTTTCTCTTTTAAATATCCCAAGGGCTCACTGTGCTCTGGATGACTTGTGAGATTTTTTATGAGAAATTCTCACAAGCAGTTATATCCTTAATAAAGTGACAAGTGGAAATACACAGATGCATGCATGATGAATATTCAGTAAACAATTAGTAATTTTGTTGAGAAAACATGATGTGTGTAAGTAAGTGTATATATTAAAGCTCATTCCGACATCCATATTATTGTCTATCAAGTGATTTCCCTTCATTTTTCAGCACAGTCTCTCCAACATATCTCAAGGAAACACTATGCACTGGATGGCTTGCTAGCACCTTAATAAGGAATCGGGATAAGTAAGTTCCACTCCACATGTTTTAGTTATAATCAATACATGTTACTTTGCGTTATGGGATTAAAATTTTATATATATCTCCTGTTAAGTATGGAATATCCTTAAATGGCCACCTTCAATGCTATCGAGAGTCACATTATAGGTAATCACTTGATGATTTTACCTATAATTTTTTCACATTAATAATTCTGATATCTTCAAGTAGACAGTTTCCATTTCAGGAACTAACTCATTTGCCAGAAAATTGTTTCAAATGACTACAAATCTTTATGTATGTTAAAGAAGTAATCTTTGAAGTTCCATGAAGCAAAAGATGTCACAAATGCCCTTGAAATCGAAGGAACAAAAAAAATTACAGAAAACAGGCAATTTCTAGGAGAGGTTTGTCGGATTTTATTTTATTCCTTTCCATTCCCCTCAACCCAGCTGATGACTTTGTTTTATTCATTGATGCCAAATTCAGGTTTATTGTTAAGGGAGAAATATGGAGAAATACTGGAACATAGAAATCTTACTTAAGTACAATATATTTTTTGTAAACCTTGGGAGTTGATGAGATGAAATAATGAAGATTAAGCATGCGTTTGCAAAGCGTTGGGATGAAAACTTTGTGCATTTTGCTGAAAATGGTGGGTCCCATGGCACTGTTCATGAACCACCAAACTCAACAAAACGTAGATTTCTAGGTAAATTTGGGTCCCACAGCAGTATTCACACCTTTAAAAATTATTTTGTTATAGTGTTTTTAGCAATAAGTTTTTAGTTTTCAGCAAATAAGCGGTATCGAAATATACCCCTAAATGGCTTTTGGAGATACACTTTCTCTTTCATTTCTTTGCCAATGTATAACCCTCACCCCTGAAACCCTACACTCATTAGGGGTAGAATCCTAGGGCTCCACTTTTGGACGAAGGAGAAGGAACATTAAGCATTGAGGTAAAAATCACTAGAAGGAGAAATGCAAAGGAGTTAATGTGGTGATGGGGTTCTGGTGAACTGAGTAGGGTGCTTGTACATGGCCCCATTTCCATTAACAGGCCGTTAATAATGTATTAAAATATTCTTTTGTTATATTTTTCCTCTTTTAGTAGTAACATTGAGTACTATCAAGATTTGAATGATTACCTAAAAAATAAATAATGATCAATTTAAGCGTAGAGCTTGTGTAAAAGTAATGGTAAATCTGCAGATCAATTGCTTCCATTGCTCTAGCATTAGAGAGTTGTCATCCTTTGATTATTGAAAAAGTGGGAAAGAAAAGGTGCTAAGCTTGAGCACTCTATAATGATTTTATGCTATGATATGTATGACATATTGTCTAACTACTGAGGTTATCTGTAGGAATATGCTTACATGTCTCAACACCAGGTTGTAGGCACAAAACATAAAGCTTCCCCTGCCCCCCTCCTCTCTTTGGGCTTACAAAGGCTGAGAAAATGTGTATTTTGTGCAATTTAGTTGTATACCTAATTTAAGGTAGATCTGGCACCTCCTTCCTTTGTAAGTAGAGGGTGGAGGATCTGGCTATAGGTTCAAGACCTATAAGGTGCTCATGTGACTTAGCAATTAAAAGAAAAAGACAGAGTTGGAAATATTTAACCAGTATATGGTCCCTTTTCAGGTGTATTAACTTAGTTTTCAGTTGGTTTCTCAACTACAAATAGGTTGTGCTCAAAATAGGCACTGATACTTACTATCTTGTTAGGGCATGTCTGCATGAAGTATATTTTACAATTTAGATCAAGGTATTCTTGAATAAACTGATGATGCAATATTACTGATATCTCGTAGTTATTTGAAATACAACTTGGAACATTTTTCTGGTTGTACAATGGGACCACTCATTGGGCTTTTCAAGGCTTGCATAGAAGATTCCACACATCTTTATGCAAGCATTGTTTTATATATGATATTTTTAGTTGTATTTATAAACTATATAGAAACACTACCCTGTGAACCCTCTTTCCCATGTCAAGATGTATCTAAATAGAAAAATATCCCAATTTATATGAAAATTGGAATACTGTGTCAAACAGCAAAATAGTATTTGACATGAATTTTTTAAAACTGGAGCTGTTAGCTTCTTACTTACCACTTGCATGTTCAGTTGCCTTGTAGCAGTCTTGCTTACTTCAAATTTCTCCCTGATTGTTCTTTGTTTTGTCTAAGTCTTTGGGTTACCAATATGCTTGTGAATCTTGTAGGGAATATTTTAATGGGGACTTCTTCTTTATGAATAGCAATGATGTGTTTAACTGCTTCTTCCTTTGTTTGGACATGACTCTTCAATTTAACAGAAATTATTACTGTTCTTTCGTACCAAAAAATAGAAAAAAATACATACTTTTCTTTCCATTGTAACAATCTTGCATTCTGTAATTATGTAGATACTTTGGTATTTTGAATGGGATAGACACTGCAATGTGGAACCCTGCTGCTGACATCTTCTTGCCTGCTAAGTTCAATGGTAACTTTTAATTTCTATGTGAATTGAATAAACTTTTTTTTTTTTTTTAAATTTTTGTTTGATTTCACATTAGCAAGAAGAGAATAATATCTAAGATGGGAAAAACTCCCCCCCTCCTTTTGTCATATAGTTGCATACTTGTGAGATTGATACTGATTCGACAAAGTGCAGTGCAGAGAATCATTGGCTCCCTGCTACTATTATCATAACATGCTGATCCATAATAATTAAAGACAGGAAAAAATTTGTACATTCAGCTGTCTGCCAATCTCAGGGTGGAAAGTGTTTAGTTGCAACTATGATTTCATCAAAGTACCAGTTCTTGTTTTTCCTGATGTGTGAACAGTTTTTCTTTCAATCTCCTTGTAGTTATCTGTATTTAACAATGAATTCCCAAGGTGCTGTAGGTTTCCTGTAAATTCTCTCTATTTTACTTTTGACAGCTCAAAACCTTGAGGGCAAGAAGTTATGCAAATACTACGTTCAAAGGGGGCTTGGTTTGGCTTCAGAAGGCATTCCAGATGGTAACCATGTACCAGATATGACACACAAGGTGCCTTTAGTTGTCTGTATTACTCGACTAGTCCCACAAAAGGGTCTTCATTTGATTTCTCGTGCAATCAAGCGTGTTGAAGAACTTGTAAGTGTCTCATGTTCTATGTCTCATGTTGTACTTTCTGAATGTGACTGCCTGACCATAGCATTTAAACCAAGTTCACAATTTGATTTCAACTGGTTTCCTTCTTTTTCAATGGATTTTCTTTTAGGGTGCTCAGATGGTCATACTTGGGAAAACTTCAGATGGTCGGGTTGAAAGAGAATTTGAAGGGCTTGCAAAATTGGTATTGGATTTGAGATTTTTGTTTTACATATTGTGCTAGAATTCATAATTTGTATAGACATGACACGTTATACCATGAAACATGATGTGTGTGTGTGTGTGTAGTTACACTTGTTTATGTTTCACCATTTGATAGCTTTGTATTGAGAGTGAGGTTTTTTGATAAATTCATTGTTGGATCACATTGCCTCCTTACCCTTTGTGCTTGCAAGATATCAAGATGATCCAAGATGAATAACTCTCATCTATAAAATGCTTAAATTTCAAGGTTGTATTTGGGTATTTTAAAATTACATGTAGAATATGATTGACATTCATATTAAATTGGGTTTATTTTTTTATTTTTTAATAAATTATTTTTATTAAAAAATTATTTTTATTTTTATTTTTATTTTTCTGAAATTTCTAGAACATGGTTGTATTTCCTTGTTTTAGTGATTTTTTTAAGAATATTTTAGTCAAAATTGAGTCCTTAGGGTATTAATTAATATATTTTAAGAATATATTTGCTTGAAAAATAAGTTTTATGAAGCCTTTAAATTGACCTTCAAATTGTAAAACAAAATCAGAAGTCTATTATCAATAAAATTTTAGTCAACTTATTTTCTCTTGTCTATTGGATTTCAAAGTTCTTCCTTATAGGTTCAAGGATTCCCTTATGGTTTAAGGGTTTGTATCTAGCTAAAATGATATCTATTCTATTACATTTTCTGTTCTGCATCACCTATTTGTAGGGTCGTAGGCCTCAACTGAGGCTCGAGCTCTTTGTGTCCCATTCTCTGCCTCACCATCTGTGCCTGTTCATTATTTATGATTCTATAGTCAATTACTCACTGCACTACATAATAAAATGAAATTATAATATTTAGTAAATGAGCATCCATAAAAATCATGTCTATCAGGTTGGAAGGAGAGGCTGATAGTTTCCAACTTAGTTGATGAAGATATCCTCTTAGCTTGAGTCTAAATCCAAGAACTTCTCCAATGCATGTGGACACCCCAAACAACCAGCACTGTCTAGTTCTCATTCTTTTTTAGTAGTTTTCATTATTTACCTTCTTTTTTATTAGCTAATTTTTTTTCTATTTTTGGTATATATATTCATGGTGTTCTTTTTTTCTCATTTAGTCTTTTTATCTAAAATTAGTGTTGCAATTATTTGTTAATTTTTCTAGTCATCCTGAAGGTATTTTTTATACGAACCTACTGCTCAAGAAACTATGCCTAAGATGCCTATAAATTATTAATTACTTTATCTTTTATTAATATAAATGTATAATTTTTAATAATCCTAGTGGAATTGCATATTGGAATTTGTTTGGAATTTGTTTGTGTTATCAACTTCAGATACTTAAGAGTTTTGAGTTAGGAGTTTCCCAGAAACTTTTGTAAATTGAACTATTGAAGTCACAAATATATCATAGCTAATTTTGCAATTAATTGAGGCAAGTTTATGTGACACTTACAGGTTCAATATTTTAAAAAAATGCTGAGCTTGTGGGAATTTTTTTTTTTTTTCTCAATCTTTTTGTTCCTCTTTTCCTTTTTGATTACAAACAAACAGATGAGTTGACGGACATTCATTTATTGTACTCTTTTTTTTGTAGCATAATCAAGGTCCTAGCATCCGGATCCTATTGATGTTTAGGTAAATCTTCTTTGAATATACAATACAATAGTTACTCAAATCCTGGACTTTCTTTGATTGTATCGCTAGAGCTGTCTGAACTCTGTTATTGTTATTGTTCTTGTATCATGTGAATGTTACTTATTTGTAGGTTGAATAGAAATTTGTTCTTTAGTTATCACTGAAGTCCCTTCACTAGCAATATAATTTATATAAACCACTGTTTCTTTACTGAAATAGCATGTACAAGACTGTTGTAATTACTCTCTGAACTTACGTTTCTTTTGTGATACTTTCTATGCAGTGAAGAACTGTCCCACATGCTATATGCTGCAGCAGACATAGTGTTAGTTCCTTCCTTGTATGAGCCTTGTGGACTTGCCCAAATGATTGGAATGCGTTATGGAGCAGTATGTACCATAAAATGATTACATCCTGCTATCTAATTTCTTGTGATCATTCAAAGTAACAATATATAAAGTTCAATCTTAAATACTCTTTTGGAGCTCATATGTAACTGGCAAACTTTGGAGAAACAATCTGAAATTAAGACGGTGATGATTCAATGATTAGTTGAACTTCAAAAAAAAAAAGTTTACATCTCCGGTTAAACACAATAATGCTATTATTTTGCTTACGTGTTTACTACAATAAATTTTGTGGTTATTTGCATAGATTCTGTGTTTTTTTTTTTTTTTTGGGTGATAATATTCCTGTGTTCTATGTATGCATAACATAGGTTCTCAAGAAAGACTGACATAAGGTGAAGATCTCATTTGGATTAAATAATTATTGCAGGTTCCAGTAGTAAGAAAGACTGGTGGTCTTGCAGATTCAGTTTTTGACATGGATGATCAATCAAACCATGAAATGGCTAATGGGTATTCTATTTTTATATGTTCATTTATTAATTATTTTATTTATTGATAAGTAAATATATGGGATAGAACTCATGACCTAGCCCTCCACTTGTCTTATGGAATTAGGAGATGCTATTTGGGCCAAAGACCATTGGCGTATTTTACTTTTGTTCTTTAGATTTAAAGAAACTTAGTTAAAAAATTTTGTTTCCGTGTAATCTTGCCCACCGTTTTGTGATCTATTAAGGCAACATTAGTTTGTAAGCCATGATTTCAGTTTCATTCAATTGCTGCATTGAACCTTCCTTGCTTTCACTTTATCAATGTCGTCTATTCTGTGATATGCATGATCTAGTAAGTTGTTATTAGTTATTACCCATTGTTGTTCTTTTTTAAGTGGGATCCTGGGAGTGGTGGTTTGGATATGCATTTTCGCATGAGGTAGCTACTCTGAAGACTTTACGGATGTAACAAAAATTTGGCACCCTAGCTAGATTGGATTTTCCGTGTAACAAGCTGAGATTATATAATATATATGCCCTAGCTTGAGGGTGAGCGTTGTGATGTGAGTAGTTACATGTTAGGGGTAAATTTGTAATAATGTACTGAAGTTATTAGTTATTAGTATAAATATTAATAATTTGCGTTAGGGTAAAATATCTTGAAGTTAATAAAAATATCACAGGCAAGTTTTTTTTTTTTTTTCCTTCCATATCATTCAATGTGGACTTCAAGCAATTTTACTGTCATTTTAAGTGTCCTTTAGAGGGGTTGTGATCTTTTCTAGCAAAAGGTTTAACCTCTTCAGATTTTATGCTCTTACAATTTGGGAACAAATGGCTAGAAAGGGTTACTCTTGATCTTGAATAGTTGGGATGAATTAGTTGAATTGAATTATTTTTCTCTTTTTTTTAACTGTGTAAATGAATGAACAATTATGTCTCCAAGTACTAGTTTATGTCAAGAGAATGAAAATTATTAGCCTTATATGCTTGGTTATACATGTCCCAAATTCTGCTGGTGCAAGTGCTTTACTGATTTTGTATTTATTTACTCACGCATTTATTTATTCAAATTTCAGGTTTGTTTTTGAAGGAATTGATGAAGGATCCTTGGACTCGGCTCTAGACCGTGCACTGGCTTACTACAGACAGAGTAGGTTCAATCTAAGTTAGGCTGTATATCATCTTGTGGCTAATGATTTTCTTAGAACTGACTAATTCTTAGGCTGAAGAGCTGCATAGGCTACTTCAGTCTCCTATAATAAGGAGCAATGCTAATACTGCCAGGTTTTGAGGGCCAGCAGTGTGATCAATTGGCCATGGCCAGACTAATTAATATTAGTCTTTTAAATCTTCAAGGGTCTTTTCTTTTGAATGCTTATGATATGACTCTAATTTGGCACAAGGGTATTACCAAAAAAATGAATTTGACACCAACCTCCCTGGAGTTCTTCAATTTAGTATCAATTTCACAAAATTCAACCACCGCTGATAGTTGGAAAATATTTGTTAGTATGTATAAAAATATTTTTGGTGTGAAATCAGGGGTGAAATAGTTTTCAGAACTATTCAAAATGAAGAAAAAAGTTAACTGAAGGGTGGGAAATGGCTCGTACAAAACCTTGGTGTTGAAATTATTTTTATTTGAGATTGTTAAATTATCACCTATCCCAAAAACTTAAACTATTAGGAAAAATTTCTAATAATTTAACCATTATTTTAACACTCTCCCTCATGTGTGGCCCAAACTTCCCCTTAATAAGTGTAGCCCAACATGTGAGACTTTTAACCTTTGAAATGGGAGGTGTGATGCTAGACAAAAAATAGAAAAAATCAAATAAGAAAAAAGAACATGAAAAATCTGAGGCTTTACCACCTAGAATATATCTGCCTGAACTTTTAGACTTCAAAGATAACTTATTTTTTTCTTCTCAAATTTTTTGTTTACGTTGATGAATGCAGAACCAGATGAATGGAATGGCATTGTACAGAAGGTTATGGAGTTGGACAATAGTTGGAACAACACGGCTGGGAAATACATTGAGGTATACAACTCAGTAAGAGTGAGATTGTGATGGTACTCAACAAGAGGAATGCTACATCAAAGACACAGAAATCAACTTTCCTCCTGTTTGCGTTTTAGTGCCAGAGGTTCCACATGGAGCAATGCTCTTGTTATGGAATGAAGCACAAGACAAAAAAGAAGGAAGAGAGACTAGGAAGCACACAATAAAACAATTGCATTGACATGTAATGGACACCCCAGTGTCAACTACTCGCATCATTCCCCGTGGTGGTGTATGTACATATGCATACTCATGAATGATTTTTGAATTCGACTCTTGTATATTGATGTTTCCATTTTTTCCCTACAATAAGGTGCAAATATTTCCACAACTACTGTAGCATGGAACTACTTTTAGCTGGATAGGATCCTCCCATTTTTATTTAGATGCAAGACGTGGCATTTAATAATAATAATAATATAAATGTCACATGTCACACATCTGGCTAAAAATAGAAGGGAATTGGAGGGAATCCGGGAACTTTGGTGGCTCTAGATAAAAAATTTTGTTTCCATATAAATCAGGCCTGCCATGTTATGATCTATCAAGTCAATTAAACATTGATTTGGGTCAATTCAACATTAGGTGATATGGTAAGCCAAGATGTCAGTTTCATCCACTTGCTGCATTGAACCTTCCTTATTTTTACTCTATTAAAGGTCTTCTTTAAAGTCATCTGTATTGAACCTTCCTTATTTTTACTCTATAAATGTCTTCTTTAATGTGATATGCATGATAGTCTTTTGTTATTACCCATTGTTATCATTTAGGTGGGGACCTAGGAAGGGTGACTTGGATATGATTTCCATTCCGCATTTTACCATGAACTGCTCTCGAGACATGAGCTGCTGCAGCCTGCAGTTGCTCATTCTCATTTTAGTCTTGGGACTTTTACCATTGTAACAAAAGATTGACCCTTAAGATTAGCAATGTTGTAAAATGAGATTTCTCATAAGTTGACACCATAAGTAATGATATTACGAGTTAAATATATGAAAGCTGGGTGCTAAACAAGGGTCCTACCCTTCAGGATTTCTATCAGGGTCTTGTTGTCTTTCTTGTGAATTGAGGGTTTAGATTTGAAATTTATAGAAATTTACTAAGCCCATTTGGATGGAGAGGGGAAAGAGAGGAAGCGGAGAGAAGTAGAGTAGAATTGGCTAAAAATTATGCTAATTATGGGCTAAATCTACTCTATTCTACTCTACCCCCCTCCCTCTCCCTCAATCCAAACGGACTATAAAATTTTGCTCTCTTGTCAAGAATTAGTGGACTTCTAATAGGGAATCACAAGTCACAACAATAAGTTATTGAGCTCTAATAACTAAAATGACATTTCCTTTTTCTAAACAATGAGTGGAGGTTGAGCTGTGAATTCAATCTTATTAGTGTGTGTAATTTACCAATCAATAGAGATCATAACAAAACATCCTATAAAAAAGTCCAAATCCTATAACTTCTTGTTGCAACTGGCATCATCTTCACATAGACAATTCACACTCTTATTCCATAATTGACACTTGCAACCATACTACTTGGCATTGATCTCGTTGAGCCAAACTGACTAGCAATAATGGTTTCCATTACTCAAGAGTTAGGGACATTTGTAGGGGATGAATCTCAATGGCCCAGAAAGGGGTTGGCATTGGCCCACAAAGAGACCATTAACTCGAGCAGGTAGTAAATCCACTTACAAAAGACGTCTAAACAGTTACGATGGCTGAATAGCCAAGGTCGAACGAGCATACAACTTTCTGGGAAGCATATGAAAGATGTGGATTTGGATTGATGTAATAGGCTAGCTATTTCACCATGCAACTATCATTTCTATGTGGGATATAAAAGCTAGTAAGGTTAAAACTTTTTTTAAAAAAAAACTACCTTTATCAATTTTTACATCTCACAAGAAATTGTAGCTATTGTACCAAATCTCAATCCGAAAGAAGTATCTCAATCTATCACATCAACATTAATTGCTCTCACTAGCCCTACTTCCCAGCATTAAGTGCTAAGAGACCAACCACACTTCTATGGCATTGGAGTGAGTACCCTAAGAACATGTCCACTCAACCAACTTTTTGAATAGTGGGTGTGGTCCTTGTATACTTAGAGGATCTGGTTAACGAGTGTCGAAATGCATTAGTTAATGTTGAGTTTTTTTATTGTAATCGATCAATTTTTTTAGGAATCCACAACATTTAGTTAAGGGTATTCTTTTATTAACTTTTGCTACTTCTCAATGTAATAGGATCCGCTCAATTCCTCCTTAATAAATGCAATCCAACACCCATTAACATATTCCATATGCTTATATCACTTAAAAGAGTAGCATACGTTATTGTCAAATCACTTGTTTGCTATCAACCCCTTCTTACAATTTCTTCTATTTGGTTATTAATTTTACTGCATAGTAGTTATTGAAACTTAATCAGTTAATTGATCGCAGCAACATGAATGGACACAGCAAATCCGCTTGAAGTTCTAATGAGTGCTGACGGTGAGTGTAGGTGAGTTAAAGCCCTAGTTCTATAATTTAGTGCATGCTGGCATCCGCAAGGCACAGAACACTTCCAAGTACTATTCTAGCTAGTTCAACAAAAGTGGTTTTAAGTATAGCAAAAATGTTGTTTCAGATCTCATGAGTCAACATTCTTACATGACAACCTGTCCCTTCCTACATATGAATCAAGCCCACTTTTGTATCAAGCTCTGCAGCCTTGCTTTTCAAGAACAAACTCTCAATAATTCAAGAGTAACTGAGTAAGATGAATGCCAAGAGGCATTATCTTATTTAACACTGGTATTTTCAACGTAAACATCCAAGATTCAAATCCTCTCCCCCATTCTAACTAAAACAAACATGAGTAAGATGTAAAAACTAGAAAGCATCAAAGCATGAGGGCAAACGATATGTAGATGACACCAGCTTCAGCCGTTAAAACCTTTGAAGAGCGGTCATTACAATTGCCAAATTTACTCGTATGCAAGGTTGAAATCCATACAAAGAATCATGAAAGCAAGCACCAAACTGGTAAGGGACAAATATATTGAACCACAACATTTATTAGACGATTTTAAGTCAATCGTCAATCAGCAATCAGGTCTAAAGATATAGAGTAAAGAGCAAGTGTCTAAAACCAAAAGAATTTTCAACATTATAGTTTTTTCAGCCATTGTGGCTCAATGCAGTTCAATTTAAAAACACTTCCCTTTCCAAAAAACACAGAAATAAAAATAAAACTAACTGCAGAAGAAATACTAAACAGAAAACATTAAATAGACAACAACAAAAGATGCACAATTAACCATGCCACAAGAATTACAAATGCGAAGCTCAACAATGTTCCTCAAAATGGACCCCAACTCACGCGTCATTGCTAAGATTAAACCCATTTTCTTTCTGCAAAGTTGTAGACGTTGCTGCAATGGGTAACTTATCTGCATGAGTCTTAGCTGGTCATTGCCAAAATATAACAAATGGTATAGTAGCATAATTTAGAAGAAACAGAGCACCTATCATACAGATACTCACATTCACAAAAGAACAATCACAGCAATTCCTTATCGTATTTCTATAAAATTTCATTTTGCTGAAATCCTTTATTAAATTGCCTCCCTAAAAGGGGGTTCACTGTCCTTCCAGTACCCACAGCAGCCCACAATTAAACTAGTAAGAGAATGTAAAGTTACAGCCACAAGGCATCAGCCGTAGTATACAGAAGCTGCTCCAACAACATCAACCATTCAACTAATTCCACAACACCAATACCCATCTACCTTAAGAGGAAACAATTGTGAGAAAACTCAAAGGAAAGTAAGGCATCAGATATCAAACAGACTTCCTCCCAACTGAGGATGCCTGGATTACCTCCTAACTTCTCTGAACAATTGACTCAAAAAAAAACCAAAAAAAAAAAAGGTCAGTTTGCAGCTTCACTGTTTGAGATACCTGAAATTTGATCTCAAATATTGTCAGTGAGCCAAAATTTCATAAAATCCCAAAGGTACGAGTGTAGGACAAAGATTCTGGCCACACCAACTAAATGCTGCTAGCAGTCAAACCAACTGTTATCATCTTTTTGACTGACTCAATTTTTGTGTCCACCACCTTTCTCAGATGCTAATACTTCATTGTTACTCTCTTCCAACCGCACAACTTGATTAAAGCTATCAGACGTTTGATTCACAGAATCATGGGAAAGTGAAAGTGGAGCATCTGATCTTGAGCTACCACCTTGTTCAGTTGCAGGAACTTCTTTGTTGTTCCTCTCATCCAATTTGAGGGCTTGAGCAAAACTATCAGACATTTGATTAACAGACTCATCAGCAGGTGAATCAGAAACATCTGCTGTTGAAGAAGCTATCTGTCTGGCCTTCCTTTCCCTCAAGACTCTCTCCCGCTCATCATAAAATTCAAAATCATCTAGGATGGATGTTCGTGTATCATAATCCTTGAAAATTTTCAACATCTCAATACCCTCTTTCAGTGCCACCTGCAAAAATTTCAGTGTCAATAGAGAAAATATTAGGCAGATGTGACTTTATTATTTAACAACTGAGCCAAAGGTTTACTCCAGATGGAAAAATTCAATATTGAATTTGTTGGGAATATAGAGATTAAAGTTTGACACCAGTTGAATTACTATAAAAGAATAGTGAAAGTATTGGAAAGGAAAAGGGCCACTTGAAAAAAATTAATGTCATATAAAATAAGCATCAAAAGTAGTTAAGACCCATAATTAGGCCAAGTGAACACAAATATATATTCACTCTTTAGAGTGACTTGCAAGTGAGGAATTAACAGTTAAACATGAGACCAACATTAACTTTGTGATTTGTGAGGACACATGTAAGAGGACAGCTAGGGATACTATATAAATGAATGAATATATATATATATATATATATATATCCAAAATAAGAAGAAAAAAAAAGTATGCTTTTAGAATCTAGCATGATAACCAATTCAACTATCCTCAATCCCACAATATACTATAATGCCCTTTTTATTTTTGATAGGTAACAATATGCTATAATGCCCTTCAATCTTAGATTTCTACATTTCCACTAGGTAAATGTGAGAGCAGTTAGGATCATGATTGGAAATTGTGATTTGGCCTTTCCTCAGACCAGGGCCTGAGGTAACAAATCCATCAAAAGATGAAAAACTTGATATTTTATTCAAGAAACAGAACTGCACTATAGTAAGCAACATCAACCAAGGCATGGTGTTCCTCAGGAGATGTGGCAATTGGCATTCAGTTAAACTATGTTTAGGCATATCTGAACATATACATACATACATAGACACATACATACATACATACATATATATACACACACACACACACACACATATATATATATAATTAACTGCTACCTCCTGAGAATCTCGGCTGTGAGTAACAGGCTTGTTATCATTGCTTTCAAGTAGAATGTGACGGAAACGAATATTGGGAACATCTTTGATGATGTGCCACCGAACTGAAAACTGTCCACTCCATCTATCTTGCTGCCAGTAATCTGCATCCTTTTCAAAATCTACAGGTCCAACCATTTCAGCTACCCCACAAAATTGTCCACTAGCATTAACCTGAAAAAATTTTAACCAAAAGAATCTAAGATGACTGATTAAATAAAGGCAAAAGGACAAGTTCAGACATAGTGGCAGAAAATCTGCAGTGACTGAAATAATGGCTTAAATTAACTTGATAATATTTATCAGTTCCAAAAAAACAAAAGTGAAATAAGTTATTTCCTTGATATGTTGCCATGAATTACTAATACTGCTTAAGCCAGGCATTATAGTAGAAAGAAATGGTAAAGCAGAACAAATTTCCAAAAAGAATTGCAAGTTTGAAATTAATTCAACACAGAGAGTATGAACCCATAGATAGTAAATTTGAAGAAGAAACAAAGAAAGATAAACCCTCAACAAACACACCCTCAAAGCTTAATATAAGCCGTTGCAATTTTATTAAATTCAATCTCACTATCTATATTATAGACTATATAAAAGCCTTTAAATAGGGTATTGCAATTGCGAAACCCTTTCCTAGAAAGACGAGGACTCCTAAATAACCTTTTTTTAAGAAAGAGGACTCTTGATAGCCAAGAAGAGAGAGAGAGAGAGAGAGAGAAAGTACATAAAATAAGACTTATGAGCCATATCATCATATTTGTAGATAATGACAAAATCATATTTGGTATTTCTTCTTGCATTACCAAAATTATTTAGAACACGAATTGTGATGAAGTTCTCTTTCACAGCAATTTACTTTTGTTTCACATTTCAATATCCAACTTTCTAACCTATGAAGGTGCCAAGAAGATATTACAGCAAAACTAGACCACAATTCTTGACTTTGTATTTAATATTGCTTTTCCTCAAACTCTCTCTTGGCTACGTCATAGCAAAGTCATGTTATAGACCAAATGAAGACTCATTCAATAGGTTCATAAATGCAAAATGTCAAATAAACATAGCTCTAAAAAGAAAAATATATGAACTTAAAAATTAAAATAAAAAATAAAAGAAGGAAAAGGGGGGGGGGAGCAGAAATGAACAATAGTTCTAACCTGGACATATCTATGCCAACAGATAAGAAGGTAGAAAAAGAGTTTTAGTTTATTAAAGCAACATTTTTTTTTTGGATAGGTAAGGTTGTAAAAGTAACATACTGAAAACAATAGGAATAGTGGACAGTAGCCTTTAATCTCCTTTGCTTCATGATAAGCAGCATCTAGTTTCTTGTTTCCATGTGGTGTGCTGGCCCAAACATTGTATTTAATACTTTTATGAACATTGTCCTCACTGAAGGATTTGATGATGAAGAATTTTGCATTCTCATAATCTGTGACAAAATCCAGCCGGTTGTATGAATCAAGACGAATTCCAAGAGTAGATATAACATATTTGCTAACTGATGAAGAGCCCTGTTCAGTGCCACTCTTGCTCCTCAGCTTTGAAGCCCTTGGACCACGATTACGGTCATTGAAGATATCCTGTGGATCATTAAAAATGGAAATTGAATCCCGGTCCCTTTCCCTTCTTCTGCCCTTGTCAAGAGTGAGACGATTCCGGTCATTAACAACAGGATAAGAAATTGAAGCACCACCAAAGGTAGAGCTCTGATTAGAACTACCGTGTGGGTAGCGTCCACCAAAGGAACTTGACATCAACCCATATCCATGCATTGGTCTCTGTTGTTGGGAAATCTGGAAATATATAATAAATTAATGTCAGAGACATGAGATTTAACATGTCTACATTGATCCTCATAATCAGAGGAGCAAATACATGGCAAGGACAGCTTTTTGTGTTACCGAGCTAGAAGTCTAAGTAGCAGTACATGCCTACACAATTCCAGTAAGCCCAGGGAATATTACTTAAGAGATGTAAACAGACTAGTAGTAGCCAAATGTTTAATTTCAAAAGCTCAAATTGCAGTCAAATTTAGCCCCTTAGTATATTTGGTATCCAAAAATGTTCTGCATGTATAGTTGGGAGTTTGATGTCCATGAAGAAGCATGTGAATAGGTGCACAGTCCATTTCTTCATCCCACAAGGGGCACAATATTTTAAAGTGGATTCCCTGCTATTTTGGATTCCAGTGGGTATCCTCATATGACCCTGAAGAGATAATACCCTCAGGAAGCTCTCACTTAAAAAGATAGAACAGTCATTTAATTTTTGAATGAAGACACCATTTTGGGATTTTTTTTTTTAATAAGTCAAATAGTTCTCTTCAAAAAGATGTAGCTTATTGAATAATCAACACAAGAAGCAAACTACTCCTTAATAATTATCATTTTGGGATTATTTTCAATTATCTTAGATTCATTAATGATACGACAATATTAGTAAAAAGAATGACAAACCTAAGTTGCTCACTTAGGCTTCTGAAATAAGAGATACGGTTGCACCATTGCAATATAGATTTTTAATAACCAAAGAAGGGGGATATCAAAGTCACAGGTTCAAACCTCTCATGGAGTGTGTGAGTTGAATTAAATTTTTCAAAAAAAAGAACAAGATAAGCCTTTTTTTTTTTTTTTAAACGTTCATCAATATTTCTTAAGTTAATTATAACGCCATTCATTGGTGCTATCTTCCCCGTCTTGGAATGAGTCAGACCTCATTTTGGGAGCATAATGGCTGGGATATAAACCAGTGCAGCATGCCCTTTAGTGCCAAAGTTTTCATACTATCAAGGAATGACAATCTTCAAAATCAACTTAAAACAAACCTGTCCAGCATTGTGCTCATATGATCCAAGTATGCCCATTGGTTGATAAGTTACTGGAGACGTTAGAGAACTAGAACCAAGATTTCCAGAAAGGTTTCCTCCACCAAATGACCCAAAACCTACATAACCTGATCCTGGCCCATAAAGCATAGTGTCAATGCTACTATTTTCTGGCAACATCAGGTCAGCTGGTGAAATTGGAATAGCTGAAGACATATGAGGCACATTTGGAGCAGGTGTCTGTGCATAATAAGATGGAGAAAATGGGACTTGCTGTGGAGAGTACAGTTGGCCATCCATCATTAAAGGATGCAGTTGTGTAGCAACTGGAGAATATTGTCCATATGCCATTTCAGGATTGAAGCCATAACCAGAATGAAATACAACAGATGGGTTATCATTGTAGATGACCTAAAACAGGTTAAAATAAGAAGAAAAAAATGGTGAGCTTAGTTTGAAACATTAAAATCTGATAAAATGCATGAGTGTGGGTTTTATTCTCACCGGTGATACAACATGCATGGCCTCATTATTAACATACTGAGAATAGCCATCCCAAATACCAGTGTTATTAGCATAACCTGAATCAAGAGATAAAACTTTAGAAACATTAATTAATATTAAAAATGATATATAATATTAATAATAAATTGAGCGTAGCCAAAATGCGAATGTAAAGATGGATAAGTGGCAATACAAGAAAACATAGGAGACAAAATGAAGAACTTTTTTTAAAGATAGAGTGACTCCTATTAAAGAAAAGATAAAGGTGAGTCGCTTGAGATGGTTTAATCATGTGCAATGCAGAGCAATTAATGCACCAGTGAGGAAGAGTGATTTGATTCAAGTCGAGAGAACAAAAAGAGGTGAGCACTAAAATAACACTAGCAGAAGTAACAAAAAAAGACATGTTAATTAAGAAAATAACAAAGAGTATTTTGGTTAGAATAGAAAGGTGAAGAAGACATATAGTCAACCCCAATTAGTCTGTTAGGTATCCATAACTACCCCCAAAGTTTCAAGATTAAGGGTTTCTCATTGTTTGTTCTTGTTGTAAGAAATATTATCAATGATTTATGTTAAGACATAGCACAACCTAGACTAATCACTGTATGACCACCACTATGGATGAAAAGGTTCTCAAATTCAATTTTAAAATGAACCCTCCTATAGGTATTAATACAATAACATGTTTATACTCTCCAAATACTGTTTATGAACTCCTTGAAACTTAGAAATTTTGTGTTAAATTGATCACAATTTCAAAATGGCTCAAAGTGCAAAAAAAAGTCACAGTACTCAATTTTACAAGAGCAGGTCACAAAGTCCACCACCACAAGTTAAAGCTTCATTCTAAATTGGTCAGAGCAGTATAAGAACTAGAAACTAACCACCATATGATACATTTTGCTCATGAGAAACATAGGCATTGAGTGGATGGACAGTGTTCAAATCTCCAACTGCTTCTGTAGATTCTTGTTGTTCGGTGACATCCCTTGATGGTCCTACGATGACTGCATTCGGAGAAGGATTCGCTGAAACAATCCTTTCATCTTTGGGCGAAAGTGGCTGATAATAAATTACAAAATGAAGTGCTAAAGGAACATATTTACCTAACCTCACCAAAATATATAGAAACAAACATAAAAAAATATTTTAGGGGGTAAAAACTGCAAGCAAGTACCTGCTCTGTCAGCTTATCTGGCTTAACAGGTCTCTCTCCTGCATCCAAAATTGACGTGCCAAGTATCTCAGTACAATGCAATAAACACAGGCATTATCGAGAAGTAGTCAATGAAGCAACATATAACAAAGAGAAAATTGTATATACACAAAGGCAATTCATGTACACATACAGCATCAACACCTAGTGACGACACATAGACAAGCATGAAAACTATAATAGGAAAAGGAAAGTTGATAACACACCAACAAAAAAAAAAAATCTCCAAAATATTGATACAGAGAGAAAAACACATGCTAAGAGCAAAATAGAAACTTGTCTCATAAAACCCAACATATCCATGCAACTAAACCACTTACCTCTCAGAATTAGAGTAGGGCTTTATAAATAAAGAAAGTATGAAATTTTCAAGAGGATCCACCAAAGAAAGGAAAATTTTGAAAACCTGGGGCCAACCTCTTAATCAACTTGTGTAGTTGTATTTAATTACTTTATTTTGAACTTCAAACAAACTTTATCATACATAAGAGACAGAAACCTTCGACTTCTCTAGAAACTCAATGATACAAACTCATCCGAAGCAAGGTTGATATGAACACCAAAACACCACCCACAGACCCACCAAAACACCACCACTTTCACATTAAATTTATACATATTTATGATTCCATTCCATCAAAGAAAATTATATTTATTTTATTGCATATAAACTGTAGCGTCACAAAAGAGGTACTTCCTAGAAAACCTCAATTCTTGATAGTCCTTTACCCATTAGCCTTTTCAATCTAAATTTGTAATCCATACAATAGAGGAGTATGAACCAAGAACTACCAAATCTAAGAGTTCTGATCCTCCCTAAATCTTTTCAAGTTTCATGGCAAGCTGTACCTACTGTCAGATAGACTAGTCAATCAACCCAATCTATATATATATATTAAAAAAAAAAAAAGGATAGAAAATTCATATCAAAATGTTCTAGGTTTGCAACAGTCTCTAGCAGCTCCCGTCTATTCTCTGCTCATTTAAATATATCATCTATTGCTGGCAAAGAGGTTTTGATACCATATATGTACAACTACAAACTTCAAGAAAGCTGTTTCATTACTTAAAATGGCCACCACCCAGCGATTGCCCCCACCAATGGGTCCTAGGAGAGTAGATCTGGACATTCCCAGAACCATCACCAATCTAGCACAAATTAGCCACCCACAAGAAACTAAACCCGCACCTGCCTCGTAGCACAATGAAAGGGTCATCACTTCTATAACTAAAATGAGAATTGAATGACTCCAATTTCCCAAATCCACACTAATTTAACAAAATCCCCAATTCCAAACAAATATTATTATAAATAAACAAATCCTATAAAAACCCATTTGCCATACAAACAATGAAACTAGAAAACCTAGCTCATTATATGCTTAAACACTAATTTTGGCATATACTTGTGGCATAAGAAATTATAGCAAAAACCAATAACAATGACAAATAACCAAAAAAACCCAATTCTAAATGCATTTATTAATAAATAAATAAAACCCTAGAAAGACCCATTAACAATACAAACAAACAAATAGGAATAGCATAACCTTGCTTCTTGATTCTTCACATTCACTATCACTGAGATACCAAAACGTACATTCCAAGTCACCAAAACACAAAAACCATATCCCAAAAACGCAAATTTCACATCAGAGATTCGAATTGCTCCACTAATCTCGAATTTTAACGTTACAAACATTAAAATAAATAAATAAATAAATAAAAAAGCCCGTATAAAACAAAAACATAAACAAATAAAAATTCACATTCAAATGAGCAAAAACCAAACTATAAATACACGCAAATTTTACGTAAGAAAATACATAGATAACGTAGAAAAAAAAAATACCGGTGGAGACGATTCGATCCCGTTCTTGTAGAGAGTTGTCCATGATTCAAAGATCTGAGAAAGAGAGAGAGAATAAAGAGAAAGAATGGAAAAGCAAATCACAAGGAATTCAATTTCCGCGAGAAAATAATTGAATTCTCTGAAAGAGAAGAGAGAGAGAGATAACGAGACAGAGAGAGAAAAAAAGGGGTTTTGGATTTGGTTTTTCAAAACTCTGGAAAAATTAAAACAAAAACAAGGGTTTTAGGTTTTGTGTATTTATTTATATATTTATATATATACTTTTAATTTTTTTTCTACTTTATAATATAGGATCTTTTTTTGTGTGTGTGTGTGTATTTAAATAAAGAAGGAAGTTTTTACAGTAATTTTTTTTATGAGAATTTTTACAGTAATAAAAGGCGGTTATCTTTTTAAATTCACCAAAGCATGGTTTAGAGAGTGCTCTCTATCTTATCCTTAATTAATGTGTTAACATATAAAGCAAGTTTAGGCTCTTAATTATTAAAAAAAAAAATTGCTTGTTTTGCTAATTTAGTTTTTAAAAAATTTTAGGGGTCCCACATGTTTGAGGTCAATGCAGGTGGAATTCACTCGTGTAGACCAAGAAATTGAGTATGAAACTTCTATGTACTTTCACAATATACCAATGTAAAAACCTTCAATGTGAACACTTATATGACATTTGTAGGATTTTGATATTATTAATTTATTGATTATTATAATCAATTATGATATTATCAATGGCATTGCGATGATATATATATTTTTATTTATTATTATTACCTTGACTTTATGTTATAGGAAAGCACAAATACTTTGTTACAAATTTTGTTTTAAAGCAACCATATTAATAGTCTTTTTTAAGAACATCTCAATTGATACACATTTGTTTAGTATTGTTACTTTCTAAGATTTGCATATTTTTGCTAAGATGTCAAACGTTTAGTCCTTTCTTTGATCCCTATTATTAAGGTGGTAAATGAGTTGAGTTGAGTTGAATCGAGCATTTAAAGTTCAATATTAGTTTATTTAATTTTATTTCAAATATAAATCGATTTGGAAGTCATTAGTTTTTACCAAGTTCTGATGGGATAGTTATTACCAAGTTGGTTACATGTTCTTTCTAAAAAAAAGTTAGTTAAATGTTTAAACATGATGCATTTCGTGTTGAAAAAGATCGAGCTTGTTTACAATTTACTTGATTGAATTAATCTTTTCTTATATACAGTAAACATCACAGCTAAAATTTTTATTACATTCACAAATATATACTAAAAATTAATAACTAACTAAATTATATTATTTGAGTTATTTAGATAAATTGATTTCCATTTGTGAACTTACATATATATTAGATTCACCACCATGTATTGTTAGTTATGTTAAATTAGAAATTAGTTTTAAAAAAATTGACTTGTGTTCAATTTCATTCATAAAGTTTTTTTTTTTTTTTTTTTTTTTTTTTTTCATTTCAGTTCTTTAACTTTAAATTTTTTTAATCTAATCTTTCAGTCTAGTTCCAGTGTTTCACCATTCAAGAACCCAAAAGTGATGTGGTCTAGCTATTTTTTTTATTTCAAATATAGCGACACTATTAATAAATATTACGGAAGAAATTGAAAATAGGTCAAACTTAGATGGTGTAATATATAATTTAGCCTAATTTTTATTGATTAAATTAACTATTCATATTGTCAATAATTTACAAATAATAATTTTATATAATATAAACTTATTTATAAACGTTCTCAATCTAAATTATCTAATCTAAAGGCTATACTATATATATATATATATATATATATTTGCATGTATACATGCATAACAAATAATATATTATACATACGCAAATTGATTTTTATACTCAAAAGCTTCTCCTCAAACACTATATTTAAGATTAGCACAACTAATACTTAAGTACAAGTCCGCACTTGAACTTTTTTTTTTTTTTTGGATAAGTTGAACTTTGTTGGCTTGCTAAATAAATGAACATATTAATTTTTTTTAAGTTCAAATTATTCATAAAAAACTCAATTCACTTCCGGTTCTAATAGTGATGAATATTAATCGATATTTTATTTTTATCTATAAACATCAGTTAACCCTTTACAAGAGGAAATAAATGAATTATTTAGTAATACATACATTTTATAGTCCCAAAATTATACCAACACTCAATGGAGCTTACAATCCCATCACACATATATTTTAATGAATTTTTGAAAGGAGGGTGTGAATTTGAACTATGAAAAGCAAAAAGGTTTGGTGTGAGCTTGATTATGGTCAAAAAACTAAATGCCTTTTACTGGTAGTATGTTCATGCGATACACAAATTAATAAATAAAAATTATGTAGCCTACAAATTTTATTATATTAAATTAAAATAATTATAATAAGTGATTAAAATAATTAGATTTTAGTTAAAAAATTTTGAAATTTGGTAATAAAATTTTAGTTGAAGTAGAATTTTAAATTTGTTGATTGAACATAGATAATAGAATTTTAGTTGGAGTATATTTTTCAATTTCTTAAAATTTAGGTAATAGATTTTTAACTAAAACTTAGGTAATTGAGTTTTAGCCACTTGTTGTAGAGAGAACATAGCCACTTAGTGCAACCACCATTTCTAAAACCCAAATTTTATTATATAATATATAATATTATTGAGTCAAGTAGTATGTTTAATACAAGTTAACATTTATTTATTCATCTAATCGTATAATAATCAAAGTATCGTATAGTTTTCCATTAAAAAAAAAAAGTATCATGAAGGTGTTTAACTAGCAGCTTAGTTGGTTAAAACAGCCACGTCAGCTCAAAACATTAAAACAAATATCCTAAATAAAGTTTCTTTATTATTATTATTTTTTTCTTGACAACCATGATCTAAAACTAGAAATATATTTTACAGAATCCTTACATCATATCTTTCACCACAAGTTGTGGCACAAATAAGATAATAGTTTAAGGGATTTTTTGTCCCTCCCTTTTATTATTATTTTTTACCCTTCCAAGTTTTTCCAAATTGTGTTTGGACTATTTATTGTGATTTGTGAGTAACTATTTTGGGTAATAGTTATTGTAAGTAGGATGGGAATATAGGCTCTTTGAAATATACATCATTGTCAGTTTCTTTAAAACTTCCTTCCATTTTTCAGTGTGTATTAAAAATAATTAGTATTCTCAAAAAAAAAAAAAAAAAAAAAAACATTCATGTTTAATTTCAACCCTCGCAATTGTATCACCACCAAACTGACCAGCTTGTGTTTAATGTACACACACTGAAGAAAGGAACAAGGAAAGTATGGCTTAAACCTATACATTTATATGGGTAACACTTGTTTTACACACAGAGACCTTATTTTTAAACTAAAACCTACCTTTTTTTGAGTAAGAACTAAAACTATAACTCGATGTCATGATTTGTATTAATTTGTGTGCAATTAACACAACCTTGCATTTATTATGCCCCATAAACAAGAATTCCTATGTCAAGCCCAAGCCAAGACCCATCACAACCTTCAATCGCCCATGACCAAGTGCAAGTTGGAATGGGATAGAAGGGAAGGACCAAAAATCATAGGGTGTGTTTGGATACCGCTTATTTTGCTGAAACTGAAAAATTATTGCTGAAAATACTGTAGATAAAGGTAAAAGTTAGTTGAAATAGTACAGTAGGGCCCATAAATAGTGCCAAAAAGTGCAGTAAGATCCATGAATAGTAGTAAAAATAAACTGAATAGTGAAATAATTTTAATTTTTACTCCTAACCCAAACGCACACGGCACACATAATATGAATTTTTTTTTCATGTTATCCCTGCCTCTTTGACTTTTTCTTTCTTTTCTTTTGTTAAGCACAAATTTTCATAAATCTCATATATGGGTTGAACCTAATAATTCATTTTTTTTGTTATTAAGTAATTGAGGAAAATAGAGGAGTGCCCTATAGCTTGTGCGTGTCCTAATAATTCAATGTTATATCATGGATGAATGCTTTACAAGTACAAGTCAAGAGTCCACTCCAATTAAGAGAACTCAATCAAAGAGAAGAAAAGTACAGCTTTGTTACAATATTACTGACTAATAATCTCTGTGTGCTTAATAGTCCTTATATTACTTTCTTCCCTTGTTTTCCCCCCTTATGGCCTCAGTTTCTTTGAGCAAGTGAATATTGCAAGCTAATAAAAACCAAATAAAATTTAATTTTGCACCAAATGTTCTTCTTTGATTACTTTTTCCTAGATCCAATATAGAAAATTTTCCTAGGTTATACTTGTACGGTCCCCGAACCAAGACCCGTAGTGGGCCTCGGGCCTGGCCTGGGTACAAGGCCATAAGGCCGGTCTCCCTCTGCCTAGCGGCCCACCCCGAGCCCAGCGGGCTGCAGGCCCACGATCGGCTTTTACATCGTCTCTCGGCAGACCCTGCCCGAGCAGTGATGAACACACAGCTCGCGGAACATCCCGCCCTGTATCTACTCGGTCATACCTCGGAGAGGCACCGCTGCCGGGAACCATCGTGGAAGTGGGAACCAAGTTCCAACGCCACCGTCACCGCTTCCCACTCCCACCTAACCACCCACTTACCATCGACAACACTGGACCGCCGGTTGCACCTACTGGCGAGTAATTATGACTCTCCACTAGACAATGGGCTATAAATACAAGAAGGTTTGAGAAGACAAGGGTTGGTGAATTAAGGGAAGGAAGAGTGTAAACAGAGAGAGCAGAGTAAGGAATTGGGTCAGGTCCCCGAGAAGAGGAAATCGCCACAGTTGAGCTTTGGTGTTTAGAACGACCCATTGTGGGAAATCCAAACCCACCATATAAATAAGTTGTGAGCCCAAGTGAGGCCCAGCCCAACGGGTCTGAGTTTTTGGTGCGCACAATTGGCGCCGTCTGTGGGAAATCCTACTAAGCAGTGGTTCTGCCAAAGCTCGTATACAGGAAAGATGTCTGGAGGTAACGCCGAGAGTGGCTCGGCAGGGTCTTCCAGGGGCTCCACCTGGCGGGAGCAGAGGCAGAAGAGACGCGAGGATCCGTTTCACGAGCAACTGGAGGAGCGGTCCGGCCTCGGGGAAGGGTCGTATCAAACTGGGAGAACGGCATCCCATGCCTCCCGGCATAGGCAGCACGACGCTAGGGATGAAGAGCTCGAGCGGCTGCGGAGGCAAGTACAAGACCTGGAGTTGGAAGCCCGAAACGAGCGCCACCGAGCAGGTCAAGACGACCGAGACAGAGGGCCCGGCGCCGAGGGAGAAAGACGCGGGGTGGGATCGAATCAATCAGGATCCCGCCACCACAGGGAGCGCTCACACTCGAGGGAGTCCCGTCGCCGCCGAGACCGTTCCAATTCAGCAGAGTCTCATCGGCGGCGAAATCGCTCTCGGTCGAGGGAATATGGGAATCGGGGCTCGGAGTCTCCAGAGGGACGACCGAAGAATGCGGCCATGGATGCTATGAGCCGCGCATTACGCAGGGCTGCCCGGTCACCGTTCTCGGAAGATATCGAGCGCGCACCGATGCCGGACAGGTTTACGCGCCCGCCGTTCAATTCGTATGGTGGGAAAACGGACCCCGTAGAGCATGTCAGCCACTATATCCAGATGATGTCTTTGCATACCCGCAATGACGCTCTGATGTGCAAGGTTTTTCCCTCCAGCCTTGGTCCCACGGCCTTAAGGTGGTTCAACGGGTTGCGCAAGGGCTCCATTCACAATTTCGCCGAGCTAATACAGGAGTTCGGTTCCCGTTTCGTGACGTGCAGCCGGGAGCAACAACCGGTGGACGCGCTGTTGTCTATGAAGATGAGGGCAGGGGAAACCCTCCGGGATTACGCCAACCGATACTGGGAGCTCTACAACGAGATTGGCGGAGGGAACGAAAAGATTGCGGCGAGCACCTTCAGATTGGGGTTGCCTGACGACTCGGGGTTGAGAGAGTCGTTAACTAAGAAGCCTCCCGAGGACATGAGGCAGCTGATGAGACGCATCGAGGAGTACAAGCGGCTGGAAGACGATAAGATACAAAGCAAAGGCAAAGCACAGGTAGCTGATCGTCCTCGGCTGAGCGGTTTTCCGCAGAGGGCACGGGGAAATTTGAGGATTCAAGAGCCGGCAGCAACAGCAGGGGAGGTGAACGTGGCGTTCAAGGAGCCCGTGCACAAGATCGTGGATAAGATCAAGCACGAGCCGTATTTCAGATGGCCGAACCGGATGGCTGGCGACCCCTCTAGGAGAAATCAGAACCTGTACTGCACCTACCACAAAGACCGGGGGCATACTACCGAGCAGTGCCGAGTGCTAAAGGACCATCTCGGGCAGTTGGCTAAAGCAGGACACCTCAAGGATTTTGTGACGGATGCCGGGGATAGAGGAACGGGGAACGGCGCCCCGCACAGAGGGAATCCCCTTCCGCCCCCTCTTGGGATAATTGACGTCATCCACGTCGCCCCGAGGGGCATCTCGACGGCAAAGGGGAAGGAGGTGCTGACGATGATATCGGTGGAGGGGAGTACGGGCGTGCCTCCTGCCGCGAAGAGGATCAGACCTACCCGGGAGCCGATCTCTTTTGACGACAGTGATCTAGAAGGAACCATTCAGCCGCACGACGACGCATTGATAGTAGCGGCAAGGGTTGGCGGTTTCGTTGTGAAGAGGATAATGATAGACCAGGGAAGCGGAGCGGATGTTATGTACCCGGACCTATTCAGGGGGCTCGGGCTGAGGGATAAGGACCTGTCGAAGAACAACACCCCCCTGGTCGGATTCGATGGGAAGATGGTGGCGCCCGAGGGGCAAATCTCTCTGCCCGTGATCATGGGGGGCAAGGAAGTGCTGGTAAGCTTCTTCGCAGTTACATCATACTCCCCCTACACGGCGATTCTAGGGAGGCCATGGATACATGCAATGGGGGCTGTCCCGTCCACTCTGCACATGAGGGTCAAGTTTCATATTGATTATGGTGTCACGGTGGTACAAGGGAGTCAGCAGGCGGCCAGGCAATGCTTGATCGCCATGGTCGATTGGAAAAAGGAGCAAACCGACCGGGAGAGTCAGGCTGACCCCAAGTGTTCGTCGTCAGGGACGCCTTTATAGCAGTTACAGGGTCCGACAGAGGAGGTCGCCCGTACCGAGAACATGCTGAGGGTGAAGGTGTTGCCGGACGCGGACAAGTACTTCCACGTAGGGGAGAGCATGGAGGACCGGGAAAAAGTGGAGATGTTGCTGCTTCTAATACAGAATGTGGACGTATTCGCTTGGAGTCCGTACGAGGTGCCCGGGGTGGATCCCGAATTCATCATGCATAGACTTGGAGTTGACCCCTCATTCACCCCTAAAAAGCAGAGGCCGAGAAGATCAGCCTGGGAGCACTCCGAGGCAGTAAAAGTGGAAGTTCAGAGACTGAAGGAGGCGGGGGTGATTCGGGAGATCATCTTCCCGGATTGGTTGGCAAACACCGTGGTAGTGAAGAAGAAGAACGGCAAGTGGAGGGTCTGCGTCGATTTTACCGATCTAAACAGAGCCTGCCCGAAAGACCCTTTTCCCGTGCCGAAGATTGATCAGCTGGTTGACGCCACGTGTGGGCACCCGAGGATGAGCTTTCTGGACGCTTTCCAAGGGTATCACCAGATCGCCCTAGCGCCCGAGGATCAAGAGAAAACAGCATTCATCTCCCCAGAGGCAAATTACCACTACACAAGGATGCCGTTCGGACTGAAGAACGCCGGGGCCACTTACCAACGAATGATGACGAGAATGTTCCGAGACAAGATTGGGCGCACAGTCGAGGTATACATCGACGACATGGTGGTTAAAAGCAAACAGGAAGCCTTGCATATGGGGGACCTCGTGGAGGTCTTCGAGATTCTCCGACGGCACAAGCTGCGCCTTAATGCGGAGAAGTGCGCGTTTGGCGTGGGGGCCGGGAAGTTCTTGGGGTACCTGATCAGTACACGGGGGATTGAAGTCAACCCGGACCAGATAGAGGCTGTGAGAAGACTGAAGCCACCGAGCAACCCGAAGGAAGTGCAAATACTAACCGGGATGTTGGCCGCCCTTAACAGGTTCATCTCAAAATTCGCAGACCGATGCCGACCATTCTACCAACTGCTGAAGAAATGGACGGGATTTCGGTGGACCGAGGAGTGCGAACAGGCCTTTGTGGATCTGAAGATTTATTTGGCACGAGCGCCCATGCTCGCGGCACCGGAGGCAGATGAGGACCTATTCATGTATCTGGCGGTATCCGAGCACGCCGTGAGTGCCGTGCTGCTAAGGGACAAAGGGATCCAGCAGCCCGTATACTACATCAGCAAAACTCTCGTCGACGCCGAGACGAGGTACTTGCCTTTGGAGAAGCTCGTGCTGGCCCTGATACACGCCACAAGGAAGTTGCCGCACTATTTCCAAGCTCACACCGTACACGTCTTGACCGAGTACCCATTACAGTCGTTATTAAAGAGGTCTGATTTCACGGGCCGCATAGCCAAATGGGGTACTCGACTCGGGTCCTTCGACATACGGTACAGGCCTCGGAGCTCGGTGAAAGGCCAGGTCCTTGCGGACTTCATCGCTGAGTTTTCACCAAGAGAAAAGGGAGAGATGGTTTGCCAATTGGAGGTCAGACCGTGGAAGATATTTGTGGACGGCGCCTCGAGCTCCACGGGGGCCGGTTCAGGTGTAGTCATGATTACCCCCGAAGGAATTCGGCTGGAACACTCGTTTAGATTGAGTTTCAGGGCGTCCAACAACGAGGCGGAATACGAGGCTTTCTTGGCCGGACTGAGGGTAGCTTCGAACCTGGGGGCTCGGGATATTGAGCTATACTCGGATTCGCGTCTGGTGGTTAATCAGGTGCAGGGCAGTTTCGAGGCCCGAGATCCCCGGATGAAAGCATACCTAGAACAGGCTAGGCTAATTATGACCAGCTTCAACACGGTGAAAGTTTTCCACGTAGCCCGAACACAAAACAGGCACGCTGACTCCCTAGCCACGCTGGCGTCCTCAGTGGCCGAGGATATACCACGGCAGATCAAAGTCGAGCTTATTTCGGAGCCGAGCATCAGTGTAACGAGAAACTCGGGAACTACAGGGATCAACGTCACGGCAATCGCGGCCCCTGCCAATTGCTGGATCGACCCCATCGTCGACTTTCTGGCCGACGACCGACTGCCGAGTGATGAGAAGGAGGGCATCAGGATCCGTAGGATGGCTCCTCGGTATTGGTTGGCAGGGGACCGGACTTTGTATCGAAGGTCTTTTGGAGGGCCGTACCTCTTGTGCTTACGCCCGGAGAAGGTGGGCGAGCTCTTGGCGGAGCTCCACTCTGGGGTGTGCGGCGGCCACGTCGGGGGACGCTCATTGGCGCACCGAGCCATGACCCAGGGGTTCTGGTGGCCTCAAATGCAGAAGGATGCTGCCGAGTATGTGCTTAAGTGTGAGCAGTGTCAAAAGCACGCCCCTCTGATCCATCAGCCCGCGGGCCACCTGAACCCGATCAGCAGTCCTTGGCCTTTTGCGCAGTGGGGGCTGGACATTATCGGCCCGTTCCCGAAGGCGACTGGCGGCCGAAAGTTCGTTTTGGTGGCCGTCGACTATTTTACCAAGTGGGCAGAGGCGGAAGCGTTGGCCAACATACGGGATGTGGAAGTAAAGAAGTTCATATGGAAAAACGTCATCACCAGGTTCGGGGTGCCGAACACTATCATATCTGACAACGGGCTACAGTTTGACAGCCGGGCCTTCCGAGAATTTTGCTCCGGCCTCGGCATCAAGAACAGGTACTCAACTCCCGCTTACCCACAGGGCAACGGCCAGGCCGAGGCCGTGAATAAGGTGATTGTAAGTGGGCTGAAGAAAAGGCTGGAGGGAGCGAAGGGAAGCTGGGCCGAGGAGCTTCCCAAAGTGTTATGGGCATACCGCACCACTCCTAGACGGTCCACCGGGGAGACCCCATTCTCTCTCACGTACGGAGCGGAGGCCGTGATCCCCACCGAGGTGAATCTGTGCAGTGCAAGAGTGGCGGGTTTCAACCAGGCCCAGAACGACGCTATGATGGTAGGATATTTGGACAAGGTGGAAGAGTACCGCGAATTGGTGACAATACGGCTCGCGGAGTATCAGCAGAAGCTCGCCCGGAGATACAACCGAGGTGTGAGGGCGAGGGTATTTGTCCCCGGGGATTTGGTTCTCAGAAAAGCCGTGGGAAACATGCGGGACACTGGTGCCGGGAAATTGGCACAGACATGGGAGGGACCTTATAGGGTCACGGCAGTGGCCGGCACCGGCGCTTATTTCTTAGAAGACCTGGACGAGAGACAACTTCCCCGACCATGGAACGTCCGTAACCTGAAGAAGTACTATCATTGATGAGCGGCTCTCCGAGCGAAGAATTAACCGCAACGTGTCATATCTGTTTTGTTGGTAATGATTCATATGATATGCTAGTTGTACTAATGATGTCTTTCATGCAGAATCGCACAATTCTAACCAAAATTCTCGGTTCGATCCCTATCACCGAGCAGGTGGAAACCTGAACGACTAACTACAAGGACAGAAACCTGACTCTCGGTTCGATCCCTATCACCGAGCAGGTGGAAACCTTAGCGACTAACTACAAGGACAGAAACCTGACTCTCGGTTCGATCCCTATCACCGAGCAGGTGGAAACCTTAGCCTTCTCGTCTCAAGGACAGAAACCTGACTCTCGGTTCGATCCCTATCACCGAGCAGGTGGAAACCTTAGCGACTAACTACAAGGACAGAAACCTGACTCTCGGTTCGATCCCTATCACCGAGCAGGTGGAAACCTTAGCCTTCTCGTCTCAAGGACAGAAACCTGACTCTCGGTTCGATCCCTATCACCGAGCAGGTGGAAACCTTAGCGACTAACTACAAGGACAGAAACCTGACTCTCGGTTCGATCCCTATCACCGAGCAGGTGGAAACCTTAGCCTTCTCGTCTCAAGGACAGAAACCTGACTCTCGGTTCGATCCCTATCACCGAGCAGGTGGAAACCTTAACGACTAACTACAAGGACAGAAACCTGACTCTCGGTTCGATCCCTATCACCGAGCAGGTGGAAACCTTAGCCTTCTCGTCTCAAGGACAGAAACCTGACTCTCGGTTCGATCCCTACCACCGAGCGGGTGGACACCCGAACTGTTGACTCCAAGGACAGGAAACCAACCCTCGGTTAGACCCTAACCCCCGAGCGTATGGAGACCTGACGATCAACTCTTAAAGTCGGAAGCCCGACCCTCGGCTCTATCTTATCACCGAGCACCTTAAACTTAAATTAGCGTTTGGAGGCCTTAACATGGTCGGACACATCACAATAAAAAGACAGCCACAAAGAGGTTATTACTCAGCAAATACGTACAAGCAACGCGGTAAGGCATTCATATTACAAAATGAAACTTAAAATTAGTGTTTTGTTGCCAAAACCCGGCAACTCAAAGTAAAGAAAAGGCAACGTAAAACAAATAATCCTGTCACCACATCCCGGTGACATAGGCAATTCCGTTTATTCAAAATTCTCAAAGCAAGGGAAAAGTAAAGAAGGGCTGGCTGTCGGCGTCAGATGTCCGCGGCATGGGCGGAGGATGCGTCCTCTTGAGAGTGTTGATCGGCGTGAGGAGTTGGCGGCTGGATGTCCTCCCCGGTTCGGTCCCCGGCCTGGGGATGGCTGGTCCCCTCCATGTCGGTCGGCACCGCATGAGAATCAATGGCATTCACCAGTTCCCTCATGCTGGAGGTCTCTTCCTCGTCGATGACAAGGGGAGCAGGATTCTCGGTATTGGGGATGCTCGGGAAAGGAATCCTGCTGCGATCCCTCAACGGGGAATCCTCGGGAATCCCCATGGCTTGGAGAGCGGCGAACCAACCCTCCTCATACCCGAGCTTATGGGCCTGACGAACGATCGGCTCCGCCGAATTCTCGGCATCCGCGAAACCCTCGTTATACCACTTGGATTCGCAAGCCTCCAGCGCCGCCTTCGAGTCGGTCAGCTGCCCCTCCAGCATTGTATTCAAGCTCTGAGCCTCGGCCAACTTAAGCTCGGTGCCCCCCAACTGGAGTTCCAGTTCCTCGCGCTTCGTTTCGGCAAGCGCCTGGGCCTTCACGGCTGTAGCAATCTTATCCTTTGCCTCCTCGGCAATTTTCGATTGCTCCTTCGCCGTGGCCTCGGCAACTTCCTTCAGAGCTTTTTCCCGCTCGGCGTCCTCGGCCAGCTCCTTCATCCTCCCGTCCACCACGTACGACATTTGCGCAGCCTGACCACACAATATCCGCTTCGTAAGATGAGATGGAAAAAAAACACATACACAATCAAAAGGGGAACCGAGAGTCATAGAGAGGTGTGGAACAATTACCGCTATGGTGTGCCATTGCAAACGTCTCCCCAGGGACTCATCCGTCGATTCCGTAAAGGCATGTAAGTCCTCGGGCAAAAGGATGCCGCGCGCCAGACTCTGCGCCACACAGCCTCCAAGCCCCCTATCCCACACTCGGGCACTGGCCGTTGACGGGAGAGGATCGCCGCCAAGTTTGAAGGAGGGTCGCCATGCCGCCGGGGCCCGGGAAGTAGACGCCAGGTCTATCCCGGTTTGCGCTACAGGTTCCCGGATGACGATTCCGGCCGAGGGTCGGATGGGCACATTGCCCGAGTCCGGCTGTGTTTGATCGGTAGTGCGCGGCCTCTTTCGAACTCGGGTCGGTGGGGGTGCGGGAGGGGAAGCATCTCGGGCAGGTGCTTGTTGTTGTTGCCCGGTTGGCCGGGCACTCGGGACGAAGCGATCTATTGTCATCTTCCTCCTGGCCACCATTGCGTTTCCCGGATCAGATCCTGTTTCCGAAGAGTCAGTCGTTTCTGCGGCTACAACCTCACCTTCCCGAACAGGTGCACCGGACTCTACGATTCTCTCAGGCTGAGCAGGAGCTTGCTGGATTTGCTCGTGAGCTCGCCTCCTACGCTCGGCAGATACGCGCTCGGCTGATTCGTCACGGACGGGCGGTCGCTCGTCCGAACAAATGTACCGAGGACCGTGCTCACGAGCCTCGCCTACTGTTAACCTTGGGGGGAGGAAGTTTGCGTGCCGGACGTCGATGTATGAAATGAGGGGACTGTCTACTAGCAAAGCTTGGCCGAACGACTGCCAAGTTGAGTAGACGGGACTGACGCCGAGGATGAGGTGGGACGCTCGGAGTTGTCCGTCCGTGTGCACAAAGATTTCCGACCGGAGTACGAAGTTCAAGTCCCGAACGTGCACCACTCTGACGTCGGGCTTGAATCTTTTGCTCTCTGCACAAAGGAAACAATGGTTAGAGATTACGTGGCCGGAACAAAATAAAAATACATCAAAATAAATGGGGGCTTGTCACCGACCAACGTCACGCGGCGAAAGCGCGCAGGGGTACTCCTCGGCAAACCAATTGCCGCTCACCCGAACGAAGTCTTTGGCCGAGTTACGGTTCGAGTCCGGCAGGCATGAAATAAGCCGTACCCTCGCGTCCCTAGTCTTAAGGTAGTAGTCGGACTCAATCTTGCCGCACAAACTGTACATGTGATTGATGTCGTGGTGGTTAAGTTCTAACCCATACAACCGGTTCAGTGTACTCACACAACTCACTACCCGGTAAAAGTTGGGGGGAAGTTGGTCGGGACAAAGGCCATAAAACCTAAGGGTGCTGAGAATTAGAGGATCTACCGGGAACCTAAGCCCGCCCTCTAACATGGCCATCAGGGGAAAGAACACCGTGTTCTCCCCTCGGCGCCTCTGAATGTCGATATCGCCCATATTGCAGTAGGCGATATCCACGTCCCTCGGAACCTTGTATGCTTCCCTAAATCTAGCCAAAGCATGCTCGGTGGTAAGGAGGTAAGAGTAACTCATGCTTTCTTTTTTCAAAACAGTTTTTCTTACAAAAGGGAAAAGAAGCGCTACGATTATCGAAGAATGTACTGAAATGGCTGAACTGAAAAAGCAAGAAGAGGGAAAGGAACTTACTGTGGGCTCTAAGGAGTAGGTGTATTCTGGGCCAGAAGATGATCCGCGGGAGAGATGCTCGGCAGAGGAGAAAACTGAAAGGTGAGGAATGCAAAAGTGGGATTCAGTAACAAGAGGGACTATTTATAGGCATGAGGAAGCAGAATGAAGGGCAATTAATGATCCGCTGGAAGGAGACCACGCGGACCGCCGCTTCAACTGCCACACGCGCGACGCCTCGGTTCACGAACCGTCAGGCAATGATGGCGGGTAGGCCGTCAGTCAATCTCAAACGCGTCTTTTGAGACGCGCATTAATGCGCCCATTAATGGTCGGGCACTGACCCTTCGACTCCCCCAAACAGGCACTTACCCCTCGGGATCCTTGATTCACCCCCGGGGATGGGGGGCGAATCAAGGGGGGGCTATTGTACGGTCCCCGAACCAAGACCCGTAGTGGGCCTCGGGCCTGGCCTGGGTACAAGGCCATAAGGCCGGTCTCCCTCTGCCTAGCGGCCCACCCCGAGCCCAGCGGGCTGCAGGCCCACGATCGGCTTTTACATCGTCTCTCGGCAGACCCTGCCCGAGCAGTGATGAACACACAGCTCGCGGAACATCCCGCCCTGTATCTACTCGGTCATACCTCGGAGAGGCACCGCTGCCGGGAACCATCGTGGAAGTGGGAACCAAGTTCCAACGCCACCGTCACCGCTTCCCACTCCCACCTAACCACCCACTTACCATCGACAACACTGGACCGCCGGTTGCACCTACTGGCGAGTAATTATGACTCTCCACTAGACAATGGGCTATAAATACAAGAAGGTTTGAGAAGACAAGGGTTGGTGAATTAAGGGAAGGAAGAGTGTAAACAGAGAGAGCAGAGTAAGGAATTGGGTCAGGTCCCCGAGAAGAGGAAATCGCCACAGTTGAGCTTTGGTGTTTAGAACGACCCATTGTGGGAAATCCAAACCCACCATATAAATAAGTTGTGAGCCCAAGTGAGGCCCAGCCCAACGGGTCTGAGTTTTTGGTGCGCACAATTGTATTGTACGGTCCCCGAACCAAGACCCGTAGTGGGCCTCGGGCCTGGCCTGGGTACAAGGCCATAAGGCCGGTCTCCCTCTGCCTAGCGGCCCACCCCGAGCCCAGCGGGCTGCAGGCCCACGATCGGCTTTTACATCGTCTCTCGGCAGACCCTGCCCGAGCAGTGATGAACACACAGCTCGCGGAACATCCCGCCCTGTATCTACTCGGTCATACCTCGGAGAGGCACCGCTGCCGGGAACCATCGTGGAAGTGGGAACCAAGTTCCAACGCCACCGTCACCGCTTCCCACTCCCACCTAACCACCCACTTACCATCGACAACACTGGACCGCCGGTTGCACCTACTGGCGAGTAATTATGACTCTCCACTAGACAATGGGCTATAAATACAAGAAGGTTTGAGAAGACAAGGGTTGGTGAATTAAGGGAAGGAAGAGTGTAAACAGAGAGAGCAGAGTAAGGAATTGGGTCAGGTCCCCGAGAAGAGGAAATCGCCACAGTTGAGCTTTGGTGTTTAGAACGACCCATTGTGGGAAATCCAAACCCACCATATAAATAAGTTGTGAGCCCAAGTGAGGCCCAGCCCAACGGGTCTGAGTTTTTGGTGCGCACAATACTAGTATATTACATAACAGTATGAACTATGAAGACTGCTGGTGCGCATGAAACTAATGTGTGGTTACAACAAAAAACAATTAAGAGAGAGAGAGAGAGAGAGTATTGCAACAAATAAGGAACTCAAGTTTACATAGAGGATAGTTGAAATGATTGTGTTGTAGACTTTATGTTACATCATTGGACAGCCACACACATGACCCTTGACAACCATGTGGAATTGAAAAGTTTCCATCTTGTTTTTCTAGATGAAAACTTTGATTGATTACGACCCTTTTGCAAATGATTGCGAATACTTTGAAGAAGAAATTGCTGGTCTATACATGATAGAAAGTATTTCTCTTTAAAACAATTTATTTATCATTATAATTGTTCCATATATCATATCATATATACCATATGATAAAAGTTAGTCTTAAAAACCGTGGTTACGCTAAGTGGCTTCACCAAATTGCATAAATTTTTTTTAGATTTAAAAAAAAATAGATATAATTTTTTAGTCTTATCTTCTTCTCCTATAATTTCTAAGATGATAAAAATATTAATTTGATTATAATACAAATTCTAATCCTTTTATTATTAATTTATTTTTTACTATTTTTTTTTCCTCTTCACACACGGTTACTTTTTTTTTCTTTGGATTTCCTCTTCACATGCCACTTATTTTTAAGATTTAGATTTCAGCTTCACAATTCCACAAATTTATAGATAAAAACAATTTCTTATTTGTTCTTATCAACTTATTGCTTTATCACTAATTTTTAGATAAAAATAACAAAATTTTTAATATACGTACTAATGCTATCTCATCAAATTTTAAAGTTAAAAAAAAAAAAAAAAAAAAAAAAAACCAACGTGCATAGTTAGGAAGAGTTAGACATGTGCATGAGTTGGAGAGTTATAACCTACATTATATATATATATATATATATATATATATATATATATATCTATTTGATTATTGAGATAAAACCAATCTTTATTGTGATTTTTTACTCTTCACGCACAGTTACTTTTTTTTCCTTTCCTTTTTACGTGAATAGAAGGAGTTACATACGCATTGGAATATACATACACATCCAAGTCTACTTGGTAACCCCATAAAGTCATTTATTTATTTATAATAATAAAAAAACATAAATTTATTACCCGATTTTTTGTTTTTCTGATAACTCAAGTCTTTTTCCTATAGAGACAGACCAATTAGAAAGAAACAGTCACGGCTAGGCCCCTCTGAAATTATCAAGTTAGGATTATGGGTGTCATTTACGTGAATTGAAAATTTTTTATGATTATTATTATTTGAGATTATCTATTAGATAAAATTATTATGATTTTTTTTTTTTGAGATTATCTATTAGATGAAGACTTTTGAATCCTAATTAAGTTAGGATTTCTAATATATATATAGAGAATTTTTTTACTGTATTCTTATATATTCCTACCACAGCTGCTTCTTCTTCTTTTTATGACTTCTTCTTTCTGTTTTTTTTTTTTTTTTTTTTTTTTTTTTGGGATAGAAAGTAGAAACACTACTTATTATTCTAATCAGTACTCTCCCCCATTATCAATAATTCTCATTCTCTCATGATTTCTATGTTGATTAGAAATCTAACTCTCTTTTTGTTTTATTTTGTTTTGTTTTTTCTTATTACTTAGGCAATTTGATATTTGTGAAATTCATAGTAGAATGCTTTATCAAACCTACTATCCACACTATTGCAAGTATGTATTTCTCTTCTTCGTTTTTTTTTTTTTTTTTTTTTTTTTTTTAAGATTTTGCTTATGAGTCATAAAGGCAATTTTAAATCCATGAAATCCATTATATAAACCATTATAAATACTTACACTTTATCTATTTATTATTTAAGAATTATCAAATTTTGTATTCTCTCCTACAAGGGTTTGTATTTGTGTTATGTTTAATTTACATATACTTTTTTATTAAATTGTTTAATTTACATATACTTTTCTACTATATTATCATTGAAAAGTTATGAGATAAAACTCATTTTTCCTTTGTAGTGGGTTGGATATGAAACTTATTTTCAAATATATATTATGCAGAATTATAAAAAACAAAATCCATAAATGAATAGATGGTATAAGTATAACCATCCAAAAATAGAATAGAAAACTATTGACATTTAATATATATATATATAATTTGCAAGTAAATGGAAATAAGAGAATAAAATAGAATTCAAGTTTCTACTAAGAATTCTTTTCATATAACGTATAAACAAAGAGCTTGGTTATAAAGATTTACTTCATATAAACATTTATCCCATTGTATATTTTGAGTATCCAAAAAGAATGTAAGAAATTGTTGGGGATAGATTACCCAAGTTAAAGAGGAGGTTCAATAGATTTTATGTTATCTTCATACTCCTCCTTATTCTCTCTCTTTTAGCCTTATGGGTTGAACAAATGGTTTTATTCTCTCTTTATTCAAAATAGTAGTGAGAAAATTACGTGGTATATGAAAAGTTTTGCAATTTTTTTTAGTTCATTGCAAACTTTTTTTTAGTTTACGTATAAAACCGTGCAACGTACGGGTCTTTCACTAGTTATATAATAAAAGTCGTATTATAAAAATTGTAGGTCTTACAATATACTCGTTCGCTAATTATTAAGAAGTCTACCGTAAACGAATCTCTATTACCAAAATTTAAAGAAATTTGAATATTACTTCATATAAAATTCTATTACTAATAAATATTGTATTTTATATGTTGTGGTTTCACAAAATGATTAAACATAAATTGTTCACTGTGTACAATATGCTTCTGTCAATGGCTCACTATTTAAAAATAGTTTACTTTGTGAGAAAGTTTAATGCCAAAGTTTTTAAAAATAAAAATAAAAACTACCCTAATTAAACTTCTATTATTAAAAGTTTCAAAAAATTTAAATGAAGTTTCATGATTAATCATGTACCATAATTTCTAGTTTAATAAAAACCTAGTACCACAAAACATGCATGCTTCGATCATGTAACATAAGATAATTTTTATCATGTAACAAAACCCAAAAAGCCGAAATCCAAGGCCTAAAGACACCAAAACTGGACTTTGATACACTCATACCCTGTATGTGTGTGATAGTCAAGGCCCAAATCAACCAAGCCTAGCCTAGAAAAGCAAAGCTTGCTGGGCATATAGTGTATGTGCGATAAGCTCTGCTTGTTGCTCAAGTTTAGCTCCCTAACACAAGCCTAAAAGCCAAGAACACATGATTAAAGGTGGCAGTTTTTGCGTATACAGTGTATGCACCAATAGGCCTGGACATCATGTTTACTTCCCAAACTTGTATTTAGCAAACTGTTATAGGCACTGTAGGGACTCAAATTGGATTGGACCCAGAATATGAATGAGTTTTCAGCCCAGCAAGCCCAAACAATAAATTTTTAGAGTGTAGGTACAAGAACTAGTTCTACTTGATAGGAAAGATTATAGTTATAGTCCAACAAAAGACACTTCAAGCTGATTGTATGATAAAGACTCTCCTCGGCTAGGTTTCAGTGAGCCTCTTTATGAGTTCTATTGTTCTTCTGTCTTTTTCTCCAAAAGTCCTCCCTAATGTCATCTGCTTCCATGTTATATACTACGTTCCTTACTCTATTTCCACCGTACACGTGTAGTTCCTATCCTGGGAACTCCTTTCTGTCCCATCCAGCACCTACCGGAACCTTTGCACAGTGGCCATAAAGCTGCTTGGTTACTGTTCAGGTATCACCTCCACATTAATGCGGCTAGAGAGTTAGCTGGAAAGCATTTAATGTGGAGGTAGTAGCCTTGGAAGATATTTGTTATCTTTCCCGATTCCTCCTTAGGTCTATATTCACTTTCCAGTTCTAATACAACTTTGCGGAGTACCCTGGATAAAATGATAGTTACATCCACCTCAGACTGTGGTATCGGAGGTGAGTTTCATCCTCGGACATGTCCTGTGCCACTATACATGACTTCCATCCTTTTTTCGTATACTAGTCCCACAATAATTCTTTTAACCTATTCTCAGACACGTGAGTGTCCTCGGACTGGGCCGCTGGGCCCCAAGCCCATTTCTTATGATTCCTGTATCATTTTAGATAACAGGCCCCACAATAGCCCCTCAAAATCTCGCTTTTTGTCATCTCGGAAAAAGGGAGATTTTGATATCTTGCTCTCACCTATTTCGTAGACTTTCCTTGCCTTCAGAACGCCTTTCTACCTGCCCAAGGCACGATCCTAACGTTTCGGCATCAGGAACACGCCATTATTAAATGATGACGGCTTCTCTGTCCCCCACGTGCAACGACATGATGCAAATCTAACGGTGGAGGATCCTCCGCATTTATGGGCGGGATTTTTCCCGCTCCCAATTTCTGTGCCCTTATAAAGGGCCTTTCAAATCAAATCTCTCTTCAGTTACACAAATCACACCGACTCAGCGCATATTCATTGAACCTGTCTCTCTCTCACTACTCCACGCTCTCATAAATACTAGGAGCCTGTCCGAGGAGCTCATTTTCCAAACCTGTAAGTTTCCTTAACCCTCCTTAGTTTTCCATCATCTTTGTCAGTTTTTCTTTACAACTGTTAGTGTAAGGTTATTTAGACCCCTTAAACAACCAAATTGCGTAGCCTAGATTAATTAGCCAAGTTGTTACTTAGTCAAATTAAGCAATTCTAGGTTAAAGCAATTCAACAATCATATCAAGAATAATAATGCAGCGGAAAATAAATGAACACAAGATATGATCACCCAGGAAACCACACGGTAAAAACCTGGGGAGGATTTGACCCACCGATCCTCAAGGCAAACAAGAATTCACTATGAAAGAATTGAAGTTCTTACAGAAGGACTACAAGCTCCCCGCTCGACTTCCTAATGCTACCCACCAGTACGAACTTCCTGACACGACCACGCGCAGGCTCCGAATCCACGGACTACTTCTTTCTTGAATTCTTCAATCAGCTACAAGCTCCCCGCTTGCTTTTCTTTTAAGTTCCAATGGTAGCAACCTTGTTGATCATCAAGATATTGACAACCCTAAGTTTATGTGAAGGAAAGCTCCTCAAAGATCTCACAAGAGATTCACATAAACCGCAAATATGAGCAACAAAGACTTAGAGAGGTTTGGGTACAAAACCCTAAAAATAAAAGGAGGCACAAGAGGCACTCTAATCTCTCTCCCAAAAGTCTCAAAAACGTGGCTTAGGGTTTCCTTTATATAGTGGGAGAAGTAGATCTGAAACCCTAATCCTTAATGGGCTTAAGCTGCTATTTGGGCCGACTTAAAATTCTGCAGATACGATTTTCGATCGATCGAGCCTGTTCTTCGATCGATCGAACCAGGCAGAATACGAAGTCTTCTTCCTGCAGCTTGTATGTTCTTGAATCTTGACTTGAATCACCTTGAGCATTGTCTAATAAAACCTATAGACTCTAAGATCTATATCTAGACAAGTTTGTGTTCACGATTTGCCAATTGTTCTAAACATTTAGAACCTAACAATCTCCCCCTTTGGCAATTCGTGACAAAACTTTCATACAGAATGAAATGCTCAAATACAAGAACAACCCAATACAATAAAATGCTCATTACAACAAATTCAACCTAACTACTATCCATCAGTTGCAAGTGTAGACAGCAGCTCAATTGAATCAACCTGTATAATCCTGAAACACTCAACAAACGCATAAACGCATGTGTGACAGAAAAACAGTAAATCAACAAAAATAAATTCTTGATTTCACATAGCACAAAATAAAGACATATACCAATGAAGAACTCATAAGTATAAATCAATAAGAAGTGAAACAAGAAACATAAATAAAAACATAAGTAACCTAACTCTCCCCCTAAGTTAGATACAACAAAAAGTTTTTATTTTCTTCCCTTTCAAAAATAATTTCAACTCCCCCTAAACAAGACAAACATGATTCCCTTAAATTAATAATTTCTCCCCCTTTTTGTCACGTATTGACAAAGACAACTCATACAAAGAGTAAACAGTCAACATACGCAATAAAGGATAAGAGAAAATAGAGAATCAAGGGGAACACAAAACAATTCAACTCTATAGAAAATAGAGACAACTCCCCCTATGAACAACACAGGTTAAAAAAAAACTTTTCTCCCCCTATAAAAATAGGAAAAACAAAACAAGTTGTGGGAAAAACAGTTTTGGGGAAAAATAGAATGGGGGGGATCAGCAGCATCACCAACAGGATCAAAGTTAAAAACACATAATCCAAAGTTTAAAAACTAAGGTGAGGATACACATGAAGAAAAAATATTCTCTCTTTCAATAAAATGCAAATATGGCATTATGTGACCCATAAACAGTTGCATAAGTACAGAAAATATTTGCACATTGATTGTCCATCATATCTCTTAAAAAAATATTTTCTACAGTTCACACAGAAGAAATAGCATATACTAGAATGTACAAAACTCAAAAATTAATCAATCAATTTTTAAATCAAGTTGAGTACCCAATGTAGCAAAGTGTATGCATGTTATGTGTGAAAACAATAAGAGATATGACTGCAAAACTGCAAGATGGATACAAAAATCAATGTAATGCATGTGAATCCTAAACACAAATGCAGTGAGCAATTAAGTTCAATTGAGATTAAATTGACAAAATTGGTTTGAGCATAGAGTTTCTAACAAAAACCCCAAAAATTTGAAAACCACTTGTTGAATTTTTAAACAAATTGATGAATTGAGCATCACATAACACAACTCACAGAGTATAATGCTTAATTACATCCAAACAACAAGCCAATTTCATCAAATTCAACTCAATTTCACAAAAGCCCCAATTCGGATCAAGAACAAATCCTTTTTAAAAACCTGATTCGCGACTTTCGATTGATCGAAAAATACATTCGATCGATCGAATGAAACAGTCATTTTTAAACAAATTAAAGCACTTTTTCGATCGATCGAAAATCAGACTGGATCGATCGAACTGGGCAGAGGCTCACTAAATTTTGAAAAAAAACACAGTTTTGAAAGACACAAACCTAATTTTGAAAAACAACTCCTCAAAGCATTTAAACAATGAAAGCAAAATGCATGAGTATGAGATGGAATTCTTTTTCAAAACCCAAAATTTTGAACCCAATTTTCTCAAAACAAATTTCAATCATTCTCCCATTGAATTTTTCTTAAGCAACAAATATGTTCTGCACAAATCTCAAGATATTTTCAAAGTTTTTTTTTTTTTTTTTTTCAAACTTGAAACACATTTTGCATTAAAATCAAGGAACTTTTAATCTTGGATGGCCACAACAAAATCACACACAATATAATGTACCAAGTTTAACAAAGAGTAACTTGTGTAGTGTGTGCAACTAGCAAAAGCTTGAGATACATGTGAGGTGATATGTGAATAGCAATCAATCACAAAGTCTACAAAATTCATCACATAGAATTCAAAAGAGACTATCACCTAAAGAGTTACATCCTATAACTCCCACATCTCCTAGAACATAAGCTTGCAATCATGTAAGTTTCTTGTATTTTTGCCCCATTAGAATATGAAATATATTATGTGAAATGGCATCAAGCCTAATAGTACACACCGGTTTGAATTAAGTGAATTGGCATCAAGCCTAATAGTACACACCAGTTTTATTTTAATTGAGGCTTCACCTTATGTTCTTTTTGTGCATGTGCTACACTTTCTCGAGCACAAAATCTTATGATATGCACTAAGGTGTTCATGATTGGCTAGTGAACAGTGGTGAGATGGTTATTTATGCCTTTCTCAAAAGGATCAAGTCCGACAGTCAAATAACATGTGACTTCAAGATTAAGACAAAGTGATAAACACCATAAACATCTTTCCCACACAACATGCACTACAAAGCTCAACTAGTCAAGTGCAATAAATAAGCTCATCAAAGCTAAACAAGGTACATAAACATGTTATGTAAAGATAATATGGCCAATCCTTGATTATAAATCCAAGATATATAATACAAAACACAAAAATCTTTTTGGTTTTAACAAACTTTATGACCAAAAACAAAAAGCACATATTATGCTAAATGAACAATGCAAAAACAATGCATGATAGTGCAAAAACTAAGCTATAGAGGGTACACAAACAAGAAATATCAATTTCTTAATTAACCCTTGAGTACATGTACAAACTAGTACATACTCACACAAAATCAAAAATAGCTTAGCACAAACTATTCAAGTTTCTCCACAATGTCAAGCATGTTCTAAATCAAGAGAGATATCATAATTCATGTAATCCTCAAGAAAAATAAAACAAGACACAAAATAAAATATTTTTGTCTTTTTGAGAATTTTTCAATGTTTTTGGATTTTTTTTTTTAAATAAAAAACAACCTAAAAAACAAAACAACCAAAAACAAAAACAAAACATGTCCACAATTAATTGAAAGAATTAAATCAGGGACAAGTTAGCAACACTCACCTTGGAGAATCTTTTCTCACCCATTTAGCACGAGTATTCGGCTTTGTAGGTGAAAATCCATGTAAAGCAGAGTGTATTTGAGGAACTACACCAATCTTCTGAGAAAGACTGAAATCCTGCAAATTCCTTTCACAAGCCAACAAGCTCAAATTTTTCAAAAGCATATGAAACAATTTATATGGACTTATGGCAGGAGAAATATCATCACATATCCTAGATTGAAACACAGAATGATTAAATTTCAATTTATGACAATTAGGACGAATGTGACCGGAGACACCACAAAAGTGACAAACAGGAACAAATTTAGGAATATCAGTATTCCTAACAACAAATCTAGTCTCAGATTTTGGTTTTTGCCTCAACAAAGAGCAGTTTGGTCTAATATGACCAACAACACCACAATGGTGACAAGTAGGCACAAAAACAAAATTCTTATGCTCTCTAACAGTAGGATTAGACATAGGTTTAGAAACTTCAGCGTTAACATCAGAACTTTTACCTTTGTCTAACCTAGCAAAATAAGTCTTTTCTTTATTATTCCTCTTAAAAGGAGGGATATAAACTTTTTCAGTTTTAGGCTTAAGAGAAACAGAAACACTTCTGATATCATCAGCAGGCTTGGTACTAATCAAATTTTCAAGTTTAGCTTTAGACTCAGCTAACTCTTGTTCCAAGCTTTTCATCTTCTCATCTTGAGAGGAAATTTGATTTCTCAAAAATTCATTCTTTTTATTAGATTCATCTAATCTAACAAGCAATTCCTCTTTTTCAAGATTAGTTAATTTTAACTCTTCTTTGAATTTCTTAGCAATTTTCAAAGATTTAGATAATTCCTTACGAAGAGTTTCAAAAGTATCAAAAAAATCAGCAGAAACAATAGTGTCCTTTTTATTCAAAACATCACAGTCATCAATAAAATCAGCAGAAGCATGAGCAGAAAGACACTTCAAATTATCCATGACAGCAGGGGTCAAGGATCAGCTCTTAGATCAAAAGATCTAAAACAAACAAAGAGCTACCAGCTCTGATACCACTTGACAGGTTATTTAGACCCCTTAAACAACCAAATTGCGTAGCCTAGATTAATTAGCCAAGTTGTTACTTAGTCAAATTAAGCAATTCTAGGTTAAAGCAATTCAACAATCATATCAAGAATAATAATGTAGCGGAAAATAAATGAACACAAGATATGATCACCCAGGAAACTACACGGTAAAAACCTGGGGAGGATTTGACCCACCGATCCTCAAGGCATAACAGAATTCACTATGAAAGAATTGAAGTTCTTACAAAAGGACTACAAGCTCCCCGCTCGACTTCCTAATGCTACCCACCAGTAGAACTTCCTGACACGACCACGCACAGGCTCCGAATCCACCGACTACTTCTTTCTTGAATTCCTCAATCAGCTACAAGCTTCCCGCTTGCTTTTCTTTTAAGTTCCAATGGTAGCAACCTTGTTGATCATCAAGATATTGACAACCCTAAGTTTATGTGAAGGAAAGTTCCTCAAAGATCTCACAAGAGATTCACATAAACCGCAAATATGAGCAACAAAGACTTAGAGAGGTTTGGGTACAAAACCCTAAAAATAAAAGGAGGCACAAGAGGCACTCTAATCTCTCATCCAAAAGTCTCAAAAACGTGGCTTAGGGTTTCCTTTATATAGTGGGAGAAGTAGATCTGAAACCCTAATCCTTAATGGGCTTAAGCTGCTGTTTGGGCCGACTTAAAATTCTGCAGATACGATTTTCGATCGATCGAGCCTGTTCTTCGATCGATCGAACCAGGCAGAATACGAAGTCTTCTTCCTGCAGCTTGTATGTTCTTGAATCTTGACTTGAATCACCTTGAGCATTGTCTAATAAAACCTATAGACTCTAAGATCTATATCTAGACAAGTTTGTGTTCACGATTTGCCAATTGTTCTAAACATTTAGAACCTAACAGTTAGGAAATGGGTAGGTTCAAGTATCTAGTTGACTCCGAGGAGCAAATAGAAGCATTTAGAGCCAAGTATAGGATTCCCCCAATAGTGGGTATGAGATATGCCTCCACAAAAACGTGGTTACACGATAGGAAAACAGGGGAAGTAGTCATCCCTATGATCGCTTTTATAGAGGGAGGGATGACTATCCCGATGGGTAGTCTAACTAGAAGTTACCTCAGGTTCTTTAGATTATCTCCCACACAGTGCGCCTCGAATATGTTCAGGGTGCTTGGGAGTATAGAGGTCCTAAATGCCAAGTTTAATCTAGGTCTGACCCATCACGATGTGAACTGGGTGTATAACCTCAATCATTTGAAGGGTCAGGGATATTACCTTAAGTCCAGGTTCCCTGAAGTAAGATTGATCCAGTGCCTCCCTACATCAAACAATGGTTTGAAAGATGATTTCCTTATTTTTTTCGGGGAATGGCATGATGGTTTACCCTGTCCGACTGAAGAGGGACAACCATGTGGGGTTCTTAGGACATACGCCCTTATAAATTAGATTATATTTTTAATTCAAGTTACTTTTATCTCTGATAAAGTTTTCCTTCCATGTTTTAATGACTTTGCAGACAAGCGCGCTACTAAACCTCATATCAGATTGATTAACAGGGAGAGCTTAGATAGAATCCTGCGATCCGAGGTGTATGTGAACCCATCTGACGGCCAACTGAGAGCAGCACATATAATCCTCAAGTACAAATCAATCTCCAAGGCCTTTCAAGCTCCCAAGCGCGTGATAAGGGCAAGAGATCCTCGGCTCCACCATATCAGTGTAGCCTTTGAGGGATTCACTGTTCCTGAGGGCGTTCCAATTCCTGAAGGTGTTCCTTTCACTGAGCCGTTGTCCAAGGCCACTCCCTCTACAGGAGCTTCATCGTCACGCTCCGTTCCTCGAGAAGTGAAGGAGGAAGACGAAGAAGAAGAAGAAAAAGAAGCAGAAGAAGAAGAAGAAGAAGAAACTTCAGGGGGAGTTGTAGAACTGTCAGATTCTGCAGACGAGTTTGACGTTTTCAACCAGCCTCAATCTCCTGAGGTGACCTCTGAAGAAATGGGCATCCAAAGGAAAAGCCAGAGGAGCCTGAAGGATGTAATCGAAGGCCAGCCTGGCAAGGTGGTGGTGGAGAAGCTAGTTCAGCCCAACCTCCCACCACCTCCTCCTCTTCATCCTCGGCCACCTCAGCCACCTGTGACCGAACCCAGCGATCCAAAGAGGAGGAGAAAGCCAAAGGACAAAGAAGTGGTGGATGCTGGGAGGTCTCGTACGACCCATGAAGATGAGGACCAAAGAGCTGCAAAGCAGCAAAAAGTTAGCCACAGGTTTCAGCAAGTGGTGGACAAGACGACCACTCAATCCTCGAAACTCGAGGCCTGGCTTCTTGCTCCCATGCTCGGTGCGGAGCCTCTGAGGGAGGATGCCTCGATCAGGGACTTTAATGGCGGAATTGGGTGCCGCGTCGCCTCGGCTTTAGAGGAAACACTTCTTCTTCCCAAGGACATGGCCGAGCTGAGGGCCATCAAGAGCAATGAGGTCTTCCAGAATACCAAGAGATATTTGGGCATGGTATAACGCCCTTATTGTTATATTATTATTGTTTCTTATCATAGACATCATGCACACAACCCCCCATATTGTATTTCTAACTCCTTTCCTTCTAGGCCGTTCAAGCCACTTTCAGGCTGGAGGAGATAACCCATTCTTGCTACCAGCAGATAGATGATGAGAGGAAGAAAAGGATAGCAGCTGTGCACACACTCAATGCTACTGAACAAAACGTTGTGCAGCTGAAGAAAAAGTTAGCCGACGAGGAAAACGCTCGGAAAAGCGCTGACTCAGCTTTGGATGGAGCCCAAAGGCAAGCCGAGGACCAAAGGAAGCTCTTGCGTGATGCTAATGCCCAGCTGGCAACTTCCCAGGAACAAATACTAACTCTGCAGAAACAACTGGAAGAAGCCCAGAGACTCAGAGATCAAGCTGAAAAGGTCAAGGCTGAGGTTGAAAAAGAAAGAGACGCAGCCGAGCAACATGGCTATGACATGGGTGTTGCTGAGACAGAGGATAATTTCCGGGCTGAGGTGCCCGTTGTGTGCCGAGAGTACTGCGCCTTGACCTGGCAAGAAGCTCTCAACCGAGCTGGGGTTGAATCTTCATCAGAGTTGAGAAGGCCTGAGAATGTTTATCTCCCCCCAGCTATTCGAGCCCCCAGTCCTTCTACTCAACAAGGAGAGGCATCCTCTACAGCTGCTGAACCAACCAAGGAAGCTCAAACTCAGGCTCCTCCCTCAATCGATCAGCAGGAGCAACCTGAAGTGCCTGAAAGGGCGAAGGACATGTCCTCGGATAAAGGAGCAGAAGGGCCCAAGGGTGGAGCAGCTTCTCAAAGTTTTGAACAAGCCTTGGCCTTAACCACATTACCTGTTGGAGAAGCTCCTAAGGCGCAGGAGAAAGATGTTCCTCCTGAGGCAGCTGGCAAAGCCCCTCAACATAAGCTCCAAATAAAATTAAACAAATAGTTAATTGTAATCAAATTCCCTTTAGTTTCCCTTTCATTTCATTTTTTTTTAAAGCCTTTTTGAGGACATTTCTAGTTGCAATGTGTACTTCCTTTTCAAAATTTATAAGAGATATTGGGGTTTCGTCTGTCACTTGTATAATTTCTTGCGTGAATGTTCTTTATTATTTTTTCTTTTACATGATCTCGGACTATAAAAGAATGAAAGTTGATATTATAAGGGAAAAACTTAACTTTATATACACTCATTGGGAACCAAAACAGACTATAGCAGTGACCTCCACAGCCCTACAAAGGCTCGCTGTAAATTCATTAAGAAGTATCCATATCTAAGATAGCATTCTAACATTTCACCCAGAGAGGTATTGAACACCTTGAAATGCTTTAAGTGATGCTCATGGCACTTGCTTTGATATATGTTTCTAATTGCACGGACCCCCTTTAAAAGGCGTTGATTTCAACTAAGTTTGTTGTCTAAACAATTCGTTATCCCTTAGCCTATGTGTAATACTTCAACTGAAGCCACAGTGCATTAATTTCCACTAAGTTGTGGTCCGAGGACCTGACATGACTTAGTTTCTGTTTAATACTTCCATAGATAGTGTATTAATTTCCACTAAGTTGTGGTCCGAGGACCTGACATGACTTAGTTTCTGTTCAATACTTCCATAGATAGTGTATTAATTTCCACTAAGTTGTGGTCCGAGGACCTGACATGACTTAGTTTCTGTTCAATACTTCCATAGATTTCAGAAGCACATATTGCAGAAGTAAGATAAACCATAAAGGAAAGTGAAACATAACTTGTTAATAATAATACCTCTTCAGGTTGCTTACATTCCAGGGATGGGGTACAGTTTTTTCATCTAAATCTTCTAAGTAATAAGCCCCTACCCCTGCTACAGATGTAATACGATATGGCCCCTCCCAATTAGGCCCCAACTTTCCCCAGGCTGAGTTTTTGGTATTTCCCAAGACCTTCCTCAACACCAAATCTCCTGGAGCTAACGGCCTTAGTCTGACATTCGCATCATAACCTTGCTTCAGCTTGTGCTAGTAGTATGCCAATTGAACCATCGCCTTCTCTCGTCGCTCGTCTATCAAGTCTAGACTTTTCTTTAACAGCTCGTCATTTCCATCCGAGGTGAAAGTATTGGTTCTCAGCGTTGGAAAGCCCGTTTCAACAGGGATCACGGCCTCAACTCCGTACGTCATTGAAAATGGGGTCTCCCCTGTTGATTGTCGGGGCGTTGTTCTATACGCCTAGAGAACATGTGGAAGTTCCTCCACCCATCTTCCCTTTGCATCATCCAGCCTTTTCTTAAGTCCACCCACTATGACTTTGTTGACAACCTCGGCCTGTCCATTTCCCTGTGGATAGGCTGGAGTGGAATATATGTTCTTTATCCCCAGGTCGGAACAGTACTTTCTAAAAGCCTTACTGTCAAATTGTAGACCGTTGTCCGAGATAAGAGCTTGAGGAACCCCAAATCGAGTAATGATATTTCTCAAGATAAACCTTTTGACATCCACATCCCTGATATTAGCCAGAGGCTCAGCTTCAACCCACTTCGTGAAATAGTCCGTGCCAACTAGCAGGTACTTCTTATTTCCTACTGCCCTAGGGAAAGGGCCAACGATGTCCAAGCCCCACTGAGCGAAAGGCCAAGGACTAGAAAGAGGATTGAGGACTCCTCCTGGCTGATGAATGTTCGGCGCACACTTTTGGCATTGATCACATTTCCTCACGTACTCCTGGGCTTCCTTTTGCATGCCTGGCCACCAGTACCCCTGGGTAATCGCCCGGTGAGACAAAGACCTTCCTCCAGTATGACTACCACAAATTCCTTCATGTAGCTCTTCTAGAAGATCCCCTGATGCTTCAGGGCGTACACAAAGCAAATATGGCCCAGAGTAAGAGCGTTTGTATAACTTCTTATCCTCGGACAGCCAAAAACGAGGAGCCTTTCTCCGTATCTTCTCTGCCTCTGATTTGTCCTCGGGCAGTATATCCTTCTCAAGGAATAATATTATAGGATCCATCCAGCTACGCGCCGAGCTGATTTGGTTGACCTGAAGCGTGTCCGTCGTTACTGGGGTAGGTGTGCTCAAGTCCTCAACCATTATCATCCGAGGTAGGTTTTGCGTCGAGGATGTGGCAAGGGTGGCTAAAGAGTCCGCATGGGCATTTCCGCTCCTAGGGACATGGGTTATCTCAAAAAATTCAAAATTAACTTGCATACGCCTAACCTGGCTCAAGTATTCCTGCATTCTTATGTCTCGAGCTTCCAATTCCCCTCTGACCTGGCCCACGACCAGCCCTGAATCCGAGAAGACTTCCACTGTTTTTCCACCTAGCTTCTTGACCATTACCATCCCCATTAACAAAGCTTCGTACTCCGCCTCGTTATTAGTAGCTGAGAATCCCAGCCTTAGAGACTTCTCGATGATGACCTTCTCAGGAGATATCAGTACAAGTCCCACTCCTGACCCCCGCTGATTTGCCGCCCCATCCACATACACCTTCCAGGATGAAATAGGTTGCGCGGAGATAAGGCTAACTGATTTTTCATCCATGCCACTTGGGCTTGCCTCTATTTCTTCAGAACCTTCAGCAAATTCGGCCACAAGATCGGCGAGCACTTGACCCTTCACGGAGGTACGGGGCATATACTTAACATCAAAAGCCCCTAGGATTGTGCCCCACTTGGCAACCCTGCCAGTATAGTCTGCACTCCGAAGTACTGCTTTGATCGGATACTGAGTTAGGACGACCACAGTATGCGCCTGAAAATAATGGGAAAGTTTCCTTGTAGCGTGCACCACTGCCAAAATAGCCTTTTCCAAGGGCAGGTAACGTACTTCGGCCTCATGAAGCAACTTACTCATGTAGTAGACTGGCCGCTGTACTCTATTGTCTACTCGTATCAGAACAAAACTGATCGCATAAGTGGTGATCGCTAGGTAGGAAAAAAGAACCTCATCTACCTCAGGGCTAGACATGATGGGTGGCCGAGACAAATACTCATTCAGCTGCTGAAATGCTAGGGCGCACTCCTCAGTCCATTCGAATCCCTTTCATTTGTGGAGCAGCAGGAAAAAAGGCCTGCACCTATCTGCCGACCTGGATATGAATCTGTTCAATGCGGCGGTCATCCCGGTCAACCTCTGGACCTCCTTGGGATTCCGAGGTGGTTGCAAGCTAGTTATGGCTCTAATTTGATCAGGGTTCACCTCAATTCCCCGATGAGTCACCATGTAGCCCAAGAACTTCCCTGAACTTACCCCAAATGAGCACTTGGACGCGTTCAGCCGTAATTTATGCCTCCTTAAAATCTCAAAAGTATTGGTAAGGTCTGTCACATGCTCGGCCACTACCTTGCTCTTCACGACCATATCATCAATATAGACCTCAATGTTTCTGCCCAATTGCGGCTCAAACATCTTCGTCATCATTCTTTGGTAAGTAGACCCCGCGTTCTTCAAACCAAAGGGCATTACCTTATAGTGATAATTTCCAGTGGGAGTGAGAAAAGCGGTCTTCTCCTGATCGTCCAATGCCAGTGGGATCTGATGATAGCCTTGAAAGGCGTCCAAGAAGCTCATCCGAGGATGGCCCACTGTTGCATCCACCAACTGATCTATACGGGGCATAGGAAAAGGGTCCTTCAGGCACGCTCTGTTAAGATCCGTATAATCAACACATACACGCCATTTTCCATTTTTCTTCTTCACTACGACCGTATTGGCCAACCACTGAGGGTAAAACACCTCCTTGATAGCTCCTGCCTACTTGAGCTTGGTCACCTCGTCTTTGATAGCCTCGGTATGTACCCTGGACGGACGCCGAGGTGGCTGTTTCTTTGGAATAATAGAGGGATTGACGTTCAAATGATGACAAATGAACTCCGGATCCACCCCTGGGGCTTCATAGGCACTCCATGCAAACACATCAACGTTCCTCCTGAGAACCTCAACCAACTGCTCCTTCTCTAACAAAGGTAACTGTGCCCCAACCTGAAAGTACTTTTTTGGATCATCACCAACACTCACCCTCTCCAAATTCTCACACTTCATTTCCTCGGCGGAAGTGCTGAAATGAGCTTCTTGAGTCTTTGATTGCTATAAATCATCCTCGGCTGCGACCGAAGTACTTGTCTCTGGCCGATGTTGAATGGCCATTATTAAGCACTGCCTAGCCATGGCCTGATTTCCCAAAATTTCTGAGACCTTGCCTCCTGAGGGATATTTCACCTTCTGATGAAGAGTGGAAGAAACGGCCCCCAAGGCATGCAACCAAAGTCTACCCAAAATAGCCGTATACGGAGAAAAAGCATCCACCACAATAAAATCCACCTCCACCACATCTGAACCAGTCTGCACAGGTAATCTAATCATCCCCACCGGAACGACCGATCTGCCCTCGAAGCCCACCAGCGGGGAACTATAGGTTGTCAAATCCTCAGGTTTCAAATTCAGCCCCCTAAATAAATCAGGATACATTACCTCGGCTGCACTCCCCTCGTCAACCATCACCCTTCTCACGTCATACCCTCCAATCCTAATCGTAACCACCAAAGCATCATCATGCGGTTGTATGGTTCCTCTCTTATCTTCCTCTGAAAAGCCTAACACCAGTGAGGTGCCCAGTCTGACCCTCTTTGGCCTTGAACTGGAGCCCTCATCCAAGCACTGCGACACAGACATTACCCTGGAAGGGCAAGACCCAGTTCTCCCTGGGGTAGCAAATATAACGTTTATCGTGCCTAAAGGAGGTCCTAAAGAAGCATTCTCCCGAAATGCTGAGCCTGCCTGGCCTCCTCGGCCGCTGGAATGATGTAGAAGCTGGGTCAACTTCCCTTCCTGGACCAGCTGTTCCAAGTGGTCTCACAAGTTTTTACAATCTTCAGTAGTATGTCCATGATCCTGGTGGTACTGGCAGTAAAGGTTTCGATTACGCTTCACAGTGTCCCTTGCCATCCTATTGGGCCATCTAAAGAATGGCTCGTCCTTTATCTTCTCCAGAACCCGTTGCACTGGTTCTCGGAACACGGCACTAACCGCCTGGGAGTTAGCAGATCCTGATTGCCCCCCAAAGTCCCTCCGAGGTCGGTTGTTATTGTACCGGTCCGACCTGAAATCCCTCCTCTCCTGAGGGACTGCCTTAGACTTTCCTCTACCCTGTATCTGATCCTCCTCTACTCTTCTATACTTGTCTATCCGATCCATAAGCTGACGCACGCTGGTAACAGGTTTACCAGTCAAAGATTTCCTTAGGCCATGCTCGGTTGGAAGGCCTTCCTTAAAGGTATTAACGGCCACATTGTCATGAGCTCCATCTACTTCGTTGAACATTTCCCAATATCTGTCCAAGTAGGCCTTCAGGGTTTCCCCCTCCCGCATAGACATGGATAGCAATGATCCCAAGGGTTGAACAACCCTCCTACATGTGATAAAACGGGCACCAAAAGCCTGGGTGAGTTTCTCAAAAGAGTCAATAGTATTAGCTCTTAGGCCGTTGAACTATCTCATCGCCACTGGGCCCAGGCTAGATGGGAAAGCTTTGCACATTAAGGCCTTATCCCTAGCATGAATGGCCATTCTCTGACTGTAGTGGCTAACATGTTCTACTGGGTCTATTCGACCATTATAAATGGTGAACACGGGCTGATGGAACCGCCAAGGAAGATTAGCGTCCTCAATACGTCGCGTAAAGGGCGACTTAGAGACCTGACTTAGTGCTTTGTTCAAGGCGTCATTCCCTCGACCCTAGCGAGGCGGACTCTTATACCTTCGCTCATGATGGTACTCCTTTTCATGCGAAAAAGATTCACTGGGTGGAGTTCTCGACCTCTGTCTATAACTGGTGTCATCTGACTCCTCATAGGAGTGCCCAGAGTTATGAGCCCTACGCCTTCGTCGCTCATGTCGCAATTCCCTCTTCAACTTGTTAATCTCACGCTGCATGTCCCCTTCGTTCTTTACGTGGGAAACATGGCCTTTCCCCCGAGAGTGACTCCTATCTGTGTGGGTTGTTCGTGTACTTCCCTCACGATCCCCCCTATGTCCGTGGACTATCAACGGATTACTGTGCTGAGAGCCCTTAGACTCTGCCTGGTGCTGATTAGCATCCACCTGCTTCGGGCCCATCAATGGTTGCTGCGGTGCTCCCCCTTCCATCGCGAACACTGCACTTGCCTTTCCTTGTGAATAGATCAAGTTCTTTCCCACAGACGGCGCCAATCGTAGGGACTCAAATTGGATTGGACCCAGAATATGAATGAGTTTTCAACCCAGCAAGCCCAAACAATAAATTTTTAGAGTGTGGGTACAAGAACTAGTTCTACTTGATAGGAAAGGTTATAGTTATAGTCCAATAAAAGACACTTCAAGCTGATTGTATGATAAAGACTCTCCTCGGCTAGGTTTCAGTGAGCCTCTTTATGAGTTCTATTGTTCTTATGTCTTTTTCTCCAAAAGTCCTCCCTAATGTCATCTGCTTCCATGTTATATACTACGTTCCTTACTCTATTTCCACCGTACACGTGTAGTTCCTATCCTGGGAACTCCTTTCTGTCCCATCCAGCACCTACCGGAACCTTTGCTCAGTGGCCATAAAGCTGCTTGGTTACTGTTCAGGTATCACCTCCACATTAATGCGGCTAGAGAGTTAGTTGGAAAGCATTTAATGTGGAGGTAGTAGCCTTGGAAGATATTTGTTATCTTTCCCGATTCCTCCTTAGGTCTATATTCACTTTCCAGTTCTAATACAACTTTGCGGAATACCCTGGATAAAATGATAGTTACATCCACCTCGGACTGTGGTATCCGAGGTGAGTTTCATCCTCGGACGTGTCCTGTGCCACTATACATGACTTCCATCCCTTTTTCGTATACTAGTCCCACAATAATTCTTTTAACCTATCCTCGGACACGTGAGTGTCCTCGGACTGGGCCGCTGGACCCCAAGCCCATTTCTTATGATTCCTGTATCCTTTTAGATAACAGGCCCCACAGGCACAGTGCTTGGACCAAAAATTCTAAAACCACGTAAAAAATTACAACTTTTGCTATAATTGTCCACGTGGTAGGCTGTAATCGATGGAGAGAAAGTAATGGGTCTATGTGAAAGTGACAGATAATCCATTAGTTTGTCACATAGGATAATTGTAACAAAAGTTATGACTTTTTATAGGATAATGTAATTACTCATGCTTGAACAAATTTTTGCGAATACACTTAGTGGCGGCACAGTGCTTGGACCAAAAATTCTAAAACCACATAAAAAATTACAACTTTTGCTATAATTGTCCACATGGTAGACTGTGAGTGATGGAGAGAAAGTAATGGGTCCATGTGAAAGTGACAGATAATCCATTAGTCTGTCACATAGGATGATTGTAACAAAAGTTATGACTTTTTATAGGATACTATAATTACTCATGCTTGACAAAAATTTGGTGAATACACTTAGTGGCGGCTCTAAGAATTTTATTTAGGGTGGTCACTAAGAAATTTAAATTGCCACAATATTTTTCTTGATACCATTTTTTAAGGAAAAATGAAATTAGAAATTATTTTTATTGAATAGGTTGAACAAAATACAAATTTTATCTTCTTCTTTTTTTAATAGGTTTTTTGTTGAATACTTTTCTCACTTCTTGTTGTTTGGTCTTGTATTGTTTTTGTTTGGTTTATGTTTGTTGTTATTTGAGCTAATATTTATTGTTGTTATTTAAGCTTTAAAAAAAAAGGGATTAAGATCTATATTTGGGGGTAGAATTAATTTTGAAGTAATGTTACATCCATAACATTTTTACAATAAATCTTATACAAAAAGCTGTTATTAGTAGATAAAAAAATAATATTAGTATTTGGCCCAAATTAGAATCAATAACAGCTTATCACATTAGATTTGTTGTGAAATTATTGTGAAAATGTTGTGAATATAGTAGCACTACTCTTATTTTTGTTGAACCCAAATTTTTGTAATTCTCAAGTTAGGGTGTTCAAAATTTTTATTAGGATAGTCACAATAAGTTAGTTTAGCATATAATATTTTTTTGACAAGTGTATATATACATTTTTTTGCAAGCCAGATGGTGTAAAGCCGCCACTGAATACACTACATTTGCGACTACTAGAAATTGGGCCAAAACATGCATTTCCAAAGAATTGGCCAATCTTTAATTAATTAAAATAAGAGCAAACCGAACATAAAGTGCAAGGACAACTAGTAATGTCGATTTCCACTATAAATAGCCCCCAAGCTTCATTAATGAATAATGACAAAGTAAACACAAAGATAACATAGGGTAGACAACCACATAGCAAACATGCATAAAGAAAGAAACTTTAGGGTTAAGATCTTTGAGCTTCTTAAGAAACCATACAGAGCAAGTTCCATAGAGCTCGGCCCAAAGATCCTAAGGGAGACTTCTTGGAAGCAATCTAATGGCATGTAACCCAAAGTGAAAGTGGCCAATTTTAGGGTTCATTTGGTTGAGGTGATATTGGGAGGATAGAAAATAAAAGAAAGAAAAGTAGAAAGAAAACTGATTTTATGAGTGTTTAGTTGGAGAGGAGGAAATGATGAAAAATTGGTGAGCTTGTATTTTTTTCCCTGACTCACCAAAATTCTATTTCCCCAATTTGAGGAGAAAATGGAGAGAAAAATAATTGCAGTCAATTATTGAACTTAACCCCTCCTCCTCCTCTCATCTCACATGCTGGTGCTAGATTTGCTGTTTTTTTTTTGGGCAATGTTTTCTGAACATGGGTGTGGTAATGATACATGTAGGGCCAAGATTTGCGGCCCAAACCCATAGATATGGAATATGAGCACAACGAGCCCAATACAATAAATTTGTAGAGAATGGGTGAAAGAGCTGGGCTGATGGTGAACTAAACAACGTTGGACAAAGGTTTGAAAGATAAATAATTGCAAAAACAAACTTGAAACTTGAACAAATTGATGTCCGAGGAGGTAAACTTTTGTTTATATAATGTTGAGAGCTACAGTAAACCTTTCTTCTCTCTTCCTTTCTTGATTTTTCGATCCCCCCTTCATGAGAGGTCCTTTACATTTATATAGTTTTCTTTTTCTCCATCTTGACCGTACACTTGTTCTTCATCTAAGCATTCACTTCAGTATATGTCCCATCAGGTGTCTTCTTTAGTTCTCCATGAGTGGTGGTAGTTGAAGCTGCACTGTTCAGGAGTTTTCTCCACATAAATGCGGCCAGAAAAGTTGCTGCAGTACATTTAATGCGGTGGTAGCAGCTTTTCCCTTAGATATTTCTCTGTTCTTATCATCTTTATACGTGCATGGAGGTCATCCTTATCGTTGGAACTTCCCAGAAGATTGCCCAAGCCATCCAGGTATTTGCTAGACGAGTATTCTCCGTATCCGAGAAGGATATACTCCTCGAACTACATTCCTCTATCACTTCCTTGCCTGGTTATTCAGTTCGAGGCCTTTCCAATCTTTCGCTCCTCCTCGGACGAACACATACTTCCAAATAAGGCCCAAGGCCCAATATATAAATTTGGGCTTTTATCCCCACAATACATGTAACAAGTTCTTTTGTTTTGTTTTTGTTTTTTTTTTTTGGGTTTAACTAAACGTGATATATATTCTTTTTTTATTACTTTTATTTTCCTTTTTCTAGGCATAATTTTTTTTTAATGACTTTGGGTGATTGCCTTTTTTTTTAGTTGGTTGTTTGTCACTTTTTTGTTTTAATTGGGCATCGTTTTTTAATAAGGGTATATGAATAAATTTATACAAACTCATTTTTTTCATTTTTCCACTTTTTCACAGCCCAACAAAACACAAATGAGGGAAACTAAAATTTCTTATGTTCTTCCACTTTTCCATCCTTTTTTTCATTTTCTATCCTCTTGCTTATATATCTTCCCAACCAAACAGACCCTTAAGAAGTAAGTCCTTTAATAAAGTGTTGTTCTAAAACCTCCTTCTTTTTTCCCTTCCCCCCCCCCCCCCCCCCCCATTTTTAAAACAAAATCATTACACAAGGGTAAGCTTTACACTTTTATCCAAATATGTTAGGGTCATATTTGTTGTAATTGGCTAATCCTTAGACAAAATACACTTTACTTGTAATTGGGTAGATCTAAGATGGTTTAGTACTTCAAGAAACATGTTGTTCAAGTCAAGTATTAAAGACATAAAGATTGGTCCAATAAACAAGTGAAGAAAAGCTATTCATTAAGTCTTGTCATATAGCTTGACAGATGCCTACTATTGAAACTTAATGTGAAGCTTGATAGATAGCTCAACAACATCTCGATCTATTGAAAACTACGATTTCAGAATTTCCAGATCTGAAATTCAGCCAAGTCTTGTGTATTTGTTTGGGGTTTCTTTTCTCACAACCCTAAACATATATAAGGCTTATTTTAAAGGCTGTTACACACGAATACAGAGACCAAGAGACTTATTTTCTCTATGTGAAGCTACTGCGTTTGTACGCCATAGGGTTTTGTAACTGAATGCTTCCAGATCTTCATTGTTGACGAAGTGGAGAACTTTGCAGCCAACAACATCTGTTCAAGTTGCTGAAGTTAGTCACGTACTTAGGATCCGTGTAAAAGGTTAGTCACAAATTGGAGGTTTATGCATCAAAGGAAAGAATGCTACTACAAGATCAAATCCAATTGAGTATTGGAGCAAAAGTTCAACTGTAGGTTGGTATTTAGGGATAGGCCAGGGTAGTTGGTAAGATTCATTATACCTGTAACCGCTTGATTGTTGATTAGTAGATTCTTGGGAATGGTGACTTTAAAATCACCCGGTGGGATTTTTGCCTTGCAAGATTTTCCCCATTTGTCAATAAATAACCGTGTCTAATTTATTTTCCGTTGCACTTAGTATTTTTGGTGATTTGTTGGTGCCTCCACGATTTGCATGTAATTTAACATAATTAATCAACTTGGGTAATTGAATTAATTAATCGGGGTGAAGCTATCCTAACCCAACAAAATACAATACTTCAAACATAATATAAGAATGTTGCCTATGTAGCTGATCCTGTCACCTTTTTTTTAATGTACTAGAATTCTAGAAACCCGCATCTGAGATAAAAAGAAAAATGTAGGGAATAGGAGAGAGAAACTCTCTCTCCCTCAGTAGGAGCTTTTCCCTCTTGCCTAGTACAAGTCCTCTCTCCCTCTTCCTTTACGGTTTTTCTTAGTCTCAGTAGCTTTTAAGGTTTGATTTAACTCCATCAGCTTTGGATCAAACCTTCACTGGGGGTTTTTAGCATCTACAACTCTTTACAGAAGGGATTGAAGTTTTCTCCTTCTCATCCACGTGATCGGACCTCACAAGGTGTGCGCGCGAGCCTTCAAGTTCTCTCACAGAACTGCTTGGATGTTGGGTTCTGATCAAACACTTGTAGATATGGGAATAATGGCTTTCAAGGTTAGGTTCAAGTCTGGGTTTCAAATGGAGCGGCTTCTTCTCTTTTGTTTTATTTGTGGTGTTCTGGGTCTTGGTGAGACTGTTTGCTTCAGGTATTTTGGGGGCTGGACCAGGAAAAGCTATGGTTTCATGGAGGTTTTTGAGAATCATAGAGTTGCTAGCTGTGGTGGGCCGGAGTAAGAAAGATTGATGGAAGTCACCGGTGTTCAGATTCCGGGGGTTGCTTGTCAGGTGTGGCTGGGTCCGGAGCATGCGCACTTAATAGCTCTATCAAATCACACAAGCTCCAACAGCACCTTCAGCACCTTAAGCCCAACGCCCTCCTCAACTGTGCACTCCCGTGATTCCCAAGGGTCTTCTGTGAAGGGTAAGATTGTAATTGTCAAGGCCCCAAGTTTGGGCTCTCCATTGTTTGCATATGAGGCCCACTTTTCACCCAGCCCGTTTCCCACAAATAACCCCTCTCCTTTTAATGGGCTCACCAATTTCCCTTTATGCCCACAGAGGGGGCTATTAAAAAGGGTTGATGGAGCCCAAGGAAAGAAAACTCAAAATTTTAATATGCAAACACAAGTTAAGTGTTGGGCTCCCAAGTCCATTGGGGAGAGTGGGGTGTAGTTTGCTGTTGTTTTTCCTCCCAGTTGTTGTATGCTCTCTTAGTTGTACTTCTGTTTTCAGTATTAATGAATATTTCATATAATTATCAAAAAAAAAAAAAAAAAAAAGAATTCTAGAAACCCAGAATTTTTTGGAATGTATTCTAGAAACCCAGAATTTTTTGGAATGTACTAGAATAAAATAGAAGTGATAGCCATCGGGTAACCTTTGTAATATATATATATATATATATAATATACACATATACAGTGGGGAATGAAATGAATAACACCTTCCTAGTTCCTACACATTGATGAATCCCTGGACCTATATCATTGGTTTGTATACATTTTATTGCTTGACTTATGATTAAAGGCCTCACATCCTCTTAACCTTTGGATGGTAATAATATAAATTAGAAGTTAGATGGCCAACAAACCTATAAAATCTTATAATTGGTGGTGATTCCACATACCCATCCCAGCATATAAAAAACCTCACCAAGATTCGAACCAAATTCGGTATTGACAGTTTGACAACTCCAACTTGGGTTCCAGGGGATTCAAACCCAAATATTACTATTAGTTTGAATGTTCTCATGTATAGATTAATGTAGAATAGTATATGAATTATGTTAGGTTTTAGAGTGTTGACAGATTTGAAAATTACTAGTTTCAAAACATATCGAATTTGGGTTATATTAATAGAATTGTGTCAGGATTGAGTCTTAGTCAGAAGTTGCTCAAAGACGACAAAGTTCCAATCTACACAAAAATGATGGGGAGATGATATTTTGATCATACCTTGTATACCAAAGCTAATTTCTAAATTAACCCAGTTTCATTGGAAAGTAGACATCCAAAATTTCAAAATAGATACAAATTTAAACCAATTTGGATTTGAAATGAATGAGTATGACTGTTTGAAGTTAGCACAATTGTGTTGTCTTTGAGATTATAGAGCTTCGCTTGACCAAAAATATTCTCGCTTGAGAGAAATCATCAAGTTATGAATGTTGAATTCTGCTAGAAAACATGCTAGTGCTTAACATAAAGCCACAAAAAGAAGATCTTGAAGCCTTTATCCTTAAGCTTTAATCGGAAAACCTCATCTTTGTGCTTTGTTCCAAAAACCATAAAACGAATCTATGAGTGTTCATGATAATACCTTGAACCATTGACGGAGCTGTTATTGGAATAGGGGGGCAATGGCCCCCCTAAATTTTTTTTTTAAATATTACTATATTAATAAGTACTAATTTTAGCAATTTGTTCAATAAAATTACACTTTGCCTCCCTTAATAATGCCATCAATTCTTTTGAGAGTAATGTTATAGCTACAAATGTTTTTACAACATTTATACAAACTATTGAAGCAGCAAATTCTTATTGGTTCGTACACTTGCATCACTTTTTACTTATCAATAACCACTCACCACATTAGCAATTTGTAAAAATTTTGTAGTTTTAGCATTTTTCACCTTTTAAAGGACATAAAAAATTAATAGATTAAATCTAAAACAAAATATACAAGCCCAAATAAATTAGCCCAACAACAAAAATCACAAATAATAAAACTAAAAAAATTAAGTCCAATCAATCTATTTTACCCAAAACAAATAACTTGGTCATTTAAAAAAATTTAAACAAAAATCTTTAGTAGTAAAACAGTAGACTCAAAGGCCGGAGCCACCACACACAGCCAGCAGCAGAGTCGCCCCCCCTAACTCTAAGTCTTGGCTCCGTCCCTGTCTTGAACCATAAACATTTCCTTAAAATCATATAGGTTCTATCATGTGAATTCACTACAATAAATCTTTAAGGAGTTCCTTGCAGTGTCAGAGGTTCTAGTTCATGCAAGTGATGTCTGCTTATGGGGAAAATTACTATAGAAAGATTCCAGGTGTTCTAGGACTACTGCAGTAGGAGGGCAAGCGGGGTTGGTAGAAGTTACATAAAACAAAGGTTTTGTAAGTATAGATTATCATAATTATTCCTTTATAGTGGATTTTCTAACAGGGTTGGAGCCTCAGAGTTTTTCCATTGAAGAGTTTCTTCATTGGTTTTTAACTTCGTTGCCAAATCTTTGTGATAATTGTTTACTACTTTAAATCTGATATTGATAATTGTGATTGATATATATCCATAGTATCCTTGTGCAATAAATCCATTAATTCCACCACATAAATTATTTAAAGGTCAAAAAATAATTTTTCTAGAGGTGTCAAGCATTTAAAATACATAGGGATCTAAAAATGTAGATAATATGTCATAAGAATAGTATGTAAAATACATAAATAAATAAATAAAAAATCTTTAAAAAAGTAGTAATACAAGCAAGACTTGAACTAGCAAAGTCAAGATATGAGATTAAAGTTTGTCACTACCCTCATTTTTCCCACAAAGCATTTCTTCGATTGTTAATAATAATCAAGAAAAATCATATTTGAGCCATAAATAGGGCACACCAAACAAGGAAAATTATTCCAAGGTTTGACCAAGGTTGATAAGAAACTTGGACCATCTGATCAAATCGAATGTTGGACCGATGCATAGATTTTCCAATTTCCTTTCAAAACAGGTGTCAATTCAAGAAGAATAAATGTATATTATTCAAGGTACGATGAAAATACAAAAATAATTCCATAACTTGCAGTCTACTTTTTGCTTAAAGTGTTGGAAAGTTGGACTTTGGTTTAACCTTTGTCAAATGAGGTCAAATTCGTGCGAGTTGTCATTGGAATTATTGGGTGACAAGCTTCATTTTGAGAGGTTGTGGGAGAGAAAAATCCAAGAATTGAGTCAAAATCATGTCAAATCATGTTCTTGCACACAACATTTTTGGTTAAATCAAACACCAACAAAAAAAAAAAAAAAAAAAAAAAATTGGTGTTGTGAGTTTTTTAACCACATCTCATTTGTGTAAACCTAAACTCAGGAAAGCCTCAAGTGTATGAAAGAGAAAGTTTAAAGTTGTCAAATTGAGTCATTTGGGATGCTCATTTGCGTGTAAAGTTGTCAAGATTCGAACATAGTTGATTTAAAAGGGGGGGAATTTTGTTAAACTAGGCAAAATGCTCTTCACCTTTGCGAAGCCACTTTTATAGATCATCTCTCAATCGTCAAGAAAAATAGCATAAAGTGGCACCCGAACCCGAAATGGAAACCCTCTATAAGAAAACTTTTATAGATCAATTAGCATTGCAATGGTTTGACAAGTCCCTACTTTCATAAAGTATGTCACTTTTTCAAAATGGTACCTTCACCTAAGTGATCTGGATTGAGAGGAATCATGCACACAAGGTCACACCATCATAAGTTTCAAATGTTGAAGGAAAAAAAAAATATTTGTTTGTGAAGTATCTAACTTCCCGACCGTTGGAAAGAAAACTTCATAACATTTCCAGTAACACTGAAATTACACAAAATGGAGGACCACAAAGGCAACCAAAGAGGTGCCCAAAATCAAGGAAAACATCTAAAAGTACCAAAAAATTACCAGGAAAATGCAAGAAAAAAATGGAATTTTCGCTCATATTGATCATGCCGGCATGTAAGCATTCCGATACATTGCCTAATTTTCCATATATAAATACCCCCCATTTTCTTGAAGGAAGGCATGAAAGATCCTTCTAAAGTCTCTCTCCCCTTTGTTTTCTTCATAAAAGTCTCTTCACGAACCTTAATCCACGAGCAAACTTCAACCGAAGTTTTGAAACTCAAGTGGTACAAACCTATCTTCCAACTTTTTGTGCCCCCACTTCTTGTGATAGAGTAACCATTTTGAATGCCCTTGGTATCTTGGTCTCAAAATTGGTTAATGGGTATTTTTGGGGTCTAAGCAAACCAGCAGCTGCTGTTGTAAGTATTTTATTAGAAGGAGAGACACCCAAGTACATTCAATAGTCGACTCATATCTTCTAAGAAAAATGATTCTAACCACAGCCATAACTACTCAAGAATATTCAACAGGAAAGAGAACACAAGGAACTTTAATAAAGGTTAAAAGTTCTCACACTTGGGATAAAACTTACAAAGGTCTATTCATCATGCTTAAAATTAGGAACTCATCCAATTTGGGAGAGCAAAATTAGGAATAAGATCTTAAAAAGATGCAGTAAGCTGTCCAAAAGTTATATATAAACTACCAGACAAGCTTTTTAGCACTCGATAATAATAATATTCAAGTGTTTAGCCAAATTAAAGCCTGGTAGGCAGTCCTCTCGGACAAATTAGCGGACCATTAACATTATTTCAACAATAAGGAGATCAGATCAACATTATTTCAACAAAAAGGAGATCAGATCGGTCAAGTAACCAATGAATGTTGCAGAAAACTTGTTTACTAGCAAACAATCCAATTTCAAAACACGTCGCTTTTGTGCTCTGGTTGGATGTCTTGCCAGCTTGACCAAAACTGCAACAAAATCCTGAAAGTAAATAATAACTTTTAGAACAATGCAAGTGGATGTTGGTCTTTAAAACAGTGAGTTAATGTTGTCTCTTGTCTTTCCACATTAATATTCCCACAAATGAGCATGAAAACCAGGCCACAACATTCAGTTGGAAATGTAAGGTATAAATCAATATGGATCAGGTCTGCATACAAATATATGCTTCAACCTTATACATTATTTCATTTGTTCAATGGTGAGTTATATTGCATCAACTATTTATATCAGATGACAATATGAAGAAACCACCAATTCTATGGATTTCATGGGTTAATTGGAATAATTCCTGGGTCTCATATAACCATTGAGCAAGATGATTTGGTCACTGTTCCAGAAAAGCTTGGTGAAATTCAGTCACATAAAACTTCTAGTCTTCTAATGGGTACTTGAAGGATTCTCTATCTTGGTGTGCGTGTGTGACTGAAATTTGCCCAAGGCGAGGATGAAGGGTGAATTCAAGCAAGTGGCTTTGACTTCATGAGGCTGGTTCCAACCGATTGTGCTACCCGTAAAGATTAAAATTCTAGACGAGTGAGTTTGACCCAAAGGGATGGGGAAGAGGAGACTAAAATTCTACAGAGACATTGTCCCCAACTAATTGTGCTACCCCTTGGAGAATTGAGGAAGAAATTTAACTGCTTTTAGGGATACGAGGGTGCATGTTTTACCATCACATCGTAGAGAAATAATGATAAAACTTAAATTAAACACTATTTTGACAACCAAAAATAACATGAAGTTTATACAGAAGTGATGGATCCACTGACCTTGCAGTGATTTCATAGGAAGTGCTAATTTCCAATAATCAGTTGATTTGATTGGAATAAAAGCAGCCAGATTCATAAGATGATTTGAACAACTGGAATTCCTGGTAATGGCCACTGCCATTATTATGGTAATTTAATGAACGCGCACGGGATTCAGGAGGTGGTTGTTCCACCTGCTCGTGTCCTGATGAGGAAAAATCCCAATTTTGCAGTTCTGCATGCACTGCTGGCTGGGCTACGCTGCTTCGGTTAACATGCATGAGCTGGTCCAGTGCATTGCCTTCAGAGTTGTTCAAACCCCATGATGAACTGGTTGACAGAAGAGAGAGAGCACGCCGAAAATCTGGCGCTACATTAACATTAGATGCAAACGAAGATGCCTCTAAACCTGTATAGAGAATTGTGATGTAAGAAATAGAGATTTTATTTATAGAAAGAAAATCCACAAATGAACTTGGTACACAACTTTGAATAAACACACTGGAGTCTGTGGGACGTGGTATATATGTGCTTGCTTCCTCACCTTCTTCTTATTATTATTAATATTATTTTACGAGTTAGGTATTATCAGTTTGATCACTCTATAAAAATTTAAAAAATTAAAAGGAATAGAGAACTAAGGGGAAGGTGGGAATAACTTTTTTTTTTTAAGAGAGTTTCAACCTATGGCATCCGCTCCTGATGATAGCTCTTTATCATCAGAACAAGACACCAATCGGTTTTTGGTGTAGGCGAAGATTAAACCCTAGATCTCTATTCAACCATTGAGCTAACTGGAACCCACTAAAGGTGGGAATAACTTAATTGCTAGATTGGTGTCTATTGTCTAGATAGTCAAACCATTACTCAAAGTCAAAATATTATATAGGGACACATACAACATTAAAATGTAAATATTTATAGACAATATTCTATCCACATTACGAAAATAAAAAGCGGCAGCTTAGCACTACCATATCCAAGCAATTTAAATACTACATTACCTGCAAAAATATAAATATTAACTACTTGCATAAATTTAAATCACAAAATTTCAAATTGTGAAGCGAGATTTATACCTTAGTCGGACAAAATCTAATTGCTGCAGGCATAAGGCCAAAATTGCAATAAAACTACTCGAAAGAGTACTTGAGGAAAATTATTCTTAAAAAAAAAAAAAAAAAAATAGAAGAAGAAGAATGCTTGAGGAAAATGGGGGGTTTTATGGGCTAATGTTAGTATTCTGCTGTAGGTTTGGGCTAATTTCTATTGTTGGCTTGGTTGGTGCATAATTGGGGCTTGGGTTGGTTAGTGGGTAGTTTGGGTCTCTCATTTGGATATGGTCTTGGGTTTGATTAAGGACTTTGGGAGCCATTTTGGTTCAGGTAATGGGTTTTATGGACTATTCAGGCTTTAGACTTTGGTTACTAAGCTAGGAGCCATGGGAAAATTAAAAATGGGCTTGAACTATTTGGGTTTGGGTTTGGGTTTGGTTAAGTTTCAACTTGGACAAGTGTTTGGGCTTAAGGGGATTTTTTTGGGCTGGGTTTGGTAGTTTGGGCTTGAGATTCACTTGGACCAAGGCTTGGGTTTTTGCATTTATGCTGGGCTCGGGTTTGGGCTTGAGATGAAACTAAGCCCAATCCCTGAGCCCATCTCTCTCTTTTTTCTTTCTTTTTTTTTCTTTTTTTCCCTTAGACTGATCTGCTATTCTCTTTCCACCTACCTCCTCTCTCACTTTGTCTATATCTTTTGTCCTTGAGTGTGGTCATGAATCAGAGACATAAACGGTGGGCATGGGTTCTGTTGGTTTGAGGCAGTCTGGATTGGGACTTTCATGGTTTTAGCAACTAGTGGTGCACAGGGATGAAGATTTCAGCCTTGCAGGTTTGGGTTTAGGTGGCTTCCTGATTAATGGTAGTTTGTGGTATGATTTTTGCCAACAGTGATGGGTTGTGGTTGTCAGCGTGGATGGAGGTTGGCCGATGGTGCTTAGATGTTTTGGATTAGATGCGTCTTTGATAGTGTGCATTGGATCGATGGATGGGTGATTGGCTGGCAACAGATTTCGATAGTAGAGGTGTAACAACAATTAAAATATTTACAAACATATCTAAAATTAATTTATAAGTAATAATAGATATAAAAGTAATACATTAATACCCATAAAATGATGTTAAAATGGTACATTTTCAAGGAGAAAGGTACTCACTCAATAAAATTAAAACATGATTCTCAATGAAATTAGGTAATGTTTTCCAGAGAAAATTAGGATATGCTTCCTAGGGGAGAATTAACATGTTTTCCAATAAAAAATAAGGCGCTCTTTTCAAGAAAGATCGAACATTTTACAAATAAAATTAAGGCACACATTGCAAGAAAACATTGTGCACATCTTTCCATAAAAAATACAGTATGCTTTCCAAGGGAAAATAGCATACTTCTTCCAATAAAATTTAGGGCATAATTTCTAATGAGAATTAGAACATGTTTTGCAATAAAAATTGTGAATACCTTTCAAGAAAAACTTATGGGGTCAGAATTGTGTATCAACACTACTTGAGTGTGGTATACCTTATTTTCATCTGTTTATATTGCTTCAAAAAATAAGCTGGGTGAAATTACAACTATACCTAGAAACAGTGAGTGCTTGAAATGTTGTACCTTGGCCAGCCTAAAAAATAAGCTAACCAATAAGCTATGAAAAATAGAAGCAAGTGTTCATTTGGTATAACTTATTTTTATCGGCCTATTTTGCCTTAAAAATAAGCTAGGTAAAAGTACAAATGTGGCTAGAAATAAGTGAAACTTTGAAATGTTGTACATAAGCCAAGTAAGCTAAGCATGTTTGATTCGCCATATTTCAATGTATAACTCAGCAAAGAAATTAAAATTTATGTGTAACACTTCTACCAATACAAAACAGTTCTGTATAAAAGCAAGGAGAAATACCTTGACTAAGGACTTGAGGTGTACTGTTTTCAAAAGACAACATCTTGCTTGAATATGTTTGTAGCATGGAAGGAACCTCTGGCATATCTGTGAGCAATTTCAGCTGCCTATCAATACCCCCAGTTTTTGTAGGCCTAGTTAAAGAATGTCCAGTTTGTGTGACCTTGTTATCGTCGCATGCACTTTGCCATGTTGGATTTGCAGCTGACAATGGAACCCTATTCAATACAAGATTCATCTGCTGTCTCCCATCTGTAGAGATTAAAACCACAAAACCAAATGATACATAACCTTGCTTCAAAGATTCGCTATGAATCTCAGAAAATTTACCATGAGGAAAATGAAACAATCATGGATCATTGGCTTATAGAATCAAATGATGAAAGGCTAAAAAAATGTTCCCAAAACCCAAAAAATTTACAGAATAAGATGTTCACTTTTCTAATTGAGAATGTAACAAAAATGATGACTTAAATGCAGATAGACAGCCAAATGAAGGACTGATTTAGTTAAGTTATATAACTACTGGCACAACAGAAAAGTACAGAAATTTTCAGTGTCAAAATTACCCCCGTATATTGATGAAGACAGCCCAGGAGAATGGAACTGGATTGCCTCTGGCTGTGGCCTACGTCGCCGTGCATTGTGATCAGAGAGACGCCTACGACAGCTTCGCTTCTTATCATCAAACTCTGACAATTCATGGAACCTTAACATTCACAACCAAGTTATTGTCACATCAACAAATTCACTTAATAATAAGACAACCCCACAAAAATCTTCTTGTACAAACAAAATCTTACAATCAAGAAGTGTTGAAAATGCAAAAGACATTTAGTAATACAAATTACTAAGAAAATAGAGATCCATACTGATAATATTCCTTAAATTAGATCCAAAGAGAACTTGCCTGCTGCACTGTTGGCAAAACCGACGCTCCATACCAGCAACGATGACCTTTGGGCTTTTCGAGTGGCTTTCACAAATTCTATGCCTACGATGGTAGTCTTTTGATGACTTTAAGTCAATATTGCATCCTTCAACTTGGCAACGTGGGGTTTGTGTACTCTGATAAGATGCCCTAGACCTTTTTCCAGGAACAGTTGAGGATGTCGGAGTCATAGATGTTGGTAATGTCTTGGTGGTGCTTGCCACGCACAAGTCTTCAAAATAAGTTCGTTTACCAAGCTTCAAACCAATTATTGGTTCCCCAGAGCTGATAGATGCCCCCAAAGATGGAAATTTCCCAGTATTGTCCGCCCTGGTCCACTCATTCTTCTCGGTAAAATCTTTAGGAAAGCCATCAACAGTTCCACTTTTCTTAATTCCTTCCTTGGAAGAGGAATCAGCTGAAGCAGAGATGGAGCTCCTAGATGAAGAACCATGGCCCAAATCAGACCCTGAGAAACCACCACCACCTCCAGATGAATAAACAGATGTGTTATCAAGCCCTCCTTCAAGCTCATGATTTGATGGTTGTACCAATTCTGGAATATCAATTGTCTTTGAGCTGAACCCTGCCAATTTCTCCCAGTCCCACTCCGAGGTGGCTTTTGAGTTCCAGTCCATCACAAAAAAATTATTAAGAAAACACCTATAAGAAAGAAAATCGGTTTTAGATGCAATGTGCATGTATAATTTTCCCAGCCAAGCACTGGTCAGCATGCAATGACTGCAACTAACATAATGCCAAAAGTGCAGCAAACAGTCACACTCTCGATAAGATGTGCTAACTGATGGAAAAGAGCAAGGACTAGAAACTCAAACAAGACAAGAGCCACATGTTACACAAGTAGTTGAAAAATGTGTGACATATTTATCATGCTTTGACATATACAGCTCAAGTAAAGTCACGGTTACCTTCAACTCAAATCTCGGAATCGCAGTGTTTGTCCATTCCCTCTACTTGAGCATCAACATGTAAGGGTGGGTAGCAAATTTCTCTGTTTTTTCCTTTGAGAGAACAGATTAGTACCAGACTGCTCCCCAAGTCTAGAAGAGAACCAAGATTAATGCAAAGACCATATAATGGAGTAACGGAACAATAACGGTTGGCATCCCTTTAAATACATCACTTTCAGCCCATTTGTCCCGTTAGATTCTTAATCTCCCACCCTACCAAACAAACAAGTGAACTTAAAACTGTCAGAGACCTCCATGTGGATTTTTCCTTCCCATTTCGGCTAAGACAAAATTGTCAAGTACACGTCATCAGCGTGGTCCTACCAGCCCATTACCCACAAATTCACCACTCATACACAACTCTCCTGACCCCTCCGAGTGACATAATAGAATCCAACTCACACACCATTGAAAAAATTAGAACCAAGACAGTAAAGGGTAGCATTTTCTAATATCTAAAGTAAAACTGTAACTGCCATTCCTATGAATCAATAATAGCAATGGTCTAAGCAGTCCTACTCAATTAAGACCCAAGATTTAAACCTATACACCATAAAAAGTAGCATTTTTTTTCCCAAACTTTACTTAGTGCCATTAACATCCATTGTCTCAGAAAACCTCTTTACCACACACATTCTTAAGAAAGCAGGAGTTACAGTTAGCCAGGAAATAACTTTTTTGTTTATACAAGGTTGATAATTTACAGCATCAGAAGATTGAGTGACTTTTTTCATATATTTGGCAATTGACAACACCCCCCCCCCCCCCCCCCCCCCCCAAAAAAAAAAAAATCACCCCGGGGGAGGGAAAAAATAGAGAGAAGAAAAATGCCTCCAATAATTTCTGGCAAGAGAATAATGCAATACTGTAAAAAAGATCACTTTCTTCACCAATAACTACGCTTAAAGCAGCAGTTGAGCAAGCATTCATGTTGAAAATGTTCATCTACTGACATCAACATTCATTCATCGCGTCACTTCTTTCTCAACAACAATTATTGCACATAATCGATCGCGCTTTCATCTCAAATAAGTTTGACAGGTAGTTATCAACAAGATACCCCATTTTTTTTATTGGGTTTACACAGTCCAATAAAAATTGCATTTGTTTCAATAATCCCTATCAGTTTTGTCAGTGTATCCCAAGCTAAAGCATCTTTAACTGACCCCATTTATCTAAATCCGAATGCATGCATAATTCAAGCACTTCTGCATGAAATCCACAAATCTCAATCTCCCATCATTACATGAGATAACAAAAATTGTGTACCAGTTACATGTGCATAAGAAATTCCTAAACTTTTGTACCACCACAAAACAATTAGTAAAAAAAAAAATCCCAAACCATGGGTCTAAACTCTAAATTCTAACTCCCACCAGAAACAAAAACTCTAAAATCTTTTAGACTTTAAAATTTTCTGCCCCCACCAATAAAAATCGTAGGCATCCAAACATTCATTATTATGCACTCAAAACATTGTCCCAACTACCCACATAATCATATCTAACTCAGAAATGAGAAATCCTAGAAACCCATTTATTATCATTTGGTTATAATTGCCCGAGTCTGTACTAATAAAGTTATATATATATATATGTGTGTGTGCGCGCGGCGCACTCGCGCCCGCTAACGTGGGTGTTCACAACTCTTTCAGCGCCCCAACTATTCCACCTGGTGTGTGTAGTTTCCCATCCCACACGCTAGGTAATTACAGAGAGGAAACTAGGGGTGGCCCCAAGATGCTGACTAGAAGTTTTGAATTCAAAAACCTCATGGATCTCATGAGCCCTTGGAAACACTAGACTAACAACTAGGGGTTTATTTATGTGTACATGCATAAAGATGACATGCATTCATACATCACATAAAGATGACATACATTCATACATCACATAAAGATGACATATATATGGTGAACAATTCTGAAGCTTGGTATCAATTTAGTGTACAACTGAGCAACTCTATTATATCCATGTATTGATTCACCTACACAAAAGTCAATCTTTAAGTTTCTTTTTACAGCAGTAGCACTCATCTGAGCTCTCCAAGGTATATACCACATACTTTTTCACTTTTTCACCCATAAACCAAAAAAATCATTCAAAACCCAAAAATATAAAAGCTTTCCTTTTTTTTACCCAGTTCCCAATAAAACCCAGTTTCAAAAAAACAAAAATTTCCAAAATCTCAGTACAAACACAAAAAAAGAAAAAAAAAAAAAGGACAGAAGAATCTTATTCTCACAATCAAACCAAAACCCATTTCTAGAGAGAGAAAGTAAAGGTAGAAAAAAAAAAGAAGGAAAGACATTAAATTGATGACTTACAGTACAGGTTCTGCTGGGAGAGAATAGTTCAGGCCATGTGGAGTGGACTGAGTCAATGAGCGAGTGGAGTGAGTCTGAGTGAGAGACGAGTTGAGAAGGGCTTGGAAGAGGGATATGTACCAAATGTGGAAAGTGTAGGGAGATGGGGCATAAAGAAGGGAAAGACATAGAGCCACTGGTTTTTTACTATTTATAGTATTATATTCTTTATTTTTTAGGGTATTTCAGTATTTGTCCAGGCTCACCCACTGGGCAATTAATTTTTGTCTGGTCCATAAATTATGTCTGGACACGTGTTCCTTTCTTTTCCCCTGAGAGATATGCTGTTGTTTACCATTTATGTCCCTAAGTTAAGCTTTTCTCTCTGTCTCTCTCTCTCTCAGCAGCTACCTTTCTCCATGGACGGTGGGTGACTTTCTGTTTTGGTGTGCTCTCCATTCTCTAAAGATGTGCCAGGTTGTAGAAAGTGACTTCACAGGAGAGTTCTGTGTTTGTGTTTGTGTTTCTATTTTTACTTTTACTTCTTTTTTTAGATAGATATAATAAATAAAATTTTAACTTCAATCATTGTTCTTACGCCGAAAATGGTCCACTACCACTGTTTTAAAAATATATAAGATTTATCGTTTTTTTGAAACTTGAGTTTGTGAAACTCAAGTTTGCCGTGAAAACTCGAGTTCTTTAAAAAAATATACTTTGAAAATTTTTCAAAATTTTTCCTTGGTACTTGAGTTCTATGTATTAATTGATTTTCAGAGCTTGATTCTCGAACTTTTTCTTAACGACATGAAATTTTACTAGTTGAGTTAACTGTAACTCACAAGTTATGTGCATATTTGCATTTTGGAATTTAGATATTTTCTAAGGTAAACACAAATTCACTTTTTTTTTTCCCTCTTCTGAATGATGAGATGAAAGATCAGGAGAATAGCCAGAAATTTTTGTTTGGGGGTCAACTTATGATATTAATTTATTAGCTTATACAAACATTCATAAGCATGCACAAACACATACATCTATACACACATAAAATTTAGTATCATTCATAATGAATCCTTCAAGTTTTCATTTTTAATATAAGTTACCAAATTGTCTATCAAAGTGAGTAAAAAAATTTCAATTGAACTAATGAAGTATTCAAAGACATGAATGATCCAAAACTTTAATAGACACAAGAACACATTTTACAGTAAAAAAAGAATGTGAGAAAAAAAATATATCTATAACTACTAGATCAATTGGACAATTTTTTTAAGAGCATCATTGAACTAGCTCAAATATTTGGGGGTGGGGGTCCTATTTTTGTAGGCTAATAATTAAAATGTTAAATATTTATTTGTAGTATTAAAATATTTTTAAAATTTTTAGGGAGGCATGGCCCCCCACTCATACACGTAACTCCGCCCCTGTGGAAGATGAGTAGTGCAATATCACATTTTTTGGAATATCTGTCATTATTTTTATCATAACTAGTGATGTGGTATTTGTTGCTCTTTTTTTTCTTTTTTCTTTTTTAAATTCAATAGTTAAGAGAGCAAATTAAGATTTAAATCGTGAATGTCTCGTTTGAAATCAAATACCATAAAGTATTAGCTGAGTTACAAGACTCTTGACACTTTACATATATTGTAACATTCATTTCAGTTTCCTTTAAGAAATTTCTTTATATATCTTTTATATGGTTAAAAATCATGATTAAACATGCTAACAATATTATCTTTTATAATATACATCTTAATTATTAATTCTAATCATACACTTTACTATTACAAAATATTTGAACTAGTCATCACATTAAACATGTTAACTTATATTTATATTAGATATTTTCTTCCAAATCATTATGCAACATTTAGATGTTCATTAAGTCCATTTTAATTACATGATTTATTAAGTCTTTAAAAAAAAAAAAAAAAAAAAGATGAAGAGATTTATTAAGTCATTTGAACAAAGCACCCAACTATTATCATTATTATTATTATTATTATCAAAACACCCCAACTATTAAATAAGGTGAATGGTCCCATATGCATGATGTTTTTGAAGAAAGTAATACTTTAAATTTTGACCAACATTTTGGAGTCTTTTGGCTGAATATTGTTGAATCTCAAATTTATTTACGTTATGGGCACTGTTCCAAGTTATTTAGAGAATTGAGGAAAGAGAGTGAATTTCGGCAACGACGTTGCCGAAATTCTAACAAAAGTATGAGAGAGAAAAATTGGAATTTCGGCAATGACATTACCGAAATTCCTGTTGCCCAAAAAGCTGACCGAGTGGATGAGTGCCCGAAGTGGATAAGTGCCCGAAGTGTGCTTGTGTTAGAGGGGGTGCCCAAAAGGAAACCAATTGTGGCAATGACATTGCCGAAATAGGGGGGGAAAAAATAATTTGTGGCAATTGTGGCAATGCCATTGCCGAAAATGGGAGGGAAAAAAAAAGTGATTGCCGAAATCTGGGAGGAATTAAAATATAAAAAAAAGTGTTACGTACATAATATTTTTACAACATTTTCACAACAAATCACATGTGATTAGTTGTTATTAATTCAAATTTGAATTTAACACTGAGATTACTTTTTTAATGCAATAATAACAACTAATAATAACCTGCCATTTAAGATTTGTTGTAAAAATTGTGTGCGCATATCATTTCTTAAAAAAAAAAAAAAAGTGGAATGGATTTTGTGGCAATGGCATTGCTGAAATAGGAGGGAAAAAAAAAATTGTTTCAAATGGTTTGTGGCAATGACATTGCTGAAATAGGAGAAAAAAAATGTGTGGCAATTATGGCAATGCCATTACCGAAAATGGGAGGGAAAAAAACGTTAAAAAAATGTGCAAAGAACACAAAGAAGCCTAAAGAATTACAATAAGTCTAAAGGATTTGTGACAATACGTAATCATTGGCCAGAAAAATGACTACTTCGTGTTGTGTCCATGCTTGATGCCAAAAGTTGGGTGCTTCCCTAGGCAAGGTTGTGCTTTTAGATATGTTTATGATGAATTTGTTTTACTTATTTTTAGATATGTTTATGATGAATTTGTTTTACTAATCAGGGGCGGAGCCACATAGTGGCTTGGGGGGGCCGAGGCCCCTGCAAAAAAAAAAAAAAAAATTTCCCATTAGACTATGAAGAAAAAATAAATGGGCCCCCCCAACATTACACAGCCGGCCCCCCTACCCATTTCTCACCAATTTTCCCAGCCCCCAATCAAAAATTAGGAACACCTCAAATTAAAAAAAAATATATATATATATATATATATATATATCTGTTCTACTTTCAAGCAAAAAAAAAAAAAAGCCCAAAACAAATTTGAACTAAAATCTGAAAAAAAAAAAAAAAAAAAAAAAAAAAAAAATTGTAACAGAGCCCACGGCAAGCCCACAGATTCTCAACCAAAAAAAAAAAAAACCAGTACAGAGCATCACGTCGCTGGCAGAGAGTTGAAACCCATCACGTCGCTGGCAGTGGCAGAGAAATCAAACCCCAATACTAAAGCACATCAAACTCCAGCAAACCAAAACAGAGGTGTTTATCAAAAAAAAAAAAACCCCCCAATACACAAACCAAAACCAAACCCCAGGTCCCCAGCAAACCAAACCCAGTAACCCACGGTCACGTCGCCGCAGCTCGCTCGTCGTCTTCGTTGCTCGCCCGGTCGCCGCTCATCGCAGATCGTAGATCGAACTTCGGAGATCGGAGATCGCAGAGTTCTCTGCCTCTGCTCCAGTGCTCGGTGCGACGGTGCTCCCTCCGGCCCTCCCTCAAGGTATTTCTCACTTTTTCTCTCTGACTCTCTCAGTCTCTCTCTCTTTATCTCACTGAAAATTTGAAATGCTCTTTTTCGCAGATCGTAGTGGTCATCGCCTCCAGGGGCGGAGCCACATAGTGGCTTGGGGGGGCCGAGGCCCCTGCAAAAAAAAAAAAATTCCCATTAGACTAGGAAGAAAAAATAAATGGGCCCCCCCAACATTACACAGCCGGCCCCCCTACCCATTTCTCACCAATTTTCCCAGCCCCCAATCAAAAATTAGGAACACCTCAAATTAAAAAAATATATATCTGTTCTACTTTCAAGCAAAAAAAAAAAAAAAAAAAAATTGTAACAAAGCCCACGGCAAGCCAAGCCCACGGCGAGCCCAAGCTCGCTCACAGCAAGCCCACAGATTCTCAACCAAAAAAAAAAAAAAACCAGTACAGAGCATCACGTCGCTGGCAGTGGCAGAGAAATCAAACCCCAATACTAAAGCACATCAAACTCCAGCAAACCAAAACAGAGGTGTTTATCAAAAAAAAAAAACCCCCCCAATACACAAACCAAAACCAAACCCCAGGTCCCTAGCAAACCAAACCCAGTAACCCACGGTCACGTCGCCGTCGTCGTCGCCGCAGCTCGCTCGTCGTCTTCGTTGCTCGCCTGGTCGCCGCTCATCGCAGATCATAGATCAGACTTCGGAGATCGGAGATCGCAGAGTTCTCTGCCTCTGCTCCGGTGCTCGGTGCGACGGTGCTCCCTCTGGCCCTCCCTCAAGGTATTTCTCATTTTTTCTCTCTGACTCTCTCAGTCTCTCTCTCTTTATCTCACTGAAAATTTGAAATGCTCTTTTTCGCAGATCGTAGTGGTCATCGCCTCATCGGAGATCGCAGATCGTGCTGCCTCTGCTCCGGTGCAGCGGTGCTCGTTGGCAGTTGCTCCCTCCGCTCCGGCAGTCCGGCCCTCCCTCAAGGTTTTTCTCTCTAACTCTCTCTCAGTCTCTCTCTCTTTATCTCACTGAAGGAAAAAAATGAAATGAATATTTATGAAGAGTCTCTTTATTCTTTATCTTTAATAGCCTATCTGATGATTCTGATCTCACATCTCGGTAAGTCTCTCTCTCTCTTTTGAATTGTGACTCTCTGATTGGCTGGTTTTGCTTTTTTCCTGTTTTAGTGTTTTTGTCTTTTTTTAATTTGGCTTTATCTTATCCCTTTTTGTTGTTGGTCAGTGACTCAGTGTGTTTGTGTTTGGTGAAATATTAATTGTCATTTAGTGTAACGTGTGTTATGATTTGTGATTGGCATTGCGAAATTTTCTGATTGCAGCTAGCTATTGTGATTGGGGCGCATTTTGTGCTTGTCTGTTGGCTGTTGAGTGGGGTGGGGAGGGGGTAGATGGGCTATGGGCACATGGGGCCAGGTGCAGCATAATAATTAAAGCAATGTAATGTGCAGCACATTACATTGCTTTAATTATTGTGCGGCACGTGGAATGCATAATGTTCGGCTTTTTTAATGTAATATGTATAAGGGACTAAACAATATAACAAATTAAAGTAGTATAATTAATGGCAAATAAATTAAAGCAATATAGTTTATTGTTAAACTAAACAATAATAATTAAAGCGATATAATTAAATTAACCAATACATTATAAAAGACAAATTAATTAAATTATTTTTGTTTTTGTTTGAGGGGTTATTATTAATTAAAGTTGTATTAAAAATGGGCTGACTGTTTAAATTATAGTGAAAATTTTGTTTTTTTCTTGAGTATGAATAACATTCATATAACTAAGTAAAAATTTCTAATTAAATTTTTTTTTTTAAATTCTTTTCAAGTTAAATTTTTAGTCATATTCTTAAAGCTAAAAGAATTATGAGCAAACGAAAAACAATTGATGCATTCTTTAAGAAAAAAGATGTTAGCAATTCAGAAATTAGGACACTTGTGGCTGTAGAAACAAATGTTAATACTTCAATACCTGATGAACACCCCTCCAAATGTCCAAAACTTCAATTTGAAGAGATAGATCGTGATCCAGGATCACGTAAACAAATATGTGAATTTTCCATCAACAAACAAGATGAAATCCGACAAGCTTATCTCAAAGAAGGTCCATATCAACCTGAAAATATAGACTATCCATACAATGATGATACTCATCATCGTCGATTTCAACCTTCATGGTTTGGTTCACATAAGGATTGGTTGGAATACTCACCTTCAATGGATGCGATATATTGTCTACCTTGCTACCTTTTTAGTAAGAAACCAATAGGTCGTCCCGGATCAGATGTATTCATTTCAAGAGGTTTTAATAATTGGAAAAAGGTGAAAGATGGAATGAATTGTCCTTTAATTCGTCATGAAGGGAAAGAACCAAACTCCCCACATAAAATTGCTATGAAATGTTGCGAGGATTTAAAGAATCATTCACGGCATATTGACAAGCTGATTGAGAAACAAACGTCAAAAGAATTAGAGAATAATCAGTTGCGGCTCAAAACCTCAGTAGAGTGTGCTCGATGGCTAGCATTCCAAGCTTGTGCTTTTAGAGGTCATGATGAAAGCCTTGATTCAAAAAATAGATGTAATTTTATTGAATTGATAAAATTCACATCAACTTTCAATGACAAAGTAGCTAGTGTTGTCTTGGAAAATGCACCAGGAAATGCCAAATATACATCACCCATAATTCAAAAGGAGATTTTGCATATTCTTGCTAGTAATGTGCGAAATGCTATTCGTGAAGAAATTGAGGATGCAAAATTTTGCATTCTTGTTGATGAAGCTCGGGATGAGTCGAAGAGAGAGCAAATGGCCATCATTTTGAGGTTTGTTGATAAAGAAGATTTCATTAAAGAGCATTTCTTTCATGTTGTGCATGTTAGAGACACTACTGCATTGACTTTAAAGAATGAGATATGTGCTGTCCTTTCTCATTACAACCTCCACATTGAAAATATTCGAGGTCAAGGATATGATGGGGCTAGTAACATGCGTGGTGAATGGAATGGATTACAAGCTCTTTTTCTTAAAGAGTGCCCATATGCTTATTATGTACGCTGTATGGCTCATAGGTTGCAATTAGCTCTAGTTACAGCATCTAGAGAAGTAAAAGATGTTCATCAATTCTTTGATCATTTGGTTAATATTATCAATATTGTTGTTGCTTCTAGTAAGCGTAATGATGAATTGCAACATGCTCAAGCAGAACAAGTTGAGAATATGATTGCTTCTAATAAAATTGAGATTGGAAGAGGTGCAAACCAGATTGATACTTTGCAACGAGCTGGAGATACTAGATGGGGATCTCATTTTCAATCTATTTGTAGTTTGATTAACATGTTTGATGCTACTTGCAAAGTTATCAACACTATCTCTGAGGAAGGGGCTAATTATAAACAATGCGGTGATGCCGAGGGAGCTTATCAGGTATTAACATCATTTGAATTTATTGTAATCTTGCATTTGATGAAAGAGATAATGGGAATTACTAATGTTCTTTGTCAAGTTTTGCAACAACGTTCTCAAGACCTTTTAAATGCCATGCATTTAGTTTCAACTACAAAATCACTTATTCAAAAGTTGAGAGATGATGGATGGGAGCCTTTACTTGCTAGTGTTATAGCATTTTGTGAGCAACATGAAATTGATATTCCTGATATGAATGCTCGTTACACTAAAGGTCGAGGTAGATATCATCGTCAAGATGAAGATTTAACAATAGAACATCATTTTAGAATTTGCATATTTACAGTTGCAATAGACTTTCAATTGCAAGAATTGAAAAGTAGATTTTGTGAGCTAACAACGAAACTTGTCATTCTTAGTTCAGATTTAAATCCCAAGGATGATTTTAGATTATTCAAAATTGTTCATATATGCAATTTAGTTAAGAAATATTATCCTCAAGATTTTACTGAACATGAACAAGAACTTTTGGAGTCTCAATTGCAACATTATGAGCTTGATGTGATAAAACATCCAGATTTTCAGAATATGAGTACAATTTCCGAGCTATGTAGGGGATTAAAAATTTCAGGAAAGTCTAATATCTATTTTTTGATTGATAGACTTATTCGTCTTGTGTTGACCCTTCCAGTTTCTACAGCAACTACAGAACGATATTTCTCAGCTATGAAGTTGTTAAAAACAAGACTTCGCAATAGAATGGAGGATGAGTTTTTGGCAGATAATATGATAGTTTATATAGAGAAGGAAATTGCAGGGAATTTCACTATAGAGATGATAATGGATGAATTTTATTCCATGAAAAATCGTCGTCAGGCATGATTTGATCCGGTTGATGACCCGACCTGACTTGAATAATGTTGCGTGTTTTTTAATGGGAGATTTACTGAGGCTTAGTCCATGGAGCGGAGGCTTGGGCAGACAAAATTTTTTTGGCCCGTTTTGTAGCCCATTGTGAATCCTGTGCGTAGGATATAAAAGCCTTTTTTTTGTGATTAGGGTTTTGTCTTGTTGTTGTTTTTGAGAAAGAAAAACACTGTAGCCGCACATTGTAATTTTCTTTGATAATAGTGAAATCTCTGCAACTCTGTGGACGTAGGCAAATTGCCGAACCACGTAAATATTGTCTTGTGCGTGTGATTGTTTTTCTTTTGGCGTTTTGTTTTCTCTATTTTTTTTGTTTCTCACAGGTTTGGAATTTCGGTTGAATTCCCAACATGTTCAAGTATATGATGATATATGAAAGTTGATAATTTTGTATCCAATAGACTTAAGAATTATATTTAGTATATTTATGTTACAACCCGGCCCCCCCATGTATTTATTCCTGGCTATGCCCCTGTTTTACTTCATGTCCATATTTTTTTTTTAACGTTTTTTTTTTCCTTCCATTTTCGGCAATGACATTGCCACAATTGCTACAAATTTTTTTTTTCCATTTCGGCAATGCCATTGCCACAAATCTGTTCTACTTTTTTTTTTTTTTTAAGAAATGATATGCGCACACAATTTTTACAACAAATCCTAAATGACAGGTTGTTATTAGTTGTTATTGTTGGATTAAAAAAGTAATCTCAGTGTTAAATTCAAATTTGAACTAATAACAACTAATCACATGTGATTTGTTGTGAAAATATTGTAAAAATATTGTGTACGTAGCACTTTTTTTTTTTTTTAATTCCTCTTAGATTTCGGCATCCACTTTTTTTTCCCCTCCCATTTTCGGCAATGGCATTGCCACAATTGCCACAAATTATTTTTTTCCCCCCTATTTCGGCAATGCCATTGCCACAATTGGTTTCCCTTTGGGCACCCCCTCTAACACAAGCACACTTTGGGCACTCATCCACTCGGTCAGCTTTTTGGGCAACAGGAATTTCGGTAATGCCATTGCCGAAATTCCAATTTTTCTCTCTCCTACTTTTTCTCTTTCTCTCTCATACTTTTGTTAGAATTTCAGCAACGCCGTTGTCGAAATTCACTCTCTTTCCTCAATTCTCTAAATAACTTGGAACAGTGCCCATAACGCAAATAAATTTGAGATTCAGCAATATTCAGCCAAAAGATTGAGAGAGAGTGAATTGAGGTGGGCAATCTTCTTTAAAAAAAACTAAAAAACTACTATTACAACAAACAAGATCAGGTTTGGAAACTAAAATTTTCATTGATGTTGTCACGGCTAGAATTTTAGTCACCTTATAACCATATTACTATTATGTCATTTCTTGAATCTAAATAAAAGTATACGCATCTAAGGAAAAAAAAGGTATTATCGAAATTTCAATAAAAATTCATTAAAAATATTTAATTCATTCTGATTCCTCTTTTTTAAATTTAAAAGAAAAAAAAAATCCCAAACGAGTGAATAAAAAAAAAAATTCAAAAATTCTATTATTTTCATTCAATTCCCCATATTCTCCTCTCCCAAACAAGTTGTAGATTATCCCTTTCAATTTTTATTCTACAAAATTATAAAATATACTTTATTGACTTTATTTATTCTTCTTATTCTATTTTAGTAGGAGATTTCAATATTAGTGAAAAAAATAGTAGATAAAAACTTATATCTTTTAGAGATTAAATTCTATAAGGACGTGGTGTAAAACCCATGTTTTACCCCTCCAATCCCAACATGCCACATCATCTTATCACATATTTAATAATAAACTCAATCTTCTTCCATCTTTGTATTCTAATTATTATTGTATTTCCCTTTCCATGGTTTTAGATAAAAGAGCAAAATTAAGATATAGTTCCTTTGATAGAGTACAATTATATTAAACATATGGTTGCATTGATTGATAAAAGACAAACGATTATACCTAAAATATATTCGTACTGCATTGTACCTCAATTTTATTCTTATATAAATTTTTTGTTGGGGAGAGTTGTTGGGTGGGGAGCGAGAGGGGGTGGGGTTGGGGTTGAGGGCGTTAAGAAAGGTGAATGACATTAATGTCATTGTCAAAGTTCAGGTAGAAATTGGATAAAAGTCATCTTCTCCAACTTTTAAAGGTCTTGTAGTTTAGCTTACAGTACTTATGATCTTTCAATCAATGATTTTCAGGGGTCAGATCTCCTTTCTCCCTAATAATAACTATTGAATTTATCGTATCAAAAATAAAAAAAAATAAAAAAGATTGAATTTATAAATAAATAATTTATTTAAAAAAAAATATCTTAACCAAATTCCAACGTAAGTCCATATAGTCTCTTAAATGGTGTGGTCTGGCAGAGCTAAACTTGCAATAATAGACCCTATTATCCTAAAAGGGAAGCCTAATCCGTTGGGTAATACATTTAATTGAGTGAAGGTCATTAATCTTTCATTTATAGAAGTCACAATCACTTATGGTTAATTTCACTAATAAGTAATAACAGACAAGTTTAAGATTAGAAACTGAAAATCTAGTTGATGATGTTGGTTTAAAGAGAGTTTAAGGCTGCGTTTGGGATAGCTTATTTTGGGTAGCTTCTTTTACTATTTAGCATATTTTTATTACTATTCATGGATTATTGTACTTTTTGGTATTATTTATAAGTTTCATTCTACTATTTCAACTAATTTTTAGTTTTATTTACAATACTTTCAGCAAAAAGTTTTCAGTTTCAGCTAAATAAGTTGTTCCCAAATAGACCCTAAGAGTGTTTTTGTCAGATTTTAAAGCTCTCTCTCTCTCTCTCTCTCTCTCTTAAGACTTACAAAAAAGAAGAGATGAAAGATTTGAATTCCGATCATCTTTGTAGGAAAAGTTAAATAATACCATTAAAACCACAAAACCTTTAATATATAAAAATTATTTTTAATTGTGGAAAACAACATAAAACACATCATTGTTGAAATAATATCACAAATATTTATTTTATCAGGTGGAATATATAGAGCAAAAGGCCATTTTTTTGACAATTTCTTAATCATTGGTTTTTGTTCTTTTATTGATAATTTCCTTGCTATGCTTTTTTTTTACCCCCCAATAATATTAGGGGGAAAAAAAAGAGAGCAGAGAAACCTAATTTACCTAACGGCTAGCATTGAAAAGTAGTTCCCCTTTTGAGGCAGTAATAGCATTTGAATAGCAGCCTTACTTCTCACTTTGGGACCTCGTTTTGCAATTCAAACATATGCACAAATTGATTTTCATTTTTCGTAGAGTGAGTCCAATATTTATTAAGAGGATGACATGCTACAAATTTCAATGTAACCTTTTATTAGAGACTTTAATTCTAAAAGAAAATTTTACATTTAGCTGCCTACAAAACAAGGCAATCTAGGTAGGAGCTATTGTATAGTGTACACTAACTAATAAAGTGAGCCAATTGATATGTGATATGTAAATTACTCTTTTAACCAATTTGTGTTTTTTAATTTAAAATTATTTAACTAAAAGATTGGAATATTTTAGAGAGCTTAAGAATTTGTGTGAGAGTATTTTTGTACACAAAATGTTGAAATCCAGATAGGGAATCCTATTATTAGTAGTATTAGACTCGTCACACGCGCTTTGCGCATGCAATAATACTCTTTTTTTGTTTTGTTTAGTGTTATAATGTTTAAAAGTAATATATAAATAACCGTTTGTATTTTTTTTTTTAAGAAAGAGGTAAGGTAACATGGAATAATATTTAAAAATGAGATAAAGAAATATAGTGTCCTAAGTTTTAGACTGAATGGAGAAGATAAAAGAAAAAACATAAAACTTAGGAACAGTAAATTACTCTTTTAACTAGTTTGTGTTTTTTAATTTAAAATTATTTAACTAAAAGAAAAGGGTATTTTAGATAGTTTAAGAATTTTTGTGATGATATTTTTATACTCAAAATGTTGAAACTCAAATAGAAAATTCTATTATTAATAGTGTGTGTGTGTTAGATAGTTTAAGAATTTGTATGATGGTATTTTAATATGCAAAGTATTGAAACTCAAACAGAAAATTCTATTATTAATAGTGTGTGTGTGTGTATACACGTACTAGACTCATCACACACGCTTTATGCGTGCAATAATGCTCTTTTTTATTTATTTATTTATTTGGTTTAGTGTTATAATGTTTAAAAGTGATATATAAATAATTGTGTGTATTTTTTTTTTTTAACAAAGAGGTAAGGTAAATTTGAGATTTAATTAAAGGTCCATTTGGTTGGAGAGGTGGAAAAGTGGGAGGATAGAAAATGGTGGGAGGATAGAAAAGATTTTAATTTCTCTTTTTTTTTTTTTGGTTGGGAGTGGAAAAGTAGAGAGATGGAAAAAGTGAGTTTGTATAAATTTACTTATATACCTTTGATAAAAAATGATAGCCAATTAAAACAAAAAAAGTGACAAAAAAAAAAAAAGCAATCACCCAATTTATTAAAAAAAAAAATCATGTCCCAAAAAAAAATCATGTCTAGTTAAAAAAAAACAACCATCACACCCACAGCCCAGGAAAAAAAAAGAAAAAAAAGGCAATGTCCAGGAAAGAAAAGGAAAAAAATAAAAAATAAAAAAAGGAAAAAAGAAAAAGAAAAAGAAAGAAGCAACGTGCCCACCCGTAGCCCAGGAAATCAGAAAATGAAAAAAAAAAAAAAAAGCAACGTCCAGGAAAGAAAAGAAAAAAAAGAAAAAAGAAAGAGGCAATGTGCCCAGCGCGCGCGCACACACACACAAAAGAACTGGATATGAGCATTTTTGTCTATTAAGCAGCCTCATTTTCTTCCTTCAGTTTTATCTCCATTTTGGGGAGAAAATTTTTCAGTGGGCTCGGGGAGAAAACATTCAGGTCCTACAATTTATTTTCCTTCCTCCCCACCCAATCAAACACATTCTAAAAAAGTTTTTCTTCCCATTTTCTTTTAAAAGTTTTCTATCCACCCTATTTCACCTCCAACCAAACACACCCTAAAAGGAAGATGATATACTTAGTGTGGATGGATGGAGATTTGTGATAATAGTATATAATTTGGATAACAGTAGTAATTTTTTTTTTTTTTTTTTTGAAGAAGTAATTATGTTTTTTTTTATAAAGATAATTGAAGTATTTTTTTTATAGCGATAATTGAAGTATTTGAATACAAATAAATAAAAAATACAGATAGGATCAGACATTTGAATATAAATGGGTTGCGAGAATAACAGTTTTTTTTTCCATTTTTGTATATGAGATTGTATTACTCTTTTAACATTTTTTGGAAGAAGTAATTTTATATATTTTTTTAAATAAAGATAATTGAAGTATTTGAATTCAAATAGATAATAAATACATATAGGAATACATTTGAATACAAACAGGGTCTTTCTCTCTACGCCACTGTTCCTGCTTCTTCTTTGCAAATTTTTCTTCTTCTTCCCTTCTGCTTCTTCTAATAATAACATGAAAATGTCCCAAAATAAAGAAGAGCAAAGATGGTGCAGAAACCACCGGCCACACCAGCAAACGGGTCGTACAACAAGACGTGACATGGCGTGATCTGAACCGTTGATTCCTCGATCGTAGAAAGAACCTAGTAACCTCGGATGATTTGAGAGCACTTGGTCTTGATCCAATGAACCCATTTCTGAACGATGCTTTGACCTTAATTCCCTTCTTCTTTTTCACTTCTTCTTTTTCTTATTCTTTTTCTTTTTCTGCCTCCTTCACTTCTTCTTCTTTGCAATATGGGTTTTTGATGATTCTTTATGAATTTTTTATATGGGTAATTTGATGAGCTTGGGTTTTAGATTTAGGATGAGTTTGACAAAGGAAGAGAGAGAATCGGTTGGGAGAGACGAAGATAGAAAATTTGATGAGAGAGGTGAAGGGAGAGAAATATTTAAAAAAAAAAAAAATGCAGTGCTACAGTTACCGTGCAAATATGCATAATTATTGTAGCAAAATTAAATATATACAGTGATATACAAAGGTTGATGTGGGTATTTTTTTAGCAAAATTGTGTAAAACTTACCACTTTTTCTATTTTGCATCGACAGATGCAATTGCTCTTAAAATGCTCAGCATTTGGTAATTCTTCTAAAGAGTTTTGATAACCTGCTAAAAACTGAAAAATAATTGTAAGCTAAAGTTAGAATTATAAAGTTTCAATGTTAAAACGGTTTGGTGCATTGTTCTATGTTTTAATGGAAATAATTAATAATGACCTTACATAAATACCCTTACTTAATTTCCAAATATGACACCCATTGCGCCTGACATCAAATTTTTTTTTTGGCTGATTATTTTTTACTAAAAGTGGATTAAAGTATATTTATATTTTAAATTAAATAAAAAATTATGGTTTTAAAAAGCAATAAGTAAGAAAAAAAAGTTAAAAGCCAAAAGTAAAAGCTGTACACAAACAGACACAGATGCCCTGAATTTAAGCTTTGGTCTTTTTAAACTGTAGCTATTAATTGAGGTCAAGTAATAAGAAAATACATCACGACTTTTGAGTAAATATGTGATCCGTTTTTATGTTAGAATTTAGAATTTTATTATCTCTCGCTTGTGTGTATTTTTTTGTTTCAAAAAAAAAAAAAGTAATAATAATATGCAGAACACGTTTTTGGTAGAAAATATGCAGAACACGTTTATCATGTTTTCTTTTGTCATTTATCTTTAAACAGTAGCTATCAATTGAGGTCAAAGTAATAAGAAAATACAAAACACGTTCATCATGCTTTCTTTCGCTTCTTGCGTCTAAGGCCCCGTTTGGCTGACGCGTTGGGCGTTGGGCGTTGCACGTTTTCAGCTTTTTTTTTTTTTTTTTCATTTCATTTCACGCGTTTGCATCAGTTCTCAGCGCAATACTGTTGCGGCTACTGTTCATTGAACAGTAGCCACAACATGTGACTTTTTCATACAACTTTTACTATTTATGGACCCACAAATTTCACTTTTTAGCAATTTTTTCATTAAAAATGGGTCCCACGGTACTATTTACATATTTAAAAATTATTTGCTACAGTGTTTTTCAGTTTTCAGTTTTCAATTTTCAGCTGTATCCAAACCAGTGACGGAGCTAGGATTTGACTTCATGAGGGGCAAAATTTATATACACTATGAACATTCATTAGGACATGTATATGTATATTACTTGATATATAAAAAAAAAAAAAAATACACATATTTTAGTGATATTTTAATGTAATAAGACCTACATAATTTAAAATAAAATAATACTATTACTTCTTAAAAAATTAGAGTATACTATAGAAAAGTATATCATAGCCTACCTGCTTATCGATATTAATACCCTAAGAGACTAAGACATGTTGCACTAAAGGAAAAAAAAATAAGAAGACATATGTAACTCTAGGAGAATATAGCTCAGTTTTCAAAGAATTTTAATACCCAGTAGTCACAAGAGTGTTGGTCTCATTCCTGGAGTTTAGATCAAGTTCTCTTCATGTACCCTATACGTTTAGGATTGAAGAAAAAAAAAATGAAACCATCACAAGGCAAAATTAGGATATCTCTTAAGTGCTTAATTTTTTTTTGGTGGGTCAGGGGGGCACCCTAAGAAGCTGATTGGCTCTGTATGTGCTCGCTGACAATTGACTCAAGAATACGAGATAGCTATTAATTGAGGTCAAGTAATAAGAAAATATATCACGACTTTTGAGTAAATATGTGGTGTGTTTTTATGTTAGAATTTTGAACTTTATTATCTCTTTCTTGTGTGTATTTTTTTGTTTTCCAAAAAAAAAAAAGTAATAATAATATACAGAACACGTTTATCATGTTTTCTTTTGTCATTTATCTTTAAACAGTAGCTATCAATTGAGGTCAAAGTAATAAGAAAATACAAAACATGTTCATCATGCTTTCTTTCGCTTCTTGCGGCTAAGAATCTGATTGGCTCTGTACGTGCTCGCTGACAATTGACTCAAGAATACGAGATAGCCACATTCTTTACTTAGCTTGATTACAAGAATAATTAGAGAGCTAAGAGTAAGAGTAAATCCCCATCCAATTTTTCATTTTCAATTATCAGAGAGAGGAGTTGAGAAGAAGTGGAGATAATTTTGGTAGACAAAATGACATGGCTACTATTTAATATATGTTGTTATATCTAAAAATAATCAATGGTTTAAAAAACGTGTAACTTTTATGAAGTTTTAGTTATATTTGAGGTATAAGATGCAACTTAACCTCTCACCTTCTTCAAACACTAAGTAAATTTGTGCATATTTTTTTCCACTCAACTATTCTTTATAAGTCTCTGATTAATTGGGTAAATCTTTTCTTGTTGGTAAATTGAAATACTAAAATGTAACATTATTTTGTTTAATCTTTTTTACAAGTTTGAAATTAGATTTTTGTAAATATGAGCTTTATAATTTTTTATCCCAAAAATTAGATAAGCATTTTTGTTTTTGTTTTTTAATGGTTATTTTGCTTTTGCTCTTTGATGAGATTGAAATTAGATATGTGTGAATTTAAGATTTATAACTTCAAAATTTTTTATCCTCAATAATTAGATTTGTATTTTTGGAGTAAATTTTGTATGGAAATATGTTTGAAACAACGACCCACCCAAGACCTAATCATCCACCCAATGGTCGAAAATGAACGGTTTTTTCCAATCTATTGGGTGGTAGCAGGTGGGAGAGTTTTCCATCCAATAGCATCGCATCGAGTGACGAGTTGACCTCAAATCCGATTTGATTTAATTGTGAGCTTCCCTAACATTATCAATATAGTTCACCAACTGCTCTAAAGGTTAAAGCTCTTTTTAGTTAAATTCTTTGGGTCTGTTTGGATACAACTTATTTTTGTTGAAACTAAAAACTGAAAATTGAAAACTGAATACACTGTAGCAAAATAATTTTTAAATGTGTGAATAGTACCGTGAGACCCATTTTTAATATTTTGTTTTTGAATAAAGTGACTGTGGGTCCTATGAACAGTGCGTGAACAATACCAGAACAGTGCATGAACAGTGACATTTGTCTCATGAACAGTAAATTTTGTCTCCCTGAAATGTGTGAAAGCAAAAAAAAAAAAAAAAAAAAAAAAAAAAAAAGAAGAAGAGAAAAACACAACGCAGGATTCAGTGAAAACATTGAATCCAAACCCACACTTTATCTCACTCTAAAACTAAAAATTTAAAATTTATTATAACTCTACTTCCTACAACAATAGCTAATAGACTTAAAAGTGACTCAATGAAATCAACTTATTTTTAATTAGAAAAACATAAATGTGCTAATTTATGAACATTGCTAGATAATAAATAATGTACAAATACACAAGATGGAGGAGGTGCAATGCTACATTATCAATTTGGAATCCCTTTCCATATATACATAAATCCCTTGAGATTAAATATTTTTCTCCCTTTTTCTTTTTCCAAAAAAATCACCTTAGTTCAAACCCTGGCTCCTATGTGCATATATAATGACACAAGAAGTAAAAGTACCCAAAAAAAGAAAGAAAAAAAAAAGAGTGAAGTAAGGAGAGCACAACTCAACACATGTTAGTTTAATTATTTATTTTCAGCAAGAAAATTAAAGACATTGATTTATGGCAATTGTAAATAGAGTTATAAAGAATTACCAACTTACAGTTAGGTCTTTTATGCTTTCTTACTTAACCCTAGCTAGCCAAGATGATCTGCTGTAAACATTTCCCACTTAAGATCCCTAAAGTATCTCCTTTTTAGGAAACTATTCCTCTTTTGTGTGTAACTATAGGATTAACATGATTTTAGTATAGGAACTAGAAAGAAATATCTTTTTGAACAGTCCTTTTTCATAGTACAAAACTCTGTATGCATATAAGGATGTATCAGATCTGTTAGACAATTAGGACATTGGGGGTTGTCAGGTATGGAAACAAATCAAACTTGCATTTACCAAAATTATAAGCTTCAAATCAAGCCACCATGGTAGAAAGTAGAAACTCATTGAAGTCATATTGTTGGTTTCTCTTTATTGCTAACTTAAATGAAAGCCTTAGTGGGTTCATCTATAATTCTTTTTTTTTCCTTGGGTAAAATACAAATATCACCATTGTGGTACTGGTATATTTTTTAGAGGCATTTCTGCTAACTTTAATGGAAATTGCTGATGTGCAACAATGCAAGTGCAAACATCACATATTAATAATTAAAGAAAAATATAGCTTCACCCTCACTTTTTTTTTTTAAATTTATTTCTCTAACTTTCTCATTCAATCCTCATTTGGGTTTGTCTCTATTCACAAGGTGTATGCTTTAAAGTAAAACACTATTTTTATTTAATTCTTTCCCAATTGCTGTTATTGACACTTACTGCATCATCAAATTTTGTTAAAGGTTTTTTTTTTTTTTTTTAAGTCCCTCATAAAGCAAATTACAGGAGAGGTAAGTGTTACAAAAGCATCTATAATACACCCTTTTTTTTACATGTCATTTTTCCGCCTTTAGAACCTTTTTTTCTTTTTCTTTTTCTTTTTCTTTTTACCTAACTCGAAAGCTTGAAAATTTTGTGAACAGAGGGGGTTATGCAAGTCTATTTTGTGAGATATGACTCAACCTTAAATTCTTTTGAGTCATGAAACATAGCTTTTTACTCTTGCCGATGGTCCCTAAATCTTCCATGACTATTAATTACTTTGCAGCTGTATATAAGCTATTTGGTGTTGCATTTCCGAGGACAACACAAAGCATTATTTTCCTTGAGGCAAGATACTGCTTTTGACACTTTTTTTTTTTTTTTGGTTTGGGTAAGTGCTTTTGGCACAAATGTTACACTTGCATTAGAAAGTGCTTGACACAAGGTATGGACTAAGTGCGTTTTAGTGATGCAAAAATTGGAGCTCATTTTAACAATCAATCAAAATATGGAAATAAATGATCTCCCCCACCCAGCTAAATTATTGTGGTAATGGAAAAGGTAAAGGGAAAAAAAAGAAAAGAAAGAGAACCAAAAAAAAAAAAAAAAAAGCTCAATATCATAAAACATGCCATTTCTAAAGTACTATACTTTAAAAATTATATGGCATTTTATATTTGTTGTGTGCGGTATAACTTATTTCATAATCTCTTAAAGTTGTTGTGGTTTTTTAGTGGAGTTTGTGATTTGTTTTTATGTTAGAATCTTATTCTCTCTCCTTTGAGTGTATGCATGTTTATTTGTTTCTAAAACAAAAAAAAGATCTGACGAGGTTTCCATATCTATGAAATATATGAAAATAAACATTGTCTTTACCACACGATTTCAAGCCAAAATAGTGTATTTGTCGAAAAAAATCGTAAGTTGAAGACAAGATTCCAAGGTAGAAATGATGTGTCCTAAGTGGGAAACTTATTCGCATGCATTTCAGCTGGGTGTCCCGTGTCCTAAACTCACAGCAAGTCTATCTATTTCCCCAAATACGATTGAAGCTCTTTGTTTTTTTGACAGTGTCTACTAAAGCTTGGGGCCCCAGTGGCATACCAATTATTTCATCAAAGACTTTGTAATGAGGTATCCTCAACTATTGTCTGAAGCATCTGCTTGTACTTTGAAAAAATGAGAATAACTTGTTTAGTTTTTTGCTGAATTTTTTTAATTATTAAAAGTGTATTAAAGTATACTTGTATTTTAAAAAATTGAGAGAAAATAGGAAAAGATAAAGTGTTAAAAAGTTGTACATAAAAACTAAAAAGTAAAAATTTGACTTATAATCTATTCCCATACCTCATTTTTTAGGAAAAAAAACTTCTCTCCCCCTTTTTTGAAGGCCTGAGGGAGAGCCTTAAATCAGATCTTTATTAATTTAAATATATATATAAATGTCTCCCACTTGAGACCTATTAACCTATATAAATGTTTCTAACAAGATCATTTCTAAGATTCTAATTATAGGTTGTCGATGGAGCCTAATTACCCCTTTTTAGAATACTTTTGTTCAAGGTGGAATGATAACTAATAATGTTATTCTTGCTCATGAGCTATTTAAGTTCTTGACAAAGAAAAAAAAAAGAGATAAATGGGGCTTACGACTCTCAAATTAGATATGAGAAAAATCCTACGATAGAGTAAACTAGAATTTCTTTGAGGTAATGTTGCTCTACTATGTAAATGACTTAGAGATCAAAAAATCCGTATCTCATCTCATTACCTACACCAGTTATATAAAAAGTTCATGGACAGCCTTTTCATTTGATACCTGATATCAAAATAAATTTTAGAACTTAATTACATGAGCAGTAAAAAGATAGGCTCCATGTATTAAAACTTTAGACCAAAGGACAGAAATGTATGGCCATAAAGTTATAAACCATCTAAGCATTTTATGCTACATTGAATTGAGCAGTAATGGGACACAAGAAAAAATCTGTCAAAAGAACATTTTTACATTAATACGGAATTAATAGCTCTGTGAAAATGAAAAAAATAGTGATAGATGAATAGTGATTATAATTTTTTTTTTTTTAGAGATAATTATAACATGCTGCTAATCTCGCAACTCAAACTCTTTTCCCCTTAAATCCTTGAACACTTTATGCATAGAAAGGTGCCAATTCAGCTACAAGGCCCTTGGCATAATCATTTTCTCTTTAAAAAAAAATGATGTGTGTCATAGTAGAAGTGATTATAGTAGTATTTTTTTTCTTAAAAAAAAAAAAATGAAATTTTAGTTAACTTTAGTGCAAAAGACCACCTTGTATCCCCTGATATTACATTAAAACTAACACTCAATGTTGAAAGGAGCTTTAAATATAGACAATAGAGTTTAGGGTAAAGTGTAGTGCATCATGTTGGTCACAAAGAATTAATTTTGTAATAGAAAATTAATAGAGTTGGTAAACCAAAAAAAAAAAAATTGTGACGTGGCCAAAAATGTGGCTCAATAGGAGCGTAGCAACAATAATTGCTACGCTTCTACTTTATATATATATATATATGAACTTCTGGTCTTAGGTTAGGTTTCATAGGAAAACTTCTGTCATGGTGGAATCATTACCTAACAGAAGAATCAAAGGAAGAGATCAAAAGTACAATCTAGAAAGATGAGGACGAACGTCCAATCTTTGATGAAACTATAGGTCGAGGTGTCCTAGATGGAGTAAACATCTTAATCTATACCATTACAAGACATTTCATAGGAACCCCTAGCAACATTACAACCAGGATACATGACTAGTTAAGTAACCTTAGGTGTCCTACCCTTAGTGACTACAGGTGGTACGAAGATTTCTTTACTACTAGAGTCATGCACAAAAGCGATTGTAATATATATATATATATTTATATAGAATTGATATTTTGTTGTATTGTGCGGTTGTTATTTTAAAAATGTGGTTCAAAAACATTTAAAAGACTTCGTTGTTGTGGACCTTGATTGGTTGACACCTTCTCTTTCTGTCTGATGTTATTGGCCCATCAATATTTTAGTCATTAATGCTATGGAGCTACTCTGTCCCTGCTTGTGTTGACGGATTGCCATCCTACAATTCTTACTACTAATTAGATCAAAGCAATG